>OZ021729.1:37382214-38582214 GCA_963978545.1 Linyphia triangularis
ATGAGCGCCGACAGGATTATTTGCAGGGAGGTGCAGATCGCTAACAGGGAGGTATAAGGCGGCAAAAGTCTTTATTTAATCCTAGATTTTTCGAAAATGGGAATTGGACTCCCTAATTTGATGTTAGTTAATAGCTGTACATTATTTTTTGCTCGAAATGATAATTTACTACCTATATATTTTGTTCTTGTGAATTACTTCTTCCACATTACTTTATTTTTCGAAAGGCAGGAGGGAGTGGAAGTGCATGTCCCTGACGTTGTCTCTATTATAAAAATCGCAGTATTTCGCGTAGGTAATTTTTTGTGATTTAGCAATAATCTGCCAGGATTTTACAATGATGAATTTTTCCAGAATTTGTTTGATTAACTTTTTTTACAATTCTAAATTAGAGTCACCTATGTGATCAATATTTTTCATTTATTTTATTCTGTGTTGTAGTGCGATTTCCATCCACTTTTAAACATTTAATTAATTTCTTCGAAACTGCAATTTGAAAATTATAAAAAAAATTGCATCGAAATGGAGCCTTTGTACTGCTCATGTGTTACTGAATTGGTTCAAGATTGTGTGAATGCACTCTATCTGCAAGTGATAAATGCCTCCCCCCCCCCCATAAAAAATAGCACTTCGAAAAATTAACCCCTTTGTTCGGGAAAAAAAGTGTTATTTATTAAACAAAATTGACAAATTAATTGAATTTAATGGAACTTTAAATAAAATGCGATGAGAATTTACTTAAAATATGACATTAATTACGTATTAATAAAATGTCATAAAATATTAAAAACACTAATTAAAATTACACATTAAATAAAATAATTCACAATTAAATAAAATAATTCACAATTAAATTAAATAATTCACAATTAAATAAAATTATTCACAATCAAATAAAATAATTCACAATTAAATAAAATAATTCACAATAAAAAAAATAAAAAAATAACGATTAGTTATTAACTCATTAAGAATTAATCACGCATTAATTAACATATAATTATACATTAATTAAAAAATATTGTGTATTAGTTTTGCATTAATAAAATTTAATTAATAATAGATTAACGCCTTAATGGATATTTTCTACATTTATACCGTACTTGGCTTGATTTTAGTTGGCAAAATTATGTCTAACGCCCCCCCAAACGAAATTCTTAGCAACGGCCCTGGCCAAATTGTACATGTTTAAATTAAGTTTGGTATCTGGATAATAGAACGTGAGTAAAAGCTGATAAGTCTGGCGTAAGGCAATATGAAGAATAAGTAAAATCGGTCTTTTGTGAAAACCCCAAAACTTGATAGAAAGCCATTGTCACCAATAACGCGAGTGTATCTGTTGAGTTACAAAGTTTCAGGTCGATTGGAAGACGGGAAGTGGTAATGGGTTTGTAGAGATGTGTCATAAAGGAAGTCGAACCAGGGACTCCTAGATCAGTGGACAAGCGTGCTAACCACTAGACAAAAGTGACCACTAGTGTCTAGGTGTTGTATCTGTCATTTGTACTTGTACGTCACTCCATCCACCCACAAGTCACGAAGGGGAGAACGATTGAGTTGCTTGATGCAGTGAGTCGCCGGAAGATGCTTTCTGTTTAGCAGTGAGTCGCCAAAGATGCTGAGGTGATAGAGTGGAGGTCATGCAATATTTTCAGAAGATGCCGATAAATGGCAGCATGATTCGATTGTCCGATAGTCACCAATGTAGCGATGTGCGCTAACGGGAGTCGAACTACGGATTTCTAGATCAGTGGAAAGGGGTGCTAACCACAAGACAGAAGTAACTACTAGTGTCGATATGTTGTATCTGTTATTTGTACTCGACTCCACCACCAGGTTTATTACTACATATATTCTAAAGAAGTGTGACAAAAGTGCATTTGATAACCAAACTCCAAAACTTGATAGAATGCATTGTCATCGATCTTTTTTAAACAATTAATAGTAATCGAACGGAAACAAAGATTATCTTTTCCTTTTTTTTTTCCCCCCACAAGAAAAGAACGACAAAAGACACAATGACGACGACAGGGTTAGTTGTGAAAAAGTAACAGTACTTCCCAGAAATTAGATTGCCATCCAGCGATTTGACTATTAACTGGACCCAAGTAAAAGGCAGTTTTATTGAGGGAATACTTTTTCCGGTATAAACCCATTGCAAAGAAAAATTTAATTCTTCGTTTAAATAACAATTCTTAACATTGTAAAAAAAAAAATTGGTAGAATTATTGCGGAGGGGACTAAACTAACAATGCTCCGCCACTAATAATGACAGACAAGATCCACATTAGTATTAAAACATATTCGTATTGTAACCGGTCGACAACTTGCGGACCGTAGAAGGTCTTTTGAAGGATTTCTTTTGGCCGCTCTTAAAAAACGAAAAATTTAAAAGCATATTACACTGAAAAATAATTTTAAAAAATATAATTTTTTGCTGTCGTATTCTAAAAATTTTACCATTAGATCCATCTTAACAGTGCTCCATCTACAGTGCATCCATCTTAACTGACTGCTCCATCTTAAACAGTTAACTTATATGGCGTTACACGTAATCAGAGAAAGAAGCTTCGTGTGTGTGTGTGTTGCTCAATGCTTGACTAAAGTGCAAAAATGTGGTAAATTTCAAAAATTAGCAACATGAAATCGCAAATTAAAAAAAAAAAATTATAAAAAAGCAAATCTAAGGAAAAAAACATTTCAATGCTGATGATGATTGAAATCAAATTGTAACTATTGAGAATATTAATGCAATAAACTAATACATACAACCTACGGTGCAGCAGATATTTTTCTTTATGGAAAAGCTGTTAAAAATATTGGTTTTTGAAATTTTTATTTTGGAATATTAGCCAGCTATTTAGGTCAAATACCCCTATGTACAGGGTTACTACAAAAGAATCATTCATTTTCATCATGAATATTGATGGGATCATGCTACAAAATGTGTGGAATGAATTGAACTACCGCCTAGACATCAGTCGTGTGACCAGGGGGCACACATAGAACATTTGTAAAGTTAACATAAAACTTGAATAGCTTGTGACTATTTTCATTTATCAATCATATTTGTAAGTATAATACTTTTGAATAAATTGGGTTTTGACACTGTCACTGTGATCACCTGGGAGAAAAAAGTGTTCTGTTTTGAAGAAGAGGAAGTAAGTGGGAAGACAAGAACTTTATCCTGGTTGCAAAGAAATGCTTAAGATGTTGTATGATGTTCACATAATAAACATTCATTTAAATGATGCAATGACCCTCCTGTTAGCAGGGCATCAGTTGGCACTAAGCCTAAATGTTTACACGTTTAAATGACGTGTAAAATTATCACCAAGCCTTAAGGATAATGGTTTATTATAGTAATTATAAATGATTTAAAAGTTCATAATTTGGATGATTTAGGTCTACAATTTGGCAGTTTTTATTTGGAGTTGAATTTTGTGATAGTAAGTGTAAATATTATCGATTTCAGCTTCAAACCAAATTACTTAAATGAACTGCTGTATTTAATGAACATTCACAAAGCGCCAAAAATAGTTTCCTTAACAAACCTTTAAAATCCAAATAAAATTCTAGAATAATATCACAAGAAATAGCAGAAACTGAATTTCAATGAATTGCCAGAATATAAACTCTGCATTCAAATGTAAAATCAAATGACAATCAATATCCCAACAAGAACGATCATTTTTAAAAGCAAAATTTGAAACCATACCATTTTAAATAAATGCATCATTAATCTCATCTAAAAATGCAGTTTACAAAAATACCACAAATGTAAACAACACTCTGTAGCCACTCAGATTATTGAAAATCCTTGCCGTGAGTAATTAAATTAATTAATAAGTTATTTTCTCAAGTTTTGGAACATTTTGAAAAATCGACAGTTCAATGTCTTTCAAATGACATCTTAATCATAACATTTGGTTCAGTAGTTTAGAAGAAGTGACTACTTCTAAAAAAATTTCTGTAATATTAATATATATATATAGATCTGTTCAGAAAATACTTCTGTATTTATATTAAATACTAGAAAGAAATTTATTAAGCTATAATAATAAACTTTTTTTTAGTTCAAACTAATTTTTTTTTTTTTTTTTTCCAATCAAGACAGAGTTACTTGAAAGTCAACTTAAGTGTTGGAAACACACTTTTCAGTTCTACAAAAAATTTAGACTAAACAAAACAAAATAAAACTATTTTCAAATGAAAATTAATTTTCAATTTTAATATAAAGTATAATACAAATAAAATATATCAGAAATATAACTACAAAACAATCCACATACAAGTAGTCAGCAAGCAATTACCAGTTTGAAAATGATAACACAAATTCAAGAATATACCACAATAGTTAGCACAATTTTACAAACAAAATAATTTTATAAATATGTAACACGTCGAATTGGTCCCATAATCACTCAATTGTATGAAAGGGAAATCAAATATAATGAGTCATACCCAATAAATTTAATTAATTCTTATAACAAAAGAAAGGGATGCTTTGGATATACTAAAGGATAAATTATGTTCATATAACTTAGACTATAAATGTACCTTAGTTTTATAATTTAAAAACTAGTGATGAAAGTATAATTTTTTCAAAAACAAAATATTGGGCACAAGGCTTCACAAGGCTTAGTTCCTTTTGGTATTTACTTTAACAAGAGAAGAGCTATAAATGTGAATTTTGCAACACAAAACATTTGATTTGTTCTGGTTAAAGATTACAAAAAGTATTATAAATTTTAATACAAAAATCAAATTTTTACAATTATGCAGCAAATATAAATAGATATTTATCATATCCTCGACAAAAAAGATTTATTCGTAAAATTATGCCTAGAAATATTTTGAATCTAAGCTATAACAGTTAAACAGAAAGTCATAAGAAAAATGTTAAAACAGATAAAAATAAAAAGCCACAAAACAGATTTAACCTAAATCCCAGAATATATACATTTGTATCAAACAGCCAAAATGTTCTAATTTAAGAAAATTCAGAGCCAGCTGAATTTTTCTTCTACTTAATTTTAGTGTAGTTTATTTAGGTACCTTTTAATTTCTCTTTAAAATGAGGAAAATTCTTTTATATAAGTTTCGTTTCATAAACACAAACAATATCCAACAAAAGAAACAAAAAAGAATAAACATATATAAAGAATCATACCAGGTTAAGTAATAAGCTATAAAAACACATAACTCTTGAGTTTATTGTAGTATGAAAAATGGCTTCAAAAAACTGTCAAACTTTCTTGAATGAAGGTTTAAATATATTCTATCAATTATGCATAAAATGCTGAGTTTAATTGTTTTATTTTAATTTACTAGAAGACCTTTCAAATGAAATACAATGCTTTTCATTAAAATTTTAATTTATTAGGTATGTAAACGTCAGATATAATATAATTTACTAAAAAGTAATTTAGACATGCATTCACAAACTACAAAAAAGCAATCATAATGAAGAAATGAAAATTTGAAAAGAGAAGATTTATAATTACATCTTAAAGAAATTACAATATTAGAACTTATCACTTACACTTTCCAGGATTACATCAACTTAGTGACTGTAACAAACCTATTGCATTAAATATTAAAAAAAATTCAATGATAGCTTATATAACTTTCCCCCCCCCTTTTTTTTTTCTTCTTAAATTTTAAAGTAAAGAAACATATTTCATGAAAATTGAAGTTAACTGCAGATTGCAACCGAATTCAATTCTTATTTGTTTGCACAAACAACTTAATAGTAGAATACTAGCTGAAAATAAATATCAAGTATACGAAATTTTAAATACTTTTCTTAAAAGTACAAGCATTAATGGAACTTACTTAAAAAAATAGATGTCCATGTTAAACATAAATTTTACTCAGAAAAAGGTTCGCCTAAAATTTTCCACTTTTTTAAACAAAACTAATAAAAAAAAATTGCGAACAATACGATATGCAACATTTGTTTGTTTTAATTTCATTAATTACAAAGCAAAGTGCTATGATAAGTAATTTCCAGAGAATATCTACAAGCAGATTTTTAAAAATATAAGCAGTATAAAATAATGCATAGTTCTTTCAACCTTAAGCATCAGTTCAATCTAAATTAGTGATGGAGAAACTTGTCTTTATAGGTTACAATTTTATAATAAACTAATGTGATTATGTAACTAATGTTTCATGTTAAACCAGTAGCACTCCATTCAGAGCAATGCGTTACAATAAATTTAGTTTAGTAAATAATACAAATGCTCCTTGGTTAAGATACTTTTTTTAATTATAAACTGGATGAGTTTTGAAGAATATCGAGGGGGGGGAGGGAGAGAAAGAGAGACTTAAAATACCTATCAAATAACTTAACTAAAGCTTACTAACTTTAAACTTAAAAGGGAAATTTTTAAAAATGAAGAAATTCAAACCCAAACTTTAGGCTAAAAAATAATACATACACACTACATAAATACCAATGTGTGTATTTCCCAGTGTGTATATTTTAAGAATTGATTTACTTTGGACTCATAAGAATGTAGACAGTATTTGCCATCTAAGAATGTTATCAAAATAGGATTCTTGTAATTCTTGAAAGTTAGAATTCACAAAAGGAAATAAATCAATACTAATTTAGCACATGACCTTAAAATTAACAACAAAAATAATAATAAATTGAAATTTAGTAAAAGTTAAGAGAAATATTTTACACTGTAATGAAATATATAAAACAAACTAAATGTTCAATGAAGTTTGAATTGTTAGATTTATACTAAAAATAAAAAAAATTATCTTTTTTAACAATAACTTTGACATTTTATAGTTTTAGAACTCATCTCTGAATAAAAATATTTTTTTCCCTAAAATGTTCATTTACATGTATCTCAAATTTTAAATTTAACTTTTCAAATATAAATTAATAGCAGATTGCTTTAACAATTAGGGGTACAGTTAGTAAACGTCATGGTTTAAGATAATTTAATTAACAACTTATATTGGGCAAATTTAATGAACTATGCCTACATTAAACAAGTTTTTAGATATTTGTTAAAGCTGGGTACAAGTATTTTGCTTTCAATTAAATACTTTCTTGCTTCAATTGAAAAATATTTAAATAATAAGTCCTTACAGGTAAACCCTTAAAAAAAAATTTAAAACATTGTATTTCAACAAACAAATACCCTTTTAAATACATTAGAAAAGGCAGCAATATTAAAAAAAGTTAACAATCAGACATTTCCTAACCCCCATTTATTTGCAGTGAGATATTCTAACACTACATTTCCAAAAAATTTCTATTCAAAATAAGAAATCTTTTCATCCAACTAGAAAAGCATCTCCACCACTAAAATAAATTTCCTTTAATAAATATCATTAAGACACTTCCAGTGATCCTATAATACACAGGCACACCAATTCACTTTTTCAGTGACCAAAGTGGATCCAACTGACTCAGAGGATCAGCACTATCAGAGCTCGAATTAGATAGACTTCCTTTAGAGCTGGCAAAGTTCTCCTTTGTAATCTTCCGCTTAGCAGGAGATCCCGTTGAATCGAGAGTGAAATTTAATGGATCTAACAGACTAGTTATAGAAGGCGGTTTCTTATCCACAGTCTTAATATCTTCCTTGGGTTTAGCAATTTCCACTTTCTCAGCAGACTTTTCAGTAGGTTCAAGTATTGCTTCAGAAGTGTCTGTCGCTACATTTTCTTCAGAAGCATCTCCACTGCCAGTTGGTGATGAGCTGATTGCTTCTGTTTCTGCTGGGACTGTTGCAGGTGCTGGGGTATCAGAAGAGAGCCCCATCTTTTCCATTCCTGATTGCAGTTTTGCCAATCCACCGCTGCCCAGGATGAAGTCTTCCGATGGGTGTCGTACATGAGAACAGGAAGTGGTTGAACCAGGGAGCTTGTTGTCAAAGGAAGCACGAGTAGTCAAAATGCCCCCTGTTATAAAAAAGTATAAGTATGAAAATACTTAAAATTAATTTTTGCATACATATGTACACAATATCTAGATAGCAGGTCCAAAAGAGTTTCCAAAATTTTATTTTCCAGGTTGAGCGAGGGGAAAAAAATACATGCCACGCTTAAAAGTTTTGAGACCATCAAAAGTTAATACTAAAATTTAACCAAATATATCATCCAAATACAAAAAGAGATAGTTTAAATAAACTTTTAATGGTTTAAAATTGGGGCAGAAAAATTTTCAACATTTAAATACCTATAAGAAAAAATATTTATAATACTTATTATTACTTAACCACAGGGATAAAATACTTATGTTAATATTTTTAAACAAGTAGGACATGAATTTGATTGACGTTTATATATTTTATACAATGCATAAAAATAAATACATCAATAATTACATTAACACTCCCAAATTTCCTTGGAAAGTGAGCTGAGATTGCTGAACTAAAAAAATTAATTTAACACTTTTGTAATAGAATCAATTTTTAAAAGTCTCATATCATCTGCATTTAAAAATAAATATTTATAGTTCGGCTTTTGATCCAACATAAAGTTTTATATATATATATGGGAAGGGATTTTGAAAAGAAAAAAAATAAGACCTCTGCAATTAAACTTTTAAAATCTTTTAATAAATTAGAAACAAAAAGCAGTGTAACTCTCAAATGCAAGAGGAGTTCATGAAGGTAGAAATTAATGGACTAGACTGTCAATATATGATAACTTAAAACATCACATTGTTATTCTGCAATTACTTACAAAGCATTTATGTGCATAATCAACAAAATTAAATACTTAGGATATAATAAGTTATAACAGCACACATAATGAAGACAACAAACTATTTTTGCAGTAAATCAATACAAACTTAACTGTTGCACATAAAGTGTAAGAAATATTATGGAAATGTATGGCGTATTTTTATAGGACAAATATATGTATAGCATAATTACAAACCATTCCTTTAGATATACTAAAAGTCAAATTATTACTCAGATAATAGTATTTTACTATCACTTTTAATGTAATACTACAACAGAAAATTAATTACACTTTAAAAAATTATCCATCTAATTAAAATATATTTAATAATAAATAACTAAATAAGGAAATCCTTACGTTTCATTAAAAGATCTTGAGCATAATAGAGAACTGTATCATAACAAAACTTTAATTGCTCTTTGTCTTGAATGAGATATTTCCTTTGTTGACTGACGCTTATGGCAACTTGAGCGACATCCCTTGGGCCATGGCCACTGTTCATCTCATTAACCAGGCTCATTATCAAACTGAAGCAGCCACTTCTGCCGATCCCTGCACTATAAAGTAAAATAAATCACTCAATTGATTTTGCTTACAAACTGGTCAAAATAAAATCTAAATAAGGCAAAAATATTTCATTTCGTCAAATATTTGGATTAAAAAAAAATTAACATTTAATGTATATATATATATACTAGAACAAAAGTTGAACAATGCTGCAAAGCTAACAGAGTTATTAATGCTCAGAGATAAGCATACACTAATATGTTAACACAAATGTGACTGTATAAAAAAAATTATATCATAAATATAGTGGATTGCAGTGTAAATCTAAATAAAAATTAAGATTATCAAAAGAGGCACAAAATCTAAACTGAAAGAAAAAATACAAAAATTTAAAAGGATCTAAGAATTAATATGTATAATAATGACAGCAATAATTATATTTTTGATATATACAAGTATATAAGCTACAAACTACCAAAAGTAAAATTACATATTAAAAGAAAACAAAAGATATAATCACACATTTTCATGTATACCGAATACAACTTTACCTGCAATGAACAACCACAGGACGAAGTAAATTTCTTTGCTGTTTGTGATAACTCAGCACATCGGACATAAATTGCAATAATGGTGCAGGTGATTGTGGAATACCACTAAAATTATACAGAAAAGATGATTTATAAACTTTACTGAAATGCTTTCATGCAAACATTGATATAGATATTTCATTTAAATATAAATAAGCTAACCTTATAGGCCATTGAGTAAATTGTAAATGCACAACCACTCTTGAAGTTCTATTCTGAAAAAATAAAAAATCCCAATTACTACATGTTGAATAAAATAAATATAAATATGAACTCTTTTGTATTAATTCTACTTTTTTGTAAGTTGACTTTAGGGTTCATCTCGTTTACAATGAAAACAGATTAGACAGTAAAAAAATTAACTCTTTATAATAAAAAAATTTAAATGATTGTGTTAACAATAATTTGTTTTGACACCTCATTTAATTTTTTTATTATTATTAATTTTTTACTGTCTAATCTGTTTTCAATGTTAACGAGTTGAACCATAAAGTTTACTTACAAAAAAGTAGAATTATTACAATTGTCAAAACAAATTATTGAAAATACAAGCAACAAACACTTCATACGCATCAAAATTACCTACTTTTTAATTTAAATTTAAATTCAATAAGGCCTATTTCAAATCCAAGAATTTTAATAACATGATAAATATTATTAAAATTCTTGTTCATTGAAAATATAAAACAAATACTCTCCATTCAAGGTTGTTTTTGTATATATTATAAATTATAGGCAACAATAAAAAAAGATCATATTGACCCAACTGTTATGTTACTTTGAAATCGATAAAAATACTACATAATAGTTCTATTTTTTTCTAATCACAAAATGATAACTGGCCTAGGTATTGCCAGACAACGATTTATTAAGAATATTTCTTGCATAATATATACAACCTATTATTACAATTTTAGGAAAACTAAAAAGAAACTAATTTTTTATTCTATATATGGCATTACTTTTTACGAAAAAGAATTTATTTTTAGAACTGAGTCCATGTATGACCTTTTTCTTCAATATTACTAAACATTCCTCTAATACTTGGCGCTCTGTATTCTCATTTAAAATATAAGTATACACAGCAACAATTGTGACATATAGTATTAGTGTTGTGTTGATTGTTAGACTGTCGGGTGGTAGATTTTATATCTTTCCTAGCCTTCTCTCGTTCAAGATAACATTCAGGACGGTTTCCATTAAAAGGGGTCCCGGAAGATGTAATACTACTTTAAAATTCTGAATCACATACAGGGCTACCACTGACTGTAAGCTTTGAAAATAGTTGCTTTAGTAGCCTCAGATGTTAAAAATAGTAGCCAAAATAGTAGTGTCACACATTAAAATAGTAGTCTCAGACGCTGAAAATAGTATCCTCACTTTTCATAAGATGAGAATAAAACTGTTGATTTACATAAAACACGAAAACCCAGAAACACTCTTTTTTCGATTCAAAATAGTGTATAAAACATTAGATCCCATACGTTAAAAGGCATGTGTCTTGGGGGAGGTGCTATCGTATTTATTTACTGCGATGGAAGTTGGTAACTCACCTATTACTCCCAGACAGCACCTAAGCAAAAAAAAAAGCTAAACTTCACGCAAAAGCGACGGTAAAAATCGATTGGCAAAACAAGACAACTTTTTTTTAACTTCCAAAGTCAAGCAACTTTTTAAAAAAAAACAAGCACCATGTTTAAACAATTATACTATAGATTGGCAATGACAATCGAATTTCATTAAGACCAGTTTTTAAATTTTTAACAGAATGGCTACAGAATTTGTGAAACAAAATTCCCTGACATTTCCCTGATTTCCAGAAAATTCCCTGATGTGCATCTCTGTCGATGTTATCATTTTAAAAAAACAAAGAAAATAATGGCCAATTTAAAAATATATACATTTGACTATTTAGAATTACAATTACTTATCAAAGTATAATAACAATAAAATATAAATTTAAGCTAAAAATCAAAACAAGCATCTTTAAAGCATGAAAAAGAATGGAAAACATCAAGAAAAAAATACAAAATTCACATTAACAAATTTACAAACTACATCCATACTTGCTAACTTCAAGAAAAAGCAAAACTAGTACAATATTTTTCTATTTCATTTAAAAAAAAAATATTTTCTTTAATATATATCATAGGCTGTATCCTGTTCATAACATAAATTTTAAGCAGTGTCCTAAATATTTACTAAACTTGGGCATGCATGAGCATGAAACTTAGATAATCAGCATTTTGCTATTCAGTCACAAATTTCATTAGGTACATATATTTCATGAAAAATTATGTGTTTTGGTTTTTGAAGTTGAGAAAAGAAAAATAACATATAATGCATGAAAGAAAGTCTTAAAATTAACAGCTTCTTATAAAAATTAATTACTCATAGATATATAGAAATAAAATTTTGTATAGCAAAAATACTATCTTAAACCACAAAAGTACATATTAAATGAAGCAAGAAATCATTTTCATAAAACATGACAAGCACAGCATTTGGCAGGGGGGAAAATGCAAGGACTTTTTTAAAACATTCCACGACCTTTTGCCTGAATGTATGCAGTAGAGCATTCAGATTTTTTAATTTTTTAGTGAGGGAGGAGGATAATTCAATTCTTTGTTTGATTTATATTAAACATTAAATGAAAAACACATATCAATTTCAGTTAATTACGTTAAATAAAATGTCAAAATTAAAGTACAAAAAAAAATTAAGTACAGGATCTAACCCGTTTTGCTTATGAATGCCTATAGATTTGTTGCACATCTATAACACAGTGATGAAAAGGGTTAATAAAAATGAAAAAATATGATGGAATCAATTTGAAATATTAAGGAATTTAGGTTTCCAATATGTTAAATTGACAAAAAACACAAGACAAGAAGAAAAATAATCATGTCTGTAAAGGATGCAGTCAGATTTAAGTTGAAAGATTTTTTAAACAAAAAATCTACTGGTGGTCGCGCTTTTAAATAATAGGATTACTAAAAATCTAACAGAAATAATACGTAAATAATTCTGGTTCTAATATAGTCTGTTGACAAAAAATGCAAGGCAAGAAGAAAAAAAATCATGTCTTTAAAGGATGCAGACAGATTGAAGTTTGAAGATTTTTTTAACAATAAAACGCCAGCGGACGCGAAGTTATAGAAAGAAAAAAAAAGCAGAACATGTGGTTGTGGGCCTAGGAGGGTTTGGATTAACTGCTGAGAGTAGAAAAAGTTCGGAAACTTCATACATCCAAATCGGCCAACTATAAAAACTAAATACATATTGTGTGACACGAGTCGGGATAGACACCTACCACACACGGGTTAGGCGAGAAGGGAAACTCGAAAATTTCAAAATTCCCTGATTAAAGAGTAATTTTACGAAATTCCTTGACATTTCCCTGAATTCCCGGTTCTGTCGCCACCCTGTTTAAGCTATATTCAAAGTAATTAAATAAATTGCTTAAAAATTTTAATTATTTTATTATTCATAAATTTAGCTACAACATTGAAACTCTAATCATTCTGCATCGATTGACCTACATGGCCAAATCGTTCACCACACCGGCAGAAATCTCGGACATAACGTCTAATAACATCAATACTGTCCACTTCTGGCGTTCAGGGCAAATTCCACAAACCTAACAGGTAGGCAAATATGACCGTGGTTGCCGTCAAAAACAACTATCTTGCGTGAGGTTACTATCGTCGGACTAACAAAGTGACTACCCACAAATATGAACATCTATTTCAGCAGTGTTAGCTCTCCCGCCCCCTTTAAAAAAAAATAACAATTTTGACAAAATTTTTAGTACCTTAGTGCCAATTTTTTTCATCCTACTATCGGACAGTATCCAATTTCTAAAAAAATAGTCACCTGAGCCCAAAAATAGTTGAAGGTTTTGTTCAAAATAGTCGTTTTGGGCCCTTTTTTCATTGAAATAGTTGCATTAGTCGCCTGACCACTAAAATAGTCGCTTTAATAGCCTTTTTAGTTGCCTGTGGCAGCCCTGCACATAGTAATGATGCAGTATTGCTTCCACGGAATTCTTCCGTTAGAAAAAATCCAATAGAACCAATTATATAAATTGATAAACAAAGATAAGATTGCAAATTTTAAACAAAATGCAATAAGTTAATGTTGTAATCAAGTTCTTCAAATTTTTTTTATAAGATTTGAAATGTGGCACTTATGCTGATGTCACTATGACATCGTACAAAATGGCATTAGTCTAGATCAGCGTTTCCTAAACTGTGAGTTGTGACCCTATGAGTCGCAAGTCCTCACACAGGCCTTATAAGAAATATTTTATTTAAAATTATATTTAATACTGAATGTTTTCTTTCACAAAAATTCCTTTTTGCTTCATAAAACTTCCTTCTGAAAGAACATATTCTGTTCCCTACTGAAAAAATTTAATGTGTCAAAGATTAAATATGTTGCTATAAATTTAGTTTCTAAAAAGAAGGTTGCAAATTTTAATGTTACCTTGATATGAGTGATATTAACCATTCTTTCTACAAAGCCATTTTTCTCTTTACAACTTTGAAGATTAGTTTCAAAACTTCCAAAAGGTAAAGTGGACCCTCTTTCTTTTGGAAAGTACACATGATTTTTTAACTGAAAAAAAAAATAAAAAAATATGTCAATATAAAAATAAATATGTTTGTAACAAAAAGAAATTCTGAAAACATTTCAAAATTTGTAAAAAATTACCAGAACTTAAATCTTTTCACATAAATCTTATAAGGACAGAATTATTAATGGAAATCATCATTTAATAGGTAAAATGACTAATAGAAATGTAACGTGTATTTGAAGAAAAAAAAATTATAAAGAGGAAAAAACCTGTACAAAGAGAATGTACTGAAAAAAAAAACAGAAAGTATGTACATAAAGTAAGTTTTTTGCCCCATAAAAATAATGAAATATATAATTTATAAAACAATAAAAGATAAAAAAAAATAAATTAATATCCTTTACAATATAATTGTTTAAAAAATAAGAAAAATGGCTTTCTCTTTTTATACCCTAAACTGTAAATCCTCAAAAAATTTATGAAATGTGACCATACAGAACTTAGTGGCCGACTGACAACTGATGCCGACTTTATGTAAAAGCCTAATAAGGGAATTCGAATTAAAGGTTGCATAAAATCAAAAAAATGAGTTGTAAATTTGAAATCAGGAAAATTTTCTAAGACAAATTGGAAATATTTTGCTAAGTCTATAAAGATGTTTTGGCTAAGACTGTTGAGCAAAAGTGCAGACTATGAAACTTTTATGAAATCTACATAAAAGTCAATAGTTTTTATCATTGCAGTCAAAGAAGGCACCAAACCATAATAACAACATTTTGCCAAACCTAGCAATACTAATTGGAATACATATAAAAATTGCAGAATAGGAAAAAAAGAGAAAACATTTAGTTAAGAGAAAAAAGCCAGCATTTTTACAAAATAAAAATAAATCTTGGATTTTGTAGTGCACACGAAATAGCAGTCCTTGAAATCAAAAAGGCAAAAATTTTGGGTATTTGGGTAGCAAATATGTACTACCTCATGAAATTATTAACCTTTAATTCGACAAGAGCTTTATATTAATTAATTTAAGGTTTTTAGCTACTATCATTTCTTGATATCCTCTCTTTCTCAACTAAAAGATGAATCTTAATAACAAGCAGAGTTCAATTTAAAAAAAATGATTGTGTATAAATACATGAAATAAAAAAAATCTTTAAAATGTTTTGTATTTGAAGCAAATTAACAGTTGATCTTTGATAACAAGCAATATACAAATGTAAAATTTGCCTTAAGTTATATATTTTTTGTAACATCAAACACCACTGATATTTCTAATTGCTAAAAGATAATATGAATAGATACCTCACTATCTGGCAAAAGGCAAATAAGTGTTTCGACTTGTTGTTCCCATACCATGAGCCAAAAATCGCTGAAAGTTGCAGGTAAAGGTGCTTGAGTAATTACAAATACTGGACAACCAGGGCAAATGTCCTGAAATAAAAAAACCTTTGTTAAAAAAATCTATTGAAAAGCATTTATCATTATTAGTAAATAAGGCAAAAACTAAGTTGACTGTTAAAAAATTATAAAAAAATATGTTATATAGTCAATAAACATTCTATAAATACCACCGACAAGAGTGCAATAAATAAAATTAATGATCAGTGTAAATATACATGAAACCTAACTTCTTTTAGTTTTAATACCAAATCTCAGAAGTTGAAGAAATTTTTTAGTGATAAAACATTCAGTACTCGAAATTTCGAGTCCTATTTGCTAAAAGATTGATACATATTTTTGAGTAATTTGTCTATTTACCATCAAGTAACAATAGATGTTAACACTTTTCTCATTTTAGAATTAAATGGAATGCATTATTCGGTTTGGTCAAGATGAAAATAATAAAATATGATGGCATAACATAAGCGATACATTCTTCCAAAATATTTATTTGTTCAGATAATCTAAGCAATGATCATACAGAAGACTTGTGACTAATATATTAGCAATTAATTTTACAGAAGCACAAATAAAATAATTAATAGCTAATATTTTTACCTTTAGATGAGAAGCATTTATATAGTCATCTTTGGCCGAAGATAACTTCACTCTGTTGCTGTCATCTAAAAAGATTCAGATACACTTATTTTTTTTTAAATCTTGATCCAATGTCAATCAGTATGTAGAAAGAAACTTATGATCATAAAGAAGAATTTTCTAGAAATTACTATTTCATTATTAAAAATTAATAAAGATATTAAAACAGAAGTAATAATCCCTTAAATATTTTTACACAATATTGTAGGAATTAGGAAAAATCACTTATTTTAGTTTGACCACACATCTATTACTTGAATAACAAAGGACATAAACCCTTTCCACACTTCTTACAAGTGACTACTTGTACTTACCTCAGAACACTACACAACGATTTCTTTCAATTGCAGAAAAAGCAAGTAACATGTTTTTAAAAAGTCAAATATATGCTCATGGTATATACCTCAAAACTCAATTTTTTAATTGGTAGCCAATGGCTACTAAAACACCACAGAATGGTAGCCAAATTTCAAAACATGGTAGCCAATCTTTAAAAACAAAAAATCTGTGAGTAAACATTGTATATTTCAAAGAAAACTGCATCCTCCTTTTGTAATTTTTAAACATTATGTTGACATGTAACATTATGTTGAACATGTCACTTGAAAGAACTAGAAAAATTCATATGAGCTCAGGCTAGAGGAAAATTTTTGAATCTGCATGTTAAATGAATAATTATAAATATAATTAAGTGAGGAGACAAAATCAAAGGGTAAAAAGAAATTTAGTGAGCAACGTTATATAGAGCTGATGTGTCATAATTTTTTAAATAAAATCCTGTCTCCTACTAGAACCAGAATCTAGGGAATGCTTCCACCACATATTGATGGCATTCGTTAAATTTTGACTGGCTATGTCTTGTCCATTCTTCTGGATTCTCAGTCTAGATTGCAAAGTTTCTTTGGTCATAGATAAACTTAGCTCTCCAAGTGTGTTTTTCATCCCGCTCCATACTCTTTCTACCTCAGCATTACTTGCAGGTATCCATAGTAGGATGTTAACCAAATTTTCCATTTCATTCAAATGAGTGAGCAAATCACTGCATAGCATTTTAACTAAACGAAGGAAATTCGTTGAGCCTGAAAGTTCGATTTAATTAATGGTTTCAGTTCCCTCCATTGTTGCAGGGAACTGCTTTTGCCCAACTCGAACATTTCAGCCACAACTTCAATCGATTCATTACCGTTACTATTAAACTCTCTTTCCTCACAATTTGGAATAAATAATGCATCCATTGTTTGAAATATTCTCAACAATGGAGATGTAGTGGTGACCCTTTTGTTAAAAATATCTGAAAAACTAATATAAAAACTAACTGTAGTTTCCCATGGCTCCACTTCCTCCTGATTATTATGTTTTTTAACAGGCAACAGTAAAACCTGCTCGCGAAATCTATATTTCGCATGGTCAATAACGTCACACTCTTTAGTAAATCCAAGCAATCGTGGACATTTCTTCACATCATTTTTCATCGCATTAATGTCATTGACACCCTTTTTCATCTTAGAATTGGCTATATTCAGTAAAATGTCTTTGGACTCTAAGGCTTGGGACACTTTTGACATAACACCAATAAAATCAGCAACGGAGAAGACCATATACATCATGTTATAATCCTTCAATTTCTTTAAAATCCCTGATGCTGTGGCCTTTACCAGGGGTGGAAAGTGCTAAAGCCCAGTTTGGAGCAATTTTGGAGCAGAATAAGGGAAAATGTAGCCGCAAAATTCGGAGATTAGTACCAGAAAAATAAATTGTAGCTGATTTAACAACAATTACAATAATTAAAATTTTAACTTGTATAATTCTATTTTTCTACATGTTATTAAATATAAAATTATAAGATGCACATAAAATTACAAGATAAAATATAATTTGCAAATTTAAAAGATATAATTTGTAAATTTAAAAAAAAAAAAAAAAAAAAATCCTTATTAGTTTTTGACATTTTGCGAATGGGTTTGCTATGCAAAACTAAGCTCTTTTTGCTCGCTAAGAGTTTCATTGTAACACAAACACAGCTCGCTTAACTCTCTGATAAGTTTAATTGCTACACAAGCACAAACTAGCTGAAATTTATTGCTATACAAGGACAGGCTCGCTTCACTCACTAGAAGATTCATTGCAGTGCAAACACAAGTTCTCTTGACTCGCTAAAAATTAATTGTAACGTAAACCCTTAATATTAGAACCCCTTCCCTATTGAGAACCAAAAAATTTGCCCGTTAAAATAACACCCCCCCCCCCCCTTCTGAATTATTTTAACATGTAATTATGAAAAGCAAAATTAGAAGGCCTAAACTACTTATGTTGAAAATTTCAGAGCTCTAGATCTATTAGAAATCGCTTTGTAAAAATATTAAATAAAAAACAAATTAAAATTTGAAAATTCTGTTTTTAAAAAGTTTAATAAAAAAAGGCCAAAACTACTTATGTTGAAAATTTCAGAGCTGTACCTCTATTTGAAGTCGGTTTATACAATATAAAAAAAAATGTAATTAAAAAATTAATTAAAAATAATTAAAATTTTGACATTCTGTTTGTCACAAATGTACAATTTGAAGGCTAAAACCACTTATGTTGAAAATTTCAGTGCTGTGCCTCTCTTTGAAGTCAGTTTGTTAAAAAAAATTAAATTAAAAATTAACTAATTAAAATTTTAACATTCCGTTTGCCAAAGGTACTATCAGAAGGCCAAAACTACTTAAGTAAAAAATTGTATTATTATAAAACTCATTTGTGTAAAAATAGCAATACAGTAAAATTAAAATAAGACTGTTTCTAAATTTTTGTGAATGTTTTAAAATTTTGAGAATTTTTTTTTATTTTCCAAATCGGGTCAAGTTCTGCGTCAAAACGGAGATTTTACCTTACATGCCGTTCTATAAACTTATTATTACTTTCTTTTTTTTTTAAATCGGAAACATTCCGGGATTTTGATTACATTTTTTTTATACTTAGTTTCAAAGGTAAAACGGACGTTTAAAAGTTAATGACCAACAGTCAACAAGTAAATTATAAAAAACATCCCTAAATTTAATAGAAGGCATCGTCACTACGCGTGTCCGAGCGGAAATATTCTTTTTAAATGCTTAGTAAAAACATTTGATTGTTATACACCTTTAACTTTTTAGCAATTCCTTTCTTCTTTATTTAGAACAAGAGGGCGTGGTAAAAATCCAGCGAAACACACTTAATTAAGGTACGTACGTACGAAATGGCCATACGTGCTAACTAGAAATTGGAAATTTTGAGGCTGCCCCCTAAATTCTATCTCGCAATGTCGCACGTGATATTAGCTAAAAGTACTTGGCAATTTTAATTTGTACGGATGCAAAGCGTGTTTGAACATGAATGCGCATGCGTGAATGTCGATTTCAGAGGGGATAATCCACACATTGCATTTTGTTGGGGGGGGGGGGGGGAATCGAATGTTTTGCGAATTCGTGCGAAAACGGCCCTTGAGGTTGCCGTAATTTCGCCTCCGCATAGATTTGACTTGCAGGAGTTGGTTTGGTGCTTTGGAGTGCACGTTTAAAAGAAGATTTAAAGAAAATTGGCGCAGAATTGCACTTAAATGTAGTTTTGTAGCAGTTTGGCGCAGGATACCATTTTTGGCGCGCGCTGGCGCAATTGGCGCAGAATTCCCACCCCTGCGACCAGTAGCCGGATTTCTATTGAAAAAGGGTTTGATTTGGGGAGAGGTTTCAGATCGGGAGTTGGGACGGCTGTTGAGCGTTTAGCAAATGGTAGCCACATTTACTTAGTGACTTTAGTGAAAAAAATGGTCGCCAAAACGTAAGAATTGGTCGCATTTGGCGACCGCGAATTTTGACCTTTATCATGGTACCAAAGTTATAGACATATTCACAAAAAAAAAAAAAAAATTTAAAAATGGCCATAGTAAAACATAATCTATCCTCTATCGAAGACCTCAAAATATATTCAAGAAATAATAACTATAATAAAAATTAAATGGAAAATAAGAAAAATAAAACCAAGAAAAATTAAAGTAATACATACAAGGCATGACATCTGGAAAGCGATTTTTTAATGGATAGCATCGAGCTACAGAAATTGACATTTTCCTCGATTCCTTATCCTGAGCCTCTATCAATTCCTAAAAAGAAGAAAACAAAAACATTACAGAATTTTATAAATATTTAATAATTATAATGATTGAAATTCTTCATAGGCTCAAACCAAATCCATAAAATTTACATAAGCTACACATTATGTTAGCCATTATCATCAGTGGCGAGGGGCCCGGTCATCGTTGGATTCGGCGATGAATGCATAAATCTCATGTAAAAAATTAACAATTCACGCAAACAAAATTAAAAAAAAAAAAAAAGTTTTTTTTTTTTTTTTTTTGGAGGGATTTTTCAATTTATTAACCATATTCTTAATTATTCTGGGCAGTATTTCTTTAAAAAACATTTTTATAACTGTTTCCTAATAAGTTACACAAGAAAGTGATAAAAAATCCATTAAAGGAAATTTCGTTCGTGCAGCCATCTATGAGATTCGGTCATCCTTTCAGAATCCGTCTTTTCTATTAGTTTCAATCTGTTTGTGAAGGCATCAATCAGCGAATCTGATTCATCGACAGGGCTCTCAGGTCATCGGAGATTATACCGAATACGTTTAGGGTTTCAATAGTTCTTGTAGGTGTATTCCTGACATTTGGCGTGATATCTCCATATCGGCGATAAAAGATTTTAAAGTGTTTTTTTTTTTAAATATTTTTAATACAATGTATTCCTTCCATTGTAATTTATTTCTTCCATATACAATTTAGATGACTACTAAGTGAAATATGATTGGGTAAAATATGAATGAAAGTATATTAATAATTAAAAATATTAGAAATCTGAAACTGTTATTTAGATTAACAGGGACATCGGTTTGGCGCATTTTTTAGAACGTTTATTATGTCTCCTGCCAGTGAAACTTTCAAATTAGTTTAAATTTACTTTGATTCATCAAATTTGATTTTGAACTTGACGGGGAGAATATAATTAATAATTTTTTTTTAATTTTATAAATTCTTCTCATGGGCACCTTTGTTTGAATGTTTGCATTTAAGTTTTTATGTACTTGTGTAACTTTTTTAATTTCATTGATAATATAGGCTTGCGATATGATTTCAATCCACACTCCATACTCTCCATTCGAATGAATTGAGTCTGGATTAAAATTTGTCATTACGTTTTAAACTTTTATTTTGAAAAGCTGAAAAGGAAGGGTTACATATCCCCTCATGAATTTGAACTAAATTTGGATATATTTGTTTATCATGATTGTATGTAAATGCATTTAGCATGTATTGATCAAAAACGGAGTTGGGGGAGGGGGTAAGGACTTGTAATAAATTACAATAAAAACATTATTATTGTTCAAGTTTTCATTATTTATAGTAATTATGTTTTATTATTAATTATAATTATCTTTCCTTATGTATCAGAATTTAATTTATTAAAATGTGTTACTATTTTATAGATTTTAACAAGCAGTGATTATTTGTCTTCTTTATAAATAATTATTTAATACATAAAAAAACTAGTCAATTAATATTTGTTCCTTTATGTTCGTGATTCTTTATCGTAATTTTCGCCGATTCCCAATGGGACAGAATCACGAAAAACTCGCTCTACTCAAAATCAAGATCGTTTGAGCAACCTTTCTCTCTTGTCGATTGAAAAAGATATGTTGGTGACACTTCGAAAAAGTTGCAATTTTTATAACCAAATTATAGAAAAGTTTGCAACAAAGACCCGAAGACTTGAGTATATTTATAAATAAGTATTTAATTTCAAACTTTACAATAAGGAAATATAATGGTCGGATTGGCAGACCCAATGTATATGTGTCAAAATATTGATTGGTTATTTTAACCATTTACTTGCTATTTTTAAATCACTCTCCAAATATAAAATATTATAAATAAAAATGCTCGTACAATTTGTATAAATTATAATATTTAATTTACAATGTCTTACTATGGGTATTTTATTATTATAAGTTTTAGTTTGATAAAAACATTTTTTTATGCCATTAATCTTTTGTATCATTATTTTCATTTAAATGTCTTTATTTTTATTCATTCCTAACATCCTACTGAAAATTACTTACATTTAGCTACAGAAATAAGCACTAATTTCAGTCATTGGTGGTGAAATTATACAACCAAGTTGACTAGTTATTAGTAAAAGGAAGATTACTAGTAAAAAGCGCGAAATGCAAAATATTGAAATGAATGAAATTTAAAATGTCAGACGGGCTTATTTCGAAAAATGTGTTTTAGCTTAACAAGAAGTTTTGTGCCACATCCTTAATACATGTAAAATTTGAGAACATTTGTCTATCACTATTGTATGCAAATGCATGTAGTAACGATTGAGAACAAGGCAATGGGGGGAGGGGGAAGGAAAAGATTTACTGATGATCACTACGAAAAGTCAAGCTTCGCCACTGACTATCATTTATTGATATCGCTCTTCCTCAGCTAAAAGATGAATCTTAATAATAAAAAAAAAAGAGTTCAATTTAAAAAAAGCCCACAAACCTTCCATTTTTGGTCAAGAGGTGTTGTTCCATTCAATGACTTTCGCACAAGTCCATCAACAAACTTTTCGTACTTTTCAACTTCAGACACAAACTTAGCGCGCATAGACGGGTCTTCGAGTGGATCTTTGACAAGATGTCCAGGATCTTTCTCTTTTAACTGAGAAATACTTTTTAGGTCAATAACCTGTGTGAGAATTAAACATATATATACTTTAAAATATACAAAGAGAAGGGTAATTATTAAAAGAGTATACAATTCGTTTCATTTCAATACAACAGATAACTTTTTGAAGAAGATTTATAATCTTATTTTAGAATATTATCGAAACGAATACCAATTCATGAAGATTAAAATGGGTAAACTATATAAGTAATATCGATGCATGTTTTATATGATTTTATTAGTGCATTTGTTCATATACATTGTCAATAAACAAAATACTCACTAAGAAGTCAAAGACCTGTTTAATACATTTAGATAGATTATTACAATTTGATGGCTAGCCTTGCAAAAGTAAAACTTTCCTATCAATAAACCTTGTTATTTATTGATATCAGCTTGAATATGATTCTTATATTAATTATGTACACTAAATATTAAAGATTAAAAAAACTGTTTGCTTGTTTTTTTATTCACAAAAAAGGTATTAAAATGACTCAGTTGAAGTCACTTTGAACAGTTGACTGCCAATTAGATACTTTGCGGTCCCTTCCAAATGAAAAAAACCTAACAAATTATTTTAAATATAAATTTAGCTATTTGTCATAAAAAATAACTAATAGTGCCCATTTATACCAAGCTATATATGTAAAATAAACAAATTAACAACAAAAAATTCAGGATGCAATTTAATGAGGAAAAAAAATCTATTTAAGATTTAATTAGTAAAAACAGTAAGATTGATAATTCTTACACCCCTGAGACCCCTTGGATGCCAATTGATTTATCAGTGTTTATTTAAAAAAGAAACCATCAAATGGTGTATTGGGAGAATAGCAACAAGTCACATTTCACGATAATGTTTTCAAAACAAATTTAAGTTAAAAAAAAATATAGAATTAAAAAATTTAAAGAAAGATGAAAATTTGGATAATGCCAGTAAGTATCACTGGTCTTGAAAGGGCAAAGTTAAATTTTACCTTGGGTTGCAAAACTTGACACTGAACATCTTTCTCTGCTGCATCTGCCACATTTGAAGACTCCTTCTCCAATGGTGGAGTAATGAGATCTCTTATAGCATTTAAATGTGAGGCTTCTGAAACAGCAAGTTGATCACTTCGTGCAGGACTTTTGACTTCTGTCCGACTTTGGACAGGCATTGTGGGTGAGGGCTGCAACGGCTGGCAGGCAGATGATGCTTCCAAAGGAGGCTGAAACTGTTGATTGTTTACAGGAAATCCAACATTGGGTGTTGCATAATTGTAGTGGTTTGCACTATTTGTAGGTAGTTGGTAATTTTGTTGATTTGTGTAAGTTGGGCCAGCATTTGGACTGGAAAGTGCAGAATTAGTTGGTTGAGTGGGATGATTAGGACTAATCGATGAAGGAACACTGGACATATTTGTTGGTTGCATGCTGGATGGAGTTCCTGCAAATGTAGCATTTGGTGTCACTGGAATACCTTGAGAAACAGTCTGATAGTAAGAGTCGTGATTAGGAGGAGTATATACATTTCCAAAGCTACCTTGATATGCATAAGAGTTTGGTGCACTAGAAGGGGGTAGACTAGAAGTGCTACTAAATTTAGGTTGCATGGAAGGATTAGCATAATTCTGATTTTGAGGGTGGCCATGGTATGGTGAAGGCATATTAACGTTGTTACTATTTGAGTTTGTGAAAGTTCTATTATCATGCTGATTTGGAGAATAACCAACAGGATTCTGCTGTGTAGGATATGCATACATGTTAGAATTAGGAACAGAATATTGAGGTGCTGAATTATATGTACTAGTTCTTGTATCCATTGAAGCAGTAACACTGGATACACTTTGAAAAGCATTGGTTTGTTGATAATACTGTGCAGGAGATTGAGGTACTTGTTGATGCACTACTTGCTGATTCATATTAGGGTTTCGGTTATAGGTTGAAGTAGGGACATTGTATCCAGGAACTGGAGAGTAGCGATTTACTTGCCCAGTGCTTTGCCATTGTGGATGCATATTTGATTGTTCCATTGGTGGAGATGTAATACTGTTAACTGGGTTTGCAGGTCTCTGGGAGAGATGCATATTGTAACCAACTTGTGGATAGGTAGAACTTCCCGGGAAACCAGTTCCTGTGAATGCAGGAGTTGCATTTTGCGAAGCAAAAGTAGATGAAGAGGGACGAACAGGCTGGGATAATGTGCCAGTTGGAGCCATCCCAGGTGTAAATTGGCCATTAACTTGGGGCATATTTAGATGCCCAGGTGCAGATGCATAAGATTGAGGCACTCCAGCTGATGTAAAAGATTGAGGACTTCCAGAGGCTGAGCTTACAGGTTTCGGGTAGTTCCCTTTCGCATTTTGCTGTCCAGGGGCAGAACCATTTTGATTGGGAAAAGTAGTATTATAATTTTGTTGCGATGCCGAGTTCGGATCATGCAATTGGGAATAAGTTACATTTGAACCTGTCATTGTCGATGGAGATATGACAGAACTATTATTCATAGGGGAAACTTGGGAAGAACTTGGATACTGTAATGGGACATAAGATGTACCATAAGGATTTGTAGATGGAGAACTGCTCTGAGGCGGTTGAGCCCATTGCTGTGCAGTTGAGTATGGAAAGTTTCCAACTTGGGGATTCGAGTCTGCCATAGTAAAGCTACCAGACACTGACGTTTGCTCAGAGCCTACAGGTGTAGGTCTGACTCCCATTGAAGGTCCTTCATAGCTATCTTCAGGACGAACATTGTCCTTCAGCACAGGCTTCAACTTTCTGTTGAATTCGGCGGGACCACCAAGTGTTGCTTGTCGCATAGGTTCAGGGACAAATTGGGGAGACATTGGTAATGTCTGCTGTGGAGAGCAGGTATTCAACAGTCCAGGAGGCATTGAAACACCACCGCCTGGTTGTTTCATCATGTAAGGAAGATAATCTTTCAACTTTGGGCCCTGGGATTCAGAAGGTACATTTGTATTCTTAGGAAGTTTTGAAGAACCTGAAAAACAATTTTTCTTTTAAAAAGAACTCACAACTAAGGTGTAAGACAATTTATTCCTAGCAGTTAAGATATTAGGTACTAGCTTTGTTGCACGAAACCCATTAGTGTATTTGTATCATGTCATAAATTTTTGTTATCTATAACTGACATGATGGTAGGTTTATTTCGATAGAATAATTATTACCAACCATAACAATAATGAGGGAAAGAACAAAAATTTCAAACAGTATATTTTTTAATTTGAAAATTTTATATTAAAATAATGTGGAATCGATTTAATTAATCTGAAAAACTCCAATTAAAGGTACAACTAATTTAGAGATATAATGAAGACTTCTGATACCTCCTTCAGGATTGTATAAATATTCGATGAACCTTCAAGCAACAAATAAGTATACTAACGTCACAATAAATAATTACATTCCATTATACATCTCTGAAAATGCTAAACCAATAAACTTTGACAATTAATGGATAAAACAAAAGGAATATGCACACCGTATAAATTAATACTCCTACATCATAGAAATTCATAAGTAATGAATTTCTTGACTGATTAAGTATTTTAATCGTTTTCAGAAGAATTGAACTATATCTATATTTTTCGGTAGCAGTACCAATATACAGGTTAATTCAAAATGAATATAGGGATAACAAACAGTTATAACTACTAATTCAAAAAGAATTTATCGATAACATTAACACATAATGTAGACGGAACTTTAAAATTCTGTCCACATTCTGTATTAATCTTAGCGATAAATTCTTTTTCATCAAATAGTTATAGCAGTTTGTAATCGCTATATTCATTTTGAATTATCCTGTACTTTGGAATAATTTTCCTTTACATGGAATAAGACTATGTTGGTAAGTAAGATTTTTTCTTACTTACCAAACATTAGAAAACCATTTGCACGAAAAAAAAATTCTTTATATGATCGCATTTAATTATGAAATTTAAGATCTAAAAACAAAGTAATTTTCAATTTTTTTTTTTTGGCAGTTTTTTAAAATTAAAAACCTTATGCTTAAATTGAGGTATATATAATATCAATCTGACCAGTAGAAGTATTTAAAATATTTTTTGGAAATTTTCTCTGCTGGGTTTCACTATGCAATACAATCACAATCGCTTTTTAAATACAATCCAGCTCCAGCAAATAACTAACAATATGACCATCTTTAGCATTCAAAATTGCCTCATGTGGCTGCTAAAATATTTGGAATGCAAGCCAAATCAATGGTTGCTTTAGTGATTTCAATTAATATCTATTTTAGATTATTAGTGGTACAAATGGATCCTTCTGATTAAGAAAGAAAACCAAACTTTTAAACTTGTTATAACCCCTAGTGTTAATTGTTTGGTACAAGATTTTTTTTATAAACATTGTTGTGAATTTTCCTCAGAGGTAATGATGGCACAGTTTTTATTAGATAAAAACTATTATTTATTCACTTCAAAAACTCACAAAATTTATTCAAAGACAATAGTGCAATCACTCTCAAGCTTAAGAACAACTTCGATACAGCGATTATACAAGCTCACTCCAATAGGTTAACAAAGCGATCAGCTGTCATCGAAATCCTAAGTCAAACTGTCTGTCAATTTTAGCTGTGGTTTAATTTACAGAGGCGCATGAGAACCTTCTCGAAATATCCAGCCAATTCGTAAAAAAAAAGAAGAAATTTCCTGATTGCTTTAGGTGTTACCACCTTTTTCTAACTGTATACTAACTGTACTGTTAATAAATAAAATAAGATAAAATACAATAGAACTTAAAATGAATACGTCACTATTTACAACAATATACAGAAAATTTGTGTAACATTTCCCCCTTCTTAAAGACTGCACATCCCGGGCAGTGAAATCCTTAAGAGGAAAGGCCATTCAATCATTACTACCATAATATGGGGCTAGCCTATTGTAATGTACAACTCTAGGATCACAGGAAAATGTCCATTAGATCCTTACCATGACGTCGTTGATCTTCTTAAAGACCACATACGGCCCTTCCCAGTTCGTCTGGAGCTTAGGGGAGAGTCCTTTCCGACGTTTAGGGTTCCATAACCACACCTTATCACCTTCATGGAATGAACGTTCCGTGGCCTTGGCCTCGTAGCGACCTTTCATGAGCTCCGTCATCATGTTGATTCTCTCTCTGGCGAGCCAATGTATAGCTTCCAAACGTGTATGGAAATCATCTAGATACTGGACAGGCGAAGAAGGAATGTCTGGTGGTCGTTCAAAGAGGAGGTCACAGGGTAGCCTAAGGTCCCTTCCAAACATCATTTAAGATGGTGTAAATCCGGTGGTCTTGTGAGTAGTACTTCTGTAGGCCAACAGAAGCGGTAAATTGGTGAGTGACTTTGAGGTTGGTTGTTGAGCAGTGAATGTGGGTGTTCCGAACTCGGACTTCGTCTTGGGTGAACGTCGACAGCTCTCAGGACAAGGACTCCCAGATGGAGAGTTCACATTCCCAATTGACCGAGCCTCGTTTCCAGTAAGCTGATCTGTGCCTACATCGGAATCGTCCACAGGTGCAGCTGGTAGATCCCGAGATCTCTGTTCGACGCTTGTAGCAAGAGTATAAGTGCTGATCCCTTCTGTCTTGATAACTCGGATAGCATCACTAACACTGTCCGTTCCCACATGAACCACTTCCTGGGAGAGGTTCATCAATGTTGCTTCCTTCGATTCTCTGTCAGGGATTGAGGTGATACTTTTCATAGTTGCAGACTGTCTCTCCAAATCTGGATATCCTCGCAAAGTCTCTAGCACTTTCTATGACATTGTCTTCATGAGCCACAATCCGATATACGCACAGCTCTTTCCTGCCTAGATCGTGCAACGGAACTTCGCCTCACCATGTTTGCAGCTTGCCTTTCTCAAAATTCAGTGTAATTCCATTTTTCTTCAAAAAGTCTAGTCCGAGAATGCACGAATCTACAATTTCGGCAACATAAAAAGTGTGCTTGTAGGTGTTAAATCCAAAGGCCATGTCCACTTCTAATTTTCTGTGCATGAAGATATTGCCACCAGACACAGTTTGTAGCGAAACAGCGGGTGCTGTGTAGTGAAGGCGGCTGTTTAGGCGACAAGCCACGTCCGTCCGTACGATCGTAAGATTCGCTCCCGAGTCAACAATTAGACGACAGGGAGTTCCGTTAATCTCCCCCTTCACGAATAAACCTGGTTTCCTCCTTGACTGGATGAAACATGGAAATGGCTGCTCGGAGCTTCACTTGTTCTATATTGCAGCTTTTATCCTGAGAGATGGCACCTTTTTAGATTCAATTGTTGAGATTCAGTGATAGTGTTATCCCTTTTAATTTTCAAATCAGGGCAGTTATGGCATAGACGTCCTTCCCACTTGCAATATCAGCAAACAATTCTGTGTTTCTGATACTTTGATCCTGGAAATCCTCTCAGCATATTTTCCATTTTGCTTTCTAGCTCTTGAAGCTTGAGTATGAAAAGGTCATAGGAATCCTTAGACCATGCTCCACATACAAATTATTAGTTTTTTCCAGAAGCAAGCTGTGCAGCCTCCACTCTCATCGCGAACACGAGGGCAGACTTCAGGTTTCTGCTTTGGGATAATCTTAACGCCTGCTGCACATCAAGATCTTAAATAACGTCGATGAAATACTGCAGAGAAAGATCGTCTCGCACATCCGTGGGACAATCTAGAAATGCCAGAAGTGATAGTCTCTCTATATTGGTAGCCAATTCCTGAAGATATTCTCCAGCCTTCTGCCACCTCGTTTTCCGTTTCAGTCTACTATAATCTTTCAGATGTTGCTCGCCAAATCGCAGTTCTAACGCACTTGTTAATGCAGCCAACTCTCCACGCTTTATCTTCCAGCAGTGTCTGTAGAATGTCTGCAGCTTCACCTCGAAGTAATGCTGCGAGATGGAATGCTTTCGTGAAGTCATCCCATACATTAGCAGTAGCTATCATATTGAACTGAGTTCTATAGACGCTCCTTGATGTTAGGAAGCCTTGATGTTAGGACGTGGAGCCAAAACTACTGTTAAACCTCCTAGTTCGACATTGCAGCTGCCACAGCACCGCGAGTTTCCAGTTTCTGATTATTTTTTTTCCATAGCGTCATTAATTTTTTCCTGCTCTTCTTTCATGGTGGAAACCTTTACTTCCATTTCCTTTCTTACTTTTGAAATGTCTTCTTTCACCCGAAATATCCTCCCTCATCGATTATAGGACAGTTTCAGTACACTCTACAAATCTTTTGATGGTTAAAAAGATGTTGCTTCCTGACTGGCGACGATTGCAGCATTCGTTGATTCTTGGCAGGTTTGACCGGAGGCAATTGTAGCGGAGGTGGTTTCTTGACAGGCTTTTATTTCAGCTGCGATGGTTTCTTGGCATGTTTTAATTCAGGCAATCATTTCCATGAGTTGCTTCAGTTGGTCCTCCATCATTCCTCTAATTGTTGGCATTCAAGCTGATAATATCCCACTTCTGACACCATTGTTATGAATTTTCCTCAGAGGCAATGATGGCCCAGTTTTTATTGGATAAGAACTATTATTTATTCACTTCAAAAACTTAAAAAATTTATTCAGAGACAATAGTGCAATCACTCTTAAGCTTCAATACAATTTTCAGTAAGAACAACTTCGAATACAAGGATTATACAAGCTCACTCCAATAGGAAAACAAAGCGATCAACTTTCCTCAGAATCCGAAGTCAAACTGTCTGTCGATTTTAGTTGCCGTCTAATTTATAGAGGCGCATGAGAACCTTCTCGAAATATCTAGCCAACTCGTCAAACAAAAGAAACATCTCAAAATTTCCTGACTGCTTTAGGTGTTGCCACATTTTTCTAACCTGTATTATCGCTGTTAATAAATAAAATAAGACAAAATAAAATACAATAGAACTTAAAACGAATATGTCACTATTTATAACTATATACAGAAAATTTGTGTAGCAATATATTTCAATTAACTTGATCTTTTTTATCCACTCTATAGAAACCTATCATAACTTTCATTTGAGGAAAGTTTTAGTATGGTCATACATAGAAAGGTAATAAGCAATAAGGGGGGAAAAAAGGCTCACCTTTATTAAATTCAACGCCTGCTATTTGAGATCTTTCTTCATCTTGAACTTTAGTGACGCCTCGCACACGAGTTAATAGGCGTGCAACGCTGTTCTGTAACTTTTGATAAAATTTTAAGCCTTTTTTTGTTTTAGAAACCAAATCTTCATAGGCCTCAAAAGAATTGATGAGAGAACAAACCATTTCTTTCCTCCTATTGAATAAAAATATCAAGAGAATATCAGAGGTTATATCTTAACCCCTAAATAACGAGTTTCTGCCAAAATAAAATGTAGTGAATCCATGACTTTTCACGATTTTCCCAAGAACAAAGTAAGTAATTTTCCATGATTCAAGAAATTGCATCACAAAAAAAATTAACCCATATGAATTTTACTAACAAGGGGACCTTACAGTCTTGGAAATTTAGATCGGGATGAGACTCTGAAAATTGGTAGTATACCTTAAGGGTATCCACACAGTAAAGCAATAAAGCGCACTAGCCAGAAGATTCCGAGGAAACAGGCTCTAAAGTGTTACGCGCAGCTTGTATACTAGTAGAGATTTTTGATCTGTAACTCCCGGTGGCTAAGTGGTCAGCGTGCTGGGTTCCCGTATAGGCGATCTGTGTTCGATACCTCGTGAGGTAATTTTTTTTTTGTCCACTTACAAAGAAACTGCTACAACTAACTGAAATTTGAATTCAGGGTGTCCACAGAAAAGTTATTTTAAAATTCCCTGATATTTCCCTGATTATTCCCTGTAACAACCAATTTTTTCCCTGATTATAAGTTATCGACAAAATATATATAAATAATAAACTTTCAAGTAAAAGAACATTCAAATTCACCATCATAAAGAAAATTATGATGCATGTACTGTTTATCTTTACACATTTATGACACAAATACCAAATTGCTTCATTTAGTGTAATGTATGTATAGTGTACCTGCACTGTGCATGCGCAATTATACTTTAAAATCACACTTTTTTTACATTACAATCTAATCTCAAGAAAAGAGGACTCGAGTATTAAATTTCAGATTTAATAAGCTGTTTTCTTAAGTAAAATTTTAAAAATAAAGACAAACTATAAATCATGTCAAAATGGATCTAACACACACACACACACATTTAACAAATACTCTATATATTATAATAACTATTTTTGTTTTCTGAATACTTGAAATTGTAATTAAATTTTAAAAATCAATAATTACTTTAAAATATTTTCGTAAAGTAAAATTTTTATATTTTACTAATTATATATCGATTTGTGTATTAAAAAAAAAAAAAAAAAACTGTCTTCAAATGTAGTTGGATTGGGGGAGTTACACCATTTTCATTGGCTTTTAAGTTTGCATAATTTCGTTGTCCAAATTGTTCAATTTCATTTTATGCATTATTTGAAATTTTCTTTTTTGTTTAAGATCAGCTGTAGCCACTTGTTTAAGTACAATACCCAAGCAAAATTTTTACAAAATAAACATATTTTCCCCAGACAATTAATTTTAAACAATTATACATAAAAAAAAATTGCTTTAACTTTAAACTATTACTTACATCTATAGTTAAAATGTAAAATTGTTTTTCAAGTTAAAATAAACAATTTTACATTCAATAGCAGTTAAAATGACAATTTTAAATAAGGATACATAATAAAAACTGGGAAGATTTGGATTAATTTCTTGTGCAAAATTAAATTAAAATTCTAATCATTCATCATTAATTCAAACCAAACGGTGAAAACGATCCTCACATACACACTAATAACGTACATAGCGGCTTTCACATCAGCAGAAGTCTAGGCGAATGACACCAAAACGACGTCGTGAATCTCTCCAATAACTTCAGGTAAAACGACTTAAATCTAAGTGAAAATTACAACTACTTCAACGTAAATATCGGTGATAGCGGCCTCCGTACGGGCGCAAGTCTCGTCAATTATATTAAACCAACAATCGGCAAAAATGCCCGTACCGGTGCAGGCAAAATGCCCGGTAAGAAGATTCCGTGATTGTCAGACTTGTAAGTCCAACAAAATTGTAATGCAGATTTGTATCGATCTCAGGAATGATCAAAATTTCAATTAAAAGAAAAAGACAAAATTCGCGTTTTAGCTTAACTGTACTATGTCCGACAGATGCAAACCTCTGCAATAACTTCAGGAACTATTATTTTGGAGTAAAACTCGACGAAAATGAGTATCACGCAGCAACGGAATAACGGCGATAACGCTCGCCATAATTACAGGAATAACTGCCATTTCATCAGCGTAACGTTCTGCAAAATGGCTATAGCATACCAATGTAAATAATTCCGATAGAGTCTAACATTACAGAAAAATAAGGTGGGAGGGGATAATAATTCCAATGGTGGTTTGGGGAAGACTGAACGCATGCAGGTTCCATGATTGTCAGGAAATTTTAATCTCCACGAGATCAATGAGAAATTTGTGGGAGAAAAGTTGGTTGTTTTCAGATTATCTGGCGCCGTCAGCAACACGAGGGCTATAATGCGCCGGAACATTCGTCATTTGACAAGCCAACATACATTTACAAACACCCATGCCATACGCGGGACTGGAACCCGCAACCTCGAGGTCTAGAAGCTAGCACGCTAACCACTATACCGTTTGGTCGGCTGTGGGAGGAAAAATTTGATAGGTGGAAAAATAAGAAAAGTTCAGGAAAGCGGAAAGATCGGCGGAAGCAATCACATCCCTGCATTAAGGCAACAATCGGCAAAAATGACCATCAAACCAAAGTAAATATCAACGTTAGCATCCAATATATCGATGAAAAAGACGTGATTCTATCGACGTCACAATCTACGAAATTGACAATCACAAGCGTAAATCTCGGCGATATAGACAACTATTGAGGCGCAAACCTTAGAATAGTGATTAATAGGGACTAAAATGAACATCACAAGAATGTTAATCTCGGTGAAAGCTCCCTTCTTAGCAGCGAAAATCTCGGCAATAACAAGCTTAACATCAGAGTAACGTTCGGCGAAACTAACCACCACACACCAGAATAAATAACATCGATAGATGCTGGCAATCAGGAAGAAAAATGGTCATTATATCACAAGTTTGGGGAAGTCTGAAAGTATGTAGGTTACTTGGTTGTCAGACAAGCAAGTAAACCCAATGAAATTGTAATGCAGTTTTGAATCCGTCTCAGGAATGATGGAAATTTCACAAAAAAAAAAAAAAAAAACGCTGAAATCTAAAAAAGCAGAACTGTACCATGACTGACAGGTGCAATCTCTGAAATAGCGTCAGGGACACATCACGAAAATGAGCAGCATGCAAGAACGTGTTTCTTGCCCTCTATAATCACGAAAATATCGGCCATTTTACCATCGTAACGTTCAGAAAAATGACCATCAAATACCAACGTAAATAATGCCGATAGACTACTATAATATGAGAGAAAAATGAGGAAGAAATGTAGTCATTCCTTTGGCGATTTGAGGCAAATCTGAAAGCAAGCAGGTTCAGTGATTGTCAGGAAATTTTAATGCGAACTTTTTTTTTAACTTTTTCTAATTTTTTTTTTTTTTTTTTTCAAATTTATTTTTGTATTTTTGGTAGCAGTGTATCTTTAATTGTCAAAATTAATAGTTTCATTTTAATTTCGAAAAATTCCTTTAAACTTTTTGACAAAATCCCTGATAATTCCCTGATTTTTCCCGAAATACCGAATTCCCTGACTTTTCCCGATATTCCCGGTTTTCCCGATCTGTGGACACCCTGGAATTAAAAATAATATTTTATCTTTAAATACGTAATGTGATTTAATGAAGGTACATTAAAACTCTATTTACTGTTCACAGAAACAAGTGATTATAAATTTTAAAATATTATAAGCTGTAGAGAAATAAATGATTTTTGCAATAAACATGAAGAACCAGTTTCTATATGGAAGAGTAGGAATGTTGTCCTATTGTACATAAGCAGGAAGTGAGAAATTTTCAAAACCCTAACCGTACTTATCGAACATTTGTTCTACCCCTACCCAACCAACTTCATAAATTGACTTTATAAATTTAAAAAAAAAAAAAAAAAAAAAAACACAAGGTATCGAACCCGGATTGCCCATACAGTAACCCGGCACGCTGACCACTTAGCCACCAGGGAGCAGCAGAGCAAAAATCTCTACTAGTATATAAGCTGTGCATAACACTTTAGAGCCTGTATTCTCGGAATCTTCTGGCTAGTGCGCCTTATTGCTTTACTATGTGGATACCCTTAAGGTATACTGCTAATCTGCCGAGTCTTATCCCGATCTGAATTTCCGAGACAATAAGGTTCCCTTGTAAGACGAATCATACCATAAAATGATTTCTATAAAGTTTAATTTTATAATAAGTAAAAAATCCTTGTTTCAGTAACAAAGATCCTCAGAAATCAGAAGAAAAAGGGAGAAACAATTTTTCATTCTTTGAAAAGCTAATCAATCTTTAATAATAAGGATATATTTGAAGAAGGAATAAGCTAAAAAATAACATATTAAATTTTATAATCAAAAATCAAATGTTTTGATACCAACCATGCAAAACCATAGTGCACTATGTTAAGAAAGAAGACAAAAGAAAAAAATTCAAGTTGTAAATGCAAGCTGATCAAATCAGTTAAATTTCGTTCTTATATTATGAATTTTTTTCACCTATGAGACCTTACTCCTGTGATCTCACAAATTTAGAGTTCAGAAATGTTCACATTGGTCGACCATTATTCTATCAAAAAATAATAATAATAATAATAAATAAAAACTTAGAGAGATCATCGAAGAGATGAATAGCGATCTTGCAGTTAATGACGTCATAGCCACATGTTTTTACAGGGTTTCTGCCAAAATAAAATGTCACAAATCCATGACTTTCCAAGACTCAAGAAATCTAATTACAATAATAATAATAACCTATATGAATTTTACTAACACGAACATAGTAAGTAAATTAATGTAACATAAAATGATTTTTATAAAGTTTAATTTTAAATTAAGTAAAAGATATGGGTTTCAGTAACTTCCAAATCAGAAGAAAAAGGGGGGGAAATTCCATTATTTGATGTTTCAGTGTTAAAAAGGCTAATCAATCTTTAATAATAAAGAAATATTTGAAGAAAGAATAAGTCAATAATAATAAATTATATCATCAAAAATCAAATGTTTTGATAACAACAAGGCAAAACAGAAAAAGACGGAAACAAAAAAATTAAAAATTTAAACACAAACTTACCAAAACTGCTTATTTCAGTTCTCATTTTATGAAATTTATTTTCACCTACAAGACCTCGTCCGATGTCACAAATTTGGAGTTCAGAAATGTTTTCATTGGCCGCAGTTTTTCACTGTGACCGTTGTTCCCATCATAACGTAAATAAAAACATAAAGGAATTTTCAATGAGCTGAATAGCGATCATGGTGTTTATGACGTTACGGTTACGTGTTTTTACATTAATCTTTAGAAATTAATGAAATTCACTGTTTTTCCATGAATTATGGGCATTTGTTTGCTCAAAATCATGACTTTCCAAGACAAAATTTACCCAATGTCCAAATCCAAGATATTTCCATATGCCCAGAAAACCTGTTTTAATTAAAAAGTTTAGCAATCCCTGACATTCACTGTTTTTCCATGATTTATTGTCGTTTATTTGCTCAAAATCATGACTTTCCATGACAAAATTTACCCTATGCCTAAATTCATGACTTTTCATGACATTTAACTACTTTCCACGTGCACGGAAACCCTATAAATAAAATTCTTAAGCTAAAATTCAATATACTTTACTTTGTAATTTTGATTTATATTTGATTGATTTAAAACCTAACAGACAAAGTAAATGTTAAGAAATAATTAGTTTTGCTTTAACCATTTTCTCTTAATCTAATGCCTTAATTCTCAAAATAAAATTATAAATTAATAATTACCTTCTTATGTTATTAGATGGCATGACACTATACTTTTATGTCCCTGTTACCCATAATTTATTACGACGAGTTTTAAATTATTGTTTGATAGCACAGTTTTAAATCACTTAAATAAATATTCTAACAAATGTTTATTTATTATCTTGTTGAACATTAGCAAATATTTTGTTGACAACAAATTTCCAACTGGCTGACTTTCTTGGAAGTTCGGTTTGGAGTCTGAGCCTTACATTGAAATGCCTCAGCTGTGAAGCAAAATGACCATTTTGACAGATTTGGTAGGCTGGTTGTTTTCAGATTATCTGGCGCCGTCAGCAACACGAGGGCTATAATGCGCCAAAACATTCGTCATTTGACAGGCCAACTTACATTTACAAATATCCATGCCTTACACAGGACTCGAACCCGCAACCTTGCGATCTAGAAGCTAACACACTAACTAACCACTATACCGCTTGGTCAGCACCTTTTTGACAGAATAAAGAAATTCATTTGGCGAGCTTAATTGTCTCATCAACAGTCGATAGGAGAATAAGTAAGCACTCAAGTTAATCTATTTGAATTTATAACATAGATAGCCTTAGTAACAATAATATGGATTTTTTTTTTTTTTAATTACATGGTTTTTACAAGTGGGAAACTATATATTATTTGTATACTTACTGGTAGTTTATTTCTGTCATAGCTTTTCTGGTGTCTGCATACTGAGCATTTGCTTCGGTTAAGGCAAACAAAATATTGTCTTGCGCAGCTAAATTTTGTTCCAAGTAGGTAATAGTTTGAGAATGTTTCTTCAACTCTTCAGCAAATGTTTGCTATAAGAAGTTAAAATTACACTTTAAATATCATTTTGGGGAAAGAAAAAAAAAGCTCTTAAAACTTTTTACTAAAGCTACCTTGTTTACCACTATCAGCTTCATAAATGACGGCTCAGATAACTTTAAGCACCAATAATAATAATAATAAATATTTATAAAAAATTACATCATTTTAAAGATATTTAAATATTTACTTTGATTTCAGTTTGTAGGGAAGGATTATTCTCAATATTCATTATTAAATATTCTAATTTTTTTTCTGAATAAAAATTGCAACTATATATATATATTTTTTCAATTAATATAAATATTCATTAAAAACAAAATTTTAATATACTTTTCGTTACTAAAGCAATTAATGTCGATGTTCAAAATTTAAGTAATTTCAAATTAACAAATGTGCAATCACTTTCAATAAAACGTTTATAAGAATCAATAAATGAGTGACTTATATAACATATAAGTGAGTAAGTAAGATCATTAACACTTCAAGATACAAATATTTATAAATCAGATTAAAATATATTAACATGATATAATATAATCACTGAAAATTGCAGATTACCTGTAAGTCTTCTTTCTTTTTCAGTGCTACAAGATTTTTAGTGATGTCATCTTTTATTAAATTATCTCTCAATTGTTGCTCTAAAAATTGTCTTTGTTTCCTCATTTCTTCTATTTTGTTGACCAACTGATTAAACCCTTCCACAATATTTATATTCTCAGGTGCTGAAATATAGAAAGATACAAAAAAAAAAATAACAAAAAAAAAAATTATTATTATTATTATTCATTTCGTAACTTCTTTTAACATCTTCAGGCAACATAAAGATTAAGTTAACTCTTTAAAACTGCATGTAGTTTATAAAAAGATACCAAACAAAAAGTTTCAGAATTATAATTTATGTACCTATATGAGAATATAATAACTAAGTATAATACATCTGTGATCAGCAAAGTTGACCAAGCAATCATTCAAAATTTCTATTTTGTCTTGTAGCAATTCAAAAGTAGCTTTGAACAAACTAAACTATTTTTAATGAATAATCAAGTTACGTAAATAATATGAAACTGACAATTTGAAAATTATATTGTTGATTTATAAAAGACAATTTGCTTAGTATGCAAAATGTAATTTAGGTCTCATTGTAATAAGTTCTTTTAATTATCGTAGAACTGCATATTTTTAACAAATGTTTTTTTTTAGAGACAAAATATTTTACAACAAATTTATCTAAATCAAAAGCTAAGAGTCAATAATTTAAAATACAAAAGAAATTAAAAACTCTTGTTAAGCGTTTAAAGCCCTTAATGTAAAATTTCAGTACATACTTACTCTTTATTGTGTTGGTTGATGGCAACATGGTGGCCAATTCTTCAAGAGGCATAAGTAGTTTAGACAAATTACTAGAATGTATACTAACAGCTGATTCTAAAGTATTGTTTGATTCAATGGCCTTTTTATGAGCTTCATCATATTTTGAACACTCTTTCTTCAATTCCACAATTATCATTGAAGGCACTCTTTTACCAAAGTTTTCCTATAAAATGCAATGATAAAAAATAAACTTTTTTTTTGTTTTTTCATGTTAAAAAAATCTTCACTACATTGAAAAATTGTATTGAAGCAGTAGATTAGCTGACAATTTAGTTCCAAGATCAAATTAAGTAGTAACAGATTAATTATATTGTCAGCAGTATTTCTGTCAGATTTAAGTTGAATTTCCCACTTATGAAGACTAACACCACATCAAAATATAGCCGAATAGCAGTGTATACTGATATATTTAAATAAAAACATCTAGTGATAAGTCTATACATAAACATATAGAAGTAAGTTTATATATAAACATATAGTGATAGGTTTTGTTACTCTTAAGAACTTCATTGCCAGCACATTTTGCAAAACGTCATAATATTTTAGCTAATTAGTCACATTTTTCACAGTTATCAATTTAAATAATACAAAATTATAAAGCTCAGTATGATCATTTCAAATTTGTCAATTTTGTATACAAATTTATTAAAAAAAAGTGTTTACAATTAAAAAAAATTTTAAAAAATTTTAAAAAATAATTACTGATGAATTTTTTAAAGAAATATATCTTTACGGTTTTATAAGAGTACACATAGAAAGTAAATTTTTAGGACTCCTATAAAGTAATTTTCTTTTTTTTTTCATTGCAATACATGACCAAAATTATTGTACAAAGCAAACACTACCTGATGTTGGAGTTCCTTTTTTTCTTCTTCAGCCAGAAGAGCAGATGCAGATTTCAAAGCTGAATCCACATCTTTTGACACATTTAATAACTCTGTTAACAGATAACTACAATTAGTATATAATATATATATATATATTTTTTAAAGAGATCATATAGTTTGTAGGTTTTCACTCTTTCCCTAAAATAAAAAACAATAACTTTCTAAAAGAAAAAAAAGAAAAGAAAAAATATGAAGTACAAAATTCACTGAAGTCTTTGTTTTAAATGAAAGTATATTATCCAAAACTTTTATTTCAGCTACAACAGAAAATTTAAATAATGGATTGTTCAGATGGTAACTGTACGAAGAAAGAGTTTTTAATAAAATTGGGAAAAACTAAGTTATCTAAAAACAAGATTTAAAAAAATTTGCAAGGATAGACAAGAAGACCTTTAAAATAAAAATGTATTTACTTAATGAAATGCTTTATGAACTATATACATCTGGGTATAAATTTATGAAATAAAAGTAACCTTAATAGCAATAGTTCTCTTGAATCGCCAATTTCGAAATACGACATATTTCATCCTTGCTACAAAAATGAGATAAATCCAAATTCTTCTAAAATTGACCTAAAGAGCGCACAGAATCACAACACAGGGCTCAAAAATTATATTGCCAGGCATTGATGAAGTTTAGCCAGCAAACTTCGAGCCAACACCAGCAATTAAAAACTAGTTACTTACAACTACAGGAACAAACCACGTAGACGGGCATGCAATTCAAATCACTACTAGTTCAAAACTTTCCAATTTAGATCAGAACAAAAATAACAAAATCAATGATTTTGTTGTGTAATGTGAAAATATTTTTTATATAGGGTCTTTGTTTATTTCATCTTAGTGTAAGTATAGATCAATGTCAATGTATATATGTTGTTAAAGATAATTCTTTTTTGACAGGTCATTACTAGATACATGAATATGAATGAAATGTTTGGTCATGCAAAAAAAAATTTCAAGCATGTACTTTCTAGACTAACATGCCCAACAGGGCATGTAACATTTTTGAGATTTTTCAGGCTCTGCAATATGAACTTGAAACTGGAAGAACTGCATAAGTCAATTTCAACTTGAATTTGACTAGTAAGTAATCCTGTGCCAATCAACCAAATTCAAGTACATGCAGTCTGTCACTTTAATTCAAAATGATGAATTTTGAGTTGCATCAATTTTGTAGCAAAGATGCTGAATGTTATGCTTATTTAACTATTATGCATTAAATTGCAGAACGTTCAATTTATTATTATTTACTAATCAAGCAGATTTTTTTGAAGATATCACATTTTAACCAACATTAACAATTGCAAGAAATAATTGATGAACTAAATTGTTTTTTTAAGCAGAACTTAAATTCTTTAATTACTGAAAATGTTCATTGTTTACAGATACCCTTTTGAAAATGTCAATTCATTTGAATATTATCAATTAAATTATCTACTTTACAATACACTACCATTCATTTGTTCTTGTAACTCAGAAATAGCATTAGGTTGCACACTCATAGCTGCACATTTCTCGAGCAGCTCTTGAGGGATCTTTTCCTCTTCTTGAAAAGACATTCCACTTTCCAACTGAAGAGACGATAAATAGGCCCTGAAAATGGCATACATTTGTATTTTAAAGAAAAACGCAAAGCAACAAAGTTTATGATTTTGAACTGCATTTATAAGTTTACACAACAGTAAAATGTAAACAGTAATAATGCATAATATCAGGTTATACAAATTTATAAAAACTATAGAAACATTTTAAATTTCCAGGAAAGAATGAGATAATAAATGAAAGTAAATCAGGAATTGGAACTACTTTTGTAGGAAATAAAGACACATTGGGAAATTAAACAGTTCAATCATAAGCAGTGGTAGCATTTTTTGCAGAGAAAAATAATTTTATATGGATTTTATAAAGGCAGGCAGGCAGTAATTTGTAGGGAGAACCCCCACCCCCCCCACCACCAAAAAAAAAATGTCCATTAAGTATCTAAGCTAGTAAAACAAGACAATCCACAATGTTGGAATTTTTATCATTTTTACACACTTCTGAAAACAGATTGTAAAGCCTGACTGAACTGCAATGAACAACAAACAATTTTAAGTAAAAGGGCCTAGTCCAAAGGCTGTTATAGTGAAACAAATCAATTGAAATACAAATAAATTTCTTGGCTTATCCGATGTAGATTTAGAGACAACTTTCTGGCCAAACAATCTATATTTCACAGGATGAGGTACAGTTGTGAAATAAACAAGTGTCAACCAATTTACGAAAATTAGATTTAAGATTTGATTAACCTCCAATTGAATCCAATTTTTTTGTATTCAAATCCACATTCAAATTACTACAGAAAAACTAATGGCATTAATTGTAAAAAAAAAAAAAAAAAAAAAAAAAAAAAACTTTATTGCAAATTTGCATTAATCTTCTGAATGGCAGAAATCAATATAAAAAATAGAAGAAATCAATATTTCTGTGAAAAAATAGCAGACTTATATATTAGAAAAAAGGTGAGGGGGAACACAAGCTAAAAAATAAAATAAATGTGTTTAATTGTTAACAATATTTAATTGTTAATAAATTAAACACGATATTTCCTTAATGATATTTATGACAGCCCTCATGTTTCAATATTGAAAATATACCAGACTAAATCAGATAGTAAATATTTTATACTTACATCAATTCTTCATTCTTTTCCTCAATTTTAGCTACCATGGACCGCAAAAGTTTTGCTTTCTCTTCGCTGTAACAAAACAGAAGCTTGAATTGAATAGTTTGATACGCTTGCTAAAAATCATACTGTGTAAACAATTTTTCAAAAATATCCAATAAAATTACAATTTGAAAATATGAAACTAAATGCAATATAACAAATTTTAAAAATAGCAAAATGAAAAGTGCCAATAAAGAGTATAGAGTTTCTAAAGATATTTCACAAACAGGTGGGGCAAAGTCATTAATTTATAATTTTGATTTTTTTAAGTAGTTGACAATTACAATAAACAATTTCCTAGATAATATTGCTAATGAAAAAAATTTTAGATCAAAATTTCATAGAGTTTATAGATTACAATCTTTTAGTTTTTATTTTATTAATTTTGAGGATAGAATTTAATACTTTTCCATAAAAGCATGTACAAATCATTCACTCTCAAAAGATGGTGCTAAAATCCTTTCTTGCCAAAAAATTTATATAATTATTTGCTTAACTTGGATCAAATTTAATATTTGCAGTATGTGATTTTGAATATTAATGTTGATTAATATTTATATTACTCTACTGTAAAAAATCATCAGCAGTTTAGCCTCTGCAGTTCTCAGAAAGAGCGAATAGAATATCTAAATTGTCCTAGCTATTTTTTTTTTGTGTCCAACACTAATTCCGAGGCAAGAATCTTTAATGTGAATTATGCAAAAGGAATAAATTTTTTTAAACCTAACCCTTGTGCAATATAGATCTAAAGTATGCAACAAATTGGCAATAGTACCTATTCCATTACAATGCTTCTTTTTAAATCGGAATCCAAAAATAGTGCTAACGCCAAAGATAAGATATTATTCCCCCTTGTACATTAGAAGTAAACTAAATACATTGCATATTTTAACATAACAGATTACTAAAATGTTACATATTCCACAAAAGTTGTTAAGTTCATTTTTAAAGAAATGTCACTAAATGAGAAACTTCCATGTTTTATGGTTTTATTTTTAAATAAAAGTAGAGAAAAAATCATGAAAAACAATACCATTCTTTCAAAAATTTGCGCTTGGATAAAAAGTTAAAAAAAAATATTTAGTTTTTCACTAAGAGCCATTTGGCGGGAAAAAGCTACTTTTGCATGTGACGTCAATGAGCAGAAGATGAACCAGTCTAAAACCTGTTTTAGATGAGGAGGGAATGAGGTTCCCTCTCGGATTTTTAACGGAATCTATGCGTAACTATGTCACGGTTTTTTTATGCGTTTATAGTCACGTGACTTTTGCTTTGATTTCAAACTTGATTTTTGATTAATTGAAAGCATAACGATACAAAATAATTGCACTGCTCAAATATATTCATTGGATAACACTAGAAAATACAAAAAAATACTCATTTTCCTCACTTGTGCAAGTTCTCATTAAAATGAATAAAATTTCAATAATAACCAAACAATTAAAACCAATTTACCACAAAAAAGATAAAATAAAATAAAATTAGAATCAAACCTGTATAAAGATGAGGTTTCATGTGCTTCCATAGGAACAAGGCGTGCAAAGATATCTGCACCACAGACATCGGGATCATTTATACAAAATGGTATTCCTTTAACTAAAGAGGCTCCTTTCAGTTCGGGTAAACTAGTAAGCACAGGCACTTTATCATGGTACACAAACTCATTTTCTTTTTTGGATGAACTATGCCTGAGATATGCAAGAATTTGTGAAAAACACAAATTAGAAACAGTTTGAAAAGTGCATGTAATGGAAAATTTGGTATGCTTAAAACTGTAGTATGTTTAGGATACATACACTTAAACAATTCTTAAGTGATGAATAAAAAATTTACTAATATTTGCCTCTTTACATAATTTTTATGACTATTACTTTCCGATTCCCAACTTTTAAATTATCAACTATGTTAAACACAATAAAAATTCAAGCAATTCTCACATTCATATGCTAAAACATTAGTCTACAAAATATATTTAAACTATATCAAAACAATATTAATAAGCCCAATGATCAAACATGGATTAAGTTTATGGAAGCCTAACTAAAACAATACTAATTATTTAAGTGATTTGTGAATGACAATACCAAAAAAAATAATAATTCACAATGAGTTCAAAATGAAAAAAGGGGGGGGGGACATCAAGAGCTACATCTTAATAACAATAAGAAGCGACATTACAACCAAATTCACTAGATCAAATTATTTCATAAGTTTAAAAAAAATAATGCTTATCCCTAAACAGTAATTAAGCTCTAGATTAAAGAAAATATACTTATTAAAAGATACTTACTTCCCTCCAATCACATCCATAGTAAAAGTGAGAGGCTCATTCAAATCTTCTCTATCAATATTCTACAAAAAAATAAGTCTAGTTTAAAGTATTTTATAAACAAGCAAATCGAAAATAGCAACATTAGTATCAAATCTGAAACTTTTTTTACTTTTGCAATTTTAAAAGCTTCTGTTAGGTGGTCATGGGCCGACTGAAACCAAGCCACACGCTCTCCCCACTTTTCATTTTCTTCGGCTTGATTACCCATATACAAGTGAGATATGCTGGTGTAATAAGACATCTTGAACTCAATAAACTTTTTCCAGGCCTAGTAGTAAAAATATTTACAAAGGTAAACTTTTAAGATAATTTTAAATGATTGCAACATTCAATACACAATCCTGAAGTATTCCTTAGGAATAGTCAACCTCAAATTTTTTAAAAGTAATTTTATAGTATTTATACTTATTCTGAGCTTCAGAAGTATAAGAGGTAAATTATCCCAAAATCCATTTGAGATTGACTGTACTTTTGTAATAGTTTATTTCTTAAGTACGTATGAGTAATCAATCATGTGACATGAAAGACTTGTTAAATCATTTATAGTCAATATGAAAAATCATTTAATTACTCCCAACAGTAAGGTTATGTCATTGTTTGTAACCAATGTTATATATGCATTATTTTTCAAATAATTAAAATTTTGCTTAGTTGTAAATGGTGACAAATATTTTTCCTGTTTGTAACTCAAAAATGAATACACTTACTGGGGTTTTTTTTTAATTTTTTTTTCAATGTACAGATATGTATGCAATAAACTTCCAACTAATCTATACATAAAAAAAAAATCAAAAAGAAAATCGCATTCTGTATTTAACTAATCTCGTAAAAAAACGACAAACCTTGAAAATTTTCGAACCAACTATGTCCAGTATACTTCCTGTGTCAGTACTAGGACTACCAGTCACCATTATGCCAAGAGCACATTTATAGTAATCAACCACTTGTGCAGCAATTTTAGCAGTTATTGAAGATTTTCGGCTGTCTAACATAGATTTTTCCAAGATACACTCCTGAGCTTGAGCCTAACAAAATAGAAATTCTAACTATTATAAATAAATCAGTTAACATTAAAGATTGACTAACAAATTTAAAAATTAAAAGCAAAAAAATTTTTTTTGAAATATCAAAGTAAATACACCAGAAAAACATTACGTAGTTTCAAAAAAAATTTTTAACATATATCAAGAGTCAATGGGATTAAATAAGGTAATATTTAATATACATCAGGCAACATTCATCAGGCATTAACATTCCTCAGGTTTAAATAAACAAATATATTTTATGAAATTGTTTTTATTAGAAGCAATTTTGTTTGTAACAGTCAAACAAAAAATTAGAATATGGAATCTATATATATATAATTCTCTTGCATGCCACGCAAATTCGGCTGTATTTCTGTGAGCAGAATGGCAATGACTTCAAACAACCAATCACAAATCTTCTAAATGTACTTTATGCATGAATTTCCGAAATCAGCAATCCAGCCAATCACAATATATCTTTTGAAATTTGACTAATACATCTGGCAGCAGTCAACAACTTGAATTCGTTATATTTGGTTTTTTTTATTACTGATAGAAATTATTGCCTATTTAAAACGTATTGATTTAATATTTACAATGATGCTAGAATAAATAGTTGCAAGATGTGAACATTTCTTTTGGATTAAAATTCTGAATAAACCAGGATTTTCCGAAAAATTATCGGTTATAATTCCAAGTCTGGTACGAATTCTGTGCCAAGAATTTTGCCAACAAGTCTGGTACGAATTCTGTGCCAAGAATTTTGCCAACAAATGGTAGAATCGAACACCTCTTTTTTAATAACAAATGAACTGTCTATGGTTGCCATATTTTGACGCAGTTTTATGTAAACAATTCTTGGAGAAGAACCCATACTGTACAAATAAAGTTTTGAGCATATTTATATGTGAACATTTTCCGGATATATGCCGATAAAATTGAGCACAGAATTTCCATTAAGAATATTAAGATTTCTATGCTGAAAATTCACAGTAGGTTGAATAAGAACTTCAGCATTCCGGATAAACCTCAATTTTTAAAAATAACTTTTTATAATAATAAATTTATTCAGTTTATGATTTACCGTACGGTGCCTTTTTGCGACTTTTAAAAAAAGTCGCCAAATTGAAAATGAAGTCAAAAGGCTGTGTTGATAAATCCAAAATGGTGTTAAAACACTGTGTTGTCAAATCCAAACAGTCACTAAGGTTCCCAGAAAACCAAGTCAACAGGTTGCCACATTCGGCGGCAAATCACCAACTTTCAAAAAGTCGGCAAGAGGCACTGTTTAATAAATTTTAGCTTATGTTCATTTCTAATCAGTGCAAATTCAGGTATAACGCAATTACATTTCTTAAAAATTATCAAAATAAAGAATAAAAACCCTCACTCAACATCGAAATTGCAAATAAAATTTAGAAAAAAACACTTGGCAAAATTGCGCCAATTTTCTCGCTAAACTTGATTTTCAAAAAATTATGATTGATTAAGCTTTCCGGTTGATTGAATGCCAAATAATTGGCCTTTTACTGTATTATTTTTTAAGTATCGCAAAAAAGAGTATGCAAACATATAATTGCTTCGTTAAGAAATTTTGAAGTGCAACTTTAATTATTTTGACGTTTCATGCAAAACCAATTTGTAATTGTTCATTGAAGTGCATGAAATTTTTTAAATAAGTGCATGAAGCTGTTTATTTTTGTTTAAAAAATGTTCCATTTTGCCACACTGTCCCTTCTTAATGCATCTCGTTTTGAAGCAAGCAAAGCATGTTCGCTTCGCGAACCAAGGGGAATTACGTAGCAATCTCGGGGGTTGGCGAGCGTTAGAGAGCAAGAGCGGAGCCCACTAATACAGTTTTATATTTTTAATAAAACTATTAGTACAAAGGAACATCTAGGTTTCCATGGGATCAGGATAAGAAAAACATAAAATCAAGGTAATTAAAAAAAAATGCTTTTCTTGGTATTCATATCCTATAAAGTAGCTTTTAAATAGTATTAGTCTATTCATAATCGAATTAAAAAGGATAGATTTCGATATTTCATATAGAATTTCATTCTCTTCTGATATTTGATCCATTAAGTCAGTATGAAATTGATTGAATGAAAAAAGCACCTGGAAATCATACATTAAAAAAAAATCACAACATATTTTATGAATGAAAAAATGTATTATCTGTAAATCTATCCTAAAAAAGGACATATTGCGAAACATTGCATGAATGAAAAGCAAATCAACCATAAATCTCTCTTTGGAAAACAAATGCATAATATAGGAAATTAAGAGAATAAACAATATATCATTAGGAAATCTCTATGCAAAAACACCACCATACAATACGAGAAATTAGATAAATTAAAAACGTATCTGGAAATCCGTCTTTAAAATACACACAATACAGGAAATTGTATAAAAAACACATCTTCCATAAATCATACTTAAAAAAATGCACAATATACGAAAATACCAATGAAAAAGTATCGTCCTGAAATCTTTCTTAAAAAAAAAGTAAAATACGGGCAATTAGATAAAGGAAAAACATATGTAGGAAAAATACACATAATTGATATAGAAGAAAATTAGGACTCACTCTGGAAAAAAACATACAAAACAAGAAAAAGTAAAATGCAAGGATGTAAAATTGGGATTTTAATTTATATAGTAGAGTATAAAAATGTTTAAAGCCTTCATTTAAATACAATTACTAAAAAGATAAATACACTAAAAACTAGAGATAAGTTTTGAGTTCATTTTAAGTTTCATGATAAGATTTTACTTAACAGTGGTAATTTAACTAATACCTACCAACATTATGTTAATGAAGAAAGTAAGTAGATCATGCGACATATCACTGCCTTTTGGTTGAGGATATGTATCTCGAAGATGCTGAAATGCCCAAGCAGCACACTGGAAATGTGTGCATGCTATCTTCATACCCTAGAAAATTAGATAAAAAGAAATAACATAAAACACTATTTGAAAACTTTAAATATTTTAATATATTGTCAAAGAAATGCCACAATTAGATTTAAAAAAAAAATCATCATACTTCTGCATTGCATCGAGAATCCATAGTTCCAAGTTTTGAGTGTAAAGCTCCAATGTTATATAAAATGCATGCTTCTTCATATTCAATATCAGTTATGTTATACGCAACTCCAGAATATATGTCAGTCCTTAAAAAAAAGAGAAATATAATGGTATTTTGGTAAAATATTTGTATTGGCAATGCTATAATAAATTTTAATAACTACACTAATATAAATATACAAAATATTAAAAAAAAATACTATGTGCATGTATGAGTGGTAATGGCCAATTAATAATGACTGTTAGTGTTTACTAAGGAAAAATAATGGTTTATTTCCTGTAATCCTACTTACACTAAAATTACAATACAAAAATTTTGACCCCAAAGTTTTATTAGACTTTTAAAAAAATTCAATTATATAAAAAAACATTCATTAAAGCAATTAATTGATTATCCCGTAATGAGCAGTTAAACCTGAAGAAAAATTATAAATACCCAATTTCAGTAAATACCTTGGTATATACCAAGGATATTAGAAATATATCCAAGTATTTTTCATCCCTAATCAATTTAAAATCTTGCACATTAATACTCCAATAATATTTATTTTTATGTACTTGCTAAAAATATCTAGCAAAAAACCCTTTTTCTTTCCTACCTACCCTGATATTTGTGCCCATGTTACAGGAAACAAACCTTTAATTTTTGTTTTTTGGCCTAACATGGTCCACTTTTAAAATAGTTATATTTTCAGGAGAATAACTTATTAAGGACCTTATAGTTAGTCCTGTTAATATTACAATAATTTGGCATATTATTACCTGCTTTTTAGGCTGAAGAAAGATCTGTCAAATTGCTCTTCAGTCCAAGTATTAAGTAATGATTACACACTTATATTTTTGTTGAGTTTATTTCAAATACTAGTCCTGTGGTTAAATTGTGTGTGGTTATATTGTATTCTATAAACTGCATGGTTTTTATGCTTTAAATCGCCAACTTACTATTTAGAAAACAATAAGTACATATTTTTTTGTACACAAATCCAGAATATATGTCAGTCCAAAAAAATACAATAGAGAAATAGAATGGTATTTCAGTACCTATATATTTTCCCCTGCTATGTAATAACAACCTTACACCTTATGAGATAGGTTGTGTGGTCAGGTTAATAAAAGTTTTAACATTCCAGGATATCCTCTCACGGCCATTAGGACTGGGCTTTCTATCGATGTGACGCAAATATCGATTTAGTACCAATATCGACGATGCGATTTCAAGCTAACATCGTTTGCGAAATATCAAAATCCCAATGTAACGCACTACATCGATACAATGCCGACATCTGTGACCGCGATGTTCCAAACATCAATCCGAGCTTCAGAATTCGATTTAAGCAGTGCATGCGCCGTACTTGCTAAATCGCCACAATTTCTGATTTACGGAGAAGTTCATTGAAGGAGATGCTCGATTGTGGAAATTTTCTATCCTAGTACATCGGAATTTAGTTTACATGTAATGCATTTTGTGTGTGTGTGAATAACTTTTGGTGAATGTTCATATTTCGATATATTATTATTATTATTAGTTTGGAATTAATTTGCCGATATCTGAACAATCTTCCGAGGTTTACACATTCGATATTTCGAATCTATTTGCGTCCTTTCCATAACCAAAAATATCCTTTAAAATCATGTTTTTTCGAAACCAAAAGCTACAACCAATCATATTTTAGCCTTATTCCGCTTCTCTTAAATAATTTTTATAAAAAAAAAAATTAAAAAAAAAGTGTAATTACGAGTGGGTGTTAACGGATGGGATGGGGGTTAAGATAGGGACATATTCTTCAGAGGTGTTGCAGCGATTCATCACTAAATCGCGATGTTAGACTTATGATAAATCGATTTAAGAAATCCCTTAATCGCCCAGCCCTAAAGACCATAAATACAGCTTGTACTTAAATTAAACACTCACCACATAAATGGAACACAAGCTGGACCATCATCTGTCATAGGAAAACGGGTTTGCAATCTATGAAGCTGGGAATAGTAGCGCTTTAAAATACTGCAACCAGTGAAATCCATTGGAGCTTTTATAGCACTCTGCAGAATTTTAGGAAGAAAAACAAGTAAGATACTTTAAATAAATGTTAGATAATTTTAATAAAATAAAGTACCAATCATATAATATATTAAAAATACAATAAAGGTTTCAAATTTGAAAAAAAATCAATAAATGTTAACAGTTCCAATTGTTAGTGTGCAGTCTTTAAAACTTCATCAATATTTTAGGTATATATAGTATATAAAATAAACTTTTAAAACTTCTGAATCATAGGCAGAATTACTTGAAAATTTAAATTAAGAAATGCTACCTGTCGAAGCATCTCCAATTCTTTAATTTCTTTGGAGTAAGGTTCAGGATCCTCATGGTAATGATCATGAATGTACTAAAAAATGTAAACACAAATCAAAATAATAAATCATCTCAATTGTATTGCAGTATTAGTAGTGTCAATTAGATACTTGAAGTATGAATGAATGTATCACTTTTTACTAATTGAAAAAAAAGTTTCCTTCGATTAAAAATTAATTTTCGTTCCAATTATTGTTTCAATGGTTTCACGGATGTTATTGCTTGCGTTTCGGGAATAAAAAACTTGAAAAATTTGGCAATTGTTTACAGTAAAAATCAGTAAATCTCCACAAAAATATATTACTTGTAGTGATGGAAACAAATCCAAGTACAATTCTAAGCCAAAAGCTGAAAAAAATTGCTTAATGGGGATAAATGGTCACCTCAGCAAGTAAAAGCTTCCTTTTCTGCCTCACCACCAACAAATTTTAGGTACTCTATTGAACAGTATTCTGAATTTGTAATGAAAAGTGGAAAAAAATTAATGGGTTATAAATGTACTGATCTGCCAGGGAAAAAACGGTCGAAAGTGGTCAAAAATTGACTTTGAATGAGTTGAGCTAAATCGGATTGCCAAATATGTAATATCTTCCCCAATAATGAGCACCTAATTCTATTTGGTAACCCACCACTCTTTAACCACTCAATAAAGAAGAATGCAGCAATTTCTTCACGCTAGGAAAAAAAAGAGCATGTTTTAAAGACGAGTCAAGTTGGCGATAAATATTGTGTAACTGATGACGTAATATTTAGCGTCAACTTGGCTCACTTTAAAAGATATAAGTTTTCTTTGCCAGCTTGGAAGTTAAAGAAAGATGGGTTACCAAATAAAAAAGAATGCTTATTACGTGGTAAATAGTGATATATTTGACAATTGGATTTAGTTCTACTCATTCAAAGTTATTTTCTGATTAGTTTCGGCCATCACAGATGCTATTTAAATGTTCAGAGCGAGATTAATGGGTTACAATTCAGATATATGTATTTTAATAAAGTCACTAAAAATCGCCAATTTAATATTGTTCATTTGCATTCTTTAAACAAATTTAGATTCCTTAATTAAGAATTCCGTTACTTTTTTTAAATTTTACTAATATTAAAAGGATTTTAGCAAGAAAACAAAACTTTCAACCAAAACATCGGTTAACAAACATTATGCACTAAAAAAAATTTCATGCAGTGATTTCCGAATACATTTTTAAAAATGAATGCAGCACTTTGTGCAACAATTCAAAAAATTATTCAGCACATATCAATTAAGTTCTTGTATCCAGCAAGATACATAAAGCAAACTTAAAACGCAAGAAATAAGCAAGCTATAGATTAGAAAAATAGGGTAATGAGTAATTCAAAGATCAAAACCATAACTTTTTCCTTGAATAAAGTAAAAGTATTAAAAAGCCTCTCAAACGCAGTGTTTTTATCAGATTAGTCATTTACCTTTTTAAGAGTATGCCCAAAATCAGTATTACTTGGACTAATTTTGATATCACAGCTGATCATGGGCAGCCTAGGAACAGCCTCCATATCGAACAACTTAGGTTTTATAGAAACCAAACTCAAATTTTAACATTAATGTCACTTTAAAAGTGTTTGGACTGGAACTGAAAATGTCAACTTTGTTGATCATCGTCACATCACGTCACTGTGACTGTCAATCACAGAAATCGATGGTGATTCATTCTTTTGTTAAAAAGATTTTTTTTAGTGTGAATGAGTTTTATTAAAAAAATATTCTTTTATCAATGAAAACAATACTGTTGGGTTCATATTAATTGGTACGTTTCATATTTTCAATAAATATTTTATTTTTCTACTATTGGCATCTAAAGCATTATTTAACCGCAAAATATATGGCAACATTTCTATTCATTTCGCCATCTTTTCTGTCTGCATTCTTTCTTAGTTAATTTCTGGTTAAGTAGTAAATAAACATTCTTTTTATGAATATTTCACTCAATTCGTGTTTCTATCAAGACAGAGTTTAAAGAATGGACGCAAAGAAACATTTAAATCGGTACAGTTGTTATGATTTCTTTTACTTTGACTTCTATTTACTGAAATGTCCAACGCCTGTGGATTACATTAAAATGTTTCCATTTGTTTATATATAATTCTTTACTATTTAAGACACTTTCTGTACGTTACTGTAAATAAGTATATGATTTTTCTTTGAAATATCGGAACATACATGTTAAGAAATACACTAATTCTCTAGTTAAACAAGGCGTTTGTTTTGTGAAAATTAAACTATACTTCTGTACTTCTACAGATGTGAAGAATTCGATGTAAAAATGATGCATGTCTAGCTGTATTAAAATTATAACGGAACATTTTGTGTGTCTTAAGGAAATACTAGAGTAGCAACGCCTCAAGTCTTCACAAAATTTAAATTTCCCCTATAAAACTTTAATGTAACTTTTAACAAATTATGGCACAGAGAAGTTGGCGATATTTATTAACTTACCTTCTATCGTTATTCAAATTGCAACCCCCTTCTTATAACTTTCTAAACAGCAAATTGAATGTTTAGCTGTTTTATATGACCTCCAAATTTAGTTTGCAAAAATCGCTATATTGCCACAGTGCATTTTCTCACAAAATGTTATAATGTAATGAGCACTAAAATGTAAATTTGTAAAAAAAATTACTAATTTGCAACATCTTTTAAAGTTTTTGGTAAATAATTAAAGCAAAATAAGTTTTTTTGACCAAATTAATAACTACCACAATAACATTCATACACAATCATGATTTTGTGTATTAAAGTGGAAATATATTTTTTATTAAAAATACTTGATGGTTATAAACCTTAAGTTTAACTATCAACACTTTGCTGTCCAGTGACACCATGTCAGTGTTCCGCAAAAACTTTCGGGCAAATGATGCTGAAATAAAACTTGACGATTTACGCTATCCTGTAGCCCTTAAATGATCGCCCAGGATAGGCTAAATGATCTGAACTTCTGAACCAGTCCTAACGACACCACCAAAAAAATATCCCTATTAGACATGCAGATGGTATAGTGTTAATCTACTTTTTGCATTAACTTTTTCCTCTATTTTGTGCAAAAAGGCATGGTAAATAGCTGGCAAAATAAACTCAATCAAGGGACGTACAAAATGGCTATTTGTGCTAACCAGCACTTAGAAATTGTGGGACGGGCCCCCTACAATCCAAATACTAGTGACGCACGTGGTAACAGCAGTCATTCAATGATTCTAGTCAGTCACTGGTCTGTGCCAGGAACATTTGAACATGAATGTGCATGCGTGACAGGCAATTTTGGAGGGGGTAATCGTATTCCGTTGAACAATTTTGAAAAAAAAATTCAGAAAAGAACGCTATTTTCAAAGATAAAGGATAAGGAGGCAGCGCCACCCTTTGAAAAATGGCTAGTATGATATCTTTTTCAGTTATTTTGTATAGAATATTGGTTAGATGAAATTCTTGTAAAATTGTACTACCTTATATGACTGACATTTTGATTGCTTATGAAATTATTTTCCTATTCTAAAATGTGCTAAATGTTTCCTGTTAGAAGAACGAAGAGGTCATCAAAGGGTGCAGAAGAAAATTACTGGGATTGTAGTGTTTGTACCTACAGAAATACTGCAGAAGCATTTAAATGCTTAATGTGTGATGTTCGTAAAGGAACATCTACTAGGTATATATACATTTTTTTCATCTTAAACATTTCTTCTTTAAATGTGTATTTATGCGCAAACCTTAAATGTAGCCCCTTTGCTAAATATCCAAACTATAACATGCTGTGATTATTGGGTTTAGCCTGTAAAAAAAAATAGTTTGTTCAAATTCGCATATATTTTTTTTTTTTTTTTTTTTTTTTTTAAATTTTTGTTTCTTGCAACATTACTGTTGTAATATGTTTAAGTGATTTTTAAAAAAATTGTCTAGAAATTATTGTTTATAACAACTCTTAACCTCAGAGATAGTACTTATTAATATTTTTTCATCATATAATTGGTGTTATATTCTTTTATAGATATATTATGTGCAAACAATGTCTAAGGAGTAAAAAACCACATGCCTGTTCTTTTAAAATTGAAAACTTAAACTATTTAAACTGAAGAATTACTTTGTTGTATGCTATTTGACAGAGTTCTCTTTTTCGTTAAAAGTGCTTCATATTTTTTAGCTTGTTCTATTTTATAGCTTGTTTTCCAGGCCTTGAAAGTACTTCAAAATGCTTAGAGGTCCTTAAAAATACTTAATTTTTAATGATGTTGCGTGGAGTCTCCACTTATCCGTGCCTCACTAGAATTTTCTAGTATATTTGTTGTACGCATGCATATACGTATACATTGTTTGGTTCATGTTTGCTGATTGGTGAAATGGAATTTGAACAGAGTTTTAGCTACACACTTTACTCTGCAAAACTATCATCTGAGAGCAGTATTTGTTTTGTGAACCAAAAGTGTTCACAGCCAATGAGAGCTGTATTTTTTTTTTTTAGCCCAAGCAACTTACTAATTCCAGGGAGGAGATTCTTCCACTTTTTTTTTAATTTTGGAGAAAATCTGATTTTTTGTAATTTTTTCTTTTGAACCTCCGCTTTCTTTTTCTTTTTTGCTCCAATGCAAATTTTTGCTTTTCTTTCCGAAAATTCTGCAAATAAAAGAGATCTTCGGTTTTCAAAAGAAAATTCTCGAAAAATATGCTCAACTTTGCGGCATAACTCTTACTGGTATCGCCAGAAAACTCATAGAATTCTCAAATCATCGCCAGAAAACGCATGGTATTCTTAAAACGCCTGTTATGTTGGCATCCGCTTCGGTAGGGAGAATATTTTTCTATTATGTATATTTTCTATGAGTTATGGCTGCGCTGTCACAGAAAATTATGTTATAGCGTGATGATCATTTTCGTTGTGTGTCACGCCAATATAATAGCCACTGACACAGATATTTGCACCTATCAGACATGGTACAGTGAAGCTGAGACGTGGATTTCCTCTCTTTTCGTATTGAAATTTTGATTATTCTTAAAATTGATACAAATCTGCATTTCATTTTTATTGGGCTTGCTTGCAAGTCTTGCAACAGAAGAACCTACGTACGTTTCAGACTTCCCCAAACTTCCGATGTCATTACCACTTTTACTGCAAATTGCTGACCTATATCGACATTATTTACGTTGTTGCGTGGTGATTATTTTTGCTGAGACGATGACGTAAAAACTGTTATTACCGAAATTTGCGCTGCTATAGCAAATGCTATTGCCGAGATTTATGTTGTAGTGATGTTCATTTTCGACGAGAATCATGCCGATATAATAGCCACTATTCTGACAGTTTGCACCTCTATAATTGTCGCTGTTGCTGAAATTTACGTTGTTGTAATAGTAAATTTTGTAGAATGTTGCGTCAATATAATCGCCTCTATTGCAAAGATTTCCACCTATATATTGGGTGCTAACGCTAATGTTTACACTGGTGTGATGGTCAGATTGCTGATTGTTGCTTTAGTATGATTGCCGAGATTTGCAGCGGTATGGTGGCCTCTATCACCGTTATTTAAGTTGGAGTAGTGATAATTTTCACCTAGGATTAAGCCGTTTTAAAGCAGCTATTGCTGAGATTTGCAACGCTGTTTTGGTGTCAATCGCCTTGGCTTCCACTGATGTGATAGCTGCTGTGTTCGTGATTAGTGTGCGGGATGGAAGTCCTTGAAAATTTTTGGGGTTGAGCCTTGAAATCCATGAAGTATGCTTTTTTAGCTACTAATTTTTATTAATAGGTTATTCAATATAATTCTTCTCATACTTGTTTTGGGTGAATGTTGCATCTCGATAATGTACTGGTCGTAAATGTGTTTTAATGCCTGATTTTAAATTTCTAATGGCCTTGATGATGTGTTAAATTTGTTTGTTAATGAAACTTTTAATGTAAATGATTTTCTTTTCTTTTTATTACCTACTGAATAAAAAATAATTAAGTTATTAATTATTATTGTGTAATTTTTTCATCATGTTGCATTTTTTGATAATTTACTTCTTAAAACATGTTTTGCGTATAAAGTATGGTGCAATTTTTTAGCTCGCGTATGTTTTCAGTCTTTTGGGTCTTTAGCCAAACTCATTCCTGTAATTCTATGTCCGGAAAGAGCACATTTAATGTACTACAGTGCGTCCCAAAAGTTTATATACTTAATATAAAAAAAATGGAAACAAAAAAAATGCTGTCCCAAAAATGTATAGACAACCGGTGATAAAAGCTAATTTAAGTACCTAGAACTAAAATTTGCATTTTCCAAGATCCTGCACTTGTGGCGCAATAGCTTCCTGACATAAAAGCGAATCTGTCTTTCCTTTTTCGACTGATGATTACTAAGATGCCTCGCAATGTGCAGTTTTCCAAAAATGAAATTTTGTAAATCTATCGTTTGAAAGCTTGTGGAATGAAAATTGTGGACATTGCAAGAAAAATTTGACGTAGCCGAGTTGGTACTTACCGAATTATGTCAAAAGGTGACAGTTTTGAAACAAAATCCCATTCTGGGTAACCAAAGAAAACAACTAAACAGCAAGGCAGAGAGATTTTGAGATTAGTTTCAACCCAGAACCTGTTGTACTGACAATTTCAAGAGAAGTGACCATTCCAGCATCAATATCCAAGGTGCATCGACAGCCGCCGCAAGTAAATTTCTTGATTATCACAAAATGCGTCATTCGCCAAAGTTTACAAAACAGCATAAAGGAGCTCGAAGTTCAGTGAGCCCCAAATCATATGAATTGAACAGATGAATGGTTAAGTGTTCTGTTCAGTGATGAAAAGGAGTTTAATTTAGATGGTTGGGCATATTACTGACCTGATATTCGCTAGGGACCACAAACTTTTTTTAGCAGACAACAAGGAGGGGGTTCACTCATGGTGTGGGGAGCATTTTCTTATAATGGAATTACCAATATTACTTTTTTTAATGTCAATGTTTCAAAGATTACCAAAAAACATTCAAAGTACAGTTACTTCAATTTAGAAAGTTGCTAGGTAGGCACAAATGGATATGTCAGCAGGACAATTGTTTCATTCGCGTATCGAACTCTACAATGCAATAGTTTAGACAAAACTAAGTAACTGTTATGGACTGGCCAGCCCTAGATCCTGATCTGAACTGAATGGAGAACCTGTGGAGAATATTAGCTAGAGATGTATATGCTAAGGGGAATCAATTTGCAAAAGTTCAAGATCTAAATCTGCAAATTGAACGAAGTTGGTTTTCTCTAAATCCAGAATTTCTTCAAACTCTTGTTTTGAGTATACCTGACCGAGTTTTTGAAGTGATTCAGAAAAATGGCTAAAAAATTTTAACATTTAAAGGAAAAAAATTAATTACCTATAAACTTTTGGGATAGTAAATTTAATTTTTACCTTTTATCACAAAGTTTGTGATTGTGTGATTTTATTTTTGTATATAGTTATTATTGTCTTGATGTTTTTTATGATTAAAAATGATTTTAAAATCATTACTCATCTTTTTCAATTTGTAAAATAGAAAAAACCGTTGTCTATAAACTTTTGGGACGCACTATGTGGCTAAAGCACAGTGCATATGAAAAATGGATGCAACATCATCAAAGTCTGTGAGGCATAATACAAATTGTGCATTAAACGATCTTGGTAAAGTCACACATTAAAGATATGCCTGAAAACATATTTTTGAAGGTCCTTAAAAAGTATTATTTAGGTTCTTGAAAAGTCATTGATTTTCATTCTTTGATTTCAGTTGGATGCCTGTTTAATATAGAGATTTTGGCTAATTCTTTTAAAAAAGAATATTAATGCATGGCTGCTAACATTTCATTTTAAAAACCAATTCAGATTCAAGAAAGGCTCAAATAATCCTACAAGAACTTGTGACTTTACGTCAGTGTTTATCCTAACTATTTTTTGAAGAACAACTTGTCAATTTCCCTTGAAAATAGAACTATTTGCGAACTGTTCTATTGAAGTTGTGTTTGTTAGGTATTTGCATTCTTCAAAGATGTCATGCACAATGCAGTGGGCGACTGAAATCATTGAATTGTTTATGACACATGCCTTGTCAATAGAATGATTGTGGGAAACAGTTTCAAATTCCAATTGAGGGTTAGTGTATTTAACTTGCCTTTTGTTGTCTCAAAATAAAGAAAAAAGGTTCAATTATACAGGTTGATTAAAAAATAATATGACCAATTTCAGAGCATCATAAATTTCCGATAGCAGAAAATGAGAGACCTAAGTCACAGATTTTTCAGTAGCCTGCTGATCAGCCTTGCTTTTACAAATCTGACTTTAAAACTTTAATATTTTTTTTTTTTTTTTATAGTCTGTTTTGTAAGTTTGGGGATTTGAATCAACACACATGCGTGATAGTTCATTTCATGAAAGAGGAATCGGAATCGTGATGCTTTCCATGTACAATTTTACGAAGATTGTATAGAAACATAATGAGTTCTATTTGCTTTCATGCATGCTATTTGCATTTGCTTGATGGTGTGTAGTAGCTAGCTTCACTAAAAGTTACACTGATGTAAAGACCGCTATTGCTGAGAACCACGCTGCTATGACGGGAAATATTCTCCGATATTTATGTCGTTGCGATGTTCCTTTTCGGCAAGTGTTACGCCGATTAATTACCACTATTCACACTCAATAGTTCTCACCATCACCGAGATTTTCGTAATTGTGACAGTCAATTTCGTAGAATGTTACGTCGATGGTGTAATCGTCTCCATTGCATAAATTTCCAGATTTCTACCTATATTTTCGTTGGTATAATGGTCATTTTTGCGGATTGTTACTTTGATGTAATTGCCGAGATTTGCGCCTGTAAGGTGGCCGATATTTGCGTTGGAGTAGTGGTAATTTTCACCTATGTTTAAGCCATTTTAATAGCAGCTATCGGCTAGAATTGATATGCCATTTTGGTGTCACTTCCTTAGGCTTGTGCTGATGTGACAGCCGTTATGTCCGTGATAAGTGTGAAGATCGCTTTCGTCGTTTGGTTTCAATTTATACAGAATGATTAGAATTTTAATTTAAGAAACAATAATTTTAAATATTTCCGTTTTAATATTTAATTTATTTTGCCAAATTTCTATGTTTATGTAAAACAGGGAGTTTTGATAAAATTGACAAATAAGATGCTTATGTATTTTATGCTAACTTAAAAAAAATAGTAATTACGCTGCAGATTATTTTCTAATACCCAAATTAGTGTCGCAGACTGGCAGAAAAGTTTCTGCTACTTGGCATAATTTTTTTTTTAATGAAGTTATTCACATGAAATTTTCAACGTGGTTTCTTGTAGCATAGTACACTTTACGTAAATGTTTAGGCCCAGCCGAAAGAGTTTTTTCGACCATTTTTGGGGATATTTTTCCAACTTACTTTTTGATTGCTTTTTGAAGCCCTTAAAGTGTTTTTACTTTACGTCGATTTTTTTTTTTTTTTAAGTATCCTCATATAAAAAATAATTGCAAAGAGCACAGTCAGGTAATGATGGTAGCCATTTCTCAGGGAGAAGAAAATTTATTTTTTTATCTTTCAGCCATTTTATAGTTGATTTTGCAGTATGACTTGGTGCAGAATCTTGTTGAAAAACACTTTAATAACATTAATTAATGGACTATAACATTAATTAATGTACTGTTTCAAGTGTTGTACCATAGTTGAGCTATTTTTTTTTTTTTTTTTTTTTTAAATAAAAGTAGTTAAAATATATCAGTCAAGGTAGCACCCAGAAAATAGTTATTAAAACAAAGATTGGGTGAAAGAGTACGAGCTCTTCCTCTAATCCATTTTTCGTTGAACTCAACATTGCCAAGGTCGACCTCTCTGGACTTGTTTGTAAAGATGAAGCTGTGATGCATGACAGAGAACTGGTTTTGCCATTTCCTTCAAGTGACAGGAAAAAACAAGTTTCCAACTATCTTTTACAAGTTGTGTTCCTTTATTTTTACTTTGATTGATTTTGAATTGCTTTTTTTTTAATATATTTAAAGTGCTCAAATTGTTCTTGAATGTTAGGTCTCTAAACATATAGGCTTTTCCCAGTCTATTTGTACTTAAATTTTGGGTGATCCAAAATTAAATGTGTAGAACTCCTGTTACATTTATTTTGAATTTTTATAAATGTTTGGATTTCATAAGATTTGCTACAGTAGTTGAGGATTCTATATGTTTATTATTAAATGTTTTGTTTGAATTCCAAATTTAGAGTTTTGAACATTGAAGCTGAAATAAATGTTCATTTCATTATGTATTTTAGGAAACCTCGTATTAACCCTCAACTTGTGGCTCAGCAAGTAGCTCAACAATATACCCAACCATTACCAAAACAGAAAAGTTCCCACTCCAAACCTGACAGGGACAAGAAATCCTCAAGTGATAAAGCAGCCAAAAAGATTAGGTAAAGTAATGTTAATTTCATTCAGTTGCTATCATTTTTAATTGGGAGGATTGTCATTTTTACACTTTGTTTCTAATATCTTGCCTTGTGTATTAAACCTTGCAATCAATTTTGACTCTCTTAAAAAAGTCTTATCAACTTGAAACTTGGAAAATATGCATTAACGTAACAATACAATTTCCCCTCATCATAATCAATCATAATGGAAATATAATAGTAAATGCTTTAAATCTGCATTGTTTGACTGCACTGGCTGTCTGTTGGATGGCCATTCTGACTCATACAGAACTCACTCATCTGTTCTTTGAAGAGAGGGAATGAAGAGTTACCCTTGTTCATTTGCAGTTACAAAAGAAGACATTTGCGCAATTCATCTTGAAAAACGTCATTACAGCCTAAACAGACCTACTCCAATTTTACATTAAATTTTTATTTGCTTGGAACTGTTTAAAAAATAAAATTCTTGAATAAATGTTTGAATCTCTCAAGGTGGTTTAAATAATTATTTATTCTGAACATATTGACAATAGGCAAATAATGTAATTTGGAAACGTTTTCAGCACAGAAAAATAGAAATCATTCTAAATAGCAGAATCTGGTTCAGTATTTAACCATTTGTCTATTCGCTAACTTTGGCCAAAGTCCCCACTGCAGGTTCGATCCACCTTTCCCATGCTTCCTATTTTTACAAAAGACAATTTAGTTCTTCCTAGATGAATGAAAAGATGATGAAAAGATAAGTAATGAAAAGATTCCCAAGATGATGAAACCTAACAACCCAAGAACAAAATTTCTGTCAAAGTTCTGACAGCAACTTTTTTTTTAAAATGAACTAAAATATATTTCAATTAAAGTATAAACTTGCTAAGTATAAACTTTTGACCAGTTACTCAGGATTTTATTATCATTTAAATAGATAAAATCAACCTTTGGTTAAAAGGTAAAGTTATGATTAAAACTTTTAATTTCTAAAATCTTGATAAATCAAACAGCTTATGTAGTGTTTTAAATTGTTTAATTAATTATTCTGTATCAGAGAAGTGTCTTTAAACAAAGTAAATATTTATGGAAAATTATTAATGCATGAAAAAGAAACATTTCATTAATGTATTTGTATTTGCTTATCTTAGGCCACGACTGAAGAATATTGACCGAAGCAGCGCTCAACAACAGCCTGTGACTGTTAACGATGTGACAGTAATAATCACAGAATTTCAGCCGAAACGAAAAATGTCATCGGACAATGCTACCAATGGACCCCACAGTAGCAGTGGTAATAGCACGGACAGTAGTCAATCAGATTCTGCTAGCCACAGTGAGGCCCAAAATGGGGACCTGTCTGATCGTAGGTGATGCAGTTCAGATTTTTTTAAACGTTGATAGGATGCATGACTGAACTGTTCTATTCGCAGCAACATGCAGCTTATGAAAATCCAGAAACTTTTTTTAATCACATTTTAACCCACCATCACATAAAGATATGTGCCAATAACATTTTGTCATCCACACAATGAGCAATATTGTTTTTACTGTAACTATCCAACATACTTTGATGCTAGTAAAAATTTACTAAAATACAATCACAATTTCACCACTGCCATATATAAATATATTTTCTTTTTTTTTACTTTTAATTATAAATAAAATCTTTGCCGTTTGGTCAAACATTTTTTGCATGTTTACTACTTTTAATGGGAAGTCAGTTATGCAATTGCTGCTAATCAATACTAAACATATTAGCTTAATGTATTATTTAGCAACTGCATAATATATATATATATATATATATGTACTTGTATAGTTTGCTCAGAATCATTTGAAATAGGAAATATTTGCAACCATGTTTCTAATGTGTTTTATAACTTACATATGTAGCAACGTTTTACTATGGAGATTGCACATCATAACAAATACTTAGAACTTAAAGGTGCTTTGTGTATTTACTTTACAAAATTTCCAGTTACATTGTAATATTTTAGGTGTTTCTGAGAAGATTATGCTCTCTTTTTTCCAAAATTGTGTGCTACATTGCACTAATTTTGACTTTAAATTATACAAATGTATTAGTTTCTTATTTCGTAGAGTTTGGAAAAATTGATAGGTAATTTATAGTTAAATATAATTAGAAATGCATATCAAAAGTTAATGGGAATAACCAGTTTGTTTTTATGCTCAATTCATTAAAAAATAATTGATTTCATATGTATTTGGAATTTCATCTGTAAAAAATCATCAGATATGCAATCGTAAAAGTATGTTCATCTATCTCATAACATACTTTTTAATGAAACTTTTTAGATCATACTTACTGACAAATTACTAACTTGATCATAAATGGTATATTTTGACTTTTAGTAATCAGTATAAATTAGTTATGGAAAAAAAAATCTTTGTATTGTCAAAGAAAATAATTTTTTTAGCTGTAGTATTAAAATACTTGAAGTTGATATAATTTTATGAAGAAATATAGTTTAGGTATTAATTTGTGAAAATAAGGATTTTTACTTATTTTGTTGAATATTTTCTCTTTATGTAAACCAAAATTAACCAAACCAAAATTATAATTCTTTTTTATTACAATTTGAGATGCTAATTGAATAATTATTCAGAATTCTATTACAGAAACCCCTCTTACTTTTAAATTATTGAGAGCCAAATAATATTAAAATTTAATAGTACAGGTATTCATTTCTGAAAGTTTGTTTCATCGAAATTTTCTGTATATTATGTTTTTTCTTGATAAAAGTAACATTTAAAGTTTTTCAAAAACCACGTTTCTAAATATAGGCTGGCTTGTTTATAAGCTCAACTACTATTGTGGTGAAAAGCTCGAAGTAATGTGGATTCTGAATGTGATACAAGAAAAGTACATTATGTGACCTAGGTTTGTAAGCATACTATGCTACATATTATCTAGATTATATGAGATTAAATGTTTCTTATTCAAATAAATTTGTAATGTTTCATGTCTGACAACCCTTTTAATGTTTTACAATCTGTTATCACATTATCTGTGTTTTGCACTTGAATTTCGTCATTTCATCAATGTTTGCAAGTGCAGTTTCAAACATAGCAAGTTACTTAGACTATTTATTTTGCATGCTTAGCACAAAAAAATAATGAACCATTCTATATAAAAGCCAGTACCCTCTTTAAATAATTATGAGTTGCCTTTAGCATACGATAAAGAAATTTAACAATTAAGGCAAGCATTCAATAATTGCTGGTACCAAATAGGAAAAAATCAAAGTATTTATTGCTCATTGGATATTTGCAATGAAGGAATTATGTAAATACAAATCATTTTAATGGAATATGTTGATTTTACGTATTATTAAATATATCTGAATTTGGCACCTTCTGAATTTGTGTGTGGTTATGTCTTGTATCCAAGAGTGTATAAACCTTATAGCAAAATTCAATTATGGAAAATCATAACCAGATGTGCATTGCATTTTGTTTTGTCAATGGAATTTATTTAAGTTGCATTTATTTCAAAACTTACTTTTTCTGTAATAAACAGTCTGTATATATGTTTTCTGTATGTAATTACTGACTTATTTAGTTCGATTAAAAAACTATTATGAAATTTGAAGCAGCAAATTTTGTTTAGAAAGTAGAAATAAAGCAATGTAATAAAGCTGCTTTTGCTCAGAAATATAATTAGTTAAGATAATCAATACTCTTATACTACTATAATAATAAAGAATTATGAAACAATACACCCCTATGCAATAGACTTACATAGGTGGAGCTTTTTTTTTTTTTGTATCATTATAACTTGAGCTTTCCCTGCCAATTCCATAAACACCTCAATCCTAAAAAAATTAAAGCTATATTCTAATCTATTTAAAAGTTGGTAAACAGCTATTTTTAAAAGAAAGTATTTCATTTATTTTTCATTTAAAAGGATTTGAATATTATATAAAAATTACTCTAGATGTTGGATGTTGGAAGGTATTCTTCAGGAAAGCTAGTTGTAAAGTAAAATATATTTACACTTCAAATTTTTTTACTGGTAAGTTATGGGGGGAAAGGCATTATTTCCTTATTTTAAACAAATTCTTTACAAGCAAAGCAATCATCTACCATTGATTGGAGAGAATATATTATTTTTTTTAACAAACTGTTATATTGTCCATATTTTGATATTTCCTCATTTTGAATTTCCAATTCAATTTTGTTCATTTAAATTATATAAACCATTCTTGTAGACCATTGTGTTTTATAATTTCCAGAGAGCAAAGAAAATTTTTACTCCAATCGATTAAAGTTCTTAAAATTGCTTGACCGTCTTCAAACAAATAATATACTAGAGTACTAGTTTTGACTGACATTATACCCAAGTCTACACCTGGATATATTTGGGTTATTTTTTTTTACTTTTTGAAGCTTGTTAAACTAGTAAAATTCCAAAGGAGGACAAGACACACAGTGGAAGCGTTGATCGCGAATAGCCGAGCTGAAGATTTATTGACAAAGGGGTTTTCGCGCGCGATTGTTGAAGTGGGTGGGTGAGACAAGATATCCCAAGGTTTCGGCTTGTAGGGGTAGATGATTAGCTCAGATAACTTTCCGCATCCACCCCCGATTGCTAGGTCACGGAAGAAGACATCCGTTGCTTTCTACTCAATAAAGTTTTAAGCTTGGACAGGACAGACTCGTCCTGACCTGGAGCAGAGGTTTCAACATCTCTCAGCTTTGATTTTAGGCATATGCTTTGTTATTTATCTTCGGGAAATGTTATTTCATTGTAAAATATTAAAAAGTACCACATGCACTATTGTTACAAAATAAGAATGAGCAATTATTTTATTAGGTTTTGTGTTTTTTACGACTGCCCAAATAAGCCATGACTACCTGTTAGAATCATCGTTATAGATCAGAGTTCGCCACTAACTTTTAGAGGTGGGCCGCATGACTTATGTTAGAACCTTCCGCGGGCCGCATATTTATACCGAATAAGCCAATAAATATATTGCTTTACTACATATGTTCAAAGTTAGAAATGTGATAATTACTAAAGATTCAACAATACAAAACAATTTTGAAAACTATAATTTAACTTTTTTATATTAATAAAAAACAATTGATATTTGATTCTTGTTTCAAATAATTAAAAAAATAATTTTCTTTACATCATCAATCAAAGTCATAATAGAAATTAATCTATAGTGACAATATTACAATGTGACTTGACATAAACTCATAATCAATAAAGATAATTAAACCATACCTCCTAAATCTTCAATTTTAGTCGATGTTTATTGCGTGACTATGACGGCCGGTCCGCTTTTCACTCTCTACTTAGGATTGAAAATTAGTCTCCGACGCCATTATTGCACTGGAGTCATAGAGATAGCCAATAGCCATACTTCTTTTCATGTCAAAACAAAAGAGATGCATTAAAGCACCCAACTCCTGCCCATCACATTCAGAAAAGCAGAAATCGAATTGTGCCATTCACAAATCGAGGAGGCATAAGTACAAAACTAAGCAATGCGAAGGAAAGCGTCATTGGTAATAATTCAAACTATTGCGATTTTTTTTTTTTTTTTAATTTCTGGCAGTCTCAGGGGAAAAAAAGGATTTTTCAGACTTACTGGCGCGGGTCACTTAATAGAAAACGTAGTTTTTGGAAGTAAACACATACTATTGTACAAGGCCTATTCTAAGGAAATTTTACGACTGCCCAAACGTCCGATCCCTGCTCCTCCCCCCTTTCTCCACATTATTACTCCAAACACAGAATGAAAAAAAAAAAAAAAAAAGATTTATTAAAGAGCCTCATGAGGATATTTTCACCTCCTGAATGAAATCACCTCCTGCTCGCTGTCTATCAATAAGTCATTTATACGTTTATAATTTCAGGTCATCCTGATTTTAAATTTAACTCTATAAGTTTTTACAATTTAAACCTAATTATTTAACATAAAACTCTACCAAAATCGAAGCGTTAAGTGAGCGACTCACCGCCGCGGTTCTTCGTTTACAAAACGGAGTTGAAATTGTTTCGATTACGTCAGATAGTCACTGCCAATTATTGGGTTGCCTGGTGAAAGTTTTTCTTGTTTTCCTCAGTTCGAGACACAAATGTGGATTAGCTTCCTTTCGAAAAGGCATTTCCCTTTGAAACGTATTTGGAACATACATTCAAAGAAGTATGCTGCCGTTATAAGTTAAAAAGCCGTGAATTCAAAACAATTTAATTGCATAATATTTTTATTTTATTGAATGGCTCAAGTTTTTAGGTCATACAAACCTATACAACAATTTAAAAAAAAATGTAATTTCAAAGGACGAACACAAAAGTATGCAATTGACTTCAAAATATGCAATTGAATTTTTTGGGATTTTGGGCTCTTTGCTAATGACGGCAGTATAGCCCCAGTATATTACTTGCTCCAAAGAAAATTAAATCTAAAACCTACCTACCAAATCCAATTTCGCTATTTGTAAAAAAAAAAGCATTATTTTATGCCTAAAATATAACTTGAAATAGAGATATTGTACACTTCTTCGGTACAGATTTTTAAGCATGTTCATTCAGAGAATTTTTTTAAACTTAATTACCTTGCCGAAACCTTTAATTTGGTATATAGCACTGTTCTGTAACATTTGTGATTGAGGTTTATGAGTATTCCTATTCCTGTAAGATTTTCATTCCCATTATTTATGTCAGTGTTCGCCACTAACTTTTAGAGGCGGGCAATATGACTTATGATGGAGCTTTTCGCGGGCCGGATACACCAATATATGTTTCATTTATTATTATAAAACTGAAAACAAATATATAAATATATCTATGTATTTTTTTTTTATTTTTTATTTTTCAAAACTACAATTAATATTTGCTCTTTTTTTTCCTTCAAATAATTAAAAAAGGATAATTTTCATTATTAGTAAATCCAAGTTTAAAAATTAAGTGAATCTTTTGTTTCAACATGGCAATGCGACTTGGCCTAACTTTTAATAAAAGTATTTAAACTGTACTTCCAGATTATTAAGTTTCAGTTGATATAAAATTGCGCGACGATATTGGTCGAAATCGTTCAGCTTATTTTATGATAGATGTTCTTTCGGAGTATTTATTACAGTAAATTTTAATAAATTGTCCAAACGAGATTCAGTTAAATTATTCCTGATGAAAACCACCTTACTGAAAGCTTCTTCATATAGTTTCTTTGGGCACGTAGTAGAGAACTCTGTTCTACATAGTTAACACATACTATTTCGGATAAATTACAATTATGCGAAAAAACTAGGTACCTTAATTTTTTTATTTTTTTTTAATCATCTGTGGTGTCGGCAGGCCGCAGAAAAATCTGTCGATGGCCGCTTAGTGGCGAACGCTGATTTATGTATTTTTATTGATTCTCGGAATACGAATATATCTCGATAATATTATATATTTGCAAAATAATTTTCCTAAAACTCTCAATCTTTGAAAAATTATGAATAAGAATTGTTTTTAATTTATCCAAACTTCGTGTTATCCTTAGCAGTAAATGTCGAATGCCTTTTAACGATGAGTGAATCAATGATGATATTTAAAATTGTATTTAAATTCGACGTGAAACAATAGTTTCCCTAAATACAAAATTCGATAGGTTTTATAAAAAAACCTACTACACTCAGAAGAACTAAACTATCACTTGATAATTTTTCTTCTCATCTAATTATGGTAAAATTAGAAACAAGATTTCTGATACATCGTTATACCCCTAAGAGAGTTAATTTTTTTCTTTTCTATAATATGCATAAACCATTTGGTTTATTCTATATTTTTTACATAAAAAAAGTTGGGCATACCTTTTCAATCTCGTAAATACAGAAGATACTCTACTAGCATTGTAAAAACAATCTATGAACAAACCTACTGTCTCGAACCACTTGTTACCATGAGGTTGGCTGTGTTTGACATTCAAGGACACCCCTGTTAACATTTCTTTTTATGATCTCTAGAAAAGAGCAAAAAAAAAAAAAAAAAAAAAAAAAAAAAAAAACCGTTTCTACTCAGTTCTGGGAATCCAAAGCGACGTCATGGCCAAAATATAGCTGCAAGATAACATTGTTGACCTAACAACCCCTTTTAAAGACTGGAAGTGTTTACCCAAGACCCTGAAGACGATAGCGGGGCCCTCCCTTGGCTATTTCTTTTCAAACTGTGGTGGAAGGGGACCAATTAACCAAGTCCAGCTGGAAAAAAAGGGGGAGGGCTATTTCCGGGGGTCATCTTCACCAGGCGCGGATTTAGGGGGGGTGCGGGGGGTGCGACCGCACCCCCCATGATGTATCTCGTCAAAATTATTTTTAAATAGCCGTTTCCTCCAAATTCAAAAAAAAAAAAAAAAAATACATTTCTTTAATATTTGTAAGATCTATTTTTTATTTAATATCAATATCGATGGATTTAGAGGGGGTAAACAAAATTAAGCTTTTTCTGACATTTTTCATGTTTCATTAATACAGATTCTTAAGCCACCTAACCGAGCTCCTTATTTCACAATCCGTAGAAGGAATAGGCTTGAGAGGGGACGAATAGATCGCGATTGTGATGACATGCAATGTGCCGGTCAACGAATCTTTATCCCTTGTGTGATTCTCAAATTAAAAAATTTCTCACAATACCATTAAAAAATTTCTCAATTTCAGCACGATTTTCTCATTTGTGAGTAGGAGATGGGGCCAATAACTGGCAAGTTTTTTATTCCAATTAGCATTCTGCAGGTATACTTCTTGTCTTCTTGATCAGAGGGCAATTAATTATACAGGTTTAATATCGGGGTGCCATCGCACCCCTAAACATACAAAAAATCATGCACTAAAAATATTAAAAAAAAAAAAACAAAAAAAAAAACCTTTAATTATAATTGGAAAATAAAATGCCTAATTCCTAATTAAAAAAAAAAGCTTTGATCAAATCAGTACAATAGCATTACTGCAATTCTATAGAGGTTGTAAGAAGTTCCGATGAAGAAGCTATCGCTAAATTAGGACCAAGAAAAGTTTCCCTTCGTTCTCTCCAGAAGATCAACAAAAACGACCCCTTCTTTCTTGACCTTGAATTTGAAACTAAGGACACAAAGCAATAAAACTTGTGGGGCATACTGTCCCCTCCCATGCACGTGACATTGCACCATTGTGAGTTGCAAATTACTAAAATGCCTCTACTCTGGGTGGAAGTGACAAGTGAATGGAATGGTCATTTTTGCTTGAGTTGGAGTGTGCGTGCGATGTCAAGACTTTGTTTCTTCAGTTGGTATGGCAGTGCAAGATAATTGACAGTAATATATAAGCATGATAAGATTTTTTAAATGTTACTATTTATTTTACAAAATGTAATATTTCATTAACAATTTGTTTCAGTTTAGACGTTTGCTTTTTTTTTCTAAATATGTTTGAATATTTCATTTTTTACAGAATAATCAGAAGTAGTGATTTATACTATACACTCATATTTGGCATTTTATGCAATTATCAACGTAACTCTCAATTCAATACCACCAGTATACGAATAGATTATAATAAAATATGTAATTCTTGTAAAAATAAACTGGTTTTACTGGATTAACCCCTTGTATCTGCACCCTTTCATATGCAAAATCATAAAAGCCCTTGATAATGTCAAACAAAATTGCTTTCGTAAATTATAAAATTTAATTTATCCTTAACAGTATAAAGTGAGTTCCATATTACCTTTTAACTTCTTTTCAAAATATTCAGGATCATAGCCAAACACGTTTTTAAATATTGCTATATGCTCCAATCTCACACCTCGCGAAAATTCACCGGATCGAGCAATATTTGGCTCTCTGTAGTCTGTTTTCAAATTGAGTAAACACTTTACAAATTTTGACTAGTAATCTCGCGTCGATTGTTGAGCTACTTCCTGATAGTTTTCTGAGGTTTCTCTTATTTAAGATGAAGTCCATTTTTCCCTTGAAAGACCATCTGGTAGATGTTCTCTGCTTGATAAACAAACTAATCAGAATTTAACGTTGTTCCGGTGCAATATCTGGAAATATCCGGTACAACGACATTTATTGCTACTAGAATATCAAGTAATTTAACATATTGTAATTTCAAAACTGGTCAGCTTAGATTGCAAATTTGTAAATATTGCGCATTCGCAGCTTTTGACAGTTTTTATTTGCTCTGTTAAATAAAAGCCAAAATTGTTTTGTGCGAGTTGATTATTTAAGTATAAATTACTGAAATATTAGGAACAATACCGATGACTTACAAATAATTTAAATCATTTAATGTTAAAATCTTTTTAAATGTTCTTTTTTTTTTTTTTTTTTTAATTTTAATTTTAAATGTGTTTTTGTGTGTGTGACTCAAAATTGATGGTAATATGACTACTAATATATCTAATATGAGACACAATATGTAACCGATTAGAGATGCTACTTGTGATGAAAAAGCAGGTCCTATGGTTATATGAAAATTATTATTATTACAATTTCACCTGCTGTAACTAATTTAGTTTGGAATTTTATTTGAATAAAATGCAGAGAGTTAAAGCAAACTAATTTTTAGATAATGTTAAGTTTATTGTTTGAAAAACCTGCTGCTTTTTTATTTTTTTTATTTTTTTATTATGGTGATTTGTGTGTTGACGGTTTAAGATGGGCTTTGAGTACATTTTCCTAATTTAAGTTCTTTTTAAATCATATTTATAAGAGAAAATATACAGTTATGTTAAACCAATCTCAAAATTTATATTAAAGTACAGGTTGGGTACAATAAAAATCCGTCCTTTTAGAGAATTTTTGCAACTAAAGGAAAATATAAAACTTTAAGATGAAAAGGGCTTATATGGCTTATCAATAAAGGCTTATCAATATCAACTTATATCAATAAAGTGGTCTAGATAAAATGTCTATGCGTACATGGTCAGCATAGCTCCTAAACGAATTGACGTACGATATACAAATTTGGTGTGCGGGCTAGTGGTAGCCATGGGACCTACGATTAGGTTTGAGCATTCACATAAGGGTGAAATCATGAATCTAATGCCTCTTAAGGTGTTTTAATCGCCCCCACCTCCGAATTTCCCGTAGAAATCTGATAAAAGCGTAAAAAGTTGAAAAATGTGTGTCTTTAACGCAGAGCTCTCTGCCCTTGTGTATCGCCCATCAACTATTGACATCTTTCTGCTTTTCGTTCAAAAAAGGACAGTGTAATGTCTATTGAATATCATCACCAATTTCGTCGGTTATGCGTTTTTTTTTTTTATTATTATTACTATTTTTCTTGTCCCACGTAAAAATTATTGCCAAAAATATCGCCAAACTCTCCATTTTCATTTAAATGAAGGAAAATTTGGAAACAGTAAATAATACCATATCAAATTTGAATGCAGTGACCAATATTATAGTGTGTAGTCTCAAGTTTATGTAACTTATATTTTAATTTACTAATGTGATGTCAAACAGAGTTGAAAAGAATTGTTTAACTTTGGAAATCATTAAAACCTTATGAATATAGAGTGTTATGTACCTGCAATGCTGTCTAAAGTTGTTAAAAGATCTATCGCCTTTTTCTGCATCAATTGATTTATGATATTGAATGTATTGGTAAATTAACTTGTATAAAAAAGTTGAATTTTCATGGTTGCTGAGCTTTTTACACTTCACCTAATCTGCATGAGATATTTTTTTGTGCTCTTAAATATTTTTTGTTTAATAAAAAATACTAAATATTTAAAATTTAATTTTTTATTACATTTTCGGGGTAATTTGTTACATGGGGTGCAAAAGAGGATTGTCAAACCCTCTAATTTTTATTTTTCATTGAACCCTGATAGTATCATACTAATTGATGATACCCCTCCCCCCCCCTCTTCCCCAAGTTGACAAACTATCACCGCCACTGTAAACACTCCCGTTCATAATCGCACCCCCCTTGATTGACCTCTAAATCCGCCCCTGATCTTCACCGCGCTACACTTTTCCCTTCTCCCCCCCCCCCCTCCCTCTCCTCCTCTTTACAAGTCAATTTTTTTTCTCACTACTATGACTATCTTGGGAGATAAGGATTGGAAGGACCTGAATGGTGATGGTCACAGGGGATGCTTACAAGAAACTGTCGAATAACGAATTCATCTATAATAGGGTGGTCTATTTTTCAATTTCCTTTTTTCTCACCACCCAATTTTGTTTTACTTTGACTATAAAGAGATTATTAAGTCAATTTAAAAAAAAAAAATCAAAGTGGTTTACCCAAGCAGCAACAAACTTGAAGTTCGCATCCTGAAGCCGCATTTTACTGTATTGCGCTTTATCGCTGACCATTTTGCTTGTGCGTAAACACGGTCAACTGTCAAACACTAAGAAATTATTGCAGAATGGCATAACTGCACTCAGAATGGAGTATTAAGGGGATGAATTTTACTACACATCTGTGAGTTGAAGGACAATGGCAAAAATCTAGTATCCCTCGACTATTCCACACTTAATTCAGTGTAGATTTCAATTTGAAGTTGTTCAGGGTGCATACACTTTTTTGGAAGTGAAATTCAAGGACTTTCAATGCCCTTTTCAAGGATATTTCAACAAAAATCAAGGCCCTATTTTACCGTTGCAGAGTCGATACCAAAATTTAATTTTTATATATTTTTTTTAATTAACGAAGTTGCAAAAAGAATTAAAATACTTATTACTTAACAACTAAGATGCAACCACATATATTTATTGATAATTATACCTCTTACCAGGATAAGGAAAAAAACTAGGTTAAAAAAAAAAGTTTTTTTTGGGTTTAAACCAGTTTTTTTTTGTTTAAACCGGGTTAATTCTTTTCTAATTACACGTACACGTATTTATAAATAAAATTTGTCATTAACTAGAATAATTAATGTTTAAATAATAATTAACATTTTTTCTGAAAATAATTTAAACTAAGTAAATAAACAATTATTCCTACTTATGTGGACATTCAAATCACATTAAATTTTAGTACTTTATTTAGAGATACTATTCTTTAAACAGGGTTCATACACATTTTCAGAAAAAAAATTCCCTGAGGTTTCCATCTCGGAGTCGATAATTTTTAGCCACAGAAATAGATATAGCCATCATTTTCACAAGTTCTTCGATAACTCGAAAAAAGCGAGTAATTTTTTAAACCCCCTCCTTCGGCTTTGAGTAAAAATACGATTTTGAAGCAGCAAAATGTGGTTTTGGAGCAGAAAATTATTACATTTAAATTAGTGATGAAGCAAATATTTTTGTATATTTCAACCTTGATATTTCAAATTAATTTAAAGTAAAAAAAAGGTGTAACTTGTTCATAAATACGTTTGCATTCTAAATTTACAATTATTAATTTGATTGCATTACTCAAAAAATAAATTAAAAAGCATGGCATTTATTAACCTCTTTGCCAACAATTAAAATATTAGGAAGTTTTCAATGATGACATGATATCATAAGGTTCGGGGCACAGCATGGCCCTAGTGTTGCTTTTGCGCAACAAAAACTAACCAACCAATCATAAGGTTCGGTTCATCACTGAAAGTTTTTCGAAATAATCTCAGTTAGAGCTACTTTTAACAACTGATGAAATAAGATTTTCTTCTTTAAAAACTCTAGTCTGCCTAGTACCAATTACCTATAGAAGTTCTTCCCAATAATCCAAAATAATTTAATTCGATACAAAGTACTTCTTCCCCCCCCCCCCATGCAAAAAAAGTGAAACAAGGCTGCTTAGCGGCAAGCATTAGATTTCATAACTTGTTTGGACTGATAGCTTCACTTAGCAGGTTTTTTAGGGCTATTTGTTTATTGGAAGATAATTTTTTTTTAAACTCAAACAAATTAAAACCTCTAACTGAAATTAGACAATTATACTAGCATTTAACATTAATTTTTGTAGTGGTTTGTTTTCTAACACTCTCCACTGTCTAAATGGATTATAGAGGGTTCCCATGTGAAATCTCAAGGTCAATGGAAACAAAATGATCTTAAGTCTGTGGTTATTTGGTTAGTTTTTTTTTTTAAATATGTGCCAAAAAAATAATCATGCACTCTTAAAGTACTAAGAAAAATATTTATTATTTTTACTTACAAACAGGCAAGAAAAAAATATCCAAATTGGATGCATAAAGATTGATTTCATGCCTTCTACAGTTTGAATTTAAAGCGCGAATCCCTGGTTGGTTGGTTGAAGTTTAACGGAGCAAGGGGCATACTGCCACGAATCCCTGATCTTTCCTATCGCTAATTTAAAGGAACAAATATTTGTAAATACAAGAAATCCTTACTTTTTTTTAAATAAAGACATATAGCTTAAATCCCCCATTCAAGTTCTTCGTAAAATTTCTAGTCTAGGGTACGACTTTGCGCTTTTTCTGGGAATCGGCTACAATAAAAGAATGACGTAATATGCGTTTTCCCGTTCGTTGCCAAGTCAAAATCATGATCCAACATCCAGCGTTGCCAAAAAATCATTTACTAATAGTCACCAATCCTTCCAGATAATCAAAAAGGCAAGTTCAAAATTCAAATCCCGTTTTACCGATGACTTAGAAATTAAGCCTGGAAATGTTTGGGGAGGGGGGCTGTCAATTGGATTAAGTTTAGAAATTAAAAAAAAAATATTCACGTTTTCTTTTAGCTTAAAGAAAGCTATATATTTCTTTATTATTGAAACCAGGCAAGAGTGCAAATCTAAACCAGATGCACTAAGATTGCTTGTGTGAAAAATACAATACTTGTATTCTATTTTTAGCACAAAGTCTCAGTAAAAAAAAAAATTAAAAAAAAACAAAAAAAAAACATGTATTCTATGAGTATAAAAAAAAGTATTAATTTTCTATACCTAAAATCAGCCAAGAAAACAGATTTAAATCAGATACACACTGATTCATTTACTACTTCTTTATAGTTTGAAAAACCTACAACAAAACTGAGAGATTGTAATATGTATTTTCAAGTGCGAACCTTTTCCGGCACGTTAACTGACGAAAAACGCCCTTGAAGGGCAAAATATTCTTTATCGCTTTGTTGGTGACGTTTTTGATAATTTTGAAAAATTTCGAGACAAAATTCTAGCCAAGTAGTTTTTCAAGTCAAAAAATGATTTTTTGGCGCAGTTCCGCGCAATCTTAACCGAAAAGAGGTTTTTGGCGCAGTTTGGAGCAGGGTAGTCAGTTTGGCGCACTTTGGCGCAATTGGAACAGCTCTTACATCCCTGTAATTAGAATTTTTTTAATGAGCTCAAAATAAATTTAATAAAATTGGAAGGTTTTTTTCCCCAGCAACCTTAGTTAATAACTTTCACGGCTTTAAAGTAGGCCATTTTAGTAATTGATATAAAAAATTACATACCCTTCACCTTCTACAGAAAAAGAAATTCTTCTTTCTTTAAATAGGAATCGACATAAATGAAAGAATGATATAAATCATAATACAATACCGAAGCGTAACTGCTATTTTCTCTGTAGGCGATATACTCCTCCGATAGTTAGTGTCGGGTTTTTGCAGTCTGGAACATAATTTCTCCACCAACTCGTCGAAGCTCTCAATCGACATCCGGAAAAAGTTGAAAATTTTTACTTTGTCTTCCCTTAACTGCGGGTAAAGACAGAAGAACATACCGAATGTTGATCGGCTCTAAACAATGGGATGAATCCACATAGTGCGAATAAATTCGATTCTTTTTCCTTCGATATTTTATATACAAATATGCTAAGCGCGCTCTCTTTCATTCCATTTCCAACAAACACAAAATCCTCCCAGAGGAAAATTTTGGTCGTTTGAGAATGAGAGAAAAGCGAAAATATCCTGCATATCAAATTACACCCTCTTTCCACCGGATACTCATCGTGCAACTTTTTGTCCCGTTCGAGGAGAGGTCAAAGGTCATAGTGACCGTGCCGTTCCAGGGCCGCTCGGGAGGAACCGATTCAAGTGTGATTGACAGATCCGCCAAAAGTGAACCGGCTAGAAAGTGTGACGTCAGAATAATGATAATACGGGAACGAAAATTTTATGGTTTTAGAATTGAAAATGGGAAATTCAAGGACTTTCCAGGCTTTTTTAGAAATAATCCCATTTTTCCAGGCTATTCAAGGCCTTGAAAAAAAATAATGAAATTCAAGGACTTTCCAGGTTTTCCAGGCCGCGTACGCACCCTGGTTGTTGTTATTCTTTGTTTCAAATATGGTGAGTAGTTTTAGAAGCAATACCGGTAACACAGTTTTAATCAGTAATGTTCATCACTAGATAACAGGTAACAAATTATATATAAATCAACAGCTTTTGTCAGTCTTGCTATACATCGAACTAGAGATAAAGCTAACGATCGGTAAAAGTCTTATTCGAATTAGTTGCACGAGAGTGCTTAATATTTTGGTGCTCCCATAGCATTTATTATTGACTAATAGCTGATCAAATGGAAAGCTTAAAAATGGAGTGCTTAAAAATGAACTATCTCAAGCCACAAGCAGTGCAGACATCAAGCTTTAAAACATGTACTATAAAATAAAACTATATCCATAAGAAGAATTTTCAGCATGAGAAAACATTTTTACATGAGACTTCCAGCAACAAAGAATTTGAAGAAACGCTTATTATTTTTAAAAAGAACAAGAGTAAAGCAAAATAACTCTAAAAAGAATTTTTGGGAACGCATAGGATTCTGCATAATATTTTTAGGGGAAAATGTTAACTTAAAAATTAAACCACAATGAAAACATGCTATGTGGTATTTTCCCTCACTATCAAAAATAATTCAGTTCACTTTCAAATTTCAGATAGATTAAAGGTAAATGAAAGAAATAGTCACATGTGAGTTTTCGAATGCACCAATTGTTTCCGAGAGTTAACTCTGATTAGAATCACCTTATTCTATAATGGTATTTAGTAGATATTTTTTTTTCTAAACCATAGCCAACTCAATTGTGCTGAGCGATGGTCGTTATTTTATATCTGTAATATTAATACATTATTTGTGATGCACATTACGATTGCTTTGAAAATAAGATATTTAACTGTAATAAAGGAAACTAGGGGGCTTCGCCCCCTGCTCGCTAACGCTCGCCAACCCCCAAACGCCTCGCTGCGCTCGGATTGAGCGGCTTTACCGCTCGAATTTGTGGTTAAAACATCTTGCTGCGCTCGAATAGGTTTGCCAGCAATAAAAAATTTAACCAAATTTTTATAAATTTAATGTAAGGCCTAATAGAGAAAACACCCAAATCGCAAGTTTCATAATAGAAAGTTATATATACTATCCGCCAACATTCTGACTTAAATCTTCATTAGCTATGCCCTTACATTGAAGTCCCAATATCTTTTATTTATTCTGATAAGTCGCCCCGTTAGAGAACGACGTCCAACGCGAAGTATTTTCTGGATAGAAATACTTCAAAATAATAATTACTCTAATACAAAAATGCTTAAAAAAAAAAACAGAAAAAATCAACTTTGAAACGAAGAGTTTAAAAAGAACTTTAAAATTAGCAACGGGTTTGTTGTTTACATACGTAAGGATAGCTTTAAAATTAGCAACAGTTGGTTGGTTGGTTGGTTGGTTGAACCCCCGAGCAGCCGGTTTGTTGTTTACATACGTAAGGATGTTGCCAATCATATATTCAAAATCATTGAGGCTTTGTAGTAGCTTAATGATGAAAAATATTGAAATTTAACTAATTAATAAAGTGTTAATAAATTATTTTGGCACGTTTTGGCAAATCTACAGCTTATTTCCTTTAAAATGACACCTTGGTCATTGAAATTGGTTGAGCAGTTTAGGTGGACGGACTAACCCCAAAAAACGTATTGCCTATTAAATATATAGATGATTTGAAAGTTAAACACAAATTTGTAAGTTTTAATATTGTTATAAATAAAATACTGAAATAGATTTTTATAAATAATAAAAATCGAATTCACAGGATTAATCTTTCATACATTGATTATTTTAGATAAAAAAAATTGTCGTTTGTATCAGTCAAAAGTTTGAATCTGTTTAAGGAACTGTAATAGTATTTTTAAATGTATCGCCCACTTTTTTAGAAAGCAAACATTTCTTATAAATATGTCAAACATAAATTAAAGAGAAAAAAAAAACAACACCCGTGTAGTCAATTACACTAGAAAAAGGCTAAAGTTAATTAAAAAAAAAATATTCAAAGGACTCTTTTTTTTTTTTTTTTTTTTAAATATAAGAGAGAGAGAGAGAGAGAGGCGGTGTTTGGATGGTCGATGCAAACAGTATGCAAATGTACACAAAAATATCTCTAAAAACACCAAATTTATGCTGTATGAACATTATTTGTTAAATTGTATCAATATTTTGCATCTTTCTTCTAATTTAAGGAAATAAACATTTTGGACTATTTTCTTTCATTTTTGCCAATTCTGTCCGCTTTTAGCATTTTCAATATCAATGTGGCAGGGGTTAATATTAACTTATTATATAATAAAATTCAATACATTGTCAAAATTAGTCAAAAGGAAAAAGTTTCGGGTGTGTGTAATCAAATCCGAAGAAATTTTGTTTTTCAAAAAATTTCCATTTCTGTTAGCTTTTTTAACAACTTCAGGCACGTTGCGGTACGGGTTAATATTAATTGATCGAAATGAAATTTGGCACACTGTCAAGATAGGTCAAAAGGGAATAAATGAGGGGGTAATTGTTAAAATCGGATGAAATTTCATTTTTTACCCCAGAATCTACAATGAGGCCTCATTGTATGGAGGCAAAAGATGCATTCTTGGTATGGCTGAATACAAAATGTCTAGTAAAAGATACTCCTAAAGCCAAGTTTCAAGACTGGTACATAAGTATATTTAAAGCTGAAACTTCAGAGAAGGAAGGGTTGTATAAACAAATAAAAAAGTCATTTTAGATATTACTATAAGCAAATTCAAGTAGATGATTAAAAATTGAAAGGCAATATTTTTAATTTCCTTGTTTTCTATTTTTTACGACTGCCCAATTTCTGATTTACGACTGCCCAAATACAATTTACGACTGCCCAAATAGGCCACGACTGCCCGTTAGAATAGGCCTTGCTATTGTAGAAAAATTAAAATTATTTCAGCAAAATTTGATTTTTGCTCTTCTGTATTGCCGGCGGGCAGGAGAAAAAGCTGTCGCGGGCCGCCTAGTGGCTGACGCTGTTATAGATAAACAACTGGATAGATTGCTCCATTGTCAATGCAAAGAGAAAAACGCGCCGGGGATTGCGAAGCTGGTGGGATGATTAACCAATCACAGTTCACTTTTATAGTTGGATGGGAATGCGAAAAACCTTGTAAAGTGTTAGAATATTTTTATTTTTTTGCAAATTATTACTAATTAAGTTCTACTATTGACATTTCTGCTGTGTACAACCGGGACCGCCGCGAAATATAGTAACTATATGGGCCTGAAGGCAGCCAAAGTCGGAAAATCGCTGATCTGTGGCTGTTTCGCTACACATTACGTGGAGGGAAGGCTCTATTGGATTTTATTGGTTACCTTGGCAACGCATGGCTACATTGCAGCCGAAACGCGTTTCAGGAACACACGACTGCTGTTCGTAGGATGATCGCATTGACTTGAAACGTTTTTTTTTTTTTTTTTTCCCGCTTATTAATTGAGTATTGAGGCAAGAAGTTTGCTGCTTATCGGATTTTTTTACTTTTACAGTAGAAATTGGATCTTCATATTATAAAATATATAATTTTAGTTTTGAAATAATAAATTTAGATGCAGTGCGGCTTCACTGGAACTTTTAGATTATAGTGCACTAGCCGCCACAGGCTAAAACATTCCATATGCGGAAAAATGTTCCACTTCAAATTAGTCATAATTATAAAATATGGAATAAGTGTAAACAAGAACTACCCAAGATAAAGTAAGGTATTCTTCTTTTGATAAACCAATTTTCCAGGTCAAAACGGGCTCAAACGTCTGAAATGTACAATGCATGAATGTCTTTTGATCGCTAAAATGAACATGGTAAAATTTCGTATTGAAGTACAAAAAATGTATCACTTATAAACTTCCCTGTAAATGATGACGCTAATTTATGTATGAAAGTGAATTTATTTGCCATATTTTGATGAGAAATTGATAGAGCCAGCGTAATCTCCTAATTCTTTCTCTTTATTATCATGTAACCTGTCCTGAGTGACGTTTCATGATATTTAAAAAAAAACAACTTTTTATGAGATTTGTCTTTTTAAAGGATTTTTCATCCACATTAGATTAAAAAAAATATTATAGGAGTTTTAATTGCTCAATTTGGTAATCAATTAATTTCATAAAATAGAATTAAATTCTATCTGTAAGTGTAAACAAAACGCATTTTCTTTTTGTCTTTTTTCTTCCTAAAATCGATGGCAACATCATTATGTGAAAAGTTACTTTCATTTTCCAAACAAATAATTTACCAGGATAGTTTTTGGTATTATTTAAACAACTTTTTTTCATTATTTGGGATAAAAAAAATTTCAGTGTTCAATTTGTATGCCATGGTATCGTGACTTTTATATCGTGAGCGCATGCGCAGATTTGACCCTATTCTTGAGGACATCATCATCACTGCAGAATGTGTCGGTGCCTAAGTATCTAGTGAATAGCTTTTGTATAAAGGCTGCGGATGTGTGTCCGTTTGTTGGTTTCGTTATCGTGTAGGGAATGGAATTATCTCAATTTTGTCCGCCGTTCCTTTTTTATGATGTTTGGCGTAGGATGAGATAGAAATAAATTGCGAATGTCTCCTATTTTAATATTGCGTATATTACCTTTCATCTCCTGTAGTGGCTGAGTCTCTAAATGTAATATATATACATAATAAAATATATATTATAAATAAATATTTTTTATTTGTATAGTAATTTTGTAACCTATCAACGTTTATAATAGAGCATATACCTATTGTTGGAATATATTCAATTGTAGATAAACTAGTCCGAATCTCTAGTCGGTTTTGTACGTTTTCTCGAGAATCGCTCATTTCGTTTTAGCAAGGAATGCCACTAGCCTTTTTTGGGATAAGCCCATAGTAGAATTTGTCACTAATACTTACAAACCCACACATCTGTAGCCAAGATGTTAGAACCCTCGTCGTCAGAAGAAGAAAGCGAGAACGAGGCAGCAGTCGAAGAGGAGAGTTCGGAGGCACTCACGCTGTCTGCTTCTACGACGAACCTCGAGATCCCCCGCAGCGGTAGTATCACCCGTAGCGTCTCGCCAGCAGCAAGTGGAGTGGACAACTTAAGCGTGGTGAGCAGCTCTCAGTCGCGATCCAACAGCCTGGCACGTCCCTCCAGCCCGAGTCCATCTCTGGTCAGCGAGAAAGAAAAAGATAAAGATGTGGATAAGGCAGAGAAAGAGGAAGAAGAGCGGAAGAAGCGTCTACAGCTGTATGTATTCGTACTTCGCTGCATCGCGTATCCTTTCAACGCAAAGCAGCCCACCGATATGGTTCGCAGGAACCTCAAGGTGACAAAGCAACAGCTAGAAACCATCCAAGGACGTTTCCAGGCGTTCTTCAAGGGGGAAACGACCATCGCGGCGGACGAGGCCTTCAATAATGCAGTTCAGAACTACTACGAGGTGTTCTTGAAAAGCGACCGAGTGGCAAGGATGGTCCAGAGCGGGGCCTGCTCGCAACAAGACTTCAGGGATGTATTCAAGATCAACATCGAGAAGAGGGTTAGAAGCCTTCCGGAGATCAATGGCCTCAGCAAAGAGACGGTCCTCACAGCCTGGTTGAATAAATTTGACGCGATATTCCGCGGGGACGAAGACAGGGGCAAGCCCCAGAACAGAATGCAACAGAATGTGGCTTCTGAGCTGATACTCAGCAAGGAGCAGTTGTACGACATGTTCCAGAACATTTTGGGAGTCAAGAAGTTTGAACATCAACTTTTGTATAACGCTTTACAGGTAAGTTTCTTTTTGTTTTAAAAGAAATTGTAGATTCTTGCCTCCTTTGACTCAGAAACTTTTTTTTTAATATTTTTCATTTTAGTATATTTTTATTTACATATTTGTTTCGCTTTTGTTATAAAAATAAAGGACTGTGATATTTTCTTTAATGTATTTTGGAATTCATATACTTTGAATTACTATTAACTTTTAAAGTATTGAGTATATTTTGATTGTCACTTGGGGGGCACCTGAGATTTGAGAAACTATTTGCATGAGGAATAGTGGAATTTTAATAGTAAAATTGTTTTATGAAGGCAGTGTGTAATTTATTTTCAGCATTTATATGCTTTTAATTTATTTTCTAATCTGACATGGTTTACTTTGTTAGTGGTTTTATGGAAGTGGAGAAGCTGATCTAAATGTATAAAGAAAAAAACAGAAAAAAAACCTGTACATTTAGGAAATTTATAGTAAAAATAAAAAATATCAAAATGATGCAGTATCTTTAAATTAAGACATTTTATGAATATTTACCACATAAACAGCCTTACTATCCTTTCCCACAGTATCCAGGTCCAGTCAACAATTCCACTCATAATAATTAGATCCATATATAATATTTTATTTAGTGGAGAGTTGTTAAAAAATTCCCTAAAAAAAATTAGTGATTTCTCCACACTTGGAAAAAGATACTTATTTTATTTCAATTGCAATCTAAAACTTTAACTTAAGATTGTTAAGATATAAATCTAAATTTTCAACAGAAAAGAGGCTTTACGCTTATTGTATTTATAAAAGGACCCTGCTCTGTTTACAAAATTCATCTTCTGACGTGCCGGTTTCACTATTAAATTAATCTCTGTACAGTTAATCTGATGTGACGAGTAAGGGCATAAATTCTTGAATGAAATATACGTGGCTAGGTGTGGATTAAATGCAACAATGAAAAAATAGAAACATTGATTAATTTTCGTATTTTTCAAGAAATATTTTAGTAGAAAGTTTCTATATTTAGTTAACCTCTGACACTAATCCATGAAAGAAATGGACTTTAATGCCACTTCAAATCTAAAGAACCTATTGAAATATTTTGTGCTGTCTTTTAAAATTTCTAAATTTATGACTTGTGATATTCTCATCAAGAAAAGAATTTCATCTATTTCTTCAATATCTTTATTTCTCCACTTTACTCTCTTTGTGTACTTTCAAATTTAATTGCATTTAATTGATGAGGATATTAATGAAATTACTATCATTCTTCTTACTTTTTCCTCTTACAAAAAGGTTGTTAAAGATTTATAAATACAAGTTGTAGTTTTATTTTAATTGTTAATCTGAATTAGGATGAACTTTTATTAAACTTAGAATTAATTTAACATTGGATTAAATAATTTTTAAATACAAATATTATTGTCCTTACTATCTGAATTTAATTTAAATATTTTGGTTTGTGTTTAAGGGAGTATTCTACTGTAGAGGCATGAATTTCGCCCGGTTTTTGAAGCGCTGTACAAAGGAAACAAAAAATATTTTTACTATCAATTTTTTTATCATTTGTTTATTGATGTTTTATTATTACATAAAAAAATTATTAAAAAAAAAAAATTAAAATTGACAAAGTTATGAGCAGTCAAAGTGGGGGGTAAAAAAAAAGGTGTCCTGGCATGCATTATTCCAACCCTCCTGGTGATCTGAAACATAAAAAACAGACGGATTCTTAATTATTATAGATGCCGCTATCGTATAACCCTTGGATAAGTTAAAATTTTTTTTTTTTTTTAAATGGCAGCAGTTTGAAAAAAAAATGCTTGAAATTTTTTTTTCAAACTGCCGCCATTTAAATTTTTTTTTTTTTAACTTATCCAAGGGTTATACGATAGCGGCATCTATAATAATTAAGAATCCGTCTGTTTTTTATGTTTCAGATCACCAGGAGGGTTGGAATAATGCACGCCAGGACACCCTCTTCTTTTTTTTACCCCCCCCCCCCCCACTTTGACTGCTCATAACTTTGTCAATTTTTTTTTTTTTTTTTTAATAATTTTTTTATGTAATAATAAAACATCAATAAACAAATGATAAAAAAATTGATGGTAAAAATATTTTTTGTTTCCTTTGTACAGCGCTTCAAAAACCGGGCGAAATTCATGCCTCTACAGTAGAATACTCCCTTAAATTTGAAAAATGATTTTTACTGATAAAATGAAAAAATATCCTTTTCAGCTGGACTCTCAAGATGAACAAGCAGCTGCAATTCGGCGTGAGCTAGATGGAAGAGTGCAGAAAGCTAACGAGATGGAGAAAGTAACTATTATTTTTTATAAATTAAGATGTTGCAAAAATAACTCGCTAAGCTTTTTAAATCCTTTATATTAACTTTAATTTTGTGTATTGGTGTCATGCAAATCAACGGATGGCTAATTAACCCACTTGCAGTCATCCAATTGAGATGAAACTTAGTAGACAGATTTGTTTTCGATGACTATGCATTCTATGAAGTTTTGGGAGCTGCCACTGTCACCACAAGACTGCTTTTACCACGCTACCATTTCTACTTCAGAATACTAATAAACTCACTTCCTGTCATCCAGTAGAGCTGAAACTTTGAAACTTGGCAGAAACACTCGTTGTCGATGACAATGCTTTCTATCAAGGTTTGAGACTGTCACTAAAAGGCTGCGTTTACACATGTTTCTTTTGCCTTACATCAGACTTATCGGCTTTTACTCTCTCTCCATTATGAAGATAGCAAGCTTAATTTAAGCTTTTCGATTTGGTGATATTTAATGACTGAAACCTTCCCATATTAAGGTTGACGAGGCAAAATCTTCGGAGGGCTAATTAACACACTTACTGTCATTGAATCGAATTGAAGCTTGGCACATAGATTTGTCATGGTTAACAATGCATTCAATCAAGTTTTGGGGTCAAAAAAAGTTAATAAATAGTTCAGAATGGATGTTTTCTTCGTAGTGGTCAAACACTGTGAAAACATGAAAAGCTTTATATAGTTATATTTTGTAAAAAATTTAGGAGCATAAAATGTTGGTTAATATGACATTTTTTTTTTTTTCAATACTAGTATAATACAAGAAAAGAACTGTTTGACTTAAAATGGAGTTCAAAGTTATGCCTTGTTAATAATATATATCTGATTAGTTTGTAGCTCTTAAAAGTATGTGATGTTTCTAAAAGTTAACAATCTTTTTTTTTTTTTTTTTTTTCTAGAACAGGAAGCTGATGCCTAAGTTTGTATTAAAAGAAATGGAGAGTTTGTACATAGAAGAGTTACGTTCTTCCATTAATCAGCTAATGTTAAATCTCGAAAGCTTGCCTGTCTCGAAAGGAGGTGCCGATGGGAAATATGGTCTCCAGAAACTTAAGCGATATAATCACAGGTGACTGATATTTGCTACATTTGTGCTAGTAGGTCATACAGTGCAAACAAGTCTACCAATAAAAAAAGTTTGTAAATTTCATATACTAGGTTCCCACTCATCTGAATAGCCTAGGAAGTGGTTAAATATGATCAGAAGAAGTGAATTTTAACAAACAATAATCCAATATGGCTTAGTTGGTCTTATCTTACCCCTTTCTATAATAATAATTTAGTAGAAAATTATAAGTTACTAGAAAACTATTTTTATACCTAATGTTTTACATTTTGTCAAGGAAATCACTGAATTTATTTTTGGAGAAAATTGCTGAACTTAGTTACCAATCAAAGAAAATGAGTGGGAATCCTGATACAAAGTTTTATATTAGTAACTGCAACGAAAGCATTAAAAACTTAAGATTATCTTAAAATTTATTATGATTTTTTTTTTTTTTTTTTCCAATTATCAGACTGCTTCTTTTTATTTCAGCAACTCTTGCTGTGCCTTTATTTAATACTTTCTTTTCAACAATTGTATTAATATTCCATTTTTCTTCTTGCTGCCGAAAACAGTCGATCAAGGTAATTTTCTGTTATGTTGCATGTGTTTTTTTTTTATGACTTATGAGCCATTTGAACACCATTTTATTAGTTTTTGTAGCAGATTAAAAGGAATGTGAATGCCATTATTTTTAAAAAAATCCATAAAATGAATGCAACATTTGCTTAAATAATATTTTATTTAAGAAAAACAATCATATTTTAAGTGAGAAACAATTAAGATTTTTATTAATTAAGGACTTTTGAGGTCTTAAAACTGGCATGTACATACTTTTTGGTTAGAAAGTACGATAAATAAAATTCTGTGACATAGTAACATGGTTGATTTGATTTTGGATTTGAGTTGCCATTGAATTTTGAACTGTGAACCAGCCAAAGACTACCACTTATAATAGGGTTTCTCTATGTGACTTGTTTTGAGAGAAAATAAATTTGAATCAAGTAAACTTGACTAACGCACAGAAAACATATTTCTCTTTTGCACACAATAAATATTTTTCCAAAAGGCTGTCCTATTAAATATTTTAGCTGAATTTTTGACTTCAAAGCATGCTTTGATGTTTGATTTTTAATATCTTACTATCTTTTTTTTTAGAAAGAAAAGGTAATATTTGCAATAGTGTATAGTTTTGTATTTTGCATGTGTAGATATATTTATTTTTTAATTTCAATACTATTTGACTTTTAACTTTTAAGTATTCTTCAAAACAATTAAAAAAAAAATTTTTTTTTTTTTTTTAATTAAAGTAAATGCACATTTGAATGCTGTTTTTGTTTATTTATTATTATTAATTTTTAAACTTCAAAATTTTTGAAATAAGGCAGACAGAACATTAATAAATTAGTTTAATCTTGTTGGAAGCATCATAGTTGTCTCAAGCACACTTTATTAGTTTGATTATAAGAGTTGTTTTATAATCATTTTAAATTTTTGAATCAATCATTAAATTTATAATTTCTTGCAAAAATGTTTTAAAAACTAATAAAAGCAGTTTTAAAGTATAATCACATTTATATTTTACTTATAAAATGCTCGCAGCATGTATATATGTTGTGTGTTTAAATTATTAAGTGTTTACACCTTAGCAATTCCTCATAATTCACTGATCAAAACAATATCCTTTTTCTCTCTACGCTGCTTGTAGTCGACGCCGTTCTTCTTTTATGAGGCAGGTAGATGATGTTTGTAGGAAGTTTTTCTTTATGCCTGTATTTTATTTATCGAATGTGCATGTTTTATCATCTGCAATTGCTTGTTTGTTTTGAAAAGACTATAAATAAATATATTCAGACTATATTCAAAGAAATATTACCTTCCTAATTCCGTTAAATATCAACTTTTCTGTGAATCTTCTTCTGGTAAATAATGTTCTGAAATCTAAATTTCAAAGGCGTGTATTTGTTATTATTCTACCAAGTGAAATATTTTATAATATAAATAATAACTTTGGAAATTTAAAAAAAAAATCATTTCAAGAATTTCTCCAATATTACAAAGCCATATTGTACTCCAAATTTTTTTCATCTGTAACTCGGCAGCATTTTTCAAATGTTAAATATATTATCATTTAAGTTTTCTTTTACAAAAGTTAAAAGTTTCTTTGAATTTAGTTTCTTATAAAAAAGCTTGTCACTCTATTGATATTTATTGTCTACCTTATTTTTAGCTATCTCTCAGCATCAGCAAATATATGGCCTGATTGCAGCCCCCTTAAACTTCTAATGTGCCTGCAAGCTCCGTTATGGATTATCATTTACAATGCACTAGTACTTTCTTTTACTTACATGTAGGCTTTTTATTTCCATTTTTGCTTTGCATTTCATTTTTATTTTGCATGTGTTAATACTAAACTTGCATGTAACTGAGAATGAGTGAAACTTTTTTTAAATGGCTTAATGCATGGCATAGGAATTATGTTATTGATATGCATAAAAATAAATTTTAATCTCCCAAGTTTTTATTTTAACCTGCGCTTACATGAATTAAAAGCTTAATTAAAAGCTTTAATGTTATAAAATCAATTTCGGAGAAAAAAAAAGAGAGGAACAATTTGTTAAAAGTAAATCATCTGTTAACTAATAATTCTACTTAGCAAGTGAAAAAAAAGCCACCATTAAGTATTTTTATGATTAAATATTAAATCAGTTAAGAAATATGCTTTATTTATAATGTTAAATGTGATATTTGTTATGATTAATATTTTAAAGAGGAGTTTCTAATTTTTTTTCTTTATCAATCATTCCAAATAATTAAGGAAAAAATAAATTTTGGAATATTTTTAACCATCTAATTTATTTAAACATCTAATTTATTATGGAAACTAGGTTGAGGAATAAATGAAGATGATTAGAGATTTTAATTGATGCGTTTTTTGTAAAATAATCACTGATGGATTTCAATCTGAAAAGACATGTAACTGAAAGGCATGAATTAAATCTTTGTGTTAACAATGCAATTCTATGAATTGGTAATTAACTATTAAATATATTTTTGTTATTGTGAAAAACTTTCCAAGTGCAAAGTTGTATTCCTTCATGAACTACAGAAAACTAAACTAAAAATTAATTTAATGAAAGTATTACTTCCTTATGAAAGGGGTCCATTTCATGTGTGTCCTTTTGAATTTCCTCCAAAATATTAAGATATATTCTATAAAATTTTTGCATTTTTAAAAGTTTGAAGAATCAGTGTTGTGCTCAAGCATTTGGAAATTATTAGTATTCCAAATTAAGTTATTGTTCATTTTGTAATAGGCCAATACCAAATATTCTGGACTTCATTTTTTTAACTCTTGCATTTGGTATTCAAGGTAACATTCCATAAGTGATAAAATATTGAATTACAGTTCTTGACAAAGTTTAATGCACTTTTCAACATTTTGATTTATAAATTTGTGAATTTTTATATATTTCAAATTTTAATAAGTTATTTTTATTGAGAAGAATTTCTTATACATAGGCTTATTAATAGAGAACTGAGTTTCGATGAATATATAAAATTAAATATTTAATATATAATACCGACTTCATAAGGTCCTGCAAGTTCTCTTGCTCTGATTGCTTGCATTTTGCATTAAAATGTACTTAAAAAATGCCATTATTTTTTTTTGTACACTCTTAAAAAATATTTCCCTTGCTAAAGGCCATATTTCTTAAGATAATTGTTAAATTTTTAATTAGGCTCTTCGTAGATGGTTAACTACAATTAATGTTACTCTAAAAGCAGGCATTAATATTTAAATAAATTCTTCATATGAAACTATTATAACCTTTCAAAGTTCATTACACCTTTGCCAAATTTACTATAACCTCAAGATTCTAATTCTCTAACTAGCATATATTTCATTAATTAGTAATTAACAGATTTAAAGTAATGAATTTAAAATTATTTCTCTTGCATTTTTGTGTTGCAGCTCACACCAATTACTCATCTTCACCTAGACTAACTTGTATTTTTACTCACTGCATCACATTTCGTACCACGCTTTTCAATTTCATTTCATATTAGTTGACTTGTATTTACAAATTTATGATTATAGTGTGGGGTCCAAATCTTTTATGAAAATGTATAATGTTGAAATATTAATAATTTGCTCTTAAGATTTAGATCCCATTTTGTCTAATTCTTAGATTATTTTTGAATTGTCAATTCATTGTTTTATTATAAAGAAAATAATTATTTCCGGTTTTTTTCTGAATACTAAAATGCTTAGTATTGCAGTATAACCCCTTTCATCTTAATGATTTCTTGATTTACAATGTTATAGCATTATTATAATATTCAGCTTATTAGATAAGGAGAGGTAAAATTTTACAATGCACTAGGGAATTTTTATCTTTCACTGTCAATTATAATAATTATTGAAATGTTAAAGTTTTATTACAAAATATTATATTACGTAATTCATTTTATATGTACTGTGTTGTATAATTTCAACCTTGATTACACATGGTACATCATAGAAATGAAGTGATGTATGAAGTAGTACTTAAATTTGTTTTTTAAATATATTTATTCCCAATGCTATTTCTGACTATATTTACAGAGATCAATTTGTTATTTGAAATACTTTTAATAAACAACTTTATGATGGAAAAAGTCTAAATGTTTATGATCATTTAACTAAAAAGATCTTATATATACTTGATTTACCATTTAATTCCTTACAAAGTTGGCTAAGTTTATGTATACAAAATTTAAAAGAAAATTATCTTCTTCAAAATTACACTAACAAAAGATTTATATTCTTTTTAGTTATTCAACATAGGCCTTAATAAATATGACATTAAACAAATTTATTGCATTACCGTTATACTTAGAATTTCACTGAATTTTATACCATAGAGAAAATTTTAACACATATACATTAGGTTTAGTAGGCCCATACTTGTTTGGCATTTTAAAATTTTTAATTTTTGTTGGAAAAATCAAATTTGAGGTATTAGCAAAATTACTATAAAAAGTTTTTTTTATTTTTTTTTTTATTTATAGTTAAAAATTGGATATCTTCAAGAAATCTGAAACTTTCTATTTTAAATCCTTGGTCATCTATTGTAAAATGTATTGAAAAAAAGAGAGTGAAAGGGTGTATTTAGTTCCTTTTAGTTCATATCTAAAGGGTAAAAAATGCATACTCTGTACTAATTGCTCATTAATTTTTAATGAGGGGTTTCACTTTCCATAATAATTTCCTGTTAAATATTTTTTTTATTTGAAGGAGCCAATCATCATTATCTAAAGAAGCTCTTACAGAAGACGGAGAAACCTCGCTCTCTAAGCTTGATGTTGTTCTTTCATTCACATTGGAAGTAAGACTTCAATTTATATTTATCATTATTTACATTTTGAACAACAATTATCACTGTAAAACGATGCATAAATTTCATTAGAGTGGCAACAAAATCTGGAAATTGGGGAAATGTCAGGAAGTTTTCTAATTCTGAAAAAAATCGGGAAAATGTCAGAATTTTTTTTCAAATTTCACGAAAATCAGGAAAATTTTCTCTCATTTTTTGAAGGTACATTAAGCCTTTTTTTAGCAGTTGCTGAAAAGCATAATTTTTTTAATAGCAAATACCTTACGTGCTTGCACAATTTTGTAGAAACCTTAATTCAAAAATTGAACATCATAGTTCAATCCTTTCGGGAGTTATCCTGACTACATATTGCCTTTAATTGTTCCTGCCTCATATCTATGGCCCATGCATTTGTATAATATACATTTTTTTTTTTCCTTTTTTTTTTTTTTTTCTTTTTTTTTTTTTAATTGTCCGACAAAGGGTCAGGGTATTCGGTAAATTTTTTTTTTGTATTTTTTTTTCTTCATTTTTTTTGCATTTCTACATGTTTTAGAACTTACTGAGTTAAAAAAAAAAGTGGTCTAGAAAAAATGTGCCTGTGGATTAGATTTATTATTCTAATAATAAATTTAAATTAATTTGTAGTGATTCTTTGGTGCTTTAAAATCAAGTTATTTTTTTGAAATCTATCAAGGAATTTTTTCCCCTTGATTTTGGGGCCAACCTTTTCTACTACTCATAAAATTTTTAAAAGATGGTTATAATTATATTGGGTATATCCTGAGGCATATTGAACTTATTCTTATCAGCAGTCTTTGTTCTTTATGACTTTGGTATAGATTATATTAAGATCATCATGGAAAATAAAATTGTTACTAAGTTTAAATGTGGCACTAAATGTGGTCAAGTGAAATGTTTAGAAATGTGACATAATTTTGGTACTACCTAATAAAGCAATTTTTCTGGGCCCTATTTACTCAAAGGCCTATTTTTAATTTATTTTATAGTTTATGTCATGTTATCAAATAATAATAATTTAATATCTGTTACCAACATTATTTACTATTCTTAACTCTTGCTTTTTTAAATCCCCAAATTTGTCATATCAAAAACAGCATAGCATGTTCAACTTTGCAATTAGAAAAGTTAAAGAGAAGTTTCCATTATCTATTCAATAAGAAGCTATACTGAAGAAATGATTGGGATCTAATTAGATTCCCTTCACATTGTTTAAGAGGTTGAATTCTACAGTTTTAGCCAAAAACGCCTTTTTTCAACGATTATATGAAGGTTGACACATCGTTTGATATTCATTCATTTCTTTGTCTGTTTGAGAAACACTAAAAAAAAATTAATTTGCTCATTGAACCAATGACAACCAATAAAACAATTATAGCAAGCAAAATGGTTAACATTGAGAAAAACTACGAAGTTCATTTCATAAGAAGACCTTCTGGCAAGAGATCCAAACTTACTTATGAGGATCTTCTTCAAGGGACCAACAGGTTGAGAAACAAAATTTATTACTACAACTTTTATTAGTATATTATGCTTTACTAAAAACAGGATAACTTTTAAATTTGCTTTCGATTTCAGTGTCATGTGCACTAAATCTTTTAAATATTCCTTATTAAGAACAGGGAACAGTTTATAGTTTCAAAATTTGTTTAAATTAACAAATTGTAAATTAAATCATGTATATGCTATGCAGTAATTTAATGAGAAAGAAAAAAAATTTAGTGCAGCTACTTTTCTCCCATTCTAAAAACTCTAACATTTGATTTTTTTTTTTATGGAGGTGGGGTTTTCCGTGGCCTTATTAACCAAAAAAACATGTACCAAATTTAATAAAGATCCAATTACCAGGATAAATTCCGAACAACTATCAACGTTCGATGATTAAATATATCCTTGTTTTTAGGAAAATCAAGTATTAAAGGTGTTAACTGGGTGTTGATGTGTGTGTGCTTGCAAGGAATAATATCAAATAATTTGTAAAAAAAAAAAAAAATCTTAGTAATAGATAGTTGTGTTCTTATACCAATTTTGTAATGTGTTTATTACTTTTTTTGTAGGTAGTAGTCATGGAAGTCAAAGGACTAAAATCTTTAGCACCCAATAGAATAGTTTATTGTACTATGGAGGTAGAAGGAGGAGAAAAATTACAAACGGATCACGCAGAGGCCTCAAAGCCAATGTATGTTACATTTATTTCTGTGTGTTATTTTTGTATATAGATATTAAAATAAGTTATATTTAATTTAACAAAAATAAAATGGATACATTTGAGAAAAATATTTAACAAAATAAAAAAAATAAAAAATAAAAAAATATGTGCAGTCAAACCCCGCTATAATGAACACAGGATATAGTGAAATTTTTTGTGGTCCCGACCGAACTCCTATTTAACTAATGTTATTTTATATGCTTATAGTGGACAACTGGGGAAATGGTAGTTCGTTTATAGTGACACAAATTTCATTTCCAGATTTTTTTTCTTCAGTTTTTCAACTTCAAACTCGCTCACGCTGGGAGTGCAAATAACAGTATTCCTTTACATTGTGTCAAATTTCATTCTCTCATGCTCATCGTCTGGAACAAAAGGGAATAACTGGTTAAGCAGCATTTCTTTTTTCCCTCTTCTCCCGGTTGAAGGAACAAACCTCCCTTTGTCGACTCCCCTTCCCCCCAATTCTAGGATGAAGCCTCTATCCACTATTGTTCAACACCCTCCATCCTTCAAGCCCCTATTCTTTACAATCGATAAGTGGTAACAGTTCAAATGTCTCCAATTGTCCCTCGTTTTACTGCTGCTCTCTTCATATTCTTATGAACGATTTGAGATAAGCAGACGTTTTATTAAAAGCGGCTAAAAATTCTGTAATTCCATAAAAAGAAAAGCATTTTCAATTGAGGATAAATTAAATTTTTTTAAACGTATTGAAGATGGCACCAATCAATTGGCAATATACAAAGAATTTTCCTTATTAAAATCTACAGTTTCAAGCATTTGAAAAAATCGCAGTGTGACTCTTAACTGCACACAAAAAATAATGAAACTATGTCGGGCTGTTTGACTAAAGAGTCATGGAAGAGAAAATGTAGAAGAAGCTCTGTTAATTGTTGATATGAAAATTGATGAAGGCTACTTAAAATCGAACTGTATTTTATCTAAAATAACTAATTTCTACCAAAGAATATAAAGGTAAAATCAAATTTTAGTTATGTAATTATTTTTCTTTTTAATATTTGATTAATTATCTATTTATTTAAGTAATAATTTATAAGAAATTATCACAACTACTATTTTCAGCAATACTGCTGTCATATTTGAAAAATATTTTTTTAAAGAATTCGGATATAGTGAACCATCGCTTATTGTGGACTTATTGTTGGGTCCGCAGACTGTTCACTATATAGCGGGGTTCAACTGTATAAACACTTACAAAAGAGGAAAGACAGATTATATTTTACAATAGCCGTGTCAAGACAAAATCCAGTCATAGGTCATGGAACTATCGACATCGCAAAGTACAACTTTTCTTTGGGGTTAAATGAGCACTTCAAACACAGAAGCGTGGGGGGTGGATGTAGGATTATAAGTGAGAGACTGTGATATCATAGGAGACTTTTTGAAATTGAGATATTTTTTGATTAAGTGTAAAGGAAAGTGTTTGTTATTTTAGATTTGAAAAGGTCAAAGAGCAGATTTTTCTTGTTGGAGGTATTTTTGCAGATGGATGGAATTTTGTAGAGTTTATTTATAACTGTATTACGGTAAACTTTGATGGATAGGTTGAATGACAAATGAACGAGTTTGATAGTGTTAAGAGGCAATTCATTGCGTTTATCAAAAGTAGTAATTGAAATCACTTTAACCACTAATGTGTTAATTAACTCTATTAATAATAGTATATATTATTCTATTTTATTGTATGCTTATTATAAGAGAAAAATACTCGCTAAGTAACACTTTAATTTATCTGGGTTTTTAAAAATTTCAATTTTGGGAAATAAATTATTTTACCACTGCAAAATTTTATAATTTTTTTTATATTGGAAGTTGTTAGGAATGGCTACAGTAAGCAATTAATCTACAAGCTGATCTAGCTATTTTTTTTAAAGTTTGGGAATATGTATATTGGTGTGTGATATACATTAAATGCATGAATTGCCTTAGTTTCTCACTTTGTTTGAGGGTTAAAAGTCCAGTTTCTTGCAACTTCTCAGAGTTCTGGTTGCTAGGGTACTTCTCAGGTGAAGCGCTACAGCAGAGAACGATCAGAGTCCGTTTTTCTAAATTCTCCTGAACAGCTGATTTAAAGTTTCAAGCCTCAGGGATTTAACAAGGTTGAGGTAAATGGTTGCTTAAAATCTCCCGTACCATGATATTTATTTCCCAGAGGACTCCATGTGGCTAAACTATCTGCCATAACCTTGCTGATGGCTGGAAAACCTTGATTTTGAAAAAATTGAATTCTGATCGTTCTTTGCCGTGGCCCTTCATATGTCATCCATCTGAACTTTGTATGTGTGAAAATATTATGTGACTCCATAATGTAACTAATTATCAGTAATTTATTGTAATTATTTTTTAACACCAATATTTTCTTTATCCTAACATACTATTTTAAATTTTTATCAAAATTTTAAAACACTATTGTAAATTGCCAGTGTTCATTTAAAAATTGTTTACAGAGCTTAATCCAATTTATTTTAATATATTTCAAATAATATGGTTTAATTTTCAATGAACATATACCTTGTTGGAAGAACTAGTTTTAAAAAGTAAGCATCAAGTGAGCAGTATACTGCTTTTATACATCGTGGGAACAAAATATGAAACCCTACAATTCATAGATGGCATGGTTTAAACCAAATGGTTTTTTTCTCCAAAAAAAAAAGTTTTTTTTTTTTCAAGAATTTAAAAATGTATTATTACACCCAAAAGTTTACAATTTCTGTTACACTCAAAAGCTGTAGCTAAAGAAGATGAAGATAATCACGAATTGTCAGCACTTGGCAAAAAAAAATTGGTATTGGAATATGTTAAGAAAAAATTTCCTTAAAATAACTTATTAACTCTGATATTGAAATTTTGTGCCAAAAGTTTTTCATTCCAAAGATATCTTTTTGAAAGGAATTTATTGAAAATGTTACACTTATAGAATAATGGCGAATGCAAGAAAGAGATATAAAAAAGTTTAATGGTGATGGATTGAAGGAAGTTGAAGTAATTCTTACTTCAAAAGCAACTACAGCGAATGTCGAGAGAATTTTTCTTCTTTTGGAATGGTGCAATCAAATTTGCATAATAGACTGGGTTTTGAAAATGCCGTCAAACTTTTCTTTTTTTGTTTTGTTCAAAACGTTAAATCGTTAATTTGTTTTTAAATGGAATAAAGAAGTAAAAATCTAGTTTTCTTTCTATTTTTTTTTTTTTTTTAAATAAATAATAATTCACTAAATGAAATATCTTCATTCTTGGTACTATAATATGACTGAGTGTTGTTTTTGTAAATAAAAAGTTGTATAACTACTATAGATAGAATAAGTTCTAATGTATTTTAAAATAAATCTTGTTATTAAAGACTATTGAAGTTTTTATAATTAGTATCAACAATAAGATTTTATGTTAATCTAATGATATTAATGTTTTATAATTGTTCAAAATTATTAATTAAAAATTATTATTAGCTGCATTTTAAATTTGTTTCTTAAATAGAGGTTTTATGTTTTAAAACTTATTTCTAAACCTTAAATTTTTTTTTGAACAACTTATCATCATTACTGATGAATTTAAAAGCAATATCCCATGTATTATGTAGTAAACAATAACTATTGTATTGTATACATTAAATTTAAATATAACTGTCTATTAAAATTGAATGTGATTTGAATGTCTACATAAGTAGCAACAATTGTTTATTTACTTAGTTTAAATTATTTGCAGGAAGATTATTGTTACTTGAACATTAATTACTATAGTTAATGTAAAATTTCATTAATAAATATGTATATGTGTAATTAGAAAAGGATTAAAAAAGAAAAAAAAATCCAACCTTGCTACAATTACTAGCATAATAAGTAGAAGCACACCTCTTTAAGGTTGTGTTACAAAACACTTTTCCTCCTAGTTTATTTTCCATACTATTTTATTTGCAGGTGGGATACCCAAGGAGATTTCACAACAACTCACGCTCTTCCTATAGTTAAAGTGAAGTTGTACACCGAAAGTCCTGGCTTATTAAGTCTGGATGACAAAGAATTAGGAAAAGTAGGTTACCTTATACTAACACAAATAAAATTTGCTCTGTGTTTTTTTTCTAAGATTTTTCTAATTTTTAAAAAAATACTTTCTATAAAATTCAGGTTATAATTAAACCCACACCTTTGAGTCCCAAATCTCCTGAGTGGTACAAAATGATCGTTCCTAAAAATGCTCCTGACCAAGACTTGCGAATCAAGATTGTAGTCCGCATGGATAAGCCTCTTAATATGAAGCATTGCGGGTAAGTTGAATTAGAAGCTACCAAATTTATGTATAGAAATAGCAAATATTTTTAATATTGTTTATGTTTCTATGAATAATTTCTAAATTTAAAATTAAACTAATTGAAATTTTTAATTAAATTAGACAGCTTTATGTAATAGATGAGCAAAATAGGTTCCTGTATTATTAATTAAATAATAAGAAATTTTATGTATTTTGAAATTCGTAATAAATTAAAGTTAATATTTTTTATTTTCCTTCTTTTAATTTTAAATAAAAACACTAAAATTGTCACATTTTTGCAGGGTTGATTAACAAGAGGAATATAACAAATCCACACTTATTATTCTTTTTTTTTTTTAAATTATCTTGTTATTGCATATCACACTCCAATGTTAGTAATTAGTACTAAACATTAATTGCTTGGACTCTTATTTTCAAATTTATATTATGCATTGAATAATTTGTTTATGCTATGCAAGTTAGTTTTAGGATAGTTATTACTATGGTATACCTTCAGGTTTATGATCCTAAAAAAATTAATAACATTCTATTGAATTGTTAATTAAATTGTTATTATTTATTTTATAGGTATTTATTTGCGCAAGGAAAGCAAGTGTGGAAAAAATGGAAGAAAAGATATTTTCTGCTGGTTCAGGTTAGTGCAAAACCTTCTTTTGATTTTTATGCTTGATAATAACCAATCATAGGTATCTTGCCTCCTTCCTTTGAGAAATTGTTCGAGAAGTTTTTGCAATTTTATCTTGCCTCCATCCTTTTAAAAAACGTTTGAGAAGTATTTGCAATTTTTTTTATTCTTTATAAAACAAGACCAATTTATCTCTAAGGGCATGTTTTTTCCATTTAGGATTGTTTGATTTTTAATTTAATTGTCAGTTCCAATTTTAATCAATCAGAAATGACATTTCAATACGTTTAATGCTGATTGGGAATGAAAAAAAAAATGTATTATTTATTGCCTCACTGATGAATATTACTTGGCTTGTGTGTTTTTTAGGTGTCACAGTATACCTTTGCGATGTGCAGTTATCGAGAAAAAAAGTCTGAACCGACTGAGATGATGCAGTTAGACGGATATACTGTAGACTACGTTGAACCAGTTCTTGGTGAGTTTTTATTCTAATAAATCAAACATCAAGTTTATTACACCAATTTCAAAATCAAGTGTATAAAAGGTAGTTGATTAATATTCTTAATTGCTAGAGAAAAGTTTTAAATTATGAGGAGGCTGAAGAATTTTGCTTCTTAATTTTAAAAACACAAAAATGTGAACACCAAATTTTTCATTTATAAATACAAGTTGTTTCCTAAAACATAATTTATTTCATTGAAACATTTGTTTGTTAAAAAAATTTGCATTTGAATGTCAGATAAATTTAAGTAATGTATTTATAAGCAAAATAGATATTTTAAATTTATTATTTTAATTGTATTTTTTTGCAACTAAAACACAATTTTCATATTTTCTCATCAGACCTTGAAGGCGGGAGGTTTTTCTTTAATGCGGTCAAAGAAGGGGACAGTGTTCTGTACGCAAGTGACGATGAAAACGAATGTCATTTGTGGGTTATGGCAATGTATAGAGCTACAGGACAATCTCACAAACCAACGCCACTCATTCAGCCACAAACTAGCAAAAACTCTACAATATCTAGGTTACAAGGAGGTAAAATTTATATTAAAATAGAATTTGTTTGTAAATAAGTTATACTTTGTTGCCCAGCTTAATGATGCATAGAATATTATTATTTTTAGATTTATTGGTTGCTGTGCATTTATATTACAGTGCAATTTGTATTATCTCCAAATTATATATTGTGTTTTATGACAATTTAGATTTTTACTTTAAAAACTTAGTTCGCTGGTAATTGTCAAATAAAATTGGTTTTCCAGAGGTAAAAGACACTATCTTCATTTTCCCTAATTATATAGAAGAGCTAAGTTAAGAAACTGCTACTCTTTTAATTTTACAGTAGAGCACCGATTATCTAAATACAGATCAACTGAAACGGTTCAGTCAGTAAATTTTTTTTTTTAAACGTTTTCTAAACTTTAGAGCTACTTTAAATAAGGTTATTTTTAAAATGTGTGTTACAAAATCTATACATTTTTGTGTCTAATATTCCTGCTTCTTTGTTTCATATTGCTCCTATGACACTGGTACATTGTTTTCTTGTAAAGGATTGGTTATCTAAAAAATCATTTATCAAACATCCCTAGTCGCCGATCATTTCAAATAATCAGTATTCTACTGCATTGCGACTCTTTAAATATGAATATCTCGGTTATAAGATACCTTGTAGAAATTAATGTTATATACTTCTTAAAAAAGCATCAAACAAACATATATCGCAGTCATACCTGGTAAATACAAAAGAGAGCGGTACCATTTTCTTCTGAATTGTAAAAAAAATTTAAAGTTTAACTTATATGAAAATAATTTGGTACAAATTTGCGAGTTACTTACATGCATATTTTGTCCAAAATGCAGTTGTCGTTACTGTTCAAAATAATTATTTAATTCTAATGATTTTAATTTATCTGTATAAAGTTTTGCAAAAATAATTTCAGGTCCTAAAATAATTAGAAAAGTTCTATGTGTTATTGTGTAATACGTTTAAACATGTTTTGTGACTGAAACATCTTGTATTTTTATGCTAATTTTCTATACTTTTATTAGATGCCGATCGCGCTAGAAAGCACGGCATGGACGAATTTATTTCAGCAGATCCATGCAAGTTTGCTCATCATACTTTATTTCGAACTCTACAAACCACCACCTTAGACTACCGTCTAAATGATCCATATTGTTCACTGGTTAGTATTTAATTATTTTGTCTACTACTTCATTAAACAAAATTTGAGTGTCTTTAAACACAAAATTGGCAAAAAACTTTATCCTTGGTATGATTTCTTTTATCAGAAAAAGCTACACATTTATATAAAGCTGTAAATAAAGAATGTCATTATAACCATATAGTTATGACCAATTTTCTCTACTTTTTTACTTTAATTTAACAAGGAACACATTTATTTATCGTCTGTGTGTTCTGAATTAACAAATTGGGTTTGGAGTTTATTTATTACCAACTAATTTAAAGACTTATATTGTTTAATTATATAAAAAATATTAAATATATTCATTTCATAATTGAAAGAAGAGGTGTAAAGAAATGATTAATTCAACATGGAAAAAATTCCATAAATGATAAATATTTTATTACTTAAAAATTTATACAGATTATACTAAAAATGAGCTATATTTTATTGAAAAAGTGTATGTAATTTGAAAAGTGATTTTTGTCTAATTTAATTTATTATTAGGTATATTGGATGAGCCTTTTGAGCTAGTGAATAGCTAGTAGTGAATGAATTTGGAACATGATGTGAATAATGTGTACATAATGTGAAAATGCGCTGTAAAAATACTCCTAACTCATTAAGGTTTTTTTTTTTTTTAATCAAGGCATAGTTTACAGATGTAATAATAATTTATTATGGAAAGAGTATAAAAAAATTTGTTTCAAACTTTTGTTTAGAGTTAAATGTTAAAAATCTGATTGAAGTGTGTTAATTTTTCAGGGTTGGTTTAGCCCAGGTCAAGTGTTCGTTTTGGACGAATACTGTGCACGCTATGGAGTTCGAAGCTGCTATCGCCACCTTTGTTACCTGCATGACTTATTGGATAGAGCAGAAAAATCGATCATGATTGACCCTACTCTAATACACTACAGTTATGCGTTTTGTGCCTCACATGTTCACGGGAACAGGTCGGTTGCACAATTCATCTTCTGTTTTTTTTTTTTTTTTTTTTTTTTTTTATTCATCTTTCATTTTTGAATTGGGATTGGAGTACTTTAACATTACTTGTTTAAGGTACATTGTAACTCAAACCAAAACTTCATTAAAAAAATCATTTGGTTTCAAAGTTTCTAAATAATGTATTGCCTTTTTTTTTTGGTGTGTGTGTGTTTTAAAACTTTATAATTTTTATAAGTACTCCTTAAAGTGTGGAAATATCAATAGTAATATTCATAAAAATATAAATTTAACTATTGTAATTAAAAATAGGATATAGAATCCTCAAAAATTAAACAATGAAGTCTTGATTTGCTTCTCATCAGGGGGTTTGATAGGCCTAGGACCCCAAACGAGGTGGAAGGGGTAGGATAGTGCAAGAATTCCCTAAAACACATACTTGAACCATGACACCTCATGGTTTGGAGTCCTGGTTCTGTTGAACCCCATGATATGAGGCTGGTCAAGACTTCATTATTTGTTTTTTGAAGGTTTCATATTCTTCATTAATTACAGTAATTAAATTGATATTTTTCTGCCTTTTTACTTCTTATAGTTATGTAGCAGTTACGCTGATTACAAAATTATATGTTATAAATCTGTTCTGCAGTACACACTTTTACGTTATTTTATATTATTTTTTGTTAGTAATATTTATTATATAGATTTATCCATATTTTTTTAGTAATGGGTTCATTTATTTCTCTTTGTGGATGCTTTTGTGGATTATTAGAAAATGTTAGTTAAAATTACTAAAATCTGTTGCTTAATATTTACTTATAGGGGAGTGTTAAATTTGCTCTTTTGTATTTTTAATTAAACTATGTGTCATTTTAATAATAATCAATCTCAGTGCTCTGTAAGTTAAAGAGATTGTTGACTTACAATTTTACTCAAAAGCTATCTCATTTCACTTAACTTAGTGATGCACTGAGTATCGGTGAAGTAAATCCGTTCCTTCACTGAAATTCAGTGTATCATTAAATTTGACAGTTACACCCAAACTATTTGAATAATCCTCCAGGTTTGGTGTAGAATCATTTTCATTCCAAATTTCTTCAAAATCACTCTCACTCTCAGATTCTATTGTATTTCTTTTTTGTCGTTTTGATGGTATATCAGATTTATAACTGTCAGTATCAATTTAGGAAACACTAAAAAAAAAAAATTCTTAATTACTTAGACAATCAGATAAAGCACCTATGTATAATTCATTGAAAATTTCTTCTTTGTCAGCTTCCGTAATGGTTGAAAATTCTGTACTACTAAAATTGTGATAAATACCTAAGTACCAAGAGAAGTATTCTCTTTATAATGGAATAGTGACTACTAAACAGTATGAAAGGAGCTTTTAAAACATTCTATATTGTTTTTATAAAATAAAACAGATAATACAAGTAAAAAAATTAATTGATTTGTGACTGGTAACAACATTTCAACATGAACATTTGTGTTAACCCTTCATCGCGTAATTATGTGTTGATATATACTGGTATATTTTATATACTGCATTAAAATCAAGCCATTGATCATCGTCATTTTAGCTGCTATTCTACTTTTTATTGAACTGACAAATTTATCTTATTGCAGTATGATATATTAGTTCATTTGATCAATTTAAACTGTACTTACTACAATGTATTTTATAGTTAGCTCAAACAAAGTAGTTTGTATTGTTAGAAAAATGTGTATGTACATTGACTAATTATTTAAGTGTACTAAAGCAATTTTTATCTTTTAACTTATTGATGGAAGAATAACAGTTCTCAATATCAATTATTTGCACATAATAGGTTCAACATAACTAATTTTATTGTTTTATATAGTTAATTTTACTGTTGCAAAATTTTGTACTAGCCATATAATGAAACATTAACAAATTACTTTGGTGCAAAACTGTAATATTCTACAACTTTTGGAACTGAAAATATAGCCTTCATTTGAATGTTTTTGTACTATTTGAAATTAAATTTTAAGTATGTTTATCAATTTTATAGATATCAAAATTTGCTATGAAAAATCACACTAATTTAAAAATATGAGTATTTAAGATGTATGGGAATTAATTTTAACTATCTATTTAGCATAGTTTGCATCATTATAACCCTTTATAACTTCTAGTCATAATTAAATCAATTTTTCACTTTAACTAGTCAAAGTAATAGTTATTGAATTCTTAAATTAAACTAATATCAACAAAAAGTAAATGGCTATAATAATTGTTAGCACTTTCTGAAAAGGCACAATTATAATTGTGTTTATTTAAAAAGATAAATCAGTGCCAAAATGAAAGTAAATCTGTTTAAAAATTTCAGTTTTCAGCTCAGATTCATACATAATGAATTTCTTCTGTACATGTATATCTATTTTATTTTCTGTTTGTTTTATTACTATGTATATATACCAAATCTACTAATATTATTAACACTTATCATGTGCTTGCTATGGATGATTTGTAAGTTATTTGTTGAGTAAGATAAGTAACAAATGTTGTGTTCAGCCTTCTTAAGGCGTATATTTCAAAATGTATATTTTATGGGTAAAATACTGATGCTAATTCCACACTTCACACACAAAAGTACTGCCCCACCAGGACAGGTTGCCACAGATGTGAGGTATGTCAACATCTTTTTGCATGTCCATCCATATTCTATTGAACCTGCTTGTTTTTATGCACTATATTTTACATTAGCTTATTCCAATTTTGTTATGTATAGTCCTAATCCTTCATAGAGTTGCTTGCTCTTGCATGTGTTTGAATGTTAAGATAGGAAGTACAGATATCTTTTAAATAAAAGATTATAGTCTGTTTAGTAAAATGGCGTTTAGACATCTTAACACACAGCAAATGTATTCATACTTATATGCTCAATGTCATCATACTTACACTGAAAATTTTGTTTTTAAACATATCTGGAAAATTTCTGTTTTGAAACATAAAAAATGTCTGATTCTTGAAATTGTTTTTCAATTTTGAACTGTAACTTTTATAAGCGTTACTTGCTGGGATAATCACCATCTTATATAATCAATTATTGGCAAAAGAAATTATGATAAGATACTTTAGGTATATAAATAGATTTTTTTTTTTATTTATGTTACAGGCTATAATGATGTTTTAAAGAAATTTGTGATGCTTATAGTACAGATGAGCATAGCCATCTTCTATTTCCTTCTAGTAGCTAGACATTTTTTACTATAAATATAAAACTAGAATTAGTTATATTTACACGTTTCTTTCAATTATATTTGATTTAAATGTTTGTTTTATAGAATTTTTAATTTTCAGACTTTTCAGCTTGAATTTAATTTTAGAGGAATGGAGCTGTATAATAATTCATCAATACCCCTTAAAATCATTTATTAGTGTTATGCTTTAGTTTATAGGGATTCCTTCCGTATTTTTTTTTTTTTTTAAATGTAGTTACCCCCACAGGAATTAGACTTCCCTACAGGAACTTTTCAATCTTAGATATTGATCTCTACTTGGCCCTTTAATTATTTTTTTCATTATTTAAAGGAGATTTTGATTATTTTGCTTTTCACACACATTATGCTTGTGTTTGATTAACTTCACCCTTAAATTCTTGTTCTACTAAGATACAAGCTAAGACTACTACAAAATTACTACTCAATCAGTATTTGCTCAGACACATATAATTAATTTACCATGCAAATTTTAAATCCTGGCATAAAAATTGTCGGTTATAAACTATCAAAGCATGTTTAATTTTTTTTTTTTAAACCAGGTTAGTTGAAAGCTAAAAAGTATTTATTTAAGCACTGCACTTCTTCAAAATATGGATGGTTACATAAATATCAAAACTATGGACTAATAGTGTATTAATATTATTGTTGTTTAAATCACCCAAATTTCTTTCTCAAATACTACGAACAAGATGGAAAATTTATATGAAATCCCTATAACATGTTTATCTACTTTAAAACATTAAAGTAATATTTAATACGAATTTTTAGCATATTTAGATTCACAAGGTCTTGTAAGTGTTTGCTTGGAAATTTATTTTATATTTGATCTCTAATATGATATGCTTCATCGGTGTAGTATTAGTATTTGGTTTTTATAATACAACTGAGAAGTATATAACTGTACTTTTAAGTTCATAATGAATGAATTAAAATTGCATGAGTTGGATATATTTTTCTTTTATATGTATTTGTGTTTTGATGTAAGCATTACTTATTATCTTTACATATTTTTGCTTGTATGTATATCTATTTTCTCTACCAACTGTGATATAACATTGCACTATTTCCTCCTGGCATTTTTTTTTAAACCAAATTCACTAAGAGCTAAATTGCTGCACTCACTTTTGCCATTTCACTCTCGTCCCCTTTTCTTTTTTGTGCTAAAATTATATTTTATCTATATGATAAGAATTACACACACACATACACACACACAAAAAGTTTTGCTATCCTGTTTTATGTTTTGAGGTTCCACTAACCTTGTATCAATAACACTTAAAGACTTTAAAGCAAATTTGGCTTGAGTATAGTGCTGCTTATCTCTCCTGTTTCTGAATAAAAGTGAGAGTATGTGGGATATCTGTACACACATGTGCGACCAACCTAAACGGTAAGAGACCCTACATCAACTGATATAAATGTTGCTATTAACTGATTCGTAAGCATTCAAATGGAATATTAGTTTGTAAATACTGAATAATTGTTGGGGATCTAATCAAAGGTATATTGTAAAAAATGAAACAAAAACCGTTCTTATGAATTCCAAATCAGAAAAGTATTCTTCAATTTATTTCCTCAATGCATAAATCATGCAAAAAAACAGGGATGTTTTGAGTTACCATTAGTTTGTAGGAAACTCGATTTTTTCCCCCATTAAAATCACACATGGTACAGTTAAGTGGAAGCACTGATTTCCACTTTTTTTTACTGAAATTTCAATACTTTGAATGTAGCTTAAAAATTAAAAAACTGGATTCTTATCCGATTCACCTGTTTGTCGATAGAATACACTATAATTGTTTTAACCCACTGACGGTCGAGGGAATGGGCGAAATATTACAGTTGTTTTCCCTGTAATAATTTTGAAATTATATTTCTAATTAAAGTATATAATTTTTTTTAATTATATTTTATTCATTTATTTTACATAGGTTATAAACTATCATCCTAATAAAACTATTTAAACAATATTTTATTTTAAATTTTATTTATTAATTTAAAAATGTTGTGTATTGCTGGAAAAACTGAGGATCAAATGACGCATATATACGTGCATGACCGCCAGTGGGTTAAACTTGTGTGAATTCTGAAATTTTTAAAAAATTTTTGCTAATTTTCATTATTTTTAAATATAGTTCAGCTTTTTTGCTTGGTAGTTGTACCATGCCTGTTAAAATTCAATAAGTTTTAAAGAAATTTTCCCTTAGGAAACTTATTTTTATTCTTTTCAAACTTTTAAAGAAAAATTATTATAATACTTGATTTTCTGTGTTATGTCCCTCCTTTCCCCCCCCCCCCCTCTCCCCACACACACACAAAAAACCCCCAACTAGAATTGATGATCGAACCATAAAAATTTAAGCTGAAATTAATTGGATATTTTAAATTAAGAAATTTAAACTTACAATTAATTACAAAAAAACAAGATAAAAAAATTAGTTAATAAAAAAAGTGACTAGTTTGAAAAAAGTATGCGATATTTTTGATACTAAATGAAATTTACTATCAAAAGAACTTAAACAATGCCCAATGTGGTTGGCTATAAATTTTAGCAATAAAACATCCAAGTGTCAGAAAATGCTTTTTTTTTTAATTCAAAAACTTGCATTTAGAAAAAGTTCTCGAACCTTAAGAAAAGAATTGTATTTAACTATCTAAAGGTTTATATAAAAAAAAAATTAAAATTGTCTTCTATTGCTTTTCTTCATTGGCGATGGCAATGTCGCAGCCCGAAAAGCATTTCAGGAACACACGGCTGCTGTTCGGAGGAAGATCACTTTGATTGGAGGCTGGTTTTTTTTCTCGTGATTTATGCAGGCTAGAAGATTGCCGTTTATCAGATTTTTTTTCACTTAACCGTAGAAATTGAATCTTCATTTTAGAAAATTGTAAATTATATAATTTTAGTTTTGAAATAATAAATTTAGATGCAGCCCGGCTGTAGTGCACGAGCCACCACTGGTTATTATCTATACATAATAAACCTATTTTAAACTCTAAATATATATATATATATATATATATATATATATATATATATATATATATATATATATATATATCTAAAATTCCTTAATTCCTACACTTACAGTATTTATTCTTAAGAGGGCAGAATGGGTGATCTTTGATTCTAAATCAACAATATGGCATTTTCCTTTATTACTTTTTTTATGTGGTTTTGGACGTGTTTTTCCCCTTTTTTTTCCACAATCCTTTGCACAATTGTCTATACCCATGTAATTTGCTGGCTTAATTCCTTTGTTTGTTCCTCCTACATCCTCACAGGAGAATTAGTATATGAAAATCTTTCTAAAATACTTCTCATCAGCTGTTTCATTGGCCTCTTAATAACTTAAAAAAAAGGGTTATTTGAAAATAATTAAGAGGATATACAAAAAATTACTTATTTCCAGATCTAAGTGATGGAAGTGTTTAAAAGTGGATTTGTGTATGCAACTAAATTTTTTCTCAAAATAGTACTGAGAATTTTTATTTACTATTAGTTTCAGGCAATTTTTCCTTGTAAATTTCATTTGAATAATATTTTTGTCATTTCAGCTTTGTGGAACTAGTTGCATATTTTTTAAGTGAACATGTATGGTTTGCATAATATCGACCCTTATTTTACGGTCAATACAAGTTTTGTAGTAAATTTTTTATTTTTTTCCGTTATATTTAGTACTTATTTTCTTAATATGGATAGAAGAAATTACATTAATTTGGTTACTTTTACAGTCTTTTATTATTAATCAAATACTTTAAAATTTGATATAAGTTTTACAAATGAAGCACAAATAGAAAATTAAAAAAAAATTAATGTTTTAAACAAATCTACAGTTACCTTCTAAATATTTTTGAGATAATTTCTTTCTTTATACATTATCCAAGTTTCATTTGTGTTGACTTAATATTTTTAAATTTAGTTTTTCCTTTCAAACATGAGTATTTTTTTACAGCATTCGATTAACTTTGTTGTATCAAATGTAAAAGTGTGATTTTATCTTCTTTACTTCATATTGAAATTTAAGACATTTTTTCTTTAAATTCTTTAATAAATTAGTTTGAAGATATATTTTTACCTTTGTTCTGAGATATACATTCATGTTATGTTTATGTTATTGGGAAAAATATATAATTAAATTGAAAATGTTTTTATAAGCGAAAATAACATACATTGGAAAACTATGTTTTTTCATTAAGTTACAAATTAAAAAATAATAATAATAATAATACTGATTAAGAAAATAGTGCAGTTTTGTATCACAGTTGGGTATAAGAACTGCTCATACCAAAAATGTTTGTGTAGTTAGAACTTTCTTTCACATTGCACGGCTTTAGACTTTCATTTTTATGTCAAGATATAAATAATTTTGTTTACAATGTCTTGATTATAATTCAGTATTTTCTAATATAAAAACATGTTTATAGGTTATGTGATTGTTATTTTCTATGCATTTATTGCTATGTATGGAGACAATATAGTGCTAAAAGTTTTGGAATAGTTTGAAGTAGAAAATAATAAAATTTTTAAACTTTAATAAAATGTTGTGTTAGTCAGGTCTTTTTTTTTTTTTTTTTTAATTTTTTTAAAGTCTGGGTTTATTGTTTTAATTTCCAGACTTTGTAAATTATTTGAATTTACTTGTAAAGTTTTAACTTATCAGAATAGAAGAAGTAAAGTCAGAAAGAAATCGTAGAAGTTTAATACATAAATATAATTGCTATAGTACTTTGTTTAATTTTTATAACTACGCATTGCAAACTAAATATTAAGTACACATTAAAATTTTAGCTTAGAAGATGATCACATTTGGTACTTTCTAATTTTATCATCTTTTGATTTATGAAAAAAAAAAAAAGTTTCAAATCGGTTAGTTTAAAATATATTACTTTTTTTAAAAGTCATTTGGCTATTTGTAAATTTTATGAATCAATTTTACAAATGCATTATCAATGACAGTTACAAGAATTTGGGTGTTTTGTTTTTGCAATGACTCTTCAGTAACAAAAATTAAAAAAAAAAAAAAAAAATTGTCAAACTTTTCACTAAATTTTGCAAAAAATTTCTAAAAATGAGTTTGGTTTTTTAAAAAAGACCTTTCCCTTAATTCTATATTTGCAAATGGGATTCCTTCAATCAAATATAAGCAATAGATATTTTAATATCTTATTAAATTAGATGTTTTCATGAGATTTTTTTTTTTTTTTTTTTTTTTTTGACTTGCTCAAAATGTTTTTTAATGAAAAATAAATTTTTTGTTTCTCACAAAAATGGTTGAAATTTGAAATTTTTTTACAAAATCTGTTAAAAATTAAATTTACTAGAGTGAAACCCTGAAAAATACCTTAGACATTCTTGTGTCTAAATTAATCAATTACAACCTGTAAATTAGCAATTTTATTTGAAATTGAAAATTGAGCATATTTCTTTAAGTATGAAATATTTTTATTTTCTTAGTATAAAACTTGGGGTCCTCTTTACTTTAGAATTTAATCTTTAATAAAAACATATAAATGCTGCTGGCTTTTAACAGAAATTTAATTTTTTTCTTAAGATAATTGAATGTATAAATTTATCAAATAAAATATTTTTTAAGGCCGGACGGCATTGGAACTGTTACTGTAGAAGAAAAGGATATATTTGCAGAGATCAAAGAGCGGCTAAGAATACTACTTGAAAACCAAATCACTCACTTTAGGTAATATTGTTTTGATTTTTAATTTTCATTCCCATTTTAATGTGTTCATTTATAATTTTTTGCTAAATGTAATCAACAATTATTCTCTTCTGTCCACTCAACACCAAAAATTAAAAGCATTTCAAATTAAATGCTTAGTAAAGTCTGCCTTTTGTATAATTTGATCAAGTAGTCAGATTGTTTAGTTATTTAAATCACAATTTTACCTTAAGATAGCAAATGCTGCTTTTATTGACAAATATTGTAACTTGCCTGATAATTATACAGCGGTGCCTCCAAATAACGGACAGTCTGCTGACCTAAGATTTCATCCGCTATTTGGAGGTGTCTGTTTTTGGGGAAGACAATATTTTTTTAACTAAAATAGCATAGCTAGGCATTTAATGAAATATTACTTCTACAATTTTCATTAAAATTGCAAATTTAGTATTGCATAATTAGAGTGAAAGAACCACTAGATATAATACTTTGCTTTTTTAAATGAGTACTACTAATCCTTTTATTTTGCTCAAATAACCTCAAGATTTAATACAAAGAAGCTAAATTAATCTAATTGTTTTGAAGTAATCTGTTAACTGAGTTTTTTTATAGGCCTTTATGGTCCCTATTGCTTCGAAAAGGCTTTTTCAATTGTCCATTGCATCTCAGTGCTTCTGAAAAGTCCTTAATTTGACATTGTTTTCTTCTACTGTTATTTCCTCCTCATCATCCTCAGAAAGATCAAATTTGTCATTAGAGACTCGAGGAATGAAATTGGATGTGTTCATTTTCTCTTCCTCAATGCATAAATCATCATTAATTTTGACGTAATCTTCAATGCTGACATTTGAACCCCAATTTGTTACAAAATAAGTAAACTCTGTTTTGTTGTTTTCTTCAGTTGCACTTTCAGGTACCACTTCTCTCGTAGTTGTGAATCCTTTTTAAAACCCTTCAGAACGCTTCCAGTTCCACCTTTTTTAAGTGCTGATGTGATCCAGGAAATTGTACCCAAAACGAATACAGATTCAGCTAATTCTTCACTAGATTTAATAGTGCAAATCTATGATGGAATATGCCTGAGAAGAAGCTTTCGATACCCAACTTTAAAGCTGCGAGTAATTCCTTGATCTAGTGGCTCCAACATAGAAGTGGTATTAGGTGGCAAAAAGACTAATTTTACATTTTTCAATTTTAAATCATTCGGATGAGAAGTAGCATCATTCAGAAATACAATTATTTTTCGTGCTTGCTTTTTAATTTTTTTGTTTTAGTCCACTAGACAATCACATTATTTCACTTTCTTATTGAATTTTCAGGAAACACTAACTTTGTACGTCAATGTTTTTGAAAAATCTTGGCTTTTTTTGTCTTTCCAATAACAAGCGGAGTTTCAAAATCTCCCAGCATGTTGCAACACAGCAAAATAGTGAGTCTCTCTTTGGAAATTTTTCCACCACTACACTTCTCTCCTTTAATGCTCAAGGTTTTGTCAGAAAAGACGCAATAAAATAGACCAGTCTCGTCGACATTGATAATGTCTTTATCATTCTATCCTTGGCACACATTTTAATTTTTCAATCCAATTGGCAACGTCATTTGGGTCTGCTGACTTTTCTTGACCATAAATTGATTTAAAAGAAATGTATCGTATCCTGAATTTGTTAACCCAATAGTTATATGCCTTGAAAATTTCCATTCCCAAAGTTTCACTAACTTCTCAGGCTTTTTCTTGGAGTAAAACCCCACTTAGAGGAATTTTCTTTGCTGGAGCAGGCCAAAACCATTTCATTACAACATCGTCAATTTCACTAGTTTTTCAGTTTCACAGAATTTTAAATTCTTCGAATTTTCATTTAAATTAACGATTCATTTTCTGAATTCCTTCTTTGGCCTCCAAAAATTCACTTATCTGTGTTTTTCCAATGTGGATACGTTCAACAAGACTACGCACACACAATTTTTCTTTTTCAGCAACTTCCAACACATCAATTTTATCTTTCAATGACAATCTCTTTTTGATGAGATGTTCTCAGTCTGGCAACAACAAAAAGACTCGTCAATTTAATAAAAGAGATGTCATATGCAAGAATTTGACATTTACAGTTACAGACAACCGTTTGTGTGGTGCTATTGAAGACGTGGGAAGAGCGCCATTCTATAAGAGACTGACCTCATTCCCAAGAACGCGCGAAGCTGGTTCGCGGTGGATCATGGGACATCCATATGTATCCTTTATTCTTAGATACATGTGAATAGCCAATGACTGTTTTGTGTTAAGGAGTTAGAAAGTAAAAGAAAAAAAGAAGGAAAAGTCAAAATTAACTCTCTGCTATCCCAAATGAATAACACAGAATGTCCAATACTAATGGACTGGGAATTGCAAAAATGTCTGGTAATTAGAGGTGTCTGTTAAAGGATGTAGAACTGTTCTTCTTTTTCAATGTAAATAATTTAAACAAACAATGTAATTGGCTTTGAGAGACAGTTCTATACTGAGTCAACTTATTTTTTTAACTATTATTATTTTTGGCTTGATAGTTACCTTGTTTATTTGTCTTGTTTTTAAATAATTACAAGGATGACTGTCATTTTTCAGTTTTATGTTTATTGGCCTTTATTTTGCTTCTTATTAAGATAATTAATTTTAAATATATTAATTGAAGTTTTTGAAGTTACATTTTCACCTAAAATGTATTTACTTTCTAAACTGTCTTCATTAAACCATTGTACAAAGCAATTAAATTTTAAGTGAAATCTCGTAAAAATTACAAATTGTGATAGGGAACATTGTATGTCTCTTGTTACTTAAAAATATGTGAAGGATGACTAACATTTAATTAAAAAAATTCACTATATTTTTGGTAACGTTTTATCTGGTTATTTTTCTATAAAAATTTACCTTCTCATTTTAATATGAATCACACACTTTGTTTCTCATTTTCTGTCTTTACACTGAAAAAAAATACCCATAGTTATCTTGCTTTGTTATGTTTACCTACTTTTTTTGGGTTATTATATTTAAATTGCATTTGCTTAATGATGTCTAGTACCTTGGTAATCAACAAATATTTATAAAATTTTGTTTACCTGCTGTTGAGACAACAAAAAAAATATTTATAAATTTAAAACAAAATTACAAGGTATTCAAATGTTATCAAATGATACTTCAAGAGCTGCAGTTTATAACAGATATTCAAATTTTTATTGTATTGCATTTTGTTTTGGCTTAAACTTCATTTACAACTTACATTTGTCTGTAAAGTTAACTCCTAAGTCTTTAAAGTGCCCTCTAATTGCAAAAATTTTCATTGAAGTCAATTTTTTGTTTTTTTTAAATATATATTATTTCCCTGAGGTTTCAATAGTAATAAATTTTCATTAGAGCAATTTCTTAGACAGTTCTAAACGGATAATTTCGAATTATATACACTGTAGTTATGTCTGTTACTGAACGATTGTGAAAAATTTGCATATAATAAATAGAAAATTGTTTTATGGTTTATAGTTCATTTGAAAAAGGCCTGTCATTTCAAATGTTTTTATTTTTACGTTTCTGAGTTAGAAATGTTTAAAATCATGCTTACTTTTATTGTACCACCAACACAAAAATAAGCGTAGTTGTTGAAGGTAACAATGCAACAGGATGGGAACTTGCACTTTGTACTTGTCTTTCTTACAAATTAAGGAGTTTTGTATTGTGATAATCTTTTCCCCGATAAATATTACTTAAAAAATATGACACAATGTATTTCATTTAGGTATTGTTTCCCATTTGGTCGACCTGAAGGAGCATTGAAGGCTACATTATCTTTGCTTGAAAGGGTAAGCATTTTAAGATTAAATGTAAATATCCATACTTTATTGAAAAGTGTAATAAAATTTGAATAATGTATTAAAAGAATTTCGCAGCCTTTGATATCTCTTGGAAAGTTTAATAAAAAATTAGATATGTTACAAAGCTTACTATATTTATGTGTTAATAAATGGATAAATAATTAGTTTAATTAGATCAAATTTACATTTATAAGCCACTAACGCACAGGACACGGACTTGTCCGTTGCTTTGTTGTTGTAAGATGCATATTTGACCTGTTTAAAATTATAATTTTTCCATGTAACTTTGCAACAAACTAATATTATATAAAACAAAAACATTACTAATAGATTCATCATAATTGTGAAATTATAAGCTGTTTATGAATAGAAAAAAAGCCAAAATGTCCTTTGCATACAGCAGAGAATTGTACACATGCATTGTTTTTAAGTCCAAAATGCGTTGTTAATGAGTTTCTACTTGAATAAATTGCGAATGATTAATTTTTTTATATTTTCGGTTTTCGTATGTTCAAAATTATTAGAAAAAAAAACCTTGTTGCCATCAGAACTGCAGGGATACGAATTATACAAAAGGTGGGAAAACCGTTGATATGTTTAATTAGTTTGGAATACAGTGATCTTTCTTTAAGTCTGCAAATCAAATAATTAACTTATTAGTTGTATCATAATAATTATATTACTTGAGATATACTAGTCCTGGCATTATAATTTGAAACCCATGGAATTTTGATTAAAGCCCCAATTTAATACTCATTAATATTGTGTTCTATTTTGACTTGTTCAGGTTCTTATGAAAGATGTTATGACGCCAGCACCACCGGAAGAAGTTCGATCAGTTATTAAAAAGTGTTTAGAAAATGCAGCCCTCGTAAATTATACACGCATTTCCGAGCAGGCCAGAATCGAAGGTAATCTTTATAAATGCAATTTTTTTTAAAGAAAACTTAAAATATTTCGCTGTTACAGGCATCTGTTTATGTTTAAAAATTTTAACTTCTACAATAAATATTTTCTTCTGAGATGTTTCTATATTTTTGTTTCATTTTTTTATTTGATAACTAACTTTAATTTTTAATTTATTTTGTAAGCTTAATCTTAAATTACTGTCCTACATTTTGTTCAAATATCTCGTTATAATTTAGTTAAAACATCTTTCAGGAATTATTATAATTTTATCGAAATTTATTACATTTAAATTTGATTTAAATTGATGGAAATGGCAGCATTATCTAGCATGCCCAAGGTAGTTAAGAATTCGTACCTAATTTAGATTACTACATTTTTTTTTATTAAGTAATATTACTTGTTTCTCCACTCTACACATACTAAGTAGTTTACTTTCACCACAGCCAACTATAATTTTCCTCTGATTGCACCATACCCAACACTAGAATCTTTTCTACCATTCTAAAATTTCGATCTTAGCATTTCTGTTCTCTGCCTAAAAAATTAATTGCCTGCCTCTTTCCAAAGAGGATGTTTAAGTAGTTCTTATCCTATAACTTTCAAACGATTGCAAATGCCACGTAGGTGATATATTATAAGTATACCTGAGTAAATATGCTCATAACTGTATAAACCCAATTAAAATAGCTTTCTTTAGTTTTTAAGATACTCCTTTAAAGTAAACTAATGAAAGATGAGGTGGGATTTTCCATGTTTTTAATTAATTTTTTTTTTTGCCATATAGAAACTTTAAGAAATCATCACTGTTTTTCACCAAAGCAAGGGTGAGTTTGTACAGCATTTTGGAACTTCCAAAAGCTCACTGCATAATTAGGTTTAACAAATCGTTGCATTTTGTCACATTCGCCTTTGGGACGAAACCAAATATTGCTAAATGAACTCAACATTCTGTCTTGACAACCTTCTCTTATAGTCAGAGTTAGTAAACCAATTTGTTGAAACTTTATGTGCGTTATAATTCTCAATTTATGTCCAAAAATCATGTGCAAATTATTTATTTTTGCTTACACAAATTAAATTTTAAAATCTCTTTAACATTGATTTGAAAACATTGAGAATTTTCTCATATTTATAACCAATATAAATAGACACTATGTTATATATATTTATAAAATTTTTATTCTACCATTCTTGTGTGCTTGGGATTATCACTTTGTAATATAATGTTTAATTACAATATAAGTTTGAAATTGTAAATCTATTTTACATAAATAATAAGTATCTATGAAAATAAACATCTTACATAATTGAGAAAAATGATCAACATAGTTTCAGAAGCATTTTGAAACTATTCCAGAAACACATGTAGGTGACGTGCTTTATAGAATAGTAAAATTTTAATGATTTTTTTTAAAGAGATACTTATAAAATTTCATAATTCCATTCGTAAGCCTGATTTCAGAGATCCCCTCCTAATAAAAATTTAAAAATATATCTTTCACTTGAAAAAAGATTCATAATTTGTAATATTTTGTTTTTGCACTAATAATACTTGAAATAATGCAAACTTTTATTGAAAACATCTTTACAATTTTAGTTCTAATGTTTGACACAAAATTGAGAAGAATTAGAGAGTTAACACTTTTCAATTTGAATTTGCAATCTCTGTAATCACCTTTCCTGAAGTTGATGATTTTGGTGTTTTAGCTGTTTTCTGTTGATTGATATAGTCTCCTGCATTCAGAAAATCTTTAGCTACAACCACTTTCATTTTCTAACTTTTTTCTGACGTACTCCCATCAAATTCCCAGTGTCTGCTTTGCCATGTACTATTGTTGCAGTCAACTCTTCCTTTCCTCTCTTCTCATTCTTTTCTTTTCTTGCTTGCTTTCCTCTTTTAGGGACTGAAGCTGCAAAGCAGCAGCAGCAGCAACAACAACAGCAACAACAGCAAATGCAAGAAGAGCAAGGTAAAAAAAAGTGGAGTTTTTGTTCTTGCATAAGTGCATGGTTGGTTAATGGTTTGCAAGTGGGCCAAAAACTCTTAGCACATTTACCCTTGGTTAGTCTTGTGGTTTACAAATATCCCCCAGAAAAATTGTTTATCCTCACAAACTTCATTTCAATGATATGTTTTTTATTCTTACAGATTTTTTTTTCATGTTATTTTTTTAAAAAAAATTAAATTTTTATATTATTCTGTTCAATAATATTGTGTTTTTAATTAAAATACCCACTTACTTTGATATTTGATCTCCAATTACGCATAAGTTCTGTTTGCCATTATTTTATGCAACTCTTTTTTTTAAGCTTTTTTCTGCCTATAAATAATAGGAAATTTTGAACTGATTTTTTTCTCCAAAAAACTGTAAATCAGTCGTTATATGCCAGAAAAGTTATTTTACATTATTTTTTTAAAAAAGTGTCATACCATATCCATACTTCCTAGTGCAAGTATCTGTTACGTGTATATTTTTGTTACTATTTTCCTTTCAGAGTAGATTGCGGTACTTTCTCTTTTTACAATGCAAAATGTCCTTGCAGTTATTTTTGCCTATTTATCTGAAGAGTATATAAATTCTTCTATTAATTTTTCTTTGTTTATAGAATCGGAGATGGATGAAAATGCATCTCCTGGTAAGAAGTTAGAGGATTTAATTCACTTAGCTGAATTATGTGTAGACCTTTTGCAACAAAACAATGAAAATTATGCTGAGGTATGCTTTGTTGTTACATAAAGGCCTTTTTTATATTCTCATAATTTTGCATGTTAACATAAAACTTTAATTTTATTTGGCTAATCTATTTAAATAAATTTTCAGCTTTATTCTGCATGAAGTATTTTTAATGCTTCATTCAAAGGTTAAGTATTTTAGATAAAGCTTAAATGCATGTATGAAAGCTTTTTTATTTTCATTTAAAAATTATAGTTTTATTTTGATTAAAAAGTATAATTAAAAATTATTTTATGTAATTTTTAACTTGTTATGTAGATTTGTCAGAGTCTAAACATTTTATGTTTGAAATGTTTTGGTTTTTATATGAAGTTGTAACTAGTTGGGAAAGTAATGAAAATAATTTCATTTGAATTTTATTTATCGTTTCCTCTTTCATTTAACAATAAATCACACACTTATTTACTCTTATAACTTCTATAACATCTGGTTTAATAGGCATAAAAATATAAAGTTTATACATTTGTAATGTTACATTGATGCATTTTAAAAATTTGTATTGAATATATTTCCTTTTGTTTATCATAGAAATAAGTAAGTTACTTATTGAAATTCTTTATATTTATCACATTATTATTAAAGATTTATTTTGTATAAAAGTTTTGAAAATATAACTAATCCACCATTATATACTTTTAATGCACAATGTTAAATAAATATTGTATCTCCTCAAGACCGTTACAATTGTATCTGATTGTAAATATTTGTGTGTATTATAATGTTATATTTTAATATTTTTATCTTAAAAAACTAACCTTTACCTTTTAAAATACAACTAAAAGAGAACTAAATAATAACGTTGGGTGATTGAATTTTAATTTTATGTTATATATTTAATGTTTAAAAAAATATTCTACATCTTTAAATAGTGTTCATGGTGGCTACAGAACGTGGATATCAGGGCAATGTGAGGGAGTCTGATTCTGGGAAAAACCAGGGAAATGTGAGGGATTTTTTTTTTAAATTTTGCAAAAATGGGGGAAATTTTCTATTGCTTTGAAGGAATGTTTCCCCGTTCATCAGTATTTTAGCGCCATTTTCCAGGAGAATCGTAATCATTAGAAGTTTCATGTTACGATATAATTCAAACTTTTTATTACTGCCAAAACTATTTTTAAAAAAATTGGCATATTATCTCTGGCATAAATGTTCTACACATCTGGAGAAAATGATGAAATTTGAAAAATAGTTTGCTGTAAAATCGGGCAGGGTTCCCACAATCAGTAAAAGTGCTTAATACTTTTTGAACTTGTTTTCAAGGCTTTGAAAGTACTTGAAAATGCTTAGAGGTCCTTAAAAGTCCTTAATTTTTGCTGATGTTATGTTCCCAACTACAAAATTTATAAAAATACATCTCAGATTTGCTATCCATGCTTGATTGTCGCTTATCCACACCGTATTGGAATACTAAGATGTATTTGTATCATGCATGCACCAACTTTTAACTTTTTTGGTGGAATATACTTTATTAAAAATTTATACATAGACGTGATGTCTGAAAACATATTCAGAGGTCCTTAAAAACATTATTTAGATCCTGAACAGTCATTGACAACTCATGGATTTTCATTCTGTGATTTGAGTGTGTACCCTGTCAGGGAATTTTTTAGAAATTTATCAGGGAACTTTTTTCCTTGAATTTTGTGGTCACCTTGGTGTTGTAAGTTTCACTAGAAGAATAGACATTCGATTGAAATTATGTTTTTCATTTTCTACTTTAAAATCGTTGAAAAGAAATTGGATTTAAAATTTTTATTCCACAAACATCATTCTTGGGTAGTAAAATAGTGTACTGCCCTCCTTAGCAAGAAAGCAGAAGAAGATGCAAGACAAGCTATTTCTCTCTTAATAACTTGCAGGTGTATCATTGAAAGAGTTGGGTCACGGAAACTTTAAAATTGTTTTTAATTTATCTTTAGAGGAGCTATTGCTTTATTTCTTAGGATGACAGTATACTAAATAGAAACTTTTATGATGAATTAATCTTCATTGGAAAGGATTTTTTCTAAATATATTGTATAGAAATTAGTTTCTTCAAATGAAGTAGGAAAATAATAAATATTTAATATGTTAAAATTTAAAACATACTATATTGTAAGTTGTGAAATTGTAACTAATTGTCATCGATCTACATGGCTTCTTTTGTGCAGTGGGGCATTTTCACCTTTATGAACATATTATATATTTTGTACTAGATTTATTTTACTATATTTTCTACTCTGTAGGTTGGACTACTCATCTCTTCAATTTGTAGCTTTTTTTTTAAATTTACACTTATTCTTTAAGGTCTTTTTTCTTTGCTTTATTTTTAAAAAAATTCTTTTGTAAAGTTTTAGTGTCTTATGTTTCAAATGATTAAAAATAAAATACAAATACAATCTACCTTTATCAAACTTAACAAATAAGGTATTTTGTATACCGATTTATGATTAGGACATTTCAATCACAACTTCATGTAAGTGTCTAAAATCATACTAAAAATATGGTATATCTCAATAAATTTTGTTGTAGCCATTTTGACGTTCACTTGTACGTTAATAAATAATAGATATTTGTGATGACAAAGATACTGAATATATAGGAACACTTTATTTTTGGAAGAGACAATATTCTTTATATCTTCTTATCTTTTGAAAGAGGCATCTTGTAAAATACTACATTTTCTTCAATCTCTTACTTCCAAATATTTATATTGTGCACAATATAATCCTCAGAGGCACAACCAGTATGGTTTTTTATAAGTAAAAAAAAACTCTTGAAATTAAAAAAAAAAAAAAAAATTACAAGGGGCATCTTAATTTTGGTGCAAAACAGTTATACATTAAATTCAAAATAAAATAATACCATCTCAGTTAAAATTTAATGCATTGAATTGAGAAAAAGGTTAGAAAAAGTATTTTTTACTTACGTCTGGAAATCATTGAAAAAAAAAATCATGTTAAATCTGCATCAATAAACCTAGCAGGGTTACCACATGCCTGGAAAACAGGGAAAACCTGAAATTGTCAGGGAAAATGAAAATGCCTGAAAGAAGTCAGGGAAAACTAAAAAATATGATATTTTCCTGAAAAGTTAGAGAATTTCTTTCAGATTCACGTTTTCTTTCAAGAAATGCAGTAATTTTTTTCAGAACGCACATTTGCGTTCTGAAAATTTGATATTTTATTTGATATTTTCTTGTAACAACATGTAAAAATTCACTCGCTGAAAGCAAATTGACTGAAAAACGGGGTAAAATCTTTCGCTTTTACGCTGATTTCTGATTTGTAAAATTTTTTTTTAGAGAGAGAATTTTTACTTTTTCTACAATTTTATTATTTTTAATGCACTTAGTAGTGCTTTATCAGACTAAAAACCCCTCAGAACAAATTTCTAACTGCACCACTGTTCTGTACGCACATTAGAACCCACATATTCTTACTCAGCTATTTTTGTAGTTCAAACTAACACTGTGTATATATTTTCCTCTTTTTCATATTTTGAATGTTTTTACCTGGGAAAATTAAGAGGAGATGCACAGTTTTTTACTTCTACCATCTAATCAATTTATCTTTGTGTGCAAGTACATCAGTGTTTGGTGACACAAATTGCAAACATTTTACAGTTCCTCAAAAAAGTGGATTTTCGCTTTTTGTTTTTTACCAAAATTTTGATTAATTGATAAAAATGCACATCAGAATATCCTAAAATTTTTCTGTGTTATCCTTCTTTAAAATTACAATTTCAACTGCAATCGCATGCAAATTTTTTTTGTTTATTTCGGCTTGAAATACAACCTGGAAATTTAAAAAAATTATCTTGGAAAAGTCAGGGAATTTTGTTTTGCATTTTGAGTGGTAACACTGCTAAGTAATTAACTGCGGTGGGGTTTATTAGAATTCAAACCTTTTAATTTATCTTTTTATACCTAAGAAAGGGTCAAGAATTCATGGCTCTAAAAACTTCTCCTGTAAATCAGTGTTATGTAATAACATTATCAAGAAACATAGCATGTCTCAATCATGCAGATCTTAAAATATTTACTGATAAAAATTTAAAAGATGGTCAAAACTGTTCTTTTAGCAGTAATTATATTTCGGTTACATCTTCTAATATTGTTTAATTTGCAAGAAAAATAACAACAAAAATCTATGTATTAATTATACCAACCTTCTTAATTATTCTAATAGAAAGAAATAATATTAATAACTTTGAAATGGTGTCCAGTGTAATAAATACTTCAGTGAACGAAATAACAAAGTAACCTCTCATGTTAAGAAATTTCCGATTGCACTGCAGTTAATGCTTAATTTATCATAAATTACATGTATATAAACTATTTTGGTGTCGTACAAACATCGAAAAGAAGATACAATTTAACCCAGGAGGTAGGTTTCATTGTTTTCCCTGGCTTTGACAGTTTCATGAATGTTGCATGTTCAATGTTGTCGCACAGCGAAATCAATTTCTGTCTCGTTTGCATGCCCTTATTCATCTGGATAAATGTTGCAATAGTTGTTTCAATTTGATGTTGTACTAATGTATACTGTGTTTCTTTTTTCTCTCTTTCTCTCTTTACCCTGCTCTTCCCTCCATTCTTGGTGTTGCCTTATACCTGGTCCTTCACAGGCCTTTCGATCGGTGAGTGTGTCCTTGTGTCTCGCTTTCGTGCTCTTCCCTTTACCAATCCACCTCTGATGTTCAGCAAGTTCTTCACTTACCATAAACCATTCAGTGGTTCTTAAACTTTCCTTGTTGGTTTACACTGAAGGACTGTTAAGCATAGACTGCCAACTTAACAAGGACCACTATTCTTGATACCTGTTCCCTTAAGTTTTAAATTTTAGAATAATCAATCTTGCATTGTAATGATTGATACTAGGTAAAAAAGTTGTGTTTAGAAGATTAAAAAATTAAATAAAGTATTGATTTTTAGTACATTTTGAAGACACAAAAGAGCACGAAAAATCTGTGAACACAACTGTTTGGCAAGCAGATATAAAAACCGAATTCTTTGTGTAAATGTTCAAATGTTGAGCATCGTATCAAATCTAATTATTGACCATCCTGTTTAAGAACCACTGATCGATCCATTAGTTGTCTTAAGATGTTATGCACAATATAAGATTTTTTAATACTGCTGAGCAGTAAAGATATGTTAATGTTTTCATCAATTGAGTTTTTAGAGTACTTTAGTATTGAAAATTTTATATTGTAACTCTCCATTTGTTATTCTGATAAAGGTAAATTCTTTATCCACAAACCAAACATATATCTAGCAAAAAATATATCTATCCAAACATATAGTATAAATTATATACTGTAATTTCAAATTAAAATTGATTAAAAAAGTTTAATAGTGTTTTTTTCTTAAATTTAGTATATTCTCTAATTTGGTAACATTTCTCTTCAAATTCAACTCTAATATGAGGTTATCAAATTTAATTAAGCTTTTTATTAGCTTTATCCTATCACTTAGCCTCTCGTTCACTTTAAGAATACCTATTTTGGTCAATTTCATTGATCATTTGTGTTGGATGTATTATGTCCCAGCGTTCAGTTTTAACATTTAAATTTTATTATTTATCAATATTAACCTTTAAATGATTTCAAGAGTCTTTATTCTCTTATATTTTATTTTGTAAAATAACCATATACTCGTAATTTCCTGGACACATTTTTACTTTATCAGTGATGTTAAATGTTTAGTAGTTACTTTAGGATTTTAATGTTTAGCTAAAGCACATCCTGTTATTGATTATTTATAAACTGTTCAGAACTAAGATAGCTGAAGACTCAAAAGCAGATAAACAACTAGTATAGGAGAAAATTTGGGTTTAATGCACTTAAGTTATTCTAAAAAAGAAAAGAAAGAAACGTTTGTTATCTGGCAGATAGTCTCAAGTCTATTGTTGAGTTTTTATGTTGTAAGTTTTCCTCAGTTTTTTCCTTAATGAACTGTTGATACAGAGTATATGGCCCTTAGATAGTCCTTGTATCAGCAAAAAAAAAAATTCTACTTATCAGTTAATTACTGGTTTACTAATACCGGTAAACATGTTTTTAGGTTGATAATTTAAATGTTTTATGGTTTTAAAGACATATATTAGATAAAGTACAATGATTTGATGTACATCAAGTACATTAAAATCATATTATTTTACAGGTCAGGGGTTGGCAAACTTTTCTGCTCTAAGGGCCAAACTTTTAATAATCAGAATCACAATTTTTTTAAGGAGCTGCAAAGGAAATATAAGCTTTTAACTACAATAAAGTTTATACCATTTTTAAGGTATAAAAATCAAGGCAGATGACACAAGACTGTAGTCAATTTTCATTTGAAATTAATGCATGCAATTTGATCAATTTTTTCTGAAATTCACGATTTTTCTCATCAATTTCTTTCTTTTTTTTTGGACAAAGTTAAAACTTTTTCCTCCTATGTAGTAGTATATCAAAATAAAAGGCAAAAGGCGTTTTAACAACATGCGCAACCACGAAAAGTATTCTGGGAAAGGCACTCTATACACTGAAGAACCAGAAAAACTGGTACACCTGCATAATATTGTGTAGGGCATCCCCAAGCATGTAGAAGTGCCTCTACATAACGTGCCAGAGATTTGACTAATGTTCGAAGGTATCCTGGAGGCAATTCACACCATGAATCATGCAGGGCAGTCCATAAATTCCTTGGCAGTGCATGGTGGTGGAGATATCTTCTGAGCAGCACGTTGCAAGGCATACCAGACATGCTAAATAATGTCCATGTGTGGGGATTTAGTGGCCAGCGGAGATGTCTAAAGTCAAAAGAGTGTTCCTGGAGGAACCAGTTTGTAGCAATTCCTGACGCATGGGGTGCCCTGCTGGATTTACCCAAGTCCGGCCGAATGCCACTTGGACCTGAATGGGTGCAGGTGATGGAACTGATGTAGTATAGGTCATTTGGAATTTTTTTTAATTTGACGACCAAAGAGTGAGTCGCCAAAATGACGAGGTTTAAGGTTGCCGCTAATTCACTATAAACAAGATGGCGGTTCATTCAGAATGGCAGAAAAAAGGAAAAAACTAGAAACATAAAGAATATGCAAATAAACATTAAAATACAACATAATATGCTAATTAATCTAAAAAGAAAGGTTAAATTGTGTTATAAGGTGGCACTTGGCGTGTTTAGAACTTTTCTGCAAAACGTTAATAATGACGAACTCCGACGCTAAAGCAAGCACACAACAGCGGAAAAAGAAAATTTGAGAATCGAACCTGCTCCATGATTTGCGATTTAGGAAGTTCACTGCCAAAGTTGCTAAGCTATAGTTGCGATGCAGCAAAATGAAATGTTTTTGCTTTTGATCTTAGTAACATTTATATTAAAAACGTACAACTAGGGAAGAAATTAAAATATGTTGTGTAAGTTTACTCAATATTGCCGAAAATTCAAAGGCAATCAAGTTGCAAACGATAATTGGAAGGGGAAAAAAAAGTTAAAGTAATTTAAATTTAATTTTAAACGATAGTTGAAAAATAATTTAAGCAATTAAAATTTAATTTCAAATAATTTGTATAGGTAAATTTGTAATTTGTAAAATTTCATTAAACTTTTACATTAATTACAAAAATTCAACCCCTTCCACAGTATTTATATTTTTAATCACTTGCTAAAATCTCTAAAATGTAAAGTGTTTGAGCGCTTTGTGCTATAAAATGAAAAATTACAACCTATTTCATTGACCTTGCAGCCAAATGAATCTAAAAAAATATACCCCTTTCTACTTCAGGAATCTTACCCCCAAAATCTCTTGTTTTTTTTAATTATTTGGTTCTGTAAAACTCTCTAAAAGGCAATGTGCAAACGCGCTTCGCGCTCTAGAAGGAAAAAGTGCAACCTATTTCGTTGGCTTTACGGCCAATTGAACCTAAAAAAAATGCCCCTACCTATTTTGGGCAGTCGTTTGTGGCATTTCAACCCCAAAATCTCTTTTTAAAAAAAAATATTTGGTACTGTAAAACGCTCTAAAAGGCAAGATGGTCGGGCTTCGCACTCTATAAGGTAAAAGTGCAACTTATTTCGATGGCCTTACGGCCAATTGAACCTAAAAAAATACCCCTACCAATTTCGGGGAGTCGTTTGTGGCATCTCACCTTCAAAATCTCTTTTTTTTTTAATTACTTGGTACTGTAAAACTCTAAAAAGTAAGGTGTGCGCATCCTAAAACTCATTTTATACACTATTTTGGAGGCCAAACGACCACCAAAATATAGTTCTGATTTTTATTTAAATATGGTTTCAATTCCAACATCACAAACACTAAATAAAAAGTTGTATTTAATTAGAAATACACACATAAATCCTCCATCTGTTCTCCCGGAATGTTATATGTAGTTATACGTTAACACATTCGCTGCCGATCATATATCAGCGCGGAATGTCTAGTTACTCCCCAGTATGTCCTGATCAGACTGTACCCAATCAGAGTTTCTGTTCATGCTAAAATTAACTGAAGTAACAAATTAATGTTTGTCATGTGACATAAATAATAGATACATTTTGTCTTCCTTTCCTCCATAAGGTTAGCTGGAAGCTTGTGTTTTTAAAACGCAATTTCAGGTAATTGCAGCATGAACGGAAACTCCAATCGAATGCAGTCTATTCAGAACAGACTACTAGGGAGTAACAAGACATTCCGCGCTGAGACGTTATCGGTAGTGAATGTGAAATTCTAAAGATTAATAATGGGTAAAATTTCCAAAGTAGCCAAAGATTATTTTATTTGATATGCGAACAGTTCAACACATGTAATCTCATATATTTTAAAAGAACCGTCATTGTTAAAAATCTAGACTTTAAAACATGATTTCTGCATTCCCACTAAAAATACCCATATGTAATTCATATTTATGACGTAACCAAAATAAAACCAATCGTTCTTCAGCTGGTTTTAGCTTTCGACAAACGATAAACACTGAAATAAAGAAACATAAATCATGCTTTAATGTAATTTTTGCATGCATGTAATTTTTTTAACTATATCATCAATTTATCAAAATAAAACCGCGCCAAACGAATAACCCATACTACATCTGTACCCAGGTGATAAGACAGGATGCTTACCTACCTGTCAGAGTCGTCTCCAGGCGTATCAGGGGTCTATATCGCGCCATACCATCACAGAGGCTCCACCAGCTTGAACAGTCCCTTGTAGACATGTAAGGTACATGGATTGATAAGGTTGTTTCCATAGCCATGCACGTTCATCTGCCTGATAGAATTTAAAACGAGACTCGTCAGACGACAACTTGTTTCCAGCCGTCAACATTCCAATGGCGGGCTCAGGCGAGTCATAAAACCTTGTGCCATGTAGTCAACAACTGTACACGAGTGGGCCTTTGCCTACAAAAGGTCATGTCAATGATGGTCCTTTGAACTATTTGCACTCTGACAGTTGTTGATGCTCCAGCATTGAAATCAGCGGCAATTTGTGGAAGTGTTGCACTTTTATCTTGCCTAAGGGGACTTGTTACCCTTCAAACTTTTTTTTTTATTTAAGCCTTTAAAATTAAAAATTTTACATATTTGGATGTATTACTAAGTAATAATATATATACTAATGGATGTATTACTAAGTAATAATATATAAAAACTAAATTTTATTTAAAAAAAAAAAGTTCACATAGTGCTCTAAATTTTAAATTTTTAAAAAAAAATTCTTTAAATTTCAACTTTTATCTTTTTCATTTTTCAATATTTTTTCCTGATTTTTTCTAAAAAAATGTTCCTAGTAATATGCTCTAACTTTTTAGGCATCGGATTTAGAATAAGTAAAATAGTTTTTGAGAAAAACAGAAAATACTGTAGCTACATGTAAAGAAAGCGTAAGAAACTGGTATTTTTCAACATTTAAATTTGGTAAAGTAAAAAAGTTTTTATTTTATTCGAAAATCCGTGCCTATTTTTGTCAAATACATATTAAGAATGACACAGAAAAAATTTCAAATCATTTCATTCATATTTGATGAAGTTTTAGCATTTTGAGTAAAGGGAGAATTCCAAAAATCACGAACTGAGAAAAATGCCTACGAAACATCAAAGAAGCCAATGCAGAATAAATTATATTTCTATGGAGGAATTTAAAAATATTAATTTTAAATTCGCTATAAAAATATAATTTTTCTGCAATGGCAGTTATCGGATCAGCTCAAAAACTTGCCAGAATAAGGAGATGGTTTCAAAGATTTTAAACACGCAAAAAATAGAAAATTTATATGTTTATTATTTTTTGTGAAAACAAGGGGTACCAAGTCCCCTTAAGGATTCTCCTTAGTCGTCAATGGTCCTGTTCTTTCGATGACTTTTCTCGACTGCACCAATGTCTGAAATTCGATGTTTTACCAGATAATTGATATTCATGGTACGCTCGTGAAATGGTTGTACGCAAAAATTCAAATTTCATTGCCACCTCGGAGATACTATGTCCCATCTCGAGTGCCGACTATAACGCTACGTTCAAAGTCCCTTAAATTTTTATAACCTGCCATTGTAGCAGCAGGAATCGATCTAACAGCTTTGTCAGAAACCTGTTGTCTTATATAGGCGCTTTCGATTACATTGCATAACGCTGATTGATAACAAACTTCCGTTATTTGCAAAAGCACGCCTATATCACTTTTTCTGGCTCTTTAGTGTACCTCAGTTGGAGAAAAGAGAACAATGCATATCAACAAAATCTTTATACAACTGAGACTGTGATGCATGGTGGGTGCAGTCCTTTTACACATTCGATCTGTATATGGAATAAGAAGATGCCAGGAGCTCTGTGAACGCTGATTTTAAGTTTGTATTTGAGAACATTGTTACCAGTCAACCCTACACATCACCATTTCGTTGCATTTTACTTATTTCTCGGATTTGAGATTATGCAGTAAGTTTATAATGAAGTTACCCAAACAGAGCACAAATGTATTACCATTTATTGCTATGTCAGCTTATTCCTACATTTGAGTTGCATCGAACTTGAAGAGCCATAAATGTCAATGAGACGAGCTGTATGCTGCTCTGGAACCGTGGTTTGCCAACCCTTGTTCTTGGAAAATCTTCAGTTTACTGAATGAGCTGTTAGTTTACCAAGTGCTGCAGCTTCTTGTTGAAGCTACTTAAAAAGATAGTTCTCTAGTCATTATACACCCCGACGCAAAAGTTTAGACAATGAACAAAATCACGTAAAAATCAAAATGTATTTAATGAATTATTTCAACTCTTCCTTAGTGTGATGTATTACAGATATTAAACTATAGTAATGACAAAAACAAATCTTATACATAGTACAAATAGTTGGAAGATAGCAAAATACAATTTAGCATTGTTGCAAAAGTATAGACTAACACCGAAATAAATTAAAAGTAACAGGTTTTAATATCTAGTTGTACCTCCATTTTTGTTTATTAACTCATAAATACGAGTTTTCATAGACAAAATTAAGTCTTGCATAGTTTCTGGTTCAAGTTTGTACCATGCAGCCTCAATAGACTGTTTGAGTTCATTTACAGAACTATATTGTTTACAATTTCTGTAAACTTTGCGTGTTAGGAGGCCCCATAGGTTCTCGATGGGGTTAAGATCTGGGCTATATGCCGGCCAGTCAAGACAGTACATTTTTAGGCTGAAACCAGACTTTTGTATGGCCCGCGGTGTGAATAGAAGCGTTGTCCTGCTGAAATTTCCATTCAGGGCCACCTAGTAGTTCAATATGGCAGTAAGTTGTCTTCCAAAGTCTGTACATAATCATTTGAAGTTTGACGACCACTGGTAAAGTGAAGCGACACTTGTCCGTTGAAGCAAAAAGCTGCTGAAACCATCACTGATCCACCACCTTGCCTGCGACTGAAAAACATGCGAGGTTCCTTGCGCAAGTCATGCCAATATTATGCCCAACCATCAGGGCCATCGAGATTCCGCTTTTTTTCGTCGCTAAATTTAACTGAGCACCATTTTCCTCCATATGACATTATTGCTAGCTCACACCATTCTTTTCGATTTGTGAAGTGCTGCCAGCGCTGGCTTCCTTTTCATTCTCGAGTACACCACCGTGCTAGTTTCCAGAATTCGTTTACGAATCGTATCCCTTGAAACAGAAAGTCTAGATGATCTTTGAATTTCACCAACCGTCATTTGTTGCGTTCTTGCCAGTCTTTGAATTTGACGATCATCACATTTTCTCGTTACTCGCGCCCTCTTAGATCGATGTTTTGCTTTATATACACCTCTACTTAATAAAACTCTGTATATAGACTTCTTTGATCGATTAATAATCGTTGAAATATCTGAAACGGACTTTCCTTCAGATCTCAACTTCCAAATTTCTATTACTTCTTCCGCTTGAATTTCTGTAGCTCGAGGCATCTCGAATGAAAGCGCTACCACATCCCAAACCCCTTTATTCATTGTCTGTGACGTCACGTAATTCAAATTTGCATACGGATACAAAAAATCGCAGGAACATGCAAATTTGTCAAAAAAAAAGAAAATTAAAAACTATTTTCAAACTGGTTATATTTTTTACTTCATTAACTGAAATTTACTTTCCCATTTTTGACTTGTTATAAATATTATCAACTAAATATCTTAATTATCAGGAAATACTCCTCCCCTTGATAACGAAAGTGACTAGTAGAATAAAAAAAATAATAAGTTGTACATGAACTAGTGACTTAGCGGAGGGTTACATAAAAAAAAATCCATCTGTAAATGGGAGTTCTCACTTGACAGTAATAAGTATTTGGATAATAAACCAGCTTGTAAAAATTTATACTAGACTTTTTTTGTAGAATGCAACAGTTTCATTAGTTTAAATAATGACTAGTTCTTATTTGAAAATAATAAATAAATAAAAATGTAATAATCAAAGCCTATTCATTTTTAGAAAATACATATTAAAAATTGCACCTTTTCTACTTATTTATATTTCTCTTAAAACCTTATTACATTTCAATGCTACAATTTGAATTCTATTGCCGGTTTGATACTATATTATTAGTTAATTAAATTAAGTGTTTATTATAGCATTGGGAATTTTTTTTTTTTTAAACATAATGACCATGCTCGCTTTTTTTTAACTGCAGTTTTGCTTATCATTTAGCATAGTTATTTTATTTCAATGATAAGTGTAATTTCAGAACTTAGAAATGTTATCTCTTCTATATAAAACTAAACTTAAAATCATTTTTAACAATGAATAAAATTTGTGTTGCATGAATTGATGTGTTCACTGCTTTGCACTTCGTTTTTTGCATGCAGTGAACTTGTTAAATGTTCCTGCCTGAGCATTGATTGTTGTATATGGTGTTGTATCCTGTAATAATAAATGTAATATTTTTTGTTTGCTTCTTAAATTAGGATGCGGTAAGTATAAATGTCATTGTTTTTCAGCTCTCCCCTGTTTTACCTTTGATGTTTGAAAGCAATGAAACCTGCAGTTGAGATGTTTTATTTACACATGATTATATTCCGCTTAATATTTGTACCCATATAATATATTAGCAGCTGTTTTACATCTGTTCAGAATTATTCTCATAATAATATCTTTACAAAATTTAAATATATCATTGTCTGATAAGTGTAGTTTCACATTTCTTTTTATACAAGTGTGAAAATATACTGAGGGAATATTAATATTTATAATAAAAGACATTGATATTTTTATAACTAGATAGATTTATGTGTCAAAATGACTCGGGAATTGAAATTTTATCAGGAGTAAATTTTGATTTATTCGCATATTATACTTGTGCCCTTATTTATTCATGTGAATTTTTTTTTATTTCATTAATAAATATAATAAAAAATTCTTTTATTCTTAATACCACTCAGAAAAATGTTCAAACTCAAAATTTTAATTTTTCCAATCTTAAATCAAATTAACTTTAAAGTTAATAATTAATTATAAAATAAAAATTGTCAGGATAAATAAATTCAATGTAAAAAAATTTTTAGCAGTTAGTATGAGATTTTAGTTAATTCATTTGTATACATGGTATTTATATTCTCCAAAATTTTGTTTTCTTCAAAGATGTATTTGACATTATACTGTTTGCAATTCCTAAATTTTTTTTTCCCTTAATTGAATTGCATTTCTTCTTTGCACGTGAATTCTATTTATGATACAAATTACCCTTAAAAACAATTTTAATATATTTTGATTTATCTTTATATTTTAAATTTAATTCAGTGCTCTTGCTCAAATAAAGTAGGTTATTTTAGCTTATAAAACAGCATTTGATTATCAGAATATAATTTAAAAAATAATATGTTATCATTCCTCTAAAATTTTAATGTTCATGGTAATTTGTTTTATTGATAAGTATATTTGTCATAAAAGCAATGTAAAATTTTTTAAGCAAAACCTGTCTTAGCAAAATTCAAAAAAATATTCTAGATTCATATCTTTTAGCTGTAGTTTGAATGTATCTTTAATGGGGACATTACAAAAACATTCTTCAAATATAAAATTCCTGCATTATTTTTTAGTATTTTTCTTTATCTTTAGATATTATCTGTTTTTTATTTATTGCAATTTTAAATAACTACATCTCGTATTACAGGCTTTTGCGTGGTTCAGTGACCTTCTCGTCGAGCATGCCGAGATCTTCTGGTCTTTGTTCGCTGTTGACATGGACACAGTTTTAGCTGAACAACCTCCAGATACATGGGACAGTTTTCCAGTCTTCCAAGTTCTGAATGACTATCTCCGAGTCGATGGTATGGAATCTGTTTCCTCAGTACTTTTTCATTTTTGATATGTAACATAAGAGACAAAGCATTAAATACTATCATTTTTTTTTTTTTTTAATTTATTCTTTTGTCAATGAAAAAAAATACTTTTGATATAGTTTTCATTATCTGCTATTAAAAACTGTGTTTTCAGTAGGAACACTTAGGAATATTAAAGTACAAAACATTTTAATATTTTAAATGTCTGAACATCCCAATTTTTTTATTTATTTTTTATTTATTATTATTATTATTATTATTTTTAGAAGAGTACACTTTTAAAAAAAAATTATATCCCACTTTTATTACTGCTATATTCATAATTGTGGGCATCACTTGTATTCTCTCCAAAAGTATCAGTTGCTATAATAATCACCATAAATGCACTAATTTTATTCATCAGCAACTGAGTTACTTTTCTCTGCATTAAGAGGGATCATCAGCCTGACACTGCTACATACTACATAGACCTAAGGCTTCTTTTTTTTCTTTCTTCTTTTTTTTGGTCGCAATATCTGCCAAAGTTTTGCTTTGTAACTATTGTTACTTTGATTATTAATATTTTAAAAGTTTTTATTTGCTAGTTTATTAAAACTTTTTAAAGTATCTCATATATATATATATACTAGCTGAATACCTGTGCTTCGCTACGAAATTTTAACATGTGCAATATTTTAGCTAGCTGTGAGGCCTCGCGTTGTGGAAATCCGTCATTGGTGTATAGGACCCAGTTTTTGGCGCTTCGCTACGCAAAATCGAGCTTGCTTCGTTCGCTGAAAAGTTCATGGATACATAAACACAGGCATATTTCACTCGTTAAAAGGTTCATTGCTATGTAAGCATAGGCTCGTTTCTCTCGCTGAAATGTTCATTGTTGCGTAATTGCTATGTAAAACCTTAATATTAAAAGCCTCTCTCCTGTCGATGCACAAAAAAAAAATCTCTGTTAATACAATAATACAACACCCCTTTAAGATTATTTTAACACGTGTTTGTAGAAAGCAAAATTTGAAGGCCAAAACTACTTGTGTTGAAAATCTCAGAACTGTAGCCCAATTAGAAATTGTTTTGTAAAATATTTGTTAATTAATTGAAAAATATAATTGAAAAACAAATAAAATTTTAAACTTCTGTTTTTTAAAAGTTCAATTAGAAGGCCACAACTACTTATGTGGAAATTTTCAGATCTGTAGCCCTTAGAAATCATTTTGTAAAATATGTATTAATTAATTTAAAAAAATTAATTAAAGAAGAACTAAATAAAAATTCTGTTTTTCAATAGTTCAATTAGAAGGCTAAAACTACTTATGTTGAAAATTTGAGAGCTGTAGCCGTATTAAAAGTCGTTTCGTAAAAAAATTTGTTAATTAATTAAGAAAATTAATTAAAATTTTAACATTCTGTTTTTCAAAAGTCCAATGAGAAAGCTAAAACAACTTATGAGGAAAATTTCAGAGCAGTATCTCTATTTAAAGTCACTTTATAAAAAATAAATTAATTAAAAAAAATAATTAAAAAGAACTAATTAAAATTTTAACATTCTGTTTGACATACATAAAATTAGAAAGCCAAAACTTCTTATGTTGAACATTTCAGAGCTCTACTCCAATTTTAAGTAGGTTTCTATAGATCCACAGACACACAGCTCTTTTTATTATTATATATATATATACAAGCTAAATACCCGTGTTTCACTACGAAATTTTAACATGTGCAGTATTTTAGCTAGCTGTGATGCCTCGCGTTTTGGAAATCTGTCATTCGTGTATAGGACCCAGTTTTTGGCGCTTCGCTACGCAAAATCAAGCTTGCTTCGTTCGCTGAAAAGTTCATGGACACATAAACACAGGCATATTTCACTCGTTAAAAGGTTCATTGCTATGTAAGCATAGGCTCGCTTCGCTCGCTGAAAGGTTCATTGTGCCATTGTGCATAAGCATAAACTCGCTTCACTCACTAAAATGTAATTGCTACGTAAAGACTTAATATTGGAAGCCTCTCCCTTGTCAAGAAAAAAAAATCTTGATTAATTGATTGATGATAATTATTGAACTTTTTATTAACGCCAAAACTATTATTTTTTTTTTTTTTTTAAATCTCTTTAGCATACATGTTATATTTGATCAGGGTGTCTACACATCTGAAAAATGTTTTGGAAATTTGAAAAAAAAAAAAATTACTGTAAAAACAAGGAACTTTTTTTCCTGAATTTTGTGTCCACCCTGAATGAATGAATGCCCAGTTATTTTCCCTTCAATACTTATAAACCTTTTGTTACTGTTATTATACTTGGTTACTGTCTCCGGCAGATATTGTGGCAAAAAAAAAGTGTTACGTCTATAAGGCATGGGCAAGCTGATAATTCTTAAGATTAGCTTGAAGTAACTTTTCCCCTCAATAAGTATGCTTTTTTTACTTGTATAAAATAAAATTTAAACATCCATTAAAAATGTATGATAAATCTTGCTCTCCGTGATTTCCCCCCGAAATTGGATGTAAAAACAGAGTGGCCACAGAACCGGAAAAACATGGACATCAGGGAAATGTCAGGGAGCTTCCTGATTCTGAAAAAAATCACGGAAATGTCAGGAAATTTTTTTAAATTTCATGAAAATCATGGAAATTTTGTATTGTTTGCACGTTCATCCATATTTTGACACTATTTGCCCGGAGATTTGTGGTGGTAATCTTTAGAAGTTTAATGTTACTGAATAATTTAAACTTTTCCTTACCAGCAAAACTATTTTAAAAAATATGCATATTGTCTCTTTAGAATACATGTTCTATTTGATCAAGGTGTCTAGACATTTGGAAAACCTAAGAAAATTGGTGAAATTTGAAAAAAGAGTTTGCCCTAAAATCAGGGAATTTTTTAGAAATCTATCAGGGAAATCAGGGAACTTTTTTTCCTGAATTTTTTGGCCATCCTAAAAAACGTCTTGTAATTTACCTTGTTCAGATTTGGTAATTTTAACCCACTGACAGTCATACACGTATATATACGTCATTTGATCCCCAGTTTTTCCAGTAATACACAATATTTTTAAATTTATAAATAAAATATTTTTTAAATATTTTTATTAGGATGATAGTTTATAACCTATCTAAAACAAAATAAATGAAAAATAATTTTTAAAAAAAAATATGTATTTAAATTAGAAATATAATTAAAAAATTATTGCAGGGAAAACAACTGTAGAATTTCGCCTATTCCCATGACCGTCAGTGGGTTAAGATCTCATAATTTTCATAGTATACAATTCACACAGTAATTTTTTGAGTTGTAAACCTTGCAGTTTTATGATGAATGCCAACATGGTTAGTTTTAGCAACTTGTTTCAAATAGTTTTTAATGTTTTCTTGTCTCATATTCTCTTTTTCCTTTGAAGAAAATCTATGTGGAGGGAGGTTTCATGCGCACCTTCGGGATACATTTGCTCCTCAAGTTGTAAGATATGTAGATTTAATGGAATCATCTATAGCACAGTCTCTACACAAGGGATATGAAAAGGAAAGATGGGAATTAAAAGGGTGAGTGTTGTGAATTTCAATTTGTTTATTATAATTATGCAATGTATAAAAATGAAGTTGAGTTTCAGCAACATTGAATTGAAACTTAATGAAAAATATTTTATCCTATTTTCAGATTGAGTACCTAAAACCCTTTATGATTACATGAATTTTATACTTAGGTTTTTTTTTTTTTTTTTTTTTTTAATGCTTTTGTGATTAAACTATATTTGCTTATAACCATATAACTTTGAATAAGTTACAGACCACAAACACTTTGATTTCATATGTTTTCAGTATACTAAATTTTATTTTAAAGAGTAGTCTTTAGGTATATGTGTGTCTGTGAATTTATATGTATTTTTAACAATTGTTTTATTACTTATTAAGGTACTTGACCACCTTGGAAAGCTAAAAATTACAACATTTTCAATAATTTTTTTTTCAGGTCCTATATTACAATGATTTTTTTTTTTTTTTACTTTTATTTGAAGCTTATAGAATACAAAAATACTTGATTTTTTCCAAACTTCATTTTTTAACAACTATCCAGGAGGCACCAGCCTTGGTCTAAAAAAAAAATGGTGTCCCACATCGGACAGTTAATCTTAGGATTGGTGAATCTGAAACAAAACAAAAAACCGTAATCTTCCAAGGAAAGGTCCCTCACGTGACAATTTACCATAAATTGCCAAAAAAAAATTTTAAAAAATAGGTGGATGTTTGAAAGTAAAATTGGAAAAACACCCCTGTTTTTCACTATTCTTTGCTGAAAAACCAATGTTATAATTAATTTTTTGTGGCAAAATGTGGTAAATTGGCATACAAAACATCTCAATGGACAAAACAAGACCAAAGACATTGAAATCGGCCGAGTAGTTTCGGAGATTAAGTGTCCACCATTTGAAAAAAAAGTAGTTTCGAGAAAAACACGTTTAAAGTTTTTACTCGCTATTTTTTTCAAATAGTTTTTAAATAATCAATTTTTTTCACTTACAATTTGTTAATCTGCTATCCCTGGACTGTATAAAAGAAGACCACTTTCATTGAAAGCATCTTCATCCCGTTGATGGACTTCTTTCTTAGCCAAGATGGTCAAGTACCTTAATATTTCAATAATGGTTGAATACAAATGAATGATTGAAATGCAAAAGTTTTTGTTTGTGAGAAACTCCAAATTGGTAAGGTTTTTGTTATCTTATGTTATCAAGGTGTTTTCAGTCATTAAATGCCACCTAATATTAAATACTAGATTTTCTGGACATGATGTATTGCAATACAAATGTGTCTACAAAGTCATTTAGTGATAGTGACTGTCACAATGTAAAGCACTAACCATGCTTTGAAAATTTATAAAACCAGGTATTCCAACGTTATTTAAGGTTCTGAATTCAAGTATCGAGTAATAGTACTGTGTAGCCATGAAATTTTTTAAAAATTTAATTCACTTTTAATATGCAGATTATCCTTATGACCATGAAAGCTAATGACGTTTATATATTCTTAAAATTATTTTTGCATGCTGCACTTGGTATTTATATATGTTGACTTGTATCTTTTCAGACATGGATGCATCACTTCAGAAGATCTCTTCTGGAAACTAGATGCCCTTCAGTCTTTTATTCGGGATTTACACTGGCCTGATGAAGTTTTTGGCAAACATTTAGAGCAAAGATTAAAATTAATGGCATGTGATATGCTGGAATCTTGTATAAATAGGTAATTGAAATTGGAATTTTTGTTATAAATATTTTTTCCTCCTTTTTGCTGTTTCAATACTATATATGGAAATGAATTTATTCTTCTCTTTTTAAATATAACCTATACATTTTCAGAAAAATATCAGTTTTATTTTTATGCAAAAGCAACCAAAGCAAACTCTGAACACATCATTAATATTCCCTGGAAAGTGGTTAACATTTAGATAGCAGTTAATATACTATCAAAATAAACTTTTCCTTTATTGGTTGTAGAAATGTGTAGTACGGCTTTCATACATATGTGCAGCTTGTCATTTCTACCAATCAAATGGCCATCCTTCCTATCATGTACTAAATGGTATTCTAACCAGAGCCACCATACTGTGGCCATAATTGAATGTTGATTTTGTCAGTTTAAACACCATGTTCATATGGCTTTCAAATAACATAGAAATAGTCTATCAGAAATTCATCATGTAAAGCATATTCAGAAAACATATAAGGAAGAGAAGGCAGAGGCAATTTGGTTCGTTATAAACACCGGTAACACTATCAGTTACACGTCATGCCTTGTATGTTTTTATTTAACTTTAAAAATATTGAAATTTAGCAAATTTAATCGAAGCATAGAAAAACTTGTGCTTTTTTTTATTTGGTTTGTGTACATTATTTTATCAATGTCTACATTTACAGTATATATGAAAAAATTTACTCAAATGCAACTCTATCAGGCTAGCTCTTTTGTAATGTATATTCTTTAATAAACTGTTAATAGGTTTATCAGGCAATGTAAAGTCAATAGCACAATTTTGTAATTTCTAAACTTTGGTTAACTATGTCATCGAAACTATCAATCCTATGTGTTTTTTACTTTAGGACACTTCAAGCGTTCCAGCAATGGCAGAAAAAAGGCAGTAAATGGACTAGTACCGATTATATTGTCCCTTCTGAGATGTGTGCTATGATAAATGTAGTTCTTGAAGCCAAGAATCAGGTAAGTTGTTTCCAGCAATAATTTTGTACTTTCATTTCATTATTGTAATTCATCTTTGAGTGATTATTATTGATAATATATAGTTCAATCGCTATCATTTTAATCACCAATTCATTCAACCCTTATCATTTTCCTATTCATTATGAATCATTATTAATGTTATCAATATTTATCATATTTGGTTATTAAAAACTATTTGCTATTAATCACTTCCATATTGACTATCAATCATTATCATATTCATTTCCAATCATTATTTTCATTATTAAATATTATTCAACTTATTAATGATAATAATTCTATTTACTATCAATAATAAGTATCAATAATAATCCTTATCATATTTATAATAATCTATTATTTTTTAAACCTTCATGAACTGCAATTACAGCTGCAGCTTGTATGTTAGCTTAATGTTTCATTTGAATACTTTAAAAAAAACTATATGTGTAAACATCTTTTATTTATTTTTCATGAATGTTTTCATCTTAATATTTTATTCTGCCTCACAAGTTTACATTATGTATTGTGCTAAAGCTTTGATGTTCTAATATAAATAGAAATATCTTTTCTCAGGGTGTCCAGCAGCCTTGAAAATCAGGAAAGTCGGGAAATGTACTTGAATTTTTTGCACCTCGGGAAAGTCGGGAATTATGCTTGAAATTTTGGAATTTCCGGTCCTCGTCGGGAAATTATCTCTTCTCTTTTTTATCGGAAAAAATCTCTATGGATGTTTAAAAAAAAATGAAAATGCTTTTTTTTTTTTTTTTTTTTTTTTTTTTTTGTATATATTTGTTTTCTTTTACTACAAATTCTAAAGAATGACGTTTTTCTACAATTTTCTTATTGATCTCATGGAGAAAAGTAGTTTCTCCTTTCTTTGGAAATTTTTTCTTACTTTAAACACGGTAACACGGTTCTAATCTGAGAATTTCAGGTTTTTTGATCAAAATTTCGATCATGCCTGAGATCGATAAGAACTTGGAGAAAAAATTTCTGATAACCTCGGGATCTGTATACGTTCAGACTTCCCCAAACCACCGATGGAATAAGTACTTTTCTCTCGCGTTTTTCTGTAATGTCATAGCTTCTATCAGCATTATTTACATTCATATGATGTGATGACCATTTTGCTGGACGTTACAGTCATGTAATAGCCGCTAATCTCGTGATTATGTTAGGCGCTATGGTCGAGAATTATAGGTTGTTGCTATTATTGCGCCAATATAATAGTCACTGATTCTATTGCAGACATTTGCACATGACAGACATGATAAAATTCAGCCAAAAAAGCGGAATTCCGTTTTTAACTGAAATTTGTACCATTTCTGATATAGATACAAATCCGCATTACAATTTTATTGGGTTTGCTTGGAAGTTTGACAGCCAAGGAACCTGCTTAGTTCAGACTTCCTCCTACTAGATTTTATTACATTTGGCCCTACGACCACAATTAATGAAAGATCGACTAACTTAACCAATACCTATAATTGATATTGACTTAACTTGATATTCCGACAAATCGCCAATCATTTGGGTTTGGGTAGAGCTCCAATATCTGAAACAAAGCTTGCATCTATTTACGCAACGGCGAATCAACCTTTTCCCGCCAATAATCCAATCCGCCAAATTGCTTCAGAATGTTTGAAAGTAGTTCCTGCATGTTGATGCGAAATGTGAAAATGTTTAATTAGTAAAAATTCTATTGAATGCTCAGAAAGGATAACAATAGCATCCAAAAAAAGGAGTCAATGGAACTAAATTACTTCTTTTTGGTAATTCTGCACCTTTTTTTACACGATCGATTCCTTGAAATGTAAGTTTTGAAGACAGCTAGGGACAGAGATTTTCGCTCTCTTTATTTCAAACGGAAGTAGAAGTTGAAATTCTTTAATCTTTTCAGGGTCATGAAAACCTTTCAGTCTTTAGGTCAACCTTTACAAGTTTGCACTTATTTATAAACCGCTTGCAATACGTCACGACTCGTATTATTTTTGTGAATGAAAAAAACTTTTCAAATAGTATATTTTAAAACTTGCCGTTTTCCAAACTCATGTGAAAGTTAAAGAGGGGATTCTTTCTTTTCTCATTTAGAACCCTGAAGGATTGATCGTCTACCAAATTACTTTTGGTCGGAAAATTCCTCTGCATTGTTCAGAAACTTAAGGCCTTTAGGCCATAAATCGCGTTGGGGAAATTTATTTGGTTGCAATCCTCGGGTTGGTTGTTTTCAGATTATCTGGCGCCGTCAGCAACACGAGGGCTATAATGCACCGAAACATTCGTCATTAGACAAGCCAACATACATTTACAAACACCCATGCCTTACACGAGACTCGAACCCGCAACCTAGCGGTTTAGAAGCTAGCACGCTAACCACTATACCGTTTGATCGGCTGCAATCCTCGGGACGCCATAACAACAATATTTTGCTTTAATGTATTTACCAAGATTTGTGTCTGTATTTTTTTCGCTATCGCCGATATTTACATTGGCGTAATGATAATTTTCAACTTGGTTTAAGCTGTTTCAATAGTAGCTATTGCCGAGATTTGGGATGCCATTTTGATGTCATTCGCCTAGGCATCCCCTGATGTAATAGCCGCTATTTCCCGTGATTAGTGTCGGTATGAAGATCGGTTTCACCATTTGGTTTGAATCAATGCAGAATTTTTAGAATTTAGATTTGATTTTGTGTAAGAAAGTAGTTCCAATTGTCCAATTTTACTGTTTATCCTTTTTTTAAATTGTAATTTTAACTGTTTTTGTATTTTAAATTATTTATATTAGCTTGAAACAATTTTACATTTTAGCTATAATAGATAATAGCAAAGGCGGCCCTAGGTTCATTTTTCAGGGGGGGGGCCATTTTAAACTTTAAGTTCGTAAAATGTATGCACTATGTAACCTAATTGTAATAAACTAACTGCTGATTAAATGCTTGATTGCAATGATAAGTGTAGAATTTTCTAAAATAGTAATTTTCATTTAATGCAGAATTAAAAAAGTTAATTTAAGTTTGAATTGCTCTCCTGAAAAATAAGAAAAAAGTAAAACAAAGAAATTACAAAAAATAAAATAGTTAATAATTGTTTTACAATCACACTTCTTTATTCTTTGAAAGCCTAAAGAACGAAATCCAATTTCCTCTGCTTTGTTTTGGAAATTCTGTCTATGACACAGCCCACATCAATGTTTATGTCTCTGTGAGTATGCAACAAGCAAAGTCCTGAAACTTTTCTTCCCCCCCCATTCGAGCTCTTAGCCACTTTTTCAATGCATCGAAAGGTATAGTCCGAGAGGCGACTGCAATTTTTGGACCCCATCGAACATCATTCTGAATTTTTTATAGAAATTGGAGAAAAGTGAGTAGATTAAGAATCCACTGGTCTGCCGTGGCAAAAATGGCCAAAACTGATCAATAATCGACTTGGAATGAGTTGAACTAAAATCCGATTGCCAAATATGTCATAACTTGCCAAAAAGAGAACAAACTTATTCGTCTGGCAACCCACTTCATTTTGATTTTCAATGAGAAAAAGCGCAAACGATTTCTGATCTTTGGCTCGGAAAACTTGTATCTTTTAAAAGTAAGCCAAATTGGCGACATCAGTTACGTCATAAGTGACGTAATATTTTTTGCCAACTTGGCTCCCTTTTAATAGATGCAAGTAGACCGTCACCAGATATCTGAATCGTCTGCAACCTTCTTAATTGAAAATTAAAGAGTGAGGGTTACCAAATAAAAAAAAAAGCTCATTATTTGGCAAGTTATGGCGCATTTGGCAATTGGATTTAGTTCAACTTATTAAAAGTCGATTTTTGACCAGTTTCGGCCATTTTTACCACGGCAGACCAGTGAATTCGTAATCTACTCACTTTTCTCTAATTTCTATAAAAAATTCAGAATGATGTTCGATGGGGTCCAAAAATTGCAGTCGCCTCTCAGTCTAGTAGAGAAACTTCTTTCAGCAGAGGCAACGCTAACTGGTAGTGTTGCCAAAATTTTAAGTAACGCGTAAATAGTAGGATATACATCTTTGTCACAAGCTCTCATTGCATCTATGGCAGAAGTGGGGAGCTTTTCTTCTTTTTTCCATTTCTCTCTCTATAGTGCTAGCTCACTTTCAATCAGAATAACACTCATTTGTGTCAGTCCTAAAATTGGTATGAACTTCTTTAATAAGTTTTGAAGCTCGTTGCTTTCTGATTCTGTTGGCTTTTCCATATCGGGAGTTGGAATCAGTAATCGAAGGCCAAAACAATCCCAATTTTCTTTTGGAAATCTTCCTATTAGGTCTTCAATTACATTATCCAATAAAGGTATGTAAACTGAGATTCTAAAATACTCTTCTGGTATTTGAGTATTGTAGTTCTCACAGTGTTTTTGACGTCTGGCTAGGCGTGGAAGATTCACATCAATTTCAAGCTCCGAGCATACATCTTCAACCTCATTCAATAGAATAGAAAAAGATTCCACGCAGTCTTGGCGCTTCTTCTGCAAAACCGAAATTGTATCTTCAACAATGGACTCAGCTTTTCGCAAATCGAGATCAGGAGCCTGAAGTTTTCTGCTTAGTGGTAGAGTTTGCTTCAAGACATCAATTAATGGTGCTAAAGCTGAAACAAACTGGACACTGCAAAGTGAGCATAGAAGAGAAGGTGCATTAAAGGAAGTGGTTAGGTCGGACCAGTTTGAAATCGATTCAAGCCCTTCAATTATGTAAGGTCGCGGAATTGAATAACATCATCATGCCTTTCAACCCAGCGTGTCTCACACAGTCCTGAAAGTTGTGTTCCCAAAAATTTACCTAGATCTCGATTTTGTTTTTCTAAACAGTTCTTTAAAACGAGGTTTCTTTTTGCAGAACTACGTGTTGAAAAATAATTACCCTCGTGCCATGGTTGCTTAGAAGAGCATGGTTGTTCCAAAAAGAGGCAGAGAGCCCCTGTAAAAAGGAAATTGTCGTTTGGGAGGGGGATGGTCACTACCTGAGTATTTGTGTCTTGTGTTGTGTACCGCGTATTGTGTCGTGTGTTGTGTACGTAAATACATTTAAAACCAGGGTTTTTTCTGAGGGGGGGCTATAATTCTTTGTACTGTAAAGAAAAAATTTACGTTAATGAAATTGTGCTTAAAAATCTGTACTTTGTTAATTCTGTTCTGTACTTTCACCAAATTCCAGAGAAATGTTCATCTAAAATATAAAATAATAATAATAAAAGAGATCATAGGTGATGCTTTAAACAAGCCTTCACACCACAAAATGAAGCTGCTTGCTCCAATGTGATTGGTGCTTAAAGCAAACTATTAAATTGCACTCCTAGGTTCATTCCATTGACGATTGGTTGGCGCAGTATGACCCATGTGTTGCCCTTGCGCCGTTAAACTCCTACCAACCAACCTAGGTTCATTCCCTTTTCTTTTTATCTGCTAAGGTTTAGACCTACTATTTATGTGTCACTTTTTAAACAATTTTATGTCTTTTTTCTTGCCATAAAAAAAAAAGACTTAAAAAATCTTCTCTTCCTATTTTTAAAGTACATAACAATCTAATTCTTACATGATGATTAGTTATTTTTTAATTTCATAAATTTTTGTAATTTGTAAAATTAGTTCAGCATACTACTGGGTGGGGGTATACTTTGGAAATATGGTGGTAATTAATTGGTGGCTAGAGGGGTCCTTGAAAATTTTTGGGATGAGCCTTGAAATTCTTGAAATATGCTTGAATTTTTATCAGAAATTTTGCTGGACACCCTGTTTCTACAACCCTGTACTATTTTATTACTGCACACAGGGCACTCATTACCAATAATATTATGGGAACATTTATGTTTTTATTTTAAAGCAATGTTATACAAATGATCTTCAACCTACAAATTGGGTACAAAGGGACATTATAAATATAACATAAGTTGTCTTCATATAATTAGTATATTATTTCAGAACATTTGAAATAATTTATTATAGAAAGTTAAAGAAACTGTCATATTTGTAATTTTACCACAGTTCTTACATAAGCTATTTTTCTCTCTAGTCTTTGAAGCTGTGTACTGTCGAAGGAGTAGACTTGGTAAGCTACAGAATTTAAAAAATTTCAAAATTATACATATCTAAGGGCAATTTATGTCTTTGTATTTTTGTACAGTTGCATTTTGATGGATCATTTTAAATTTCTAACTATATTTGTAGCATCAATACCATGCCAAAATAGACGAAATGGTTGACAAAAGCTTAAATCAGATGATGACAGGGCTCATCACGAAGGTAGGCCTTTCATATGTCTCATTATATTTAAACATACATTTAATAGTTAAGTGAAGTTAAATTTTTAAAATGTTTTAATTACAGCTTACGAGCATTTTAGAGCTAACTTTGAACAAGTTGTCTCGTTATGATGAAGGTAGCCTTCTCGCACCTATCTTATCCCTCACTGTGAGTAACTTAAGAACTTCTGTGGACCTAATTTGAATTTATTTGTATTTTTCTTTTGAATAGCTAGAAAGAAGATTTAATACTATTGTATTTTTTTCAGTATAAGCAAGGTGTATCTAGCTCAGGCAAGGAAGTTGGGTTAGCATACATCAATTTTGCTCGTAACAGCATGGAGCAGTTGAGGCAGAAGGTTACTGATGAGCTCTGGGTTTTAGGCTTATTCGAGGTACCTTCCCAAGTTGTGAACTCTCTCTTTTAGTCATTAGAATGAAATATATTTTTCAATGCTTAGTGAAATATTAATTAAAAATAAAAAAACTGTATAACTTTACGAACTTTATTAAAGTGAATACTTGTCCAATTTAGTAAATATTCTTATTATCTCCTTTACTCTTTAATATGGAAAATATGTTTCCAAGCTGAATGTGAAATAATTTATTATATTTGTGGTTATGAATGAAAGTTTACATAAAACATGCATTACTCTTTAATATAGAGAATATTTTTCAATGCTGAGTGTGTAATAATGTATTGTATTGGTGGTTATGAACAAAAGTTTAAATAAAACATGCAATGAAGTAATTATATGCTTGTAAATTTTTTTAAACACATATCCATAATTTTCTTAGGATTGGTATGCGGCGCAAGTGACAATGATATGTACATGGTTATCTGAAAGATTAGATCATGGTTTACATTCCTTCCAGTTATCAGCGTTATCTCATATAGCAAAGGTAATTTTAAAGCATCCTTATTTTGCTTTGTGATTTATGTAACTTTGATTTTCTTGTAAATCACTGGCTAAAAGCATTAAGATCTTTAAAATCGAACTTGTTTAGATAATATAATTTCTTTATTATTGCAATTGGTTGAAGAGTAAGAAAAGTGTTGTCCCATCCCTCCACCTCATAATAAAAGAAATATTAAGCAAATTCTGCTATTTCAGTTTTTACAATTTTATTTTGAATACAAAGGAAAGAAAAGAACAATTATAAACAGATATGGATCCAAAACACTAAAAAATATTAAACATTTCTAAATGAAATGTTATATCAAAGTACTAACTTCTGAAGTTGGATTCAAATTAGCTCGAGGGAAAACTTAGAACCTACCATCAAGTGATAAACCAAATAAACTATTCCTACATTTGCTGTATCATTTACAAATTCCCTGCGTGGCAAGTATAAATTAACTGTATTATACTTTCATGTTAGGTTTTGGAAATAAATTATTTGACTTAGATCAAAGATTGTAGTCGGAAGTTTTCTTGTTTAAATCTGACTTTGACATGATAAATTTATATTTGACTTAATTTGTAACTTTTCAGCTCTTCTTTAAGTCAGTTATACTTTTTATAAATTTGTTTTACTATACATTTAGTTTTTATTTCTTGCTAACTTTTTCACCATAGATAAAATTTAACTTCACCAATTAATTTGGCAAAAAAAAAAAAAATATCACCAAAAATTGCAAATTATTTTATTTTAATTCCTCCCTCCCCCAATTTTTTTAATTTAACGTATTAACACTAGTAAAATTTCAGACAGAAAATCAATGTAAATTGGGATTCTTATCTTATGCCTGATAACCTTGGTTCTCGAGTAAATCTTATTAATTTTTTAATAGACCATATATCTTTAATGTTTTTGCAGAAATATAATTAACAAAGTTTTAAAATGTATTTTTTTACTTTAGAAATTATATTCTGATTTTGAGCTGCAAGGTATAGAAGAAGAAAAATTGAATTCTAAAACGTATCAAACTATTACTAGTCGTTTACAACTTGAAGAAGCTACGGCTGCAGTTAAAGATCCCAACAACCGTGAAAATGATGATTCTGAGTATGTATATTTTATATTCGTGTCTTGATAGCCATTTGCTACTGATTCTAATTAATTTTAAAAATGGAAAACAATTCAATATTGTTTATTACATTTTATTATGATGCAGTTGTCAAGATCATATTGCTGCCATTGACGATAGTGACTAAAATAAGCACATATATTTACAAATTTTTTAAACTTGAAATTTTGATTTATGATCGTAAAAAGTTCAAGGTAACCTTTTTACAAGAAATTAATTCTATAGAAATAAATAAAATTGGTATTTATTTCAAAATTGAAAAATGCATTTAATTCTATTTCATTTTTAGTTACATAAATTAAAACAACATGGTACGTATTTATAAATGACTTTTTTTTTGCAATTAATTTGTCTGATACAATTACTTATAAATTGTTAATTATTTTATAAATTTGATTGATTTCAAAATTTATGAATTAATCAAACTTAACTAGTTTTGCAATTTCTTTAAACATATTTAAACTTATTATGTGTAAGTATATTAAGGTTATCAGTCACCATGACTTAAGTATTTCACTTAAAAATAAGCTTTATTAAGAATATATTTTAATTCTTCATTCTCATCTTGCTTAATCGAAGAATAAACCCTAAATATTTTGCCAGATTTCGAGGATAATACATATGCTCTTAGATAAATTACTGAACACATTAACTTCTTATATGTATTACTCATCTATTTTATTAAATTATTTATTTACACATAATTTAATTGCACCAAAGTATACACATTTTTAAAATTTATATATATAACAGAGTGACCACAGAATCTGGAAATCAGGGAAATGTCAAGGAGCTTTCTGATTCTTGAAAAAAATCATGGAAATGTCAAGGAACTTCCTAAAATTTCACAAAAATCAGGGAAATTTTCTTTCTTCTGAAGACATGTTTACCGGTTCACACGTTTCTCGGTTCATCCGTATTTTGGTGCCATTAACCCGGAAAATTGTGGCGGTAATCTTTAGATGTTTAATGTTGCGGAATAATTTAAACTTTTCATTACCACCAAAACTATTTTTTAAAAATTGACTTATTATCTTTTTAGCATACATGTTCTATTTGATCACACATCTGAAAAAGTTGGGAAAATTTAAACAAAAATTAGCCAGAAAATCAGAGAATTTTTTAGAAATCAATCAGGGAACTTCTTTTTCTGAATTTGGTGGCCACCCTGTATAATATGCAACCATATGTTTGAATCCAAACACTTTAACATAAGTTTGGTTTTTTTCAACGATTAATTACACAATTGCTTTTAATGGCATAAATATCATTGATTTTGTTATGCATTTTAAAAATTCTTATTTTTATTTATCTTTTCTCTTTACTTTGGTTTCAGATAAAAATCAATTGCCATTGTAAGTAGTAATAACATTTGCATGTATTTGGTGGTGGGTTTTATATTGGTGTTGATTAGTTTTGTGATCTATTTATAAATATATTACATAAAAATTAAATTAGAATATTTGTATTTATTTCATTTACCTTAAAAGTTAAAATTTTAGGTTAATGCATTTAATTTATAGTGAAAACAAAGTGATAGAAATTTATGACTACATTAATGGAGGAATGTGTGTTTAGAATATTTCCAATTCTTAGTAATTCAAATATTTCTCATCAATTATATTATTAAAATATGTGGATGCAAATCTTAAATTAGTGCAGAAAATCGTGCACATTTTTAGCATTTAATCCCTAATATCTGAGCGATTTTTAAATAACAAAACATTTAAACACCTATTTCCTTTTCACACAGAAAACACAATTGCTTACTTAAGTTTCAAAAGTTCAGACTCCATTGCAGGTTTTAGGCATTTAATCTGTATACAGTAACGTATCATTTATTCGGCAAGCTCGGGGCCAACATTATTCCGGTTTTCAAAATTTGCTGAATCTCGGGTCCATTCCAGAAAAAACTCCAATCAATGACACAGCTGTTTTAATATAAAGAAAATACATGCTTCCCCACCTGCACTTCCCCTTCACAAAAGATAGATAACTATAAAATAAACATTCCCAATCGTATTGAAGGCAAATGTAAACATCGCTTACTTCCTCCACAGTAGTCAAAATAATCACATTGCTGAAAATAAAAAATGCATTAAGAAAATTATATAAATTCAACTACTCTAAGTGTTTTAATTTTTCTTTCAAAAGAATCTTAAATTTCATAAACTGACTTAATACCAAGGAGAAAAAAAGCTCCTGCTCCCATGCCACTGTAAAACTCCTCTGTTAATGTTTTAAAAACGCTATTTTTTCTTCGGTTCGTTGAAAGTAAACGATGCAATGTCACAAAACCATTTTCTGAAATCAGTGGCGAATCACTGAATTGTGAAATAATAAAAAAAAATCCGAATAATCCGGTTTTTGGGTCATTCTGGATTTCAGATTGCCAGATAAAAGATTTGTTACTGTACTTCTATAGATGTAACTTTTCTGGCTGAATTTTATTAGGAAAACTGTTTAAGTTTTAGATCAACAAGAAAACAATCTAATAAAATTTAGCAAATGTGTTCCTTAATTGTTGTTTTTGAAGCATTATTTGAAAAAGTTTGATAAAACCTTATTGTTTAGAGATTATTTTCCCATGATCTCAGTAATATGCAAATATTTTGAAGATCTGCTAAAGATAGCTCTCAACAGGAGTTTAGGAATATTCTGTATTTAACTGCTCTTGTCTATCTAAAAGAGGCCTTGTGTTGTTAATAAGCTTCTTTTATATTGCAGGGATTACCCGGAGGGCGAAGAAGGTGCCAAGGGGAAGACTGTCGCAAGAGGAGAAGAAGGAGCTGAAGGTTATGTCAGCAGCATAAAGAACGTGACCCAAAACATGGTGGGAAGAATATCCAACTTGAGTCGTGGAAGTTTAGGTGGATTAGCTAACAAATTCTCTGGTGGCTTTCTTAATTTCTAGTTTTGCGTTAGTCTTTGTCTCAGAGTGAGTGCCTCGTCACTCAGGTTGTTTCTATACAAAAGCCCTCCAACAAAAAAGCGTGGAGTCTGTTGACTACGATATAGGTTTCCTTTCGGGGCATTTGTTGCATTTAGTATTGTAAGGTTATTGTTAGTGTCTCTGCTACTTGAGTGTACTTAATTACCTAGGACCACAGATCAGCAAGCGATTGCTGTGTAGATATATACAACAGGCACAAACGAGTGTCTTATATAACGACTATTGTAGACCAGAAATCTAATTGCCTATTTAGCAGTAACAAAACAATAACATTGCATGTTCTTTTTAAATGCCAAAAGTGCCCCTAGACTAGCGGCACATTTATCTAGCAAATAAACTATTGAAATCCACTCTTTTGAAGTGAAAAGTGAGATTTTAGTCTATGCATTTTCTTCATGTTTCTCGGTTTTGCCAGTAAGTGATTCATTGTGCTCTTAAGCGGCATGTGCGGATACACTTTAGAAGGAGGAAACACAGACATGCAGAACATTTATCACACTTAGCTTTTCTTTCCGTTTTGTTGTTGCATGACTGTCATATATAACTGGTTAAAGTTACAAGAAATTAGATTTATTACTTTTCAACATAGGTTGGTACTAATTATGTCTTAGAATAGGCTAATTTTTAGGAAAATATAGTTATGCAATCTCTATTCTTTCTTAACTTTAAAAATATTACTGTTTAAGATATTTGATGCAAAGAGTTTGAAATGAAAATTTTTACTATGGTTTAATGTGTTGTGTTAAAAAAATTTACATTTTATGATTGAAATTTTTTTTTTGTTGAGGGTTAAAATTGTTTCAGGAAAATGATGGATATTAAAATAACTGAGACTACGTTATTGCATGTTATTTAATAAGTTAACAGAAATCCGTTATGTAGTTGCTTAAAATATATAGTTTATCTATTAAAATGCATACAAAAATTGATTTGTCGAATAATTGTTTTTTTAAGTAATACATATGGTGCAATATTATAAATCTCTTTATAGTTTTAAATCTTTAACATTGAATAATGTAGGGTACATGTAAAGGAAATGCATCTTGTGAGATCAATGTTTTGTCTAAATATTTAGCAATACTATTTCATGGACAAAATCAAAAATCAGCTTCTGATGCTTCTTTAAGGAGACAGTTACCGATAAATTATTCTATATACACATGCTAATTGCATTTAGGCATTGATATCAAAAACACTTCTCCTAAAAACTTGAAGATAAATAATACCTAGCTGTCACAAACAACTAAAAAAAAAATAAGATCTTCAATAATTCCAAATAATAAAATAAAAAAAACTAGCTTCAAGGAGCATTTGTATGCCATGTGATAAAGAAAGGAATTGTATCTGTCTTTGTAAAGAGCGTTTAGCCTTACTGATCTCTTCGTCTTTTATGTATATTTATACTTTGTCTGAACATACTCTATATCTTGCTTATATGTACATCATACAGTCTATGATATATAATTTCATCATTAAACCTAATGCAGTGCTGTCGAATACTAGTGTTTCCGTGTTCTTAAATACTGCTAAGGTGCTGGACTCAGCATATTCTCTAAACAACGAAACTTAGACCAAGTTAGTGGTCACTCTTTAGTGTTTTGAATATTTCTCGCCTAACAGAACTTACCAGTTTGGTAGGGTGTGTACCTCCTTTGTTGTATAATTACCGTATAGTGCTGTGTGTGTGTCACAGTTTTTCTCATAGTGTGTATTTTTGCCTCACCTCATGTGCATTTATTGTATATTGCGAGAAGCGTAACTACCTTAGATTTTTATATTTTACTTGGGTATTATTTTTATTTGCTTTTTTTTTATTTGCTTTATTAATAATGAAAGTACTTATTTTTTAGTTAAAATATTTATAGAAAAATAAAAATATCTTTTGAATACAGTGTGATTGTGTATCTCAACTCAAAATGCAAGAATCAGAAAACTTGAAATTTTACATATTTCTCTGGTCTATAGTATTCATTCTGTTCTCTATTCAATATTTTTTCATTTGTTTTATATGATGTACCTAAACGTTTTCAATTGAAATAAAATCCATTTTTGGTTTGCGAGAATTTAAGTTTACCTTTTTTTAGTCAAGACTACTAGTTTTTAAAAATTCCTGATTTGTATTTATAGTTGTTGAATATGATAATTTTTTTTTCTTTTATTCAAAAATTCTCATCAATTTATATATTTATAAAAATTGTAAATTTAATTAATGTTTTAAGCATAGTATTTGTATGTTGTTGGATTTTTTTTAAAGATATTACAAATGTGTAGTTTTTGACCAGAGAAATGCCTTGACATATTTATAAAGGTTTAATATAATTAAAAAAAACTTTTAAAATATTTGGAAAACTCATTTTATAAACGTAAAAAACGATTATCAATTATTTCATTTCCTCTTGCGTCCAGGAAATTGAATTAGGGCTTTATTGAACCTTTAAAATTCTAAATATATATTAAGTTGTAAATATGAAAATTTAATGCATAATTGTTTGATAAATTCAATCCCATTAAAGAATATAACATTTTATTAAAAGTCAAAATTTTTTAAATTCTCATTAAAGAATTTGATCCCGAACAAATTTGTATAAATTTTAATTTACCACCCATTTCATGCTGTATGTATTTTTATCATTTGATTTTTTTTTGTTTTGTTAAAGTTATTTTAAATTTTATGGTAAAGAATGTTATATATTCTGTAAAAAAGCAAACATCTATGCAAATATAATGGTTAGAGCTGTCATATCTTTATAATTAGTTGTGTGCTGCCACCTTATAAAACTTTTGTACAATTTCGTAACTTCTATAGCAATAACTTTATATATGTAAATCACTATATATGTATTATGTATAAAGAGTTATTTTTTTCTTAATTTTTATTAATTTAATATTTTTAAAATTTCCTGTGATGTTTTCTATTGAGTTTATGTAGCATTTATTTATGATGCTAGTTTTTATGCCATATGTCTGACTATTCACCAATCATGCAATAAGATAGAGAAAAATCGAATATTGGTGGTGGCAGCATGTTTTATGTTGATCTTCAAATTTCTTTTGTTCTGTATTTATGTGATTGAACAGTAAAGTTCACTAGTCTAGTCTTAAATATAATCTACTTCATATTTTTCTTGCAAAGTGAAAATGTACAATTTGTTATTTATTAGAAATTTTGTAGAATTATTTGTACATTTTTAGTTCTTGGTAGTTTTTAGCTCTAATAAAGTTTTTAAACTTCTGTTTCATTTATGTGTAGCTTTCTTAGCTCTATTCTACTAAAAGCAGAAATTCAAGTCATTAAAATATTGCCAACTTAATATAGATTTTTATGACAAATTTAAGGTAGCTAAAAAATTTTCAATTTTATTATTATAAACACCAATATTGTAAAAGATATTAAAAAATAATGTAATTTTATTTGAGTTGTAAAATTATAAATTTTGTTTTAATATTTTTCTATTGAGAATAACATACAAATATTTTATTCAAAAAATAACTTTGTTTCAGAATTTCATTAATATTCAAGAAAGTTGTAAGGGTGTCAGATATAAACCTTCATGTAATAATTTTAGGTACTTACGTATTAACGCAACCAGGCCAAAATTTGGCGACCCTACTTACGGCAACCAAAAATCGCCAAATTTGGCGACCTTACTTACGGCAACCCTACGTGTTATACGTGGTTTTTCGTAAAGAAATTATTTTGCTTACTGGTTAGATTGAATGCCGTCAAATCGCGCCAACCTGGTTGCGATAATACGTAAGTACCTAATTTTATATCCAAGAATGGCAAGATTTTAAAAAATTAACCTGAAATCATAGTATTTATCAAAAGATTTTTATGACATTTTGAGGTTTAGGAATGTATATTTTTAATTGAGGTAAATTTGTTTTATCTCAAAGATTTCTATTAAACTTAAATTTTTCTAATTCGAACTATGATGATTTTATCACACAATATCCATTTATAAGCCAGCAACGCATGGAATACGCCCGTGTTGCAAAAAAACGAGTAGACTTGTATCTGATCTTTTAACAAGTAGAAAAAAAAAGAGCAAAAATGTCAAATGATTACCTTGACTGCCTTTTTTAAAAATAGAAAATCATTAAATTAGCATTTTGAGATTATATACTTATACTTGGTTATATGCAGGTAAGCATCAAGTTCTTTCCACCAAATTAAATTTACCAATATTTAAATCTCGCTTCTAACCAAGGTTCATTATATATAGATAATTACTCTTTATAATGCCTGCACACGGATAATACAGATTGTTGATTTAAATATTTCCAGCTTTTTAAATTTTTGTAATTTTCATAAAAAAAATATTTAACTTTTTATTAAATAATAGCAATACAAGAATGTTTCTGATGCATCAACAGAAAATTAGGCTTGCAATCCTATAGTTTGTAAAAATTTTGTTAAAATATAAAAATACCAGTTAGAAGGATTCATTTGAAGCTGATTTATAAATTACTACAATTCTTATATAATTTTTATTTTACTCAATATAAATATGTATCTCAATCCAAAACCTTCTTAAATATATAATATGATTATGTATGTAACCAAATATCAATTTGTAATTATTATAAATCAATGCAATGGATGGTAAAATCTTAGATGGGCCCACCTCTTGGCGACTTATTTCAAATCTCGCCAAGTTGACTACTAATTGAATATTTGTTATTATTATTTTTCAATTAAAAAACGATACTTAAAGGCCAGAAATAATAATATTTTATAAAAAAAATTAAGACTTACTATAAATGTGTTTGAATCCTTTGACGGCGGAGGGTACGTGTGAATGATTTGCCGAATAAAGAATCTTGTAAAATCATAAAAACCTTCTCCCAAGAGACCAGGTGCATAAATGACGGGAAAAAAATGAATACATATTAATTAACCAATCAGGTTTCAGAATTTCGTTGCGCATTTCGAATAGTTTTGGTTCCGAAACGCCGTTGTGATCGGACGCTCAAACAGGGCGCTCCGTAAGATTCTAGACTGTTCTCCTCCATAATCTGTCTAGGTTGCCACATTGGCGACTTTATCGCCACTCGTTTGGCGATAATTCCAAAAGATGCCAAGAGGTGGGCTATTCTAAGATCCACCCCAATGGATATGCAATAGTTTTGGTTAACTTATACAATTGAAGTATCAGCTTTCTATTTACAGTTTAAATTCACTGCTCGAGTACATTTTGGATGGATTTAAAACAATTATCAATTTAAAAAAAAGCAAAATACACCTTTTATAGTGTACAAGTTGATTTAACCATTAAATTAAATGAACCTGAATGAAATAAATTTGTAAAGACATAAGTTTCTTTAAAAAAATTCCAAAAATAATTATTTAACAACTTATTATAATGGCTTTCATGTCTTAATAAACCTAAATTTAGAGCTTTAAGAATGGCAACTTTTCAATACTTCTGCAGCCTAATTTAGGTATTGCATTCTTGCAATACTTAAATTATTAAATATCGACTAATATTTAAATATAAATATTTAATAATATTTTGAGTTTCAATTTAAATTATAAATCATTTCCAAGCATGTAATAAGTTAAACAGTTACATTAAGATAATTTTTACAAAGGTTTTCTTTGAGAGTTTACATGGCATCAAAATGAAACCTATACGCATCTTGCATCTTCTCCTTTTTATCCTCTCTCCTTTCTTTCCAATGAAGTAGAGCAACCAAGAGAGACAAAAATATACAAGTTCCAACTAGAGAAATACAAGTTAAAAGTACAAGATGACTAGGAGTTACAAAAAGCTTCTTTACCCACTTCTTTTCCTCAAATGGTGGGTGAGGGATAACAACTATTTGAGAGTTAGGTATGATCTGGATCCATTCACGCTTGTGGACACTTTTGTTAAAAGTGGCTGGAATTGACACAGTCAAAACATCAATAAAATTTGGAGTCTGCCCAAGACCAAACAATGAATATGGGAGCTGGAGCGCAAAATGAGCAGATTGTGACAACTGAACTGAGGTACTGACTAAAGGTGTTCCATCTTGTGTGGTCATATTGTACCTGACCATAGGGCCTGGTTGATTTACCCCATAAGGCTCTACGGAGCAATTGTGATGATGACACAGCCCATTCAGAACCAATACTTTTAAAAAACAAGAGTCGAATATTTCAGTGTTTTTCAATGCGTGTACTTTCCACCCTTCTTTGGTGTTGGTCACTATGAGAACATCAAGAGTTCCGTCTTCGAAGATGTCAAAAAAGGTAGCTAACTGCGCATTGGGAAAATCTTTTAATCCTGGTATATCCCAGTTAACTTCTAAGGTTCTTCCAAGAGAACAATCTAGACAGGGAATGTTTTTCAAAATTACAGTTTGGAGGTACGTAGTATTTTTCTTTGACTGTAGAGTGATGATCAAATCAGGATAACCATCCATATCAACATCGCCAGCTCTGAGAGTAACAGGCAAAGCAGACTCGATTAAGGTTGATCCGAAAGGTATCTTAAAGCCCCAATTTGTAGCATCATAAGGATTTTTAAAATTGTCGAGTAAAGTTTCCCATGTAGAGGTATTGACATTCCATAATAATATCGCAGACTGTTGACATTTTCGATCATAACACACTGGTACCAAGTGGTCAACTTTTCCATCAAGATTCATGTCAACAAAAGTTGACTGCCACGTTCTTGAAGATTTATGAGGATATGGTATGGAAGTAGATTCGTTCCGAACAAAAGCTTTTCCTGTATTAAACCATGTTTCGATTTTGGATTCGCCCATGATTAGAAAGTCAGGAACAAAGTCATTGTTTAAATCTATTAAACCAGAAGAGTGAGGATTTTGAATTATCTGGTGATCTTTGTCTGTTAAAGAGTGATTAGTAAACGTCTTTTCTGAGGATGAAATCCAGACGTATCTTCCTTCATTTTTAACTTCTCCAATTATGTCAGGTATCATATCGCCATTGAAATCAACAATAAATGGTTGGTTTAAAACAGAAAGAATAGTTTTGGATTTGCAATCAAGAGTGCCATTGATCCCCCAAAGTATTTTAATATCATTTTCAGCCTTAATACCACTAACGCTAGATAAAGTAATCAACACGTCAATTATTGAGTCGCCATTGAAATCACCAGGCACCACACTAGTGATTACACTACCAAAAGAGCAGTTCTGGGCTGCATAAAAGTATGGACGATTTTCACTACCTTTTAAAAGTACTAGCTTACTCCCACCTTGTTGTAGTGAAATAATGTCCGTAAATTCATCCGAATTGAAGTGACCAAAAGCAGCGATTATACCTAAATCTTCACCCAAAGGAAAAATTTCGTTGGTAATGTCTTCAAATTTAAATGCTATTGTAAAAATTTTAAGATTCAGAAGAACACAAAAGAAAAGTTTAAATTTCATTTTCTTTTATCATTCATAAGAAGTTGCAGCATTATTTAATCATCAATGTTTACAGTTTACATTTGCATTATGACAGTACAGTCTGCTATTAACATTTGATGCCACCAAATGAATAAATATTTACTGTAACCAACGAGAGGCTTATCTTCAGATTTTTAAGTTTAATTAAAATTACTGCTTTAATATTTCATTCGTAATTTTAATTTTAAGGTGTATTTGAGTGAATCAAAACCTTCAAAGTATTTATAATTTTTCTTAAACTAAGATTTTGAAAAGTTATACACTTTAGAATATATTTTTGCTATAAAATATCGGATAATGCTCATTATTCAAGTATAAAATACACTTTAAAATGTTTTTCATGTTTTAAATAACTGAAATACAATTGAAAAAGTAATTGATTTTATTTTGTGGTTGCTATCAGCTGCACCCTTTGTTTTGAAATAAGGTCTGGCTTCCCCGTAGCCCGTAGTTTGAAAGTTTTTCAATGGCTACTTCTGCCTGCCGTTTGGAATGTTGTTGTGTGCATTTGTCCTACGTTTTAATTTTTACTACCCACATTTCTGTAAACTTTAAATGTTGTAATATAACTGATGCTTTTAAAGGACTTGGGTAGCATTGAATTTGTTATATTTTGTGTGTATCGTTGAAAAATTGTTGTTCGTTTGTTTGTTTACATTTGTAAATTTGCAACTAAAACTTAAAAAATGTGATCCTTTTCAAGACTCCAGAGATAATTCCTGTTCAACAGCTGATTTACTTAATTAAAGATATACAGTCAATAGTATTTCAGCCACATATAAGTTAAGTGCATCTGTCATCCGAGTAGAAATAAGTTCGAACAGCATTTTCGAAAATGATAATTTGCCAACTGGTTCATTGAAGATATTTTTTTAGATTATGGAAAATTGTTATATTTCATTTATTTCTGGAACAGTTATGCCAACTTAAATCTATGCATTATATACTATCAACAAAAACATTATGTGCTTGCTCCAACTCTTCTGACAAGTAAGTAAATACATCCATATTCAAGTATAAGTATCTGACATAATTCAGATACAAATTAAGTTGTTTTGCTAAGAATTATTAGCTTATGTTCCCCCCCAAAAAAAATTCGGAACCTTAAAGCTGCGAGGTTTACGATTAAAAAGCTGAATATTTAAAAATAAATAATTAGATTTTTTAATAATCACCGAAAAGGTTTAAATAAAACGTGCTTTTTATCAAAATTCGAAAGATACCATATTTTTAAATATATGTATAGATGTTTATAGAAACCGTATGTACAAACTACTGAAAAAAACATGGCTGCACCATTTTGAGACTTCTAGTGTTAGAAGTTGTTACCATGATTTTACATAACACCATGTTGTAACAAGAATCAAATCCTTTGTTGTCTTATGGAGTGTACTATTTTTGTATACCATGTACTTAAAAAAATATACATTTTCATTCAGAAAAAATGGAAATTAAAATATTGTTTTTGTATGTTAGTTGATTCTATATGTTTATTTTAATGCTATGTTTTATAATTTATATTGATTTGACACATTTTAAATAAAAATCGAACCAATTAATGAACTATACATATGAATTTATCTTTTTTTTTTTAAATTCAATGGTTAGTTAGCATTAGATAAAATCAAATTCCTTTATAAAATCACTTTATTACCTAGAACTAATGATGCATAAAATTAAATTAGTCTACTATGAGAGAGTTAAAACTAAGTTTGTTAAATACAAAATTTATGTAAAAAATGTTTTAATTTTTTATAATCTAATATCCTATATGATGTAGTGTTGATAAAGTGAAATATCAATGCTTTATTTGAGAAACCAAACTTTCTAATTGAAATGAAATGATTTTTAATAGAAAAAATTCAAGTGCAAACGTCCCCAAAATGGTATGGTAAGCTAGTTTTGTTGCGAGCTGTTTTTGTTTGCATTTCATATTGCCTATAACTGAAAATACTTTTAATTGAAATAACATTCGACTATGGCATAGTAAGCTAGTTTTGTGGGTGTGTGTTTTGTTTGCATTTAATTTTTTTTACATGTTTCTTTTTAAAAACTTTTGTTTCATAAATTAATCCAGAAACCATGCCAAATTCAGCAGCCGCATTTTTACAAAATTGCCAGATGCCACTGTAGTTCCATTTTGAGGGACACGTTTTTTATTTTCGTGTGTATGTATTAAATATAATTTTTACCCCAATAAAATAGACCATTTTATGAATATAAATTATTGTTTTCATTACGAGTTGAGATGAAAATTATGTGCATGCCTTGGTAGTTTTCCCCCTTATAAAATCCAAGAAGGGTCGACACATTATTATAAGTTCCTTGATTTTCTTAAAACTTACCCATTCAAAATGTTCTCAATCTATCATAACTCTTTTCTAAATTTGCTTCCCTTCTTGGAAGTTCATCCATTTACTTATTACTGTATAACCAAATCTGGTTAAAAGTTATAATAGTATAATTAAGAGTGACATTTTTAAAAGTTATACCTTAAAATATGTATTGTTCTCTTGATATTGCTAATCCATTACATTTTGTGTCATTTAAGATAGAAATGTTTAAATTGTTGATTCACTAATATTTTGGTTAAAATGTTTGGGAAATAATGTAAATTGGCTGTTTCTAGGTACAAGAATGTTTTCACTTTAAATTATCAAGCTAGCTTATCAAGGAAAGAAACTTAAGAGAATGATGAAAATAGTTTGCTTGATTGTCCTTATCTATTCTATTCTTATTTGAACACACGCTTCCCCTAGTCAATAATCTGAAAATATAAGTTACAAGCAAATTTTCTTTATTACAGAAACATTTAAATCTTGAAATTCCATAACTTTCTTGACCAAAACTTAGAAAAATTGTAAGTTACAAAATTAATGTAGGGTCCAAATAAAATGATCAAAATAAACTGAATATTTAAAAAAAAAAAACCTTGCTAATGGTTAATTCTTATTTCATTGAAAAACAATCCACATGCAAACAAAATGCATAATCAATTGCAAAATAGCCCATCCTGTTTAAATAACCAAATGAAGAAAAGAAAATTAGTCAATAATAAAGGACAATAACTCAATGCAATCAACTTGTGTAAACACAGTAGCTGGAGGGAAAAAAAAGAATCGTTCAAAACAAACATAAGAGGCATGTATTCAAATTCAAATGCTAAGTGAATTTCGTGGATTTGATTTCCGATATGAATGAAGGCCATTCGTGAGATGAAGTTTACTACCTACTGCCCACTGTTTTAAAAATTGGACTGCGTCATCACTCCAAGAAATACAAACTGGGCTCATATGCCTTATTCTTACAGCTATCATTATAAGCTATTGGCGTTCTTCCAAATGTCCTGTGTTTATTTTTTGTTACACACCATACCATACCCGATGCAAAATGGCTGATTTTCGTCCAGGCCAGCTTTCCATGACATCTTTCAGCGAGTTCCGCCATAATAAAGCGTCTTGAACTGACGCATGCGTAACTGCACCCAAATATTGTACGGGTACTCCCAAAAAAAAAAGAGGGACTCGCCTACATTGTATCTTTAGTGAGGGGTGATATATACACCAAGTCAAATGATTCTTCCATTGGGGGAAAGTATTCGTTCCTTGTGTTTAAGAGACTATTTAGGGTGTTTTTATTAAAATAGATTTAACCTTTGTTTTTTAACTTATCAAATTTCATCCATGTTAAATTTTTCGTATTTAAGTATTCTTACAGAATACCGATTTTTTTTGTATAATTTAGAGGAATTAAATTTGTAATGCTCATCGTTATAGTAATGGCGTTAAATTAGAATTTATAAATCTTTTGACCTTAATATACTAAAAAGTATTTCGTATCCTGCATGTCATTCGTATAAAAAACGTGCAGGTTTTACATGGTCTGTAATTCTGGATTGAAAAAAAAAACATACGCCAAAATTCTTTTTGTATATTTTGATTATCTGAATGTTCGTATATTTTCGGACTTGATCCGTCAACAATTTGTGAAAAAAAATCTTTTGAATTCCAAACTTTTGTAAGTTTACCAGGTTTTTGGAAGGCTAGTTTCTAGGAACACTTTTCTCAGTTATTGTAGTCGACGTAGTAGTACACTTGTTGGAATTGTGTAGAATTGATATATGTCGTGTTTATCTCAAATTAAAGTATGCTGAAATATTTTGAGGACCAACTGTACTGCATCTTTAAAGATACAAATCATCTTAAGATGGAAGAATTTAAACCGCTTAATTATTAATTCAATATGTTGACGGGCCCTTCCTGCTCCTCACGAACTGTCATGCGCAGAGCCTCTTTTACTTCTCCCCGCGGAAACTCGTTTGTGCCTTCATGTATGAATATGTGTGTGAACAGCGCGCGTGCACAACCCGAGTGACCTCTTCTATCGTTTTATGGCGCCGCACTACTGCGGGATTACGAACCGCCATATTTGATTCCGTATCGAATTGACGTGCGCTTTTATTTTCACTGTGGAAAATAAAGCTGAGTTGGTTAGAAAATTGGAGACGCTTGAAATAATTATAAGAGAAATTGACGTATAAAAAATATTTCAGCTTACCATACAATCACAACATAATTTCAAAATTGCTTATGTATTTTAAAAACCGAAACTAGAACAATTGTCAATATCGAATTTTTGGCTTACTAAAAATTCGTCTGCGCCGTATCGCGATTTTGGATTTTCACAAAAGCAACATCCGTTTGTCATGCTCCTAATAATTAAATATGATTTTAATACCAATATAAAATTAATTTTATGATGCATATATAGATTTTTAAAATAATTTGAATTGTTTTGAATAGCAAGATTGAACCTCAATGTGTGCTAAAAATTTTTACAATGATAACATTATTTCTTTGAATTTGTAATATTTAGGAATATAATAAAGTATTACACTCATACAAATTGTAACTTGTACCCTAAAGTATTTTTGAAATCAATGAATACACCCATGTAAAAAAAAAAAATTACACTGGAAAACATTATAGTCTACCAACTAATTTAAAACCCTGATTAGCTCTTTAACTTTATAGTTGCTCAAAAATTTAAAAAATCCTGTAATTTCTCCCACATATCTTGCATCTCAATTAATGATCTACTGAAACCTCAAAATTAATTGGAAATTGAATTATTTTTCACAAAATTGATTAAAAATTCACAAAAAGAGTACCCATTAAAAATTCTTATACATACCTGCCAACTTGTACGAATTATCCGTACAATGTACGGATTTTTACTATTTTGTATGGGTGTACGAACAGCTAGAAAAATCGTACGGATTTCACGGTACTTCTCGTTTCCCCCCCCCCCCCCCCCTAAAACCGTTTTTTTTTAATTTTTTAATATTTTTTCAAGTCACCAACGAAACTGAAACGGTTTTCCAAAGCTGCCGCGTCAGTCAAAATATTTATTCACACTCCAAGATTGCGCATATGTTCAGCACTAAAGCTCGTTGGCGAGGATGCACTGTTTTCTTTTCTGTTGCCGACTTGATTTGTCAAACCAAACCACTGCTTCGATTTTTCGGGCTTTACAGGTTAATAAAGAAGCAGAAAATCGAAAGTGCTTTAGTTTTTTAATTCTACCATCTTTTGGACTAGACTCCAAAACGTAAATAATAGTACTGGACTTGCGCTTAAATAATAGCACTAAACCACGGCGCCGGGGATGCACTGTTTTCATTTGTGTTGCCGACGGGACCTGGCGAACCAAACAACTATTGCGTTGCCTCAGACTCACGAGATCTGAAAGAATGAGAATGAGAATCTGAAAACCAAAAATGCTTTAGATTTTGTTTCTTCCTTCTGTTTGGACCGCACAATAATGTTGCACGTATATAATAAAAGCACTCGAGCTCAGCGCCGGAAATTCATTGTTTTCATCTGTGTTGCCGACGGGATTTGGCGAACCAAGCAACTGTTTCGTTGTCTCGAACTTAACAGATTAATAAAGTAGAAAACTGAAAGTGCTTTAGTTTTTTTATTCTTTCTTCTTTTGGACCGTACTCCAACACTGCGCACTAAATCGCGACGCCGCCGTTTTCAATTATTTTGGCGGCACTCACACCGAACGACTGTTTCGTTTTCTCGGACTTCTGAGATTAAAGCACTTTCGGTTTTCAGCTTCTTTGTTAGTCTTAATTACTTATTTTAAAATATCCAAGTTAAACAATCCTGGTGTAAGACTCCAGAAAATATCAAGTTTTTTTGGAGTTTACTTCAAACAAAGCAGTTTACTTCTAATCATCCGAAATTCAAACAAATTTTACATTCTGCTCTATCTATGCATCTGATATTAAGATTTCTCATGGAGGATCTACTGATATCGAAGTTCATATCAATTCTAAAAAGCACAGTGACAACATCGAATGTAATAATAAGAATTCGAAAGCGTGCATAATTGATATTTGTGCTTGTGATTAAACACTTTGAATACCACCAACTCATTGTATGTTTCACTAAAGTTTTTGTGTCATAAAGAATGTTTTATTTAGGTGTAATGTAGACTAAATCATAAACCTCATCAAAGATTTCATCGTAAAGTTTAAATTTGATTTATTTTTAAATCCAAGTTAGTTTTTTATTTTATAATTTCCATTTTGAGCTAAAATGTAACAATTTGTTATATTTGAGAGCAATTTAATATTATGCATTTTTTTTTTTTTTTTTTGCATTTGTAATAGAATTACTATTATTTCTATATTACATTCATAAATATTGTCGCTATTTAACTTTCCATGAGTCATAGGAATGCAAATATTTTTTCCGTAAAAATTGTACTAATTTGAAAATGCCAATGTTGGCAGGTATGCTTATACTGCCTTCTGGTATTACAGCATGACACATTAATATAATGGGTTATGTGTCTGTAATTTCAAAGCTTGGTGTTTGTGTGTCAACTCTTAAGGATTTGTTTACTAAATTCTTACTGTCTAAAAATCCCTGAAAACCCAGTCTATGGTCTACTTTAATGCCCTTCGTGCACATTTTAAAATAAGTCACTCAATTCCAAAAGTCAGTTTAGTCCAAAAACTAAAAAATTTCAGAAGAAAAAAAACTTCTTGCAACTCAGCAAATGTAGGTATTTTTTTTTTTTTTTTTTTTTTTTTTAAACAATTGCAGCTAAAAATATTGCAGTTTTAGTTTATGTACAAAATAAAAAAATATGTTGGACATAACAAGTTTTGGAACATGTTCCTATTCTCACATTCAGTGAAAATACAAAATCAAGTTACAAAAGTTTTGCAAAACTCATTTACTATCTCAAAAAACACATTACACTTATTGTAGTATTAAAAATTCTTTAATCAAATTTAGAAATGTAATATAGCTTTTAAAAAAAAATTTCAACTCCAAATATATTTTCCTCTTCAAAAGGTGACAGTATATTCTGCGGATATATGTTCTTGGTGGCTGTTTTTTTTATGTGCAACAATAATTCTTTATGAGAAACTGGTGATTTTGCTGCATATCCTAATCATTGTCTCAGACCATAGTGCTTTTGAAGAGACCTTAAATTATTCAGTTCCTCAGTCTTTACGATTACACCTTTATTAATTGAGGTCGTAATGTATTTTCTTCTCAATATTTGCCTTTTTTGCAGGCACTTTTTGTACATCAATATTCAAGTTATGTCCAATTTCGCCTTGGACTTTAATTGTTTTTGTGTTATGTTTTGTCATAAGAATTGCCTTGCTGCGCCTAAACTGAAATTGCCTTGCCATTTTGGTAGAGCTTTGGCAGTGCCTAATTCACCTTTCCAGTTTTCCAATCATATATTTCCTATTAGTATTCCAGTTTTCCATTCATATGTACCTAATTTTAAAACAGTTCCCCCTCATATTATCTTTCAATAAACAGCACACTGCCAGTTATTACCAGAGACAACTGCATTATTATAAGAGAACTAATCAGACAATTTGGAAGGATAATGTTCTTTTTCTAAACGAAAGAAATAATTTTTACTCTTTCAATTAGAGAATGAAGTATGCCATTAAAAGCCTTTGTCTTGACCTTGTAAAAATCCAGCTTTCAATATAGATTTTTCTTCTTCATCATTGCTTGATTTTAGTTGGAAGAAATCCAAACCTAATGTTGAAGTTTTCTTCAAAGGCAATATGACAAAATTCATGTTTTTAAAGTCATTTTCACTTTTTTCATTGTAAAAATAAAATCTAAATGCTATATATACAGTCAAACCCCGTTAACTTGAAGTTGATGGAGTTGCTGAAATTTTTCGCGTTAATCATTGTTTTTCGTCTAATTAATGCAGATTCAAAACTACTAACTATATGTATATTTAATGTTGTTTTTTAGAACATTTACATTCCATGTATTTAGTACAATAGTTTAATACGATATTTATTTGGAACAAAAAAAGTCAATTTATTTATCAGTAACCTATTATTTATTTGACTTATTAAGAAGTCTGTTGTTGATTTTTGCTTTAAATTTTTAATGAAGCATTTTTTTTTTTTTTTTTTTTTTTTTTAATGTGTCTACCTTTTTTAAATTATTTAAAGCACATGAGGCATTATACCTGCTGCATTAGGAAACATTGCAATGTTTCATCTAAAAAGGAAATGGTTTAAAGAGTAAATTCTTTTTCGCCTTAGGCGGCTTCATTGTGTGAAATTTCGTTTTTGTTAAGCTTCATATGGAAAACTGCTTTTACTTCACGTTAAACAGGATTCCATGTTAAGCAGTGCTAGAAGTATTGGTAGATACGGGATGACCCGTCCCTCCACTTTTCAAGAAAAATACCCATGCGTCCCCTCACTCCTAAAACCACTGAAATCCATCGCCCCACTTTCAAAAACTCTCCATCCGTCCAAAAACTAATAAGGAAAAATAATATTAATCTTGAAACATAGTGACACTGAGAAAAAGTAATTTAAAATTTTCAACTTTAAAATAAACTATGGAGTACATATATCAAACTGTTATAAAAATGTATTATACTACTTAGTATAAATACTGTTAAACTTGGTTAACTTTTAACTTTGGAGGAACTTTTTTTTTTTAAGTTGTATGTTTGATTCATGTAAAGACAAGCTATTTAAAAAAATTTACAGTTCTCTTTTAATTTCATAAAAGTATGCACATTTAGAAGCACTATTAAATCTATATAACCAGTTATGTTTATAATGTTGAATTATTAATTTTATCTTTTAATTTTCCAATCAAAAAAACTAAGTCGCAGAATATTCATTAAAATAACAATAAATTTTGGATCTTTGTTCAAAATTAATATTAAGAAGTATAATTTATTTCTTTACTAGTTAATATTTTTACTATAAAATACGAAATTAAAACATTTATCATTGGAGAAGGGGATGGGGGGGGGGGGGTGCACTTATCGCCAACTTTTGAGCATCCCCCTATTTTCTTTTTCCACTTCTACCACTGGTGTTAAGCGATTTCGCTTTAACGGAGTTGAACTGTTTAAGATTTATTAACATGGCATTGAAAAATAATGAAACAGTTCCTAAAATCTTTTGATAAATTGTTTTTAAAATAGTATAATTCATAAAAACATAGTTTTTAATATAAATCCTTTATATGTCTTGTCAATTTCTACGTGCAATTGCAACTTTTTGAGGTTGGATCGAATTTTCAGTATTTGACCATTAGGACAAAAGATCCATTCCAAACTATTTACTAACTTCTTTTTTCTCCCAAAGCTTGGTTGAATAAATTTTTCATTCACAACGAGTATATGTCAAGAAAGTAAGTTAATTAATACTCCGAAGTTTTTGCCTTGTCAATCTTAATAGGGGAAGGTTTCATTCGTTAAATATTACCAAATTGATCATGTTTAAATTAAACTTGGTATATGGATAATTGTACAAGAGTAAAAGCTGATAAATTTGATGCAAGGCAGTAGAAACGTCTGTGAAAAGGATCTTTGCGTGACAGTTCCAAATCTTGATAGATTGTTATCGACAAGAGTGTACCAGGCTTTCACAGATTGGCAAAGCAGCCACGAACAAACTCAAAGTTATTACAAAAAATTTAATAATAGTAAGAATTAGTTGTTTTTCATAATGCCATACAGATGCACTAAGTGAACAGTGAAAGGCAATACTACATCACTACTTTTGGTGCTGTGAACTTGATGAGTTCTGGAACTGTACCTAGTTTATAACTTGCTTTTTAGGTGGGAAATGTAGGCTATTAGAATTGTTTACTTTCAGAAATGTAGGCATATGGGCTAACAATTCAACATAAAACACAAAAGAAGAAAAAATTGGACCAAAGGATTTTGGAATTGGCTACTCTAGTGATGTTTGATGACAAAAAAAATATTTATTTCTCGATCTACTGAACTTTAATTCTTTTATACGTTGTTTTTACAAGAATTACACATTTCATAAGCCTTTGTTAAATTTTTATATTATGACTTACAATAATATTTTTTTTAGGCACATTGAATATTGGCCATGCCAGCTCTGCCCTCTATATGCTCTTCGAGCCGACTTCATCTCAGAATATTAGAGTTTTATCGTGATCGTGTGAAGAAACGAGATAAAGGACCCTGTGATTAAATCCATATCTGAGTTTTATTAAAAGTTTGCAACATGCTGCAGCGTTCTTTAACCTGTAGCCTAATATGAGTATCATTATACAATTTAATTCTCCATCCTATAATAGTGTACCTACCAATATCCCATGTCGATCAAAAACAGTCAAGCTGGAGATGGCTCCTGGTATTGAGTAAGTATTGCTTGGTTGAATTCTGTCATACTGCTTTCAATTTCTCGGAATTCTATTTTTACTTGGGTTCTTAAATATCTCTGATTATATATATGTTATTGCAACTATAGATGCATGACAGGGTTCCCACGGTCATTAAAAGTGCTTAATATTTTTGAACTTGTTTTCAAGGCCTTGAAAGTGCTTGAAAATGCCCAAAAGTGCTTAAAAGTTCTTGAAAATGCTTAGAGGTCCTTAAAAGTCCTTAATTTTTACAGATGTTGTTCAGCTGCAAAATTTATAAAAATACAACTCGGACTTGCTATCCCCGCGTGACCGCCACTAATCTGCACTGTATCAAAATTTTCCGACATATTTGTATTGCGCATCCACCAACTTTAACTTTTTTGGTAGAATATACTTTATTAAAAATTTATATATAGATATGATGCCTGAAAACGAATTTTCATAGGTCCTTAAAAGTCATTGATTTTCATTCTGTGATTTGAGTGGGAACCCTGCATGATTTTTACTGATAAACTATTTACTTCCTCGGAATTGAAATTTAATTTGTTAAGTTCAATCAGCAATGATGTTATCTTTATCACATTTATGTATCTTTAGTTAGTTGAGGCATCATTAATTTTTTTCTTCTAAAATTAGCTTTGACACTTAGGAAAGGGCAAATCTTTGGTACTTTACTAAGGCATTTGTCCTAGATAAGTTTCTCGGTCCATTAGTTTTAATTTGTTTCAGTATTATGGCCTAAAATTCAATTAATTTATCAAAAGATTCTACATTGTCCAATTGAACTGTTTTGTGTTGATTACTAAATTTCTTTGATTAAAAAAGCTAAAATTGTAATTTTTATTTCATCTAAATGTTAAAATGATTACAAGTTAGTTCACTCTTGGAAATTAAATGGTAATTAAGATACTTTTTGTGATAAACTTTAAATGAAAAGTTATTTTTAGCCAATTATCAATAAGACAAGCACTTTTTCAATTTCAGTTTCTTTGTTATTTTAAATTGATTTTTCAGGTATTGGTTTTGCAAATTTTCTGAATCAAAAATTTTGTTTAATTTTTAGTATTCAAGAAAGTTTGTCTGCATTTTGCTAGAAAAAAAACACAGCCTAATCTTTGTCTTTACCATTGCTTGCTATTAATTCATCACAAAATAATTTAAATATTAAATTTGATAGATTTCCTCGTCTTTTGGGAAGATTTTATTCTGTACTTTTAAATATATAAACTATATTATGTAATATATGCATTGTTATGTTATATATGAATTACCATAATTTACTATATCTAAATTATTATCATGCTTTCCTTCAGACATTCTGACATACCCGTGATGACTGATGAAGAAGGTTCAATAATTGATATTGCTAAAAATGGTGTATTTGCTACTACTTTAAAGGATGTAAAAAGTCAATATTGCTTTGGTCTGCCATATCAGGTATTTTTTTCTTTTTCTACAGTTATTTTTTAATTATTAAAACGATTGCTTCATTCTCTTCCATTTAGTATTCTTGGTAGTGCAATTAACTTCTTGTATATGGAACGGTATAAAGCATTGTATGTTTCTATTATTCACATAGATTACATTTAATTTTGAAATATTATGCTAAAATGAAAGAGTCGTTAAGGGATTACTCAATTTTGTGGAAGCTTTGTGAAACTGATTTAATCAAGGTTATGACTGTTTAATAAGTTTTATTAATTTTTTCAAAACCAGTTATTTTAGAAAATAATTTCACTATTTGGATATTATGCCTAAATAGAAGAACTTGACATGACAAATTCTGAAAGAATTTCTACTATGTACATAGTCTATCATCTTTTGTGTAAAAGCAAAATTTTTGGAACAGTGCATACTGCAATCTCATTTGTTTGAATTTCAATTGTTTTGCAATCTAAAATAAGGTCTGTCTAGGTAGAAGGTGCTTAGTTTTTCTTTAAATAATTGCTTATCCTCTACAAACTGATGCTTTCTTAAAACTGCTCTATTGTTTCTGAATGAAGGATGCATTTTATTATTATTCTTTTTTTAATTTTCTTTTGTAAATCAAATTATATTTATATTATATTTTTTTTTCTGTGATATATTTCACAATCTAATAAAGTATGGCAGATTGTTGACCAATCCCGGAACTGGTCACGAACATAAAAATTAAGATTTCCCTGTTAGTCCGAGAGGTAACTGCAATTTTTGGACCCTATTGAACATCATTCTGAATTTTTTATAGAAATTGGAGAAAAGTGAGTAGATTACAAATCCACTGGTCTGCCTTGGCAAAAATGGTCGAAACTGGTTAAAAATCGACTTGGAATGAGTTGAACTAAAATCTGATTGCCAAATATGTCATAACTTGCCAAAAAGAAAACAAGCTATTTCATCTGGCAACTCAATGCATTTTGATTTTCAATAAGAAAAAGCGCAAACAATTTCTGATCTCTGGCTCGGAAAACTTGTATCTTTTAAAAGTAACCCAAATTGGCGACATAATTGACTTAATATTTATCCACAACTTGGCTCACTTTTACTAAATGCAAGTAGACCGTCGCCAGATATCTGAATCGTCTGCAACCTTCTTAAATTGAAAATTAAAGAGTGACGGTTACCAAATTAAAAAAAAATGCTCGTTATTTGGCAAGTTATGGCGCATTTGTCAATTAGAATAAGTTCAACTTATTAAAAGTAAAGTGGATTTTTGACCAGTTTCGGCCATTTATGCCACAGCAGACCAGTGGATTCGTAATCTACTCACTTTTCCCCAATTTCAATAAAAAATTCAGAATGATGTTCAATGGGGTCCGAAAATTGCAGTCACCTCTCAGTCTATATGTCTATCACCAATCTCCTGTAAGCATGTTGTGAGATTTTTCTGGCCATTTCTAATAAAATTCAGATTAGCATCCTTTACTTTATTGAACATGCATGCTCATTGGAGGGTAGAGATTTATATTATGTTTTAAAATCATGTTAATCTGTTTGATTTTTAACTGACAAATTGAATTTCTATATAGGATCATAACTATGGAGCCCAGCCACCTCCCACTCCCCCCAGTTATTCTCCTTGCCCATCACCAGCTGCAGTTGTAGCCATTGTAGATGAAGACACAAACCATTCTGTTGCTTCTACTACAACTGAGGAAGCTCCAGAAGAGAGTGTTACACGATGCATATGGTAATGCTGCATTCTGGGCTGTAGCAGCCTTCTGGGATTGAATTATTGAGAAATATTTTTTAAAAAATTACTTTAGCTAAAAAAAGCATCTGATTGTTTTTATATTAATTTTTTTTAATGAAGTACTCTAAAAATATATTTTTAAATACAAGGATTTAAAGAAAAGAAAATATTTTGCATCTTTCTAAAAAAAAGGCTCGTTTAATCGTCACCAGTCAGCTTTCTAGTGTAGATTGCCAGTTAAATGACGTCAGCGGAGCGATCATTACGCTGCCTGTCGGTGGTCATAGGAAAACCCACATGATTGGATGGTGGCAGTTGCCAGTGTCGTTCCATAGAAAATATTCGATCTACTAGAGCCAGTAGCCTCTCAACTGGTACGCCAACTGGTAGTGTGTAAATGAGCCTTGAGAGAAATATAAGCTTTATTTTAAAACATCTAAAAATAATAATAAAAGCATTCTGAAGTCCAAGTGAAGTTGTAAATGATGAAATTAGCTATACCAGTAAGTGCTTAATCAGTAGGGCTTGGTCAGAAAATTAAAGCAGATAATTTTCGAACATGTAGTGATTGATTTTAACAAGTAGATCTATTGGTTTTGTTAAGAGAATATTTATGTTTCTGTTTCATCAGCTTTCTTGTTTGTTGTCAACCTCATTCTTTGATCCTATTTTTTTTATTTTCACCATTATGTTCAGCTTTCTAATTCTGTTCCTAATTTCATCCTTTATTTTAACTTCACATTTAATTGCTACAAAAAAATAATAGGTTCTTATTTAACCTTCTTATTATACAGCCCGGAGTAGGCCTTGGCTTTCTTTACAATTGATTTCCGAATCCCTCTCTCACTGGATTTCTTTGTCCAATTTTTTATCTTTAAAAGTTTTAAGATCTTCGACTTGGTCAGACCATCTCAATTTTTGTTGACCTCTCTTTCTTATTTTATAAAGTTTACCTTTCATAATTCTTTTAGGCATATTTGTGTCTCACATTCTCTTCTCTCAATGTGTCCCATCCACTGTATTCTTTTTGCCTTAATAAATTTTACAATGTACTTTCCTTTAATTAGTCTTACGATTTCATGATTATATCTTATTCTCCATCTGTCATTTTCTCTTATCGGTTCAAATATTTTTGTTAGAATTCTGTTTTCAAAATTTCTATGGTTAATTGCATCCCGATCCGACTGAACCCATGTCTCTGCACCATAAGTAATTATTGGTCTAATTCGAGTCTTATAGATTTGAAATTTACATTTTCTTTTAATTAAATTTACTCTTTAAGATTTTATGGTTGGCAAAGAATACTGTTTCCATTTTGTATTTATCTATTTATACAGTCATGTATTTTGTTTTTATTATTTATTGTGTTCTCACCCAAAGATTCTTTTATAATACCTTCATGATAAAATGTTTCTAATTGCCATATACCCCTTACAATTCCAATTGTCCTATAATTTTTTTATTTTGATTCTCCTAAAAAGTTATTAAAAAGTATGTCACATATTCATGTTGTAGTAAAATTTATTTTTTGCTTTTAATTTTCAAGGTTCGTACGGTCCTTAAAAAGCCGAAAAAATTTCTAAGGCCCTTAAAATTTCTTATTTTTAAAAAAAATCTTTAGAAGTCCTTATTTTTTCCAAATTAAAAACCAATGATAGCGAAATTTGGAGATCATCCAAAGTGTTTTCGTCTTTCCTGCCTTTTTTGTTTAATAAAAAGGCAGGGTTTTTTTCCGAAAATAGCATCTTTTCTGAAAAAATTCAAATGGAATGATCGCCCTTACCGAAATCGCCTGTTGCGCATGCGCATTCATGTACAAACGTGCCACCCACAGACCAGTGACTCGCTGTAGGCATTGAATGGCTTTTGATGCCAGGTGCATCATTAGTAAGTAGATTGCTGGGGGCCATCCCAAAAATTACGAATGTAGTTAGTTAGCAAGTATGTCTATTTCGTACGTACTTTGATTAAGTGTATGTCTCTGGATTTTTTTTTACCATGATCTCTTACTCAAAATAGATAAGAAAGGTATTGGAAACAGTAGTTTAAAACTCTTTTTAAGGTGTATAAACCATAAAGTGTGTTTTACGAAGCATTTAAAAAGAATATATTTCTGCAACCGATACGCGAAATCGCGATGCTCTCTTACTAAATTTAGGGGAACGTTTTGTGTAATTTTAGCTATTGCTAATTAATTTCTGAACGTCCGCTTTATATTTGAAATTAAATATCACAGAGATGTAATCAAAATCCCGGATTATTTCCGATTTAAAATATATATACACATCTTTTAAAGCCTATAATAGCTGCATGTATGACAAAAAATTGCAATTTTACTCAGAATTTGATCTGCTTTTGGAAATAAAAATTCACATATTTTAAGACATAGTCCAAGTTCTTTAATTAGAATATTCTTTTTGTGATATCATGAATCTGGTATATTTTTAATACCCAGCAAAAAGTACGGTTACATTTGGAGAAATACCTACTATCTCTTGTCTAACAATGGTTAAACCTAAAAAGTAAAGTTAAACGGTTGGGGTTGATCAAATTTTAGAAAATTTTGCATTGGAGTTGGTTGTAAATACTTTATTAACATTCTTAGCTAAATATTACAGTTATAAATTGCTATTTTTATACAAATCAGGGTGGCGACAGACCGGGAATTCGGGGAATTTCACTCTTCTGGACAAGTCTGTGAATTTTGTAAAATTACTCTTTAATTAAGGAATCTTAAAATATTTGAGTTTCTTTTCTCGTATTCTCCGTGCGGGGGCAGAAATCTATCTTGGATCGCGTCACGTGAAGTAGAGGCTGTGAAATCAGCGTCGTATTGTTTAAAAAAATCCTCAAACTTCAATCTGATTGCATCCTTTAGAGATATGATTATTTTCTTCTTGCCTCTCGTTTTTTGTCAACAAAATATATTAGAACTCAAATTATTTACGTATTATTTATGTTAGATTTTAAGTTATCCTATAACTTAGAAGCGCGGTCGCCAGTAGCCTTTCTGTTAAAAAAATCTTCTAATTTCAATCAAATTGCATCCTTTACAGATATCATTAATTTTCTTCTTGCTTTGGATTTTTGTCAACAGAATATATTAGAGATCTAAATTCCTTAATATTTCAAATGGATTCCATCGGATTTTTTCGTTTTTGTTAACCGTTTTAGCGCTGTGTTACAGGTTTGCAACAATCCTAATAGCATTCATAAGCAAAAATGCTTAGATCCTGTACTTTTTTTTTGTACTTTCATTTTGACATTTTATTGAACACAATTAACTGAAAGTTATATGTGAGAATTTTTAATTAATGTTTTACATTCTTTTTCATGCTCTAAAGATATTTGTTTTGATTTTTATCTTTAATTTATTTTGGAGCAATTTAGACTTAGACTATTTAGAATTACATTTACTTATTAAATTTGTATATTTTTAAATTAGTCATTATTTTATTTTTTGAATGATAACATCCACAGAGAGACATCAGGGAATTTTCTGGCAATCAGTGAAATCTCAGGGAATTTTGTTTCTCGAATTCTATAGCCACCATGCAAATGAATATTTTAGTATTTTAATGATTTAACTTTTGCTTTTTAAAATATTTTCTGAAGAAGTTTTTATTTCGTGCCTTTTTGAGCATCATTGTTAAAATTCTAAAATCATTGTTAATTTAAATGTATTAATCGTGGAAGAAAAATAAAATAATGTAAAAATTATGGCAGAAAATCAGTTACGAAATTTTGCAATTGGCTTTAAAAGTGCCCTCGGAAGCAGAAGATTATTAAAAATATGCATAATTTATATTGCACTTCAAAAATTTAAACTACATTTAGCTAAAGTACTATATCTATTTCTCAAAATGATTGGTTATAATCATTAGGTATTAAAAGAAATTTCATTCAGGAATTTTAGTGTGCATTAAAATTTTCTTTTCATTCAATTTCACCCCATCATTTAAATCACAAAGAAAATTGAGGTTCTTAAAAAAATTAACAAAGTACTTAGAAAGTCATTAAAAAGCCCTTATTTTTTATTTTGAAAATCTGTATGAATCATGATTTTGTAATTGTTTTGCTTAACACTGTAGGAGAAGCTTATGAGAATGGTCTGTCACGTGTCAACATTCCAAACCAAAGCAACGAATAATAAAGGCGTGTGTCATATATCAAAATTTAGACTTCAGTGAGAAGAATTGTGATAGTTGAATTAAAACTAATTTGTTACGGTAAACAAATGTTTTAAATGTGAACTTGCAAAGTAGTTTTATTCGGAAGGTGATCAGGCAGATCTGAATCCATTTGAATTATTAAGATATTTAATGATAACTAGGTACTACATTATTAACTAAGGAAAATTTAAATGGAAGGAATGAACGACACAAATGCATCTCTCTGAGGATCACTACAATCTGATAATTTCTATGCAGGGTTGCCAATTCTGAGATCACAATTGCGTGCACGTGGCATGGAAGTAATATGATGGTGCTTAGGCTATGCACGTGATCATCAAGTGGTAGAATAGGGATGCAGACCCCTGCATACTTATCATTTCAAGGTCTTAAGATCAGTTTTTGACTGAAAGAGTGCTCCAATTGTAACCAGTAGAAAGATTTCTAAAATATCAGGGATCAGTTTTTTCCACTTTTTAGCTGTATTGCGCATTTTTAATTTTTTAGAAAAGAAAGAATTCCGCTTTTTCAAAGAAAGTTCTGCTTTCCTAATTCTTGAAAAAAATAGTCCCCCCGCTCTTTTAGGGGGGAAATGCTCTTTTTTCTAAGGCCAAATCCGAGCTAAGAATTGGCAGATAGACTTGTCAATGATAATATCTATCTACCAATTCTCAGCTTGTTTCTCAAGTTTTTGTGACAAAAACATAGATAATTTATGGTATGGAATTGATGGTTTTCTTCATAGATGTCGATCTGAGCTCAAAATCACTTAATTAAGTTTCAGTTGCACTTAAAAGTCAACAATGCATATAAACGACTTATATTAACAACTTTGTTTTTATGGTTTAATTTTTTATTGAGGCATATTTGTAGAACTTTATAAAACGAAATATTTGGACGTTTTCGAGACAAATATTGCTTAAAGATAATTAAAATTTTAAAACCGATTAAGTAAACTATGTTCAAAGACTTCATTTGACTATTTTTTCATTGTTTTTTAAAATGCAGTGAACAGAAATTGTACTGTGATACAGAAAAAATTAATGTCCAAATAAGTGAGTTTTAATTGTGAATTATATAAATGTTGATAAAAAGAAATTCACTGCATGTCAAAATTCTGAAGGACCATTGCTATGTACAAAAAATTGCCTATAAAAACACTACGATTTTTATGATACGGATAATGGATTTAATGACATTGCTATAGGCAGTCGGTAGTATTTTTAGCAATATACTACCGATTTCAGCAGGAGCAAACATTGATTTCAATTAATATAAATTATTCCTTCTGATTTTCTGGAGAGAAAAAATAAGCTATAAATATAAAAATTTAGTTGAATTTTTATTTGATAGTTATCATTGAAGATAACGGTGTCTAATTTAATAGTCCCATTTAAAAGGATTGATACGTTAAAGGAAGAATATTTTCACCTCAATTCAAAAGTTCTGACTTACTTTGTTTGTATTGCGTTCAGGATTTTTTATATTGACGATTTAACTTATCTTTACTTTTTCCATTCAATGTTTTCTCTATTGTTTGTAATTTTGTAAAAAAAAATAATTAAATTTTGAAAGTTCGCTAACTTTCCGTCTTTCAAACATTTTGGGAGTTGACCCTGTACATATTAGTGAATAAATATTGTCTGATACATTTAAAGATGTTTGGTTGTATTCTTTGATCCCAAATATGTCTATTTAGATGCCAAGTTTGTGATCCTAAGTGACTTGGAAGCAGAGATATTGATAATATACTGATATTTCGAAATGGCCACCTTGAAATCCAAGATGGCCGCCAGAAAAGGTGGTTCCTATCGGAAATTGAAAGCTAAGTACCTAAGTAGCACCTGCAAAAAAAATTTATCCGGCGTGTCCACATTTTCATGTTAAGCCACCCCACTATTATAGCTGTCCTTAGGCGGTCAGTTTTGAAGCGCTTTGGGGTGGCTCTAAGAATCTGAAGCCAGGAATTAGTTTTTTCCAGCTGGAAATTTTTCAGCTTTAATTTTTTAAAAAAGAAAAAATTTAGCTTTTTCAAAGAAAACTGTTTATTCTAATCCCTGATAAAATCATCTGTTTTTCCACCCCACAGAAAAAAAATTCACTTTTACCCGATTACTGGGATGGCATGTCTGCTCCAATTTAAATTTCAGATACAACCTGATACAAAATGGCCTTTTTTGCGACAAATGCTGTCCAACATTTCTGTGGCGATTCATCAGCAATTCTTTCGTCATCTTCTCCATACCGCGTATCAAATATTTCGGGGCTTTTTTTTTTCTTTTATATTTTTCCGCTTTTTTCCGAAAATCACCATTTTTCTGCAATTTTTCTCATTGATAGAATAATTTTCCCTTTCCCAGTAAGTTTTCTCTCTTATTTCAGGTGCAGTTTAATTCTACGAATTTTGGGTTTTTTGAGCAAAGTTTTGATCAGGAATGAGGCGATCACAATTCATGCTTCTTTTAATGTTTTAGCATCATTACTTACAGTATGATAGACATTTAACTGAGAGTTATGCTTATGTAATGGTGAGACTTGCGACTCTATGGCTATCGTCTAGATTTACATTATTCTATAATCATTTTCGCCAAGTGTTGTGACGATATAATAGGAGATTTCCATTCGAAGAAAAGATTACATTCGGCATTATTTACGCTGATGTGAGAATTGTTTTTGGCATGTGTTATGCTGTTGTTAATATCTGATTTTACCTTGCTTACAAGTTTAACCATGAACACATATGTACATATTCCCCCAAACCTCTGATGCAATGATTAATTTTTTGCCTCATTTGCTATAGCCGTTATTTGTATTGGTCATGGTTCATACAATTTAAAAAACCTTAAAGTGTTTGAAAAAAAAATTCATTTTCAAGTGCTTGAATTCTGTAAAAATACGTTTAAAGTGCTTGAATTTCATTTTATTTTCTAAAAATGTAGACTCTTAAAAAAATTTGGTCAACAAAATGAGCAAAATGTTTCGCCAATGTTAGCCAATCAACAACTAGGAAAACATTGCAGTTGAATACATGTAAATTTCATCATTCCTCCCCTTTGATGAGTACGGCGCTGTGCATGCGTAACATATCTAGAATATCTGATCAAATCACGTGATCTCTTGTTTCGTTTTTGCATCGTGTGGTCTAATTTTTAGCGCACTGTTTGAAAATGGTTGGAAAGTGCATTTTCAGTTCAAACTGATTAGAAGAGCCAGAATATAATATTGAAGCCTAGGTGTTGGATTTGCTTGATGTACTTAGTGTGTCAAAAATGTCATGATGGGAGAAATTGCTTTAAAAAACTAGGCAAAGAGTGACACATGGATTTTTTTTCAATCAGAAGTTCGATGAGGATTGTTCGAACTATTTCTTATGATAAAAAATACCCCGAAAGCGGATATATTTCGAAACAATCAATGTCGCCAGCTTGATGGAGGCGCATGTAATTGAAAACGAAGTTTTAGATACTGAAGTACTATGAATATTGAAAATCATAAAATCACAGCTCATGGATTAAATGAAAACATAGATAAATTATGTAATTGCATGATACTGTGATTGCATCTAAATTCTAAATTTTTATGTGGAGAAAAAAACTGCATATTGTACATGTAATCAAGCCTTCAGAGTAGATTGGAAGACAGTTTAATTAATAAGACTTTTGCATTATTATTTGACTGAAGTCTCAAAATGAGGAAACAAGACAATCAAATGGATGAGCACATCCTATATTAGCGTAATTACCAAGTGAGTAGAGCACTTGCTACTTTACTTTTTTTTCATGGGACATAATTCTGCTTCTGATATATTGGAATTTTTTTTTTTTATTGAAACCTAAAAAAACTTCTTTTTTTTTAAATATTTTTTCGATTTGAACGTGCTCTGTTTGCCATTAAAAAAAAAATTGGAATTTTGTTTAATGATTTTTTTGTGTTGACAATGTATCCTTGAATTTTTTTTCTCCTTCAAGTGTATGAACCATGTTTGGTGCATTATGGTCGTGTTGTTGAACGTTACGTTTATGTTATGGCAGTTATTTCCAAGATTTGTGCCGATATGGCGAGCTCTATTGCCAAGATTTACGTTGTGTAATTATCCTTTTCATCGCTTGTTATTCCAATGTAATAGCCGCTATTTTTTTTTCATTTATCCAATTACTTTTAATTTGGCCATGAATGAACTAAAACTGGTTAAAAGCTACTTTCTAATGTATGAATCTAAAAAAGAAACATTAAAAAAAGCATTTCAGTTCTTGAGAATGATGCTTTGTTAGAATTAGGTTCATAAAAAGGAATACAATCGGAAATAACATTTTTTTTTTTTTTTTAAATTCCATAATGTAAGTATTTAAATTTATAAGTAATACTTTACTCATATAACTAAACTTTACTTAATTAACTAAATATAGTGTTTATTTAATGTAACTAATTCGTATGATTGTATGTTTTCAGTTTTGTATCCCAAATTTTTTGTAATTACCTCGTTTTTATGTTTCGCATATTGTACGTTTATGTTATCCTCGTCCCATGTAAAATCAGGGTTTGTAGTACTGTAGGTTTTGTCCAGTGGGGTCACTTTAATTATAATGTTCTTAATATCGTGATTTTTAGAATGAATTTTTTTTAATACATAATTAAAAAAAATAGTTTTTAATTAAATATTTTCCATAAAATAATAATGAAAAAAATTGCATGCTTAAATTTGCCTTTTTTAACCCTCAAATGCTTGATTTTTTTTCTTTGTAATGCAACTAGCGGTCGTGTAACTGGTGTTTACTACAAGAAGTATACTAATTAAATTACTTCTTTACGAAGTTTAGATATAAACAATCTTAGTATGACTGATATAATTCGTTGCAATAAAATGTATTAATTATTACTCATTACTTGACTAATAATTAATACTCTCAAGTTGTGTAGCATATATAACTACACTATGCACTAGAGGTTTAATAAATTGAACTATTTTTGAACCCCAGAGGTAAAGAACACTATGTATTCCCTAATTTTACAGAACTAATCGAAGTTTAAGAACTTCCATTACAACTCTTTTGAGAATGCATATCTGTTATAAAGCCTCCCATAAGTTGACAAGCTAAAAAAGAACTTAAATACTGTCTTTTACCCCTGAAGTGCATAGGATACTTATGATTCGCCTTGTTGACCGTTGGTGACAAAAAGTTTTAAAAGGCCTGGCCTCCGTGGAGGTTTGGCTTAGACCGACAATGAGGCCTTCGTGGGAATGCCTCAGCTGCTTAATGGACCAGGCAATCATCTGGTCCGATTGTTTCCCACACTGTGTGTCGCAGACGTCCTATAAATCCTATATTTTTTTAAAAATCGGTAAAAACGTCCTATATTGTCCTATATTTTACAATTGTCCTATATATCCTATATTTCTACATTGATTCGATCTATATTTTCTTCGAATTCGTAATAACGGCGCCGTTTGTTGTCATTTTTTAATATTTCGGATTCTTTGGCGCGATCGTAGGTGAAAAATACCTGACAAAAACGATGTTTGCAACGGCGGCGCGGCGTTTTATCTCTTGTGACGTCACGTGCTGTATAACCTACAACTCAACTCTACTGGACCGGCGGGAGTTGTAAACATGTGAACATTTCCATAACAATCAGTCTTGAATTTCTGATCTGATTTCTCCTCCAACGTAATAAATTAACTGGCCATAATGCAGAGAGAGAGATGCAACAACAAAACTCTGCCTCGGGAAAAACGGATAAAAACAACTTGGGATTAACTTGCAGGACTACTAAAGAACATTTTGAGTGCTCAGTCAATAATTGATAAAGGAAACAAAAGGGTTAAGATTTACTGTATGATGTCAGATGGCGATTTTTTTATTCCGAATCCTGTACGGATTCTGCGCCGCGAATTGTTTACATCAAACCACTCCAAATTATGGCAACCATAGGCAGTTAGTTATCTTGCTCTTAAAAAATGGCAGGGCTGCCATTTTTTGGCGAAAATCGCCTTCGCGCAGAATTCGTACCGGATTCGGAATATTAGCCACGATTTTTTCATAAAAATCGCCAAAATTGAAAATTACGTCAATACGTTGTGTTGTCAAATCCAAATGATCACTAGGGTTGCTTTAAAGCCAAGTGCCAGGTTTGCCACATTCGGCAATAAATCTCCCACTTTTCGCCGCCAATCCAGCCGACACTGAACAGTAAATCTGAATCAACAAAAGACTGCAAACAGGGATAAAAAGAAAATACTTAAAGAAATTGGAACAGTTAAAAATGCTGAAAACAAAATACTCATGATTGCAAATAATGTAATTAATAAGACTTGATTTAGGGATGGAATATTGAGGCAATAACGGATCACGTATTCAGGATCAGGCGATTTCTTTTTTTTAAAGGTGTGTTTTCTATTCTCTTAAATTCAATATAATGAGTATATAAATGTATAACGAGTTAATTTTGAAGTTCAGTAGCAACTGTGTGCAGTTATTTGATGTTTTATATTGTCCTATATTTTTTTTGAAAAAATCCTATATATTCTTATTTTGTCACTTTGACCCCTGCACCCAGGAATCCATTTGGCAAACTTTTTGTCTCGCCAACTGTTAATTGGATAATACATAAGTATTCAAGAGTAAATTTATATAATATAATTTTTATTTTTTACAGTGGTTTTGAGCATGATGATGAATACATGATATGTTGTGACAACTGCCTGTAAGTTTAATCATAATCAAAATTATTTCTTTATTTTTTATTTGGATATGCAATCTTTTCCTGCTAATGCCATATTTTTCAGATCACCGTATTTATGCGTGTATAAATTTACATTTTCATTTATATAGTGTATGGCAGCATGTTGATTGTATGGGTTTGGATAGAAATAACATACCTGAAACTTACCTGTGTGAGAAATGTGAACCTAGAAAATTAGACAGACATAAAGCAAAGCTTTTACAAGCTCGCAAGAAAGTTGTGTTGAGTAAGTTTTAAATAAGTAATCTTTTTTTGTTTTACATCTTTCCATAGTATTTGCAACATCTAGAAAATTAGGGCTCACCTGATGGCTGTGCGGTTAGCGCTCTGGCCTCGCTTGCCAAAAATACCTGGTTCGAATCCCGAGTTAGGCATGATTCGTTGATGTTCGGAATCCACATTAAGCTGTAGGTCCTGGCCTGGTTAGCAGACATTGTGCATAAAAGTAGGTCGTTGAGCGTACAAAAACCAACCAACTAGAAAATCGGGTATTAAAAAATGATGGCCAGTTTTGGCTATTTTTATTTTCAAAGTTCTACTTAAAAAAATGTGTACTTATAATCAATAACATTTTTATTTTTACTTATAAAGTTATTATATTTATATTTTTAAATTTAAAGTTGGCAAATAAGTTGTTTCTTTTTCTATTAAAAGGAGTTGGAATTTAAAAAGTACAGATGCTTTGTAAGTTTGAAGTCATAGACAGAACAATTGAATATAACGTAACAAATAAATTATTGAGAGTTGACATTTAGCTATGATAATATTCATATGATAATGAAATTTCCAATATAAAGTTATTAAAGCCTTTTCCCATACTTAATTTTAATTTTTAAAAAATGCTTTCAAGAGATGTCTCTTTAACAACTAACTTATTATGCATTTAAATTTTTTTTAATGTTTATATAGCTAAAATTCCTCCTGTCAAGCAAGAGCCTAATGTCAATAATCTCGTGTTTGGTAAAAATTACAAAAAGAAAACACTACTCAATTCTCCTGAAAAGTGGCACCAAGGAGTTACAAATGCTTCTCAACCTCAAAGGTTTTATGGTATGTATTTATGAATATATTCAGATAATTAAATTGCACCCTCTTTTTTTCTTGGAGAACAATTAAAATTAGGAAAATTAAGGAAGTGAATGATTTATTTTAAGTTAAAAATTAAAGGATTTTTTTAAGTGTACTGCAGTAAATTCAGCACAATTAATTTGATGTATCTATTAAGACAATTTCTGTTGCTGTTTTTTAACTGTCAGGTTCTACTGACACTGATGATGACTCCAAGACTAATGAACGACGGCCTAAAACACGGAGCAAGAGGAGAAAAAGAGAAGATGAAAAGGAACTGTCTACAAGGAAAGGCAAATTGTTGCCAAAGGTTCATATTTTTACATAATTTTAACTCTTCTTTTGATAAGTTGAATTTAATTATTTCTAAGTAATTTTTTATTGAATATTTTAGCATAGAAAGGATAGAATGGAAATTAAGAGTTCCAGGCTGAGAAGAGTAAGTTCTTAATTTTTATAAATGATATAATTCTTCCTATTAAAAAAAAAGCCTATTTTTTTATTAGCAATATTCATTTGCATTTTTTAAAAGATATAACTGTCTAAGTATCCTTTGTGTGTGTGTTTCTGAAGATATATTGTTCCCGATTCCTCTGTTTAAGTAAATGCTCATTTAAAAATTCTTTAATGAAATAATATTTCTTTTACTTAAAACAAGATATAGTGTAACATTTGCATTACTTTTCACAAATTTATATTAGTAACTTTCCAACTTGTTTTCCAGAGCACTAAAGAAAGTACAAGTACAGCTGATGAAGAAGCACAAGATGCATGGGCTTACAGTATGGAATGGTGTGAGGAAAACTTTGAATCTGCTGTTACAAACCAATATACACCAGAAGTGCAGCATTTAGCTAGAATGTTAAAACCCCAGGTAATGATAAATTATCTTTTTAATTGTTCTTTGTAGCATCTAACTTTATTGAGCATTGTTTTATGGTATTTATTTTTTATTAGGGCTTTGAAAATGAGTTCTTTAAACTACTTCAGTCTAAAAAATGTCACATACTTGACGATGGCAAAAAGAAGCAGCTTGTATCACTGTATGACATACCCAGGAATCAACCACTCATAGAATACAAAGGAAAGTACTTACTAGCATCACAGTTTCATGACCTTCATCCTTTATACAACAAAAGGTATATGTTTGGTGTTTAACTTATTTCTGCATCTTTAAAATCACCTAAATATATAACAATACTATATGTACAGGGTTCGTACGCCTCCTGAAATTCCTGAAAAACTGCTGAAATTTGCTTTTTATTATAAGGGCCCTTATAACTCAGGAAAATTGTGTTTCTACTCCTGATATTTATTTTTATCTCCTTAAAAATAATCATCAAAGGGTAAAAAGATTAGTAAAACCTAAAACATTGCGGATTTTTCTTTTTACTCGATAAAACGTCTCTGAAATCCGAAATTCTTTCTGCAAGTCAGAGTCTACTACTCATGAAGTTTTAGTAAAAATAACACATAAAATGTCAGAATCTTGCATTTTAATTGATCACTTTTCTATTTATGCTTAAAAGTTCTGGCATTTTGAAATTGTCAAGAAAGTTCATATAAATTGTTATGTTAAGAAAGTTTTTAAATTGTGTTTGTATAAGAATGTGTCCAGTTACTTGGGAAATAATTGAACACTTAATTTTTTTAATTCAATCAGGGAATTTAATTTTTTATTCATTCATAAGAAAGTAAAAAACAAACAGAAATTGCCTAAAAGAGAAACTTTACATTTTCCATCAATAACTTAATTTTGAAAAATTATTAAACAATTTCATAATTTGTACAATACTTTTTTTTTTTTTCTTCTTTTTTTTAAATAAAAGTATGGGTGACTGAAAATAGTCAGAGAAACATCACTGAAACTCCAGACTATCTTTGAGCATCCTAAAAACATAAATAAAATTATGTGAAATGTATTTTTCTTTTATTCACTGGTTGCAGCTACAGCATGTAACATTGTTCATTCTCTTATAGGCTTTACCCTTACATTATGTTTTACAAAGTTGACGATACAGAAATTTGTGTAGATTCTTCTATGTACGGAAATCATGCTAGGTTTGTCAGAAGATCTTGTAAACCAAATGCAGAAGTAAGTTAAAAATGAAGTTATTTATTTATGATGGTATACAATAATTATTGGAATAATGCTTGTATTCTAGCAAGTGTTGGTAATACTTGCCTTTGAATTTAATGTAGGTTATATAAAATGTTTACTTGTTCTGCAAATAAAACTCCACTGTGCTTTGTTAAACTATAACACTTATTGAATATCGGTCTTTTTGTGCTAAAACCTTTTCAGTTGCATTTAGTACAATAGACTTTAAGTACTTTTCCATAATGCCTCTTAAACACCCTTCGAAGTTATTCTTGATGTACAGCATTCAATACATAAGCACTTATATGTTTAAAAGGGAAATTTTTCTATAAACAGATGCGCCATATGTCTTACAATGGAAATCTCCATCTATTTTTGCAATCTACTAAAGTGATTTTCAGTGAAGATGAAATTACTGTTCCCCTGAATTTTAACCAGTGTGAAAAGTATGTCTTTTTTAACCATGTCTTGGTATTACGCTTTTTTTTTTTTTTTTAAATTTAATGTTACTAATTACTCTGTATATTTTAGCATAAAAGATATTGTTTGTGCTTGTGGCACAGAAGATTGCTTTATGAAGCCTAAAAGAAGAAATGGAAGCATTGAAGATTGGAAGATAGATAAAAAATTAGAAAAAAAGTAAGTGTTACGTTTGCGACTTGGATGAATTTGATCCTTTATCCTAAGAAAGTAACAAGTGAATGTTCTAATCAATTTTCCTTTGTTTTTTAGTCATGAGAAAAAACAAATTCACCTTGTGTTTAGTCCAGAGAAAAAACAATTTCCCCTTGTTTTTAATCAAGAGAAACGAAGGAGAACAAGGCGATCAACCATATCAGCAGAAGATGACACCAATCAACCTGCAGTAGCCATCTCGTCCCCTGAGAAACCAAAACCCTCTCCTATTAAAAATGAACTACCAGAACCACCGGTTAGCAAACCACCAATTTTTTTTATGTTTTGATTTTCCCTTACATATGATAATGTGTCTTACTGTTAAATATTACTGTTTATGTTGTATCGGTCTAGAACACTTCTTAAAGATTATTTTGATTTGTTATTACATTTCTTTTGTACATTATAAAGCACATGAAAGGTCAGGAAATGTCATGAATTTGGACTTTGGGTAAATTTTGTCATCAAAAGTCATGATTTTGAGCAAAAAAAATAGCCACAATTCATGGAAATAGTGAATTTCATGGACTTCTAAACATTTTATGTAAAATCCCGTAACTGTGACGTCATAAGCGCTATGATTGCTGTTCAGCTCATCGAAAATGCATCTATGTTTTATTTACGTTTTGATAAAAAAAACGGTCAAAGTTAAAACCGCAACCAATAAAAACATTTCTGAACTCCAAATTTATGTAGTCTCAAAGGTGAAAAAAAATATTATAATATGAGAACTGATATGACCAGTTTTAATAAACTTGTGTTTACATTTTTTTGATATTTTTTCCGCCTTCTTTCTTCAGTTTTGCATGTTTCTTTCTTCTGTTGTTGATGTCAAAACATTTTGATTTTTGATGATATAGTTTATTAGTATCGACTTATTCTTTCTTCAAATATTTCTTTATTATTAAAGATTGATTAGCTTTTTTTAACATTGAAGTATCAAAGAGTGGAGAATTAATTTCCCCTTTTCTTCAGATTTGGAAGTTACTGAAACAAAAAAAAATTTACTTAATTTAAAATGGTTTAATGGTTTTACTTATTATGTTCGTGTTAGTAAAATTCATATAGGTTATTATTATTATTATTATTATTTTTTTTTTTTTTTTTTTTTTTTTTTTTTTTTTGTGATTTCATTTCTTGAGTCATGGAAAATTATTTGCTTCAGTCTTGAAAAGTCATGGATTTGTGACATTTTATTTTGGCATAAACCCTGTATATAAGTTAGGTAAATGTTACATTTTATTTTAAGGAAGGTCAGTACCTAATGTATTTTCTATTAAAAATATTACAGAAAACAGCATTTCTTTTAACATATTATATAAATCAAACCATGATATTCACTGGTATTGGAAAATAGTTGTATGTTAAGTTTCTAAAACTTCACGCTAGAAGATTTTTTTAAGCAATGATTTTGCAATGGCTAATCCAAAGTTTAAAAATTAAGCTGAAATAAATTTACGATTACTCCTTGATCCTAAGTATAATTTGAAAAGTTTTCTTTCTTGTATACATGAAATTGTAATTTTCTCTTTTTAAAAACTGGAAATTAGCTTAATTTATTATAATTATAAAAATTCGTCTTTAAAAAAAAGTTTAAAGAATAAAATACTTTTGATTATTCATTCACTAAATAGAGGTATTCTCTAAACTTGCACTTTACACAATTATAGGTTTTCCATTCGGAAATAAATGAACAGGTGATTGAAATGAAGGCACCATCATCCGATCACGAAAATGACGAGCATTCCGTTGAAAATAGAAAGAAAATGGTAAATTACATTTTTTATTTTTTATATAATTAGTTTGCAGAATTTATTGTGAACTTATCCAGCTTTGAGTGTTCTGAAAAAATTAGCATTGTAAAATAAAATTGTCATTTTACAGAAGTCTGAAATAATTTGTAAGCGTGTAAAATATCTACAGGGTGAATTAGAAATGATCCAAAAAATTTTTATGAGGTGGAAGTACTCACCAATAAAAACAATATTCATCCGAAAATATATGGTCAATACTTTAGTGCTAAAGTACCATTAATCCTCCTGTTTGTGTTTCAGACCAGAGAACAGCGTAAAATTGAAGCCATCATGCGTGCGTTTAATCAAATGGAGAAGGCCCAGCGGCGAAAGCAACAAGCTCTAGAAAGGCAAAAACACCATAATCCAAAATCGGAGGAAACGCCTGAAAAATCTATGGAATGCGTTGAAAGTTTCTTGCCAAAAGAGGAGGAGAAACCTACAGTAGAACCTGATGTTACAATTAAGGAAGAATTGCCTGAAGATGAAGTGAAAGTGCAACTACTTCCAACACCTCCAAAACCTAAAAAGGGGTAAATTATTATTTTTATATATATGAGCTTTTGACTGGAAAATTTATGCTAAAAATTTTCTGCCTTTATTGTTTTCTTTCAAATGTTCTTGGTGTGCTAATCAAATTTCAAATACTTTGTTAGAGCTTATAATAAACAGGGCTGCCACAGGCGACTAAAAAGGCTACTAAAGCGACTATTTTAGTGGCCAGGCGACTATGGCGACTATTTCAATGAAAAAAGGGCCTAAAGCGACTATTTTTAACAAAACCTTCAACTATTTTTGAACTGAGGCGACTATTTTTTAAGAATTTGGATACTGTCCGATGGTAGCACGAAAAAAAATCGGCACTAAAGGTACTAACATTTTTCTCAAAACTGTGATTTTTTTTTTAAGGTAGGAGAGAGCAAATACTACCGAAATAGTTCTTCATATTCGCGGGTACAGTGGTCATTTTGCTAGTTCGACGCGAGATGGTTGTTTTTGACGACAACCGCGATCATTTTCACCTGCCTGTTGTTCCAATGTTTTATCTTTCGCCGTGCAAGGCGCAAGACATGCACTGTTATATTCTGAAATATCAAATTATTTCGCTTTATTTATTCTACTTAACAAAAATGAATTTGTGGACAGCGCCCGAAAGAAAATGCTATCAGTATGGACAGAATTGATGTTATATAGACGTTATGTCCGAGATTACTGACGATTTCGCCGTGTAGATCAATCAATGCAGAATTATTAGAATTTCCATGTTGTAGCTAAATTTATAAATAATAAAATAATTTAAATTTTAAGGCAATTTAATTACTTTGAATGTAGCTTAAACAGGGTGGCGACAGAATCGGGAATTCAGGCAAATGTCAAGGTATTTCGTAAAATTACTCTTTAGTCAAGGAATTTTGAAATTTTTGAGTTTCCCTTCTCGCATTTCCCGTGCGGGTGCGGACATCTATCCCGGCTCGCGTCACAAGAAGTGGATGCCGTGTCGTCGGTGTTTTGAATAATACAGGCTTTTTCATGTGCTTTTTCGTAAGTCTCTCAATATCTGGCTAGTTGGCCGATTTGGTAGTACAAAGTTTTCGACCTTTTCCTACACGCAGCAGCTGAGCCAAACTGGCCAATCCCCTGTCCTCGGCCCACAATCGCATGTTCATGTTCAGTGTTTTTTTTTTTTTCTTCTGTTTTTTTTAACTTTCTGAAATCCCTGTTATTCTTGGAACAATTATTTACACATTATTTCTGTTAGATTTTTGGCTATCTTATAGCTTCGCGACCGTCGCCACAATATTGTTAAAAAAAATCCTCAAACTTAAATCTGACTGCATCCTTTACAGACATGATTGCTTTTCTTCTTGACTTGTGTTTTTTGACAATAGAATATATTAGAACCCTAAATTCCTTAATATTTCAAATTGATTCCATCATATTTTTTTATTAACCCTTTACAGCACTGTTAAAGATGTGCAACAAATCTATAGGCATTAATAAGCAAAAAGGGTTAGATCCTGTACTTGATTATTATTATTTTACTTTAATTTTGACATTTTACTAAACATAATTAACTGAAAGTGATATGTGTTTTTGATTTATATGTTTAATATAAATCAAACAGAGAATTGAAACATCCTCCTCCCCCTCCAAAAAATAAAAAATTTGAGTGTGCTACTGCATACATTCAGGCAAAGGGTCATGGAATTTTTAAAAAAGTCCATGCATCTTTTTCCCCTGTCGAATGCTATGCTTGTCATGTTTCATGAAAACGATTTTTTGCCTCATTTAATATATACTTTGGTGGTTTAAGAAAACATTTTTGTTGTACAAAATTTTATTTCCATATATTTATGAGTAATTAATTTTTATAAGAAGCTGTTAATTTCAAGCCTTTCTTTTTCAAAATCCGAAAGACATAATTTTTTATGAAATATTATACTTAGAGAAATTTGTGACTGAATAGCAAAATGCTGATTATTTAAGTTTCATGCTCATGCATGCCCAAGTTTAGTAAATATGTGGAACACTGTTTAAAATTTATGTTATGAACAGGATACAGCCTATGATATATATTAAAGAAAACATGATTTATTTGTTTTATTTTTTAAATTAAAAGAAAAGTATTGTGCTAGTTTCTTTTCTTTGAAGTTAGCAAGTATGGGTGTAGTTTGTAATTTTTTTTATGTTAATTTTGTAATTTTTTTTTTATATTAATGTTTTCCTTTCCCCCCCTCCCCCCCCCCCCCCCTCCCATGCTCTAAAGATGCTTGTTTTGATTTTTAGCAGAAATTCATATTTTGGTGCAATTATACTTTGATAAGTAAATGTAATTGTAAATAGTCAAATTTATATATTTTTAAACTGGTCATATTTTCTTCGTTTTTTTAATGATAACGTTGACAGAGATGCACATCAGGGAAGTTTCTGGAAATAAGGGAAATGTTGAGGAATTTTGTTTCTCAAATTCTGTAGCTATCCTGTTAAAAATTTAAAAACTGGTCTTAATTAAATTCGCCTGTCACTGTTAATATATAGTATAATTGTTTAAACATAAAACTTTTTTTCTGTCAAAAAGTTGTTTTACTTTGAAAATTAAAAAAATAAATAAAATATATATCTTGTTTTACCAATCGATTTTTACCGTCGCTTTTGCGTGAAGTTTAGCTTTTTTTGCTTAGGTGCTGTCTGGGAGTACGGTTGAGTTGTCAACTTCCATCGCATTATGCAAATACGATAACGCCCCCCCCCCCCCTCCCCCCAAGACACATGCTTTTTACCGTATGGGATGTTATGTATTAGACACTATTTTGAATTGAAAGAAGAGTGTCTCTGGGTTTTCGTGTTTATGTAAATCAACAGTTTTATTCTGATCTTGATGATAACTTAAAACCTTTAAAGCAAAAGGAAGGTCTTTACCGACTCAAAAAAACAATCGTTATGAAAAGTGAGGCTACTATTTTCAACGTCTGAGACTACTATTTTCAATGTTTGAGACTACTATTTTGGCTACTATTTTTAACATCTGAGGCTACTAAAGCAACTATTTTCAAAGCTTACAATCAGTGGCAGCCCTGAATAAATAACCATAATATTGTATGAAATTGTGAAATTCACCTTGTTTTGATAGATTTTTTTTATTTAATTTTTTAAAAGTTTTACTCCGTTTGCTACAACACATTTGTTTTAATGATTGTATTCTTGGTAGTGGTATTATGTTTCAAGTCAAAATATTTCGATATTAAACTAAAAATTAGAAATTTTCCATCTCTGATTATGTTGGGTGTATTAGATACTTTTTACTAGTGAGGTGTGGAGGCTTATTTTTCTGTATAGTTGAAATATTTATCAAACATTCTCTCTCAAAATATATTTTAAAATCCTTTATATTAACTTCAATTTTGTTTTTCGCTGGTAAATCTGGGGGGGGGGGGGGGGCTAATTAACCGATTTGCTATTATCCAATCAAGCTCAAACTTGGCAGATAGATTCTTTGTCAATTACAATGAGTTTTAGGGTCTGCCACTAAAAGACCACGTTTAGACACACTATGTTTCTATTATAATTTTGTGGGATTAATTAACCCAGTTGCCATCGACAAATCAATCTGAAACTTGACTCGTTGTTAATGAGAATGCATTCCATCATAAAAGACTGTTTTTACACATCCTTCCATTGTCACTTTGGAGGACTAATTAACACACTTGTAGTCATCTATTCGAGCTTAACACGTTAAAGGGGAATAATTTTTCTTAGTGATAGTTTTGTAACTGTTTATGATCATCAAGTTCTGTAATAAAAAGCTACCAAATATTAAAACAGTGTCGATGTTTTTTCACATTTTGTTCACTAGCTTTGATAAGGTAAATGTTTTATTCAAATGTGCCACATATATTTAAATTTGTGTAATTATTAATATTTTTTGCTGAATAATGGGAATCCCTAATCAATTAATTACAAATACACTGTAAAACAAATTGATTTGGAGTCTGTTAAAATATTTCCACTCTTCTCTGATATTCTTTATCCTACAGGAAGAGAAGGCGAGGGTCTGGAACTTCCTCTCGTCGCCGTACAAGGACCAACAGTGGTGGCTCTGATATTCTCCCAACTTTAGAAGAAGTAAAACAAATAATGAATGAGCCTCTTCCTGAACCTCCTGTGCCACCTCCTATTCCAGAACCTGCAGTGGAAGCTACTGTCATAGCTCCACCTCCAACATCACCCACTCCTCCTCCTCCTCTTCCTACTGAAGAATCACCTTATGCTCTCAAAACAAAAAAGGTAGGCATCTTTATTTTATTGAGCGGAAGTTTTAGTTACACTTCCTCTTCTATTTTCTTAAATTAATTTTGGTCACCAAGTCCCCTTTTTTTCAGGGGTCCAAGCTGTTAAACTCCCTGTTTTCATTGGCTATACAGTAGGGTGGAGCGAAAATTTGTTTCTTTGAAATTCCAATCGGCAGGGGGTCCAAAAGTTGTATTTTGGGTTCATTATATTATCGTAAAAGTTTGATCAATATCCATTCATATCTTCCGGGCCCCAAGCCCCATGAAAATTTGCTGAAAAGTGATTTTATTTTTAAAGTATTCTAATTGAAAAATTTCTTTAAAAAAAATTTACATAATCAGCGGGATACTTGAATACTACAGTCAACTCGTGATAACTCAAAGTTTGAGTTATCGGAAGTCCCTCAGAAGGTATTTTCTATTCAAGGCATATTTCATCAGACATTTTTTGCTTGTTCATGTGGAATCCAAAAGACAATATTGTGTCTTGCTTTAAACTTTCCTAGCCATCCCTCACTTCCTATAAATCCTTCAACTTTTAGTAAACGAGCAAACTCCTTCGCCTTTTCTTTCAACATTATCCCACTAAGAGGTATTTTGGAATTCTGGTATCGATATGTCTTAAACCATTTTAATGGAGCAGCTTCGACTCCAAAAAAGCCACGTACCTTTACTCATTTACGCGATGGATCGAGTTTCAATGCGTGTCTTCTCAAAATCGTCTTTGTTTTACAAAATAGTTGAAAGAGTATTCAGAGGAATTCTGTACTTTATAGCAGCGTCTTTCTTTTTACATCGCATATTTTGTTTAGTTTCACAGGGTTCCCACCGTCATTGAAAGCCATTAAAAGTGCTTAATATTTCTGAACTTGTTTTCAAGGCCTTGAAAATGCTTTGAGGTCCTAAAAAGTCCTTAATTTTTGCTGAAGTTATGTGCCCAACTGCAAAATTTATTAGAATACTACTCAGATTTGCTATCCCAACGTGACCGCAATTTATCCGCACTATATCGAAATTCTCGGACGTATTGGTATTACTCATGCTAACTTTTTTGGTAGAATATACTTTATTAAAAATTTGTATACAGACATGATGCCTGAAAACAAATTTTCAAGGGTCCTTAAAAGTCATTGATTTTCATTCTGTAATTTGAGTGGGAACCCTGTTTCATTGATCAATTTAACTTTTTGAATTAGATTAAGCGTATTCGCCTTACGTTTTAACATTATTCAAAGCCAACGTGAACCAACACCATTGACTCACACTTTAAATATGGAGCGGAATGTAAAGGCAAAAGTCTGTTTACTTTCTGTACGCGTCGATGCAAACAGATTTTTCCCGGTAACAAGTGAAATTGTAAAATGCGATGTAAAGAGGAAAAAATAAAAATAATTTTTTTTTATAAGTATTTTGTGGGGGGTTTTATATGTTACAATAATAAAATTTTCTCAAAAACTTCGACTTAAAAGATATGCACTTCGAGATATGGAGATAACTGTTGAAAAACATTAAATTATCTTGGGACCTAATGAAAACTTCGAGATAAACAAATATTCGACTTATGAGACTTCGAGTTATCACGAGTTGACTATGTAATTTAGATGTACTTAAATATAGATAAAAGTATTTTAAATTTGCTTCAAATTTGCAGTGCCTCAAGCCTTCTGAAATCGAATCAAAAATCTTTTTTTTTTTTTTTTAATCGAACTTTGAAGAAAATAATATTAAAATCGTAGATTATATAAAAGTAAACTTACTAGATTTTATTATAATAATCCATCTGTGAAAGATATTTATATTTTCAACATCTTTATAAGGTTATATTATTCATTTATATGGATTCAACTTTAGCTTGTTACCATCATCGTTAATGAAAGATTCACTACTAATTAATTGAAATTAAAGTTCATTTGAAATCTTATATTCTGACTTAGTATTAAAACTTTTTACTATGGATCTTGATTTTAGTCTATTTAATATGAAACCATGTCGCTTCTTTTCTCCGCATACACGTTCTGATGCTTCTGAGACAAATCAGACTCCACGTTCAACTGCTTGAGTGCGGCAAGAATATGCCAACCATTCTACTTCTTTCTCGCTATTCACTTCACTCTCAATTTCATCTGTTAGGATATTACTCATTATAGGAGGATCATAGTAGCCAACTGTTTGCCAAAAGTTCAGTGTAATCCTCTGATATGAAGTTGTTAACCACATACTATTTGTCTAACCAAGAGGTTCTATTAATCTTATTCGAGAAAAGAGCATGAAACATTAAAAAGTGAATATACTTTATTCATCCCCTCTGACTCATAAAGCAGGAAGCAAGCATAGCATAATAGAAGCAGAACATAGGCATAAAGCATAATAATGAATTCAAACTCACATATTCATACACTGGATTACAGAAGCTCCGCAACAAAAATATGACGTCACGCAGGACGCTATAAATTATTACACTGAAGAACTCATCTACGACAGAAGTTAGGTTTTGGCACTTTAAAATTTCTAATGTTTATGGTTTCTTTCTTTTGACTTCTAGCAATTAATATTCATTTAATTGCAAGAAACCTTATATACTCTCCTTCATCCATGAGCATAGCCATTAGCATATTTTCGGGATGACAAAAAACCCTTTTTCGCTGAATTACATCATTCAGTATAGCTCGGATATCCTGTGCCATATATCGAGAAAATGATAAATGAAAAGTCTCCATTTATGATGTGCTCCTTCTGTAAGAGAGCCATTTCTTTTTATATGAAACCATAAAGGTACATATACTCTCATAATATATTTGGTAAGTGATATAAAATTTTCTGATGAATTTTCTGTACCTACATACAATCTCAAAATACTGTTTGCAGTTGTTAGCCATTTTGCGTGTGCAACAAAACCAGGTTTTTTCAATGATAGATCTGAAGATCATGCAACAAGTGATACAACTAGACGTATATAGTATAAATATTTCTGGTCGTTACTGAGAATCAAACTATCTATATTCAGCATATCCTCTAAACTTATTGAGGCAAATTTCATTATAGTGAGATTCTCGCAAGTTTTAATGGTGTTGCCAATTGGCCTGGGAAATGCTTTAGGACTTACTGTGCCACTATCCAATGCACATAAGAGGTGTCGTAAAGGCAGTTCGTTAGTATGGAACAAGTCAATGCACCATTGCAATGGTATCCCAAGCTCCAGGCCGACCAAACGGTATAGTGGTTAGCGTGCTAGCTTCCAGACCGTAAGGTTCGGGTTCGAGTCCCGTGTTAGGCATGTGTGTTTGTAAATGTATGTTGACTTGTCTAATGACGAATGTTTCGGCGCATTATAGCCCTCGTGTTGCTGACGGCGCCAGATAATCTGAAAACAACCAACCCAAGCTCCAGCAAATGGATTTCTCCTCTTTTGTGACCTGTATTGACATTTGTTCCGTCTCATCCAATTATACTAAGTTCATTCATATCTATTCCTTCAATTCCTAAAATTGTACTATGGACTCTTTTATAGTTTTGCTTCTCCAGTTTTCACAGTAACATAGCCAATATAGTCCGAGCCTGGTTCCTGAAGAAGTGTAAAATGCCCCTCTTTTTTTAGTACTTGGATACTATTTCAATCACTTCTTGACTTGCACTTTCGTAGTATCTTCCCTTTCATCTAAGTACAATCTTGTTGGAGCACACAGTTGTAGATGTACCATTTCGATTTGGTTATCTGTCATGCTCTTCTAACCTTAGTGCGGTCTATTGGGCATGAGGTGTTTTCGCTTAAAATTCCAAATCTATCGCACTCTTGGGCTAGAAAAGGTAAATTTATATGATTTTGAGATTTATCCATTAAGAAATTAATATTTGCGGTCTAAGACGTTGGTATTTATTGCTCGTCCACTATTGTTAAATTTTGATTTTCTGCTGGACGTGAATTTTTTTCAACTTGTTTTAACATTTTACTTTCATGGCTTGCTTCTTCACTGTGTTTTCTTTTCAAACTTTTCACAATCTATTTTATTGTTTTTTAATCAATTTCGCCAATTATCATTTTTTGTTCCAAACGTTGATCTTGCGTGAATGGTCTTCAAGCAAAAGGAATTTTCTTACTTTTCTCACATTTGCATCTGATATTTTCCAGACACTTGCAAGAAGCAATATCAAAAAAGACGAGGAATCATTTCATTTTTAAAGTCTTCGATTTTTGTTGGAAAGTTTAGTTCTTATTTGCGCTTTTTAAGTGGCCTCATCATTTTACTATATTTGTCGTAGTAGGTTCTTATTTTTTCCATAACTCTCTTCTGTGCAATGGGTGGAATGAAAGCTATGACCCTTATCGATTTAACTTTTTGGGCCACCTCTTCATATATTTCAGCTACTGTTAGCTCGGGATCATTTCATTTATTTTCATTTCTATTTTTACAAATAGATAATATCTCAAAACATTGGTAACTGCTGTTTATCAGGTTATGAGGGTGTTGCAAAGATAAGACACAAATAATCTTGCCTCGTTTTCATGTCTCTTTCCCACAGATGTAGTTTCCGTAAAGATAGAACAAAGCGTATTCTGTTTAGCATGTTGGTTGCTAGAATGTAGTACATATTTCTGATCCAGTGTTCAATGTCAAATAATGAGAATGTCTGACTTTAAGAAACAGGCGATATAGAATTTCATTTGGAAAGGTTTAGAATGAAAACTTACGTTTTTGGAAAAGTAACATACCTTTAATAACTGAACCTCCATGTGTCATTTTCTATACATGAATGGAATCAAAATTATATCGTAATGTTTAAAGTACACATATTGTTACCTTTTCTTTTTTTTTACACTATTTGGTCTGTTTATTTAGAGATAAAATTTGAACAGTTTTCAAGTATTTTCGGTCACCAGAAGATATTATTTAGCATGTATATTTACAAACTTAAATTATATGTTTTGCACCCACTGCCGATATTTTGTTATAGCTAGTTATTTTTTAAACTTTTAAATAAAATTTGCAGACAAATTTCTATTTCCTGAGACTTTAAGTGCCTTGGGGCACCGGAAGATATCATTTACAGGGTGTCCACAGATCGGGAATATCGGGAAAAGTCAGGAAATTCGGCATTCTGGGAAAAATCAGGGAATTATCAGGGATTTTGTCAAAAAGTTTAAAAGAATCGGGGAATTTTCTTAAATTAAACTGAAACTTTTAATTTTGCCTACTGAAGATACACTGCAAACAAAAATACAAAAAACAATTTGCAAAAAAATTTCAAAAAGAAAAACGGCAAAAGTCCGAACCGCAAGACCGACCACGTAACTTCTCGCATTAAAATTTCCTCTCTAATTTTATCGCCTCTATCGGCATCATTTATGTTGGTATGTGATGGCCATTTTTCTGAGCGTTAAGGCGTTGAAATGGCCGTTATTTTTGTGATTATGGCTTGCGCTATCGCCGTGAATTTCGTTCATGCGTGATGCTCATTTTCATGGGGTGTTACTGTATAATAGCGTGTTACTATATATAGTTTCATTTGAGTTCATGATTTTCTACAACTAACAAATAATTCAAAACGGAACCTGTATACGTTCAGACTTCCCCAAAAACCACCGATTGAATGAGTATTTTTCTTTAATGTCATAGCCTAGATCGGCATTATTTATGTTGGTATGTGATGGCCATTTTGGCTGAGCATTACGGTGATGAAAAGCCTCTACTTTCATGATTATGGAGGTCGAAATCGCGTTGTTGCTTGATGGTCATTTTCGTCGGATGTTACGCCGAAATAACAGTCACTGGCGCTATTGCAGAGATTTTCATCTGTCAGACATGGCACAGTTCAGCTGAAACGCCTATTTTAGCTCTTTTTTTTTCCACTGAAATTTCGATCATTCCTAAGATTAATACAAATATGCATTACAATTTTATTGGGCTTGCTTGTAAGTCACGCAACAGTGGAACTTGCTTACGTTCAGACTTTTCCAAAAATCCGATGTCATGATTACTTTTCTTGCAAATTGCCAACCTATAATTGACAATATTTACAATTGCGATTACATTGTGATTATTTTCGCTGAGCATTACGATGACGGAAGGACTGCTATTACCGAGATTTGCATTACTACGACGATTGCTATCGCCGAATTTCCGGCGAGTATCACGCCGATATAATAGCCACTATTCCGAAGATTTGCGCCTCTATAGTTGTCGTTATCGTCGAGATTTGCGACTGTGATAGTCATTTTTGTTGATTGTTACATCGGTATAATCGCCTTATTTTAGACATTTCCCCGATAAAAGCTATTTTTATGCTAAAGTTTATATTTACGTTGGGGTGATTGCCATTTTTGCCGATTGTTGCCTTAGTGTAATTGCCGAGATTGGTGCCGTTATAATCGCCGCTATCGACGATATTTATGTTGGATTAGTGGTAATTTTCACCTAGGTGTAAGCAGTTTTAAAAGCAGATATTTTCGAGATTTTCGACGCCCTTTTGGTGTCATTCACCTAGGCTTCCGCTGATGTGATATCTGCTATGTCCGTGATTGATGAGTATGTTAGGATCGGTTTCACCGTTTGGTTTGTATCGGTGCAGAATGATTAGAATTTTAATTTTTTTTTTTTTTTTTTTTTGCAAGAAATTTTTCCCTATTGCTCAATTTTATTGTATATCCTTATTTAAAATTGTAATTGTAACTACTATTGTATGTAAAATTGGTTATTTTAGCTTGAAAAAAGTTTGAAAATTTTACTACAAATATAAGCAATAGTTTAAAAGTTAAAGCAATTTTTTTATATAATTGTTTAAAATTGTCCTGTGAAAATTTATTCATTTTGTAAAAAAATTTGCTTGGTTACTGTACTACCTTAACAGTGGCTGCAACTGAACTTAAACAAATAATAAAAAAAGAAAATAGAGGATGAAATGGAAAATTTAGTCAGTGAAATTATGCAAACTGAAAAGAAAATGGTGTAACTCCCCCAATCCAACCACATTCAAAGACAGTTTTTTTAAATACCCAAATTGATTTTTAATTTTTTTACCAAATTTATTTGATGCATAAAATATAAAAATAAGAAATTTACACTTCAAAAAGTTTTAAAAATTATTGATTATTTAAAATTTTTATTAAAATTTCAAGTATTAGAAAATAAAAATAGTTAATATAATTTACAGTATTTGTGGAATGTTTCATTCACTGTGACATGATTTATGGTTTATTTTTATTTTTAAAATTTTACTTAGAAGATAGCTTATTAAATCTGAAATTTAATACTAGTCCTCTTTTCTTGAGATTTGATTGTAAGTAATGAAAAAAGTTGATTTTAAAGTATAATTGCACATACAGTACAAGTATACTACACTTAATGGAGCAATTTTGTTTTTGTGTTACAAAGGTGTAAAGATAAACAGTACATGCATCATAATATTTTTTAATGATGGTAAGTCTGAATATTTTTTTTTTTTTTTTTTTTGCTTGAAAGTTTATTATTTATAAAAAATTTTGTCGATAACTAATAATCAGGGGACAAATTTGGTGTTACAGGGAAATGTCAGGGAATTTCAAAATAACTTTTCTGTGGACACCCTGATTTAAAATTAAAATAAGTCTGTGCTGTGTCTATTTAAAAATGCAAAATACAACTTTTGCACCTCCTGCCGAATCATTTTTCCAACTTTTAAATTTTTCGCTCCATCCTACTATACAGCCTGTTGCAGACCCTGCCTGTCTCAACATCTTCTATGCGCTTCAATCTTTTGTCATCCTTTTACATTGAGAACTCTTTCTGGTCCTACAAGGTCCTTCTTGAAATTGTTGGTGGGATTCCCTGCTTTGGAGAATCTACTTTTTTTTTTAATATCGGAATTTTTCCTTTTAAAAGAATCTTGTCCATGCTATAAGTATTCCAGCCATCTTATGCTATCTCTAACGATATATAGCATGGAAAATTCAATAATATTCTCCTGGCACGATTCTTGCATATTGATCCATATGTTTTCCTTAATATTTTTCTTTTAGAAAGATTTTATTGATTTTCTTTGCATTTACTTATAGACCCTGTTTTGTTTCCATTTATAATAACATGTTGAATCATTGTTTTGTTTATGTTTAAGGTTTGTTCTTCACTCTGTTAAATAAAATGTTAAACCTCTTATCACTTTTCATGTGATAAGATATACTCTTTTCATGCTTTATTCAAATCAAATTTCCAAGAAAAATATATCCTGTCCATTAAAAGTTCTAAATTTATCATAGATAAACTGTTTCTTCTAGTTCCTGCTGCATGAAAGGTTTAAAGAGGAATCTGAGAGGTCACTATCAAGGGCTTCTGCTTCCTCCCCCCGTTCTATTCACACAGAAATGAAGTGGAATACATCTGCTAATTCTCCAACCTGCTATGTTTTCTGCACAAAAAGTACTTCAGGTAGCAGTCTTGCACCTAATCTCTTGAGGAGCAATTCTTCTGGACACTTACGAACAGTGGGCAGTCCAGCATCAGTTAATCTGTCTAGAGCAGTAGGAAGTCAAGGTTCAGCCAAAAAGGTACAATAAGAAGAATAGTTTGTTTAACTTTTCTATTAAAATACTCTTAATTAAAACAAATTCATTAATAAACTTTGGTGTACATTTTTATGCTTTTAAATTTCAGAGATGGTTACGACAAGCCATGCATGACTGTCCTGTGGAGCCCCTTTCAATGGATACCAGTAGTATGGAACATTTAGATAGTGCCTGCCTCAGTCCTATCTGTCATGGAGATGTTGACAGTCCTGGAGCTTCCACTGATGGTATAGCTTATTTTTACCATTGGTTAATCGAAATATCGTTTCAGTTGAATTAGTTATCTGTGTTTCAAAATTTAGATTAGATAATTGTAGATATTTGCTAAACTTGCTCTGTGTTGATATTTTTATTAAAAATTAAGGTTTTTATTATAATTTATTGATTTTTTAAGCTATAGTTCGGCATCCTGTCATTTTTAAATTAGTCATTTTGTTATATTTCCGGGTATTTGAGAACCCAAAAGTTTATTAACAGGTTCTTTGGATTTGTTTTAATGGTAACCAACTCTTACAATTAATCTTTAAGATAATAATTCACAAAACAGAAATTATTTTCTTTTTTGACATCTATTTTTGAATAAAAAACCTAATTTTATGACTCAATGGCTTTATAACTGCAAAGCATTCAATGAGAGGTATCGACTTGGAAAAAGCTCATAATTGTTTCAATGATTTTTTTATTATTATTAACGTAATAAACACTATTCACTATAAACATTTTAATATCTGTACTGAACTGTTCCTAAAGTTAAAAAATATGTTATATACATAAGCTCGATTACAAATTGTACTTAGAATTAATAAAAGCAATATATAAATAAAATTACAGAATACACAAATGAACATGGCCAGCATCAAAACCGAATTACTGAGGCGCAGACAGAAAGAACTGCACGATCCTCACTGTGATTGCAATATAAAGACTAAAGGACAGATATTATCTCATCTCACTGTTTTAGGGGTAGCTAATACCTGTTGAAAAAGGCCTTCTATTTTTTTGTTAAATAATTTTTTTTGAATTTCATGATCCACAAAAATTTTCCCGCAACTCACTGTTTGCAAACCACTGCCATAAACGATAAAAAGAAATCTCTCAAAAACCTACTAGATGTTAAAAGAATGCCAAGTAAAATGGTCAGCCAGAAAAAATTTATGAAATTTAACAGTTGCTGCCAAGCAGTGGCGTTTAATTTCTTTGGGGTACTTGCACACCATGATCTATGCCGATATTGGGAGAAACCCAACAGCAAACAGAACTTAGCTAGCTAAAGTTATTTCAAAATAATCTCATTTCATGTGTTTGACCTAATTTGTCCCCATTGCAGTGATTTAAAATTAATTTTATAAAAACCATAGCCTGCTAAGTACTGATTGGGGATTCCTCTTGATATTCCACAGTTTGTTCATAGTGTATGTGACTTTGACAACATGGTATGTGATTTATGCGATTTTCGCAACAAAATTATTGCTTCTGTAATATCGCTTTGTGACTTGTATGGTACCTCAGAAATTTTCATGATAAAAATGTGATTTCATAACTAATCTCATGCCACTTTGATATCACATTGCAATCACTATGTGATCTCGGTGATTTTGGCGACATCTATGTGATTTATGCAACAAAAGTCTTGTCCCTGCGATTTCGGTTTGTGACTTCAATGATTTTCGTGGCAAATATGTGATTTTCGTAACGAATCTCGCGTCACTAGGATATCAGAATGACCTCAGTGATTTTTGCAACAAAACTTAAATCATTGTGATATTGCATATGATGCAAAAAGTAGTAGGTATAATAACTTTTATGATATTTCCGCGATGTAATTGGAAGTCCCTGTCGGCATCAGATTGTATGCAAATGACGCTGATAAGACTTCTTTTTCATCCACTTTTTATATCCACAAATATATTTCATTTGAATAAATTAACAATTTTGTAACTTTTCAAATTTTGCTTATTTTGAAAATTAAAATTTAGTGAATGAAATTTCCAATATTTAAGAACAGTAAAGAATTCCTGTGATGAAAATATTTTCTACAGAATACATAAAGCTTGCAAATGTATGTATAAAATGTGCATATATTTTTAAACGAATATTTTGTTATGTTTTTCCATTATCAATTTATATGAATACGTAATTTTGAACTTTAAAGATTAAAAATAATTAAATGTAAATACAGTAACAAATCAGTCATTCCAATTAATGTTATTTCTTTTCATGATATTTATTAAATAATCATCATGGACTGATTTGTGTTACAAGAAGCATTGAATTGATTTGCTGCTTGGTTTATTTGCTTCCTACTGCAGTTATAATACATAAATGTATTCCACAGATAGTACATTATTGATAAAAATTCTAGCTCTCAATTAAAAATATTTCTAACTTAGAATTATTTATTTAAACATGTACTAGAGTATGGAAAATAATTGACGGCATTAAAAAAAAAAAATGCAATTTGTGCAATTTGCTCTGTATAGGTTATTTTGGGAAACTAAAAGTTTTAACAGTTCTACTTAATGTAACATATGTATTATTTAGTAATCAGTTCAGTATTAATGAGATTTTTACGATTAGTTTTATAAGTCAAAATAATTTTTTAAATTTTAAGTAATGCAAGTTGCAAAAATGTTAATAATTTGCTTTTGATTGCAGTATTATAAGTGTTGTATACCATGGTTTGGTTTTCAAATATTTAAAGGATCATTCTTAAACTAATTACTGATCCCTACATTACTTTCAGTTTTTATACTATTTAAAGTTGTTATTAATAATAAAATCTGAAAGATTAATTCACTTATTAAGAAAGTAATTACTTTGCTTCTAGACTGACATTTTCATTAAAAAGATGTTCTATTGAATGTACTTCTCCTTTGACAAAGTTTATTTTCATGCTAAAAAATTTTGTTCTGCTACAAAGGTTATTTTTTCCACTGCTAAATTTATTTTTCCTGCTACAATTTTCTTTTCTGCTAAAAAGCAAGCTTATTACCTGCTACGTAAGGTGTTTTTTCTGCTACAAACACATTTTTTCCCACTCCGAAAGATCTTACAAATCTTTCAAACTGAGTGTGAGCCCTGTTATTATTTACATCAAAATTGTCATGTAAGTATCAAATAAAATATAAGTTGTCTACATGTCTCGGGTATTTTTAGCATTTATTAAAATTACAGTATTATTTATTTAACATATTTTCTTATTCTACAGATATTTTGACACCCCTCAAGAAACGACGACTGTTGCGAGAATCTATTGAATCCTTATCATCCCCTCACAGTCCATCTCTTGATAACGGAATGGATGACACTGATGCCACCACCTCCTCCCTCACCAACGACACACAGATAGATCAAAGAATCGACATTATGGATCAACAGTTGATATCTACCACAAATGATAACTCGGTTCAATTTTCACTTGAGGAGGAAGACAACTCCAGTTGTAAAATGGAGGACAAACTTGAGTTTGAGCTAGCAGAAGAAAATAATGTTAAAGAAGTAAGTTCTTTTCAAGGCATTTTTAATGCAATTGTTAATTCGTCATTTTCTCTTGATACCTGGTAGAAACTTCATTTTATTGGATGGAAAAGGATAATTACTGATATTGGTTTGTATGATCTGAATGCTTATTTAATTGCTAATATTGAATTAGTCCTAGGAGTTAAAAATGTAAAATATATATGTGTTTTGGTGACACCTTTTCTGCTGCACTTTTATTGTGCAGGAAGTTATGGATGAGGAATGATTTAATACTATGAATATTTTTTTTTATTTTACACAGATGATTCAAGTTATTTAATTTAGAATTATATTTTTAAAGCACTATTTAATAATATACCTATAAAATGTAATTAGAATTGATTTAATGTGAAGAAATTTGTTGCAGAAGTTCAGGTTCAAATTGAGCTCTTTTCTCTAACTTATGGAAGTTTCACTAGAAATAAACGATTTTTTATTTATTTAATTGTATATATCTAATTGAAATCTAAATGTTATCTTTTCAGGAAGCTTTAGAAAATGAAACAATGCAAGGAACTAATTCATTTGAAGTAGTTTGTAATAAGAATAGCATTGGCTCTGACAAGAGTGAACCTTGTAGGGCAGAAGAAGCTTCTTTGCGAATAGATTATCAAATGTCTTCTGAACCTATACCAAGTGATTGTGTTGTATTTCCTCTTTTTAATGAAGATGCAAGTGTTCAAACAAACAGAAGTTCTTCGAGCCCTGTGTTATCGCAGAAAAATGATGTCAAATCCACTTACATAAAAGAAAACTCTCCTGAATCAAGTGCTAATTCAGAATGTAATGAGAACTCACATAATGCACTTATAGGTGTGACTGTAAACGATGGGCTTGAAGTATTACCAGTAAATGATGCTTTACATGTAAACAACGTATTTGAGGGTGTATCTGTAAATGATGCACTTGAAGCTGTACCTGTAAATGATGTGCTTGAAGCTGTACCTGTAAATAATGTGCTTGAAGCTGTACCTGTAAATGGTGTGCTTAAAGCTGTACCTGTAAATGATGTGCTTGAAGCTGTACCTGTAAATGATGTGCTTGAAGCTGTACCTGTAAATGATGTGCTTGAAGCTGTTCCTTTAAACAATGTGCTTGAAGCCGTATCTTTAAATGACGTGCTTAAAGCTGTACCTGTAAAAAATTTACTTGAAGCTGTACCTGTAAAAAATTTACTTGAAGCTGTACCTGTAAAAAATTTACTTGAAGCTGTACCTGTTAAAGATGTACTTGAAGCTGTACCTGTAAACAATGTACTTGAAGCTGTACCTGCATACAAGGATACACCTTTGAATGTGGCATTAGAAACTATATTTGTAAAGTCAGACATACCCTTAAACGAAATGCTAGACATTGTCCCCATAAACTCAGACTTGTTTTTAAACACGGCGCTAAAAGTTGTACCTGCCAACTCTGACATACTTTTAAACAAGGAACTCGAAGATGTACCTGTAACTTCGGACGTTATTGTAGCCCAATCAAACTCTGCCAATCAAAGTGTCAAAGCAATCAGGGTAAAAATTACCAATAACGAAAACGTACTTGCTCAAAAACAGTCGTTGGACGCTGAAATTACACCGTCACCTGTAAATAAGTTATCATCCATCGACATCCCATGCTCATCACCAATCACTCATGTTTTAGAACTAACTATCGAGGCTAAGATTGAGTCGCCTGATGAAAAAGCAATCGAACATTTGCCATTGGCGGAAACTTGTGAAAACCATCTAAGCAATATCAAATCAACTATGCAAGATATTTCAAGCAACGAAAAAAATTCATCTGAGACCGAAGCTGTAGGTGCAAACAAAGCTATGCAAACTGTAGATAAAGATAATCATAGTACGACTGATAGGCCTCCTAACTTAAGTGTCACTTATGAGAAAACTGTATGTAGTTCAGACAGTTCCTCTAGCAATATTATAGCAAATAGTAAAACTGAAGATAGTTGTCTTTTACCAATAAAGCATTCAATTGACAATACCAACGAAATAGTGTTCAAAGCAAATGGAATTAAGGATTCTCAGAACCAATTAACAGAAGAGGACACCTCTGTTAAAACTTGCGCTTCAGCTACAAAAAAACGAAAGGTTGGTTTTAAAGCTATAACTTTGTGACTATTTAATTTGTACTTATCTTAATGCAGATATGGTTTTAACACTTGTCTTACAACTTCTAAATAATTAATATTTAACACCATTAGTAAACCATTAATAGAAATAAGGAATTGAAATTTATTAATGTATCTTTGTCAATATCCAGAGAGAAGTTAATCGGATTCAGTCTCGTGTTGTCCAAGAAACTAAGTATTTAAACTTTTAAGTGAATTTCCTATCGTAAAAACTTAGTCTTATTGAAATGTATAATCTTATTTTAAGTGTGGGAAAAAAAATGCACTTTCATAATATCCCTTCGACTATTGTCATCAACAATAAGTTCAAACTGCCTGTCCTCTTCGATGGCCCAGTTCAGCTTAGATTAGCATTTGGGCCTTCCCATGGACTCCCTCAGCCGTACCACTGACTGGGTATCTGCATCTGTTCAGACCAACCGTATCGGTAAACTAAGGAAACTGTTTGGCTTACATTTTGTCTCTCCAGTAGTCGACGAGATAATACGCAAGTACCAAAAAATTCATTTGTCATAATACTCATTCCAAATGTACTCAAGAACAGTATTAAGCAATACAAAAAACAAGGAGATAACATGGAAATCGTAATTACAGAAACATCAAGAATTTATCGAAGCATTCGAAATTGTAATAAATTTGGGAATTTAATATTTTAATTTCATTCAAATATTTAAAAATCAAAGTAATTTCCATGAGATCACATTTTCACAACCATGTGAATGCTGGGTTTTTTTAACTAAAATTTCTTTTGTAATGACAGTTTTCCTCTTTTTTTGGTTTTTTATGTAACATTTGTCCCTGTTTTGCGGATCCACATTTTTCTGCTCTGAACCAGTTTTTACTGCAAAAAGTATACTTTTCCTCATGTCTAAACAAAAGATTTTCCCTCTTAGCTCCCCTTTCCTCACAGATTACTTCACTAACTCCTAATATTAAAATGTAATTATTATATAGTATGAGAAATTTCATTGTATCTTTAAAATTATTGAATCATCCTTCCTTCATACTTTTTTTTGTGTGTGTGTGTATTCCTTCTGCAAGCTTTTTTTAACGAATTTTTGGATTTCCTCCTTTTTGCTCTCTGGTCACTCTCATCTCTGATGAGCTTCACTTAAGTTTCATTTCTATTTCGATAAAATATAAAAAAATTGCTTCATTAAATCATTAGTTTTTATTTAATGTTAATTAATTACTTTATATTTTTATTTGTTTGTATTTACATTATTTTTTAAGTACGAATAGAAATACTAGATAATTTCAAATTACTTTCCTTCTGTATAACTTGTATTAGTGAAAGGAAAAAATAACTGTTAAATAAACATGGAAATATTTTATTTTAGATCAGAATAGTGATATATAAAGATGGGCTGAACTAAAAAGAAACTAAACTAAACTTTAGAAAATTCTGGATCTTAGTTTAAAAAAATGTAATTTAATAGTTTGAAGTGAAGTGGAAATAGTGTATATAGATAGCTTTTTATTCATATATTTTATTTCTGGTATGTTAAACATCTTGAGTAACGAAAATTAATATTGAAGATATTACACAAATATAGTACACAAATTTAAAAAAAAAAAAAAAAAGACAAGTTCATTTATAGGTTTTTATGTGTCTAAACTTATTATACTTGCTAATTTATTTTTAGTCCTATGTACATATGATTAAATTGGCATAGCAATTAAATCATCAATTTACTCGTTTTTGTGTGGTTACTGAGATCTCAAGAGATAGAGAAATTGTATTTAGTTTTAATATCTGTCAGTGAATTGAACTCAATATCAATAAAAGTTTACAGTGAGTTTTGTGATTGTGTCATTCCATGTCAAATCAACCAATTTTCTGAACCTTGATATCTCATAAATTAATAATTTTTGCATTAGTGGTAGTAATTTCTAAAGTTAACAAAAACTGTAATGTTTTAGATTTTTTTGGAGTTCTAGTTCTTGAGATATGCTCCTTAGAATAAGGTAAAAATAAACAACTTTTGCAATGTTTTGATACTTTCAAACATCTGTTAATTTAAAACTATTACAGTTAGATTCTTAAAATTTGTTTCGTTCTCTTCTAAATTAAATAAGCTGTTATATGATACCCAACATGACTTGAATTTTCAAATAATGCTTTTTTGATAAAAAATCTAAAAATATTTTTTGAAAATCTCAAAAAGGCATGTATTAATTTTTTTGAAAAAATATATGTTTTGAAGACATTAATTTACTACTTGTGTACAAAAATTCAGAGTGGAACACAAATGGGTATCTATAGAAATATTTTGTATTCATATAATGGTCATTGCAACTGGAGTCTGATATGAATATGTAGGCTGAAATGTGTTGAAAGTACTATATCTATATATTAGACTTTTTCGTAATTTTAGTTCTTAACTTATGATGAAGACATATTTTTCAAAATGTGTCATGGATTAATAACTCATTTAAATTGCTTGCTGAACATGTATTAACTTGCTGTCAGTCAAAATATAAAAGTTGGTGATAATAAATAGTGTGTGTGTGTCATTGATAAATAGTGTAAAACAAAACTGTATGTAATCCACCTTCACAAAATTGCTACATGAATTAATGAAATGAGTGCTCCAATAACTTCACTACTAACAGAACTATTGTGTTAGTATTTGAAAAAAAAGTTAATTGATGAAGTAAATCATAACCAATGGGTTTAAATTTACACATGTACCCTGGTTCAAGTAGTGATGATTTTATAGAAGAATTTATCGAAAATAATGAAACTGAACACTTATATTGGCAGTGATCAAAAGGGGTACTAAATGGATTTTATTGAACTGAATGCAAATTAGCAATTAATTGTGATTTTGCTGAAAACTATTGCTTCAAGACGATATTCAATACCTCTGGACTAATAACCACATCGCACTGCATTCATTCATTATATATTATAAGTGAATGAGAAAAATTAGCAACATCATAGTTCTAAAATTTTGGAAGAACTTTATATTTAACAAATATAACATGGTTTAATTATATATTGAAATATTCGTGCTGAACATGTTTTGGCTTATTTACATTTCAAACATATAAAATTAGCTTACTGTTATTTTCTTTTTAAGTTATTCTCAGTAGGTCATTTTTAGTTGTAAATTATATTAGTACTTAAATTTGAAATGTTTAAAAAAAAATCCTATTCTTATATTGTACTGAACTGCTATCAGAAAGGTAAACTGTTTTCTCAATGATGAGAGGTAAAGTTTCTTTTATAATTCAAATCAACTTTCTTTGGAAAAAGACTGCTTGATTGTTCTCCAAACAATCGAGAGACAAAAAGATGTTTGATTTCTCTCTACTTGTGTTTGTAAAGAATGGGTGCCAAGTGGAGTGGTTACTGGTCCTTCATCTTGAAACAGTAATGACTAGTTTTCTGTAAAATCACAATTAATTACCACTTACTCTTCAGTTTAATAATTTTCTTAAACACTTAAAACGGCTGCTCCAGATTATCTCGTCCTTTAATCCCCAGTTTTTCCAGCAATGCGCAAAATTTTTAAATTTATAAATAAAAATATTTTTTTTATATTTTCATTAGGATGATAGTTTAAAACCCATTTAAAACAAAATAAATAAAAATTAATTATATATTTCAATCAGAAATATAATTTAAATATTATTGCAGGGAAAACAAATGTACAATTTCACCTATTCCTTGGACGCTCAGATGGTTAAATTCCATATAACTACCCTTTTCGGCCATTGGCTGTATAAGTGTGAGTTATAAATTTAGTAAAGTTTTCATAAAATCTTCTATGAAATCATCATTATTTTTAATTGCTTTCACAAGGATACATCCGTCCACTAATACCCATTGGTTACGAATTTCTTCATCAATTAATTTTTTTTCTTCAAGTACTTGCATAATGTTTCTTTTAGTAGCTTGAATCCATCAAGGCACTCATTGCATTAATTCATGTGGCAATTTTGTTAAGGTGGATTGCATATAACTTTGTCCTACACTATTTATCACATTGGTTTCATATTTTGGCCGACAATAAAACCAAAAAATGTCTAGAAAGCAATTTTAATGTGTTATTAATCCACAGTATATTTGATAAATATCCGGCTTTATCATAAATTAAGAACCAAAATTGTAAAATAAACTAATAGTTATCTTTTCAACGCATTCCAGCCTACATATTACAGGGTCGCATTCGCCTTAATATTCCTTAAATTTTTCGATAATTCCTTTTAAAAAAATTCCTGATTTTCCTCCAAAACCCACAAAAAAAACAGATAATTCTCTAGAAGAGAATCTTTTTTTGAGATTTCAATTATTAAATTTTTTGGGAAATTGGCAGTTTTCATCTCGGAATCAAAACATGCTTTGAAAAGCAAGTTTGTTAGGAGCTTATGTCAGCTTTAAAATAAATGTCCCCCGAAATTTTTTGAATTAATCATTATAATCTTTGGGAATTATTCCTGAAATTTTTTGAATTATCCTTAAAATTCCTACCTAATTTTTTTTTATAAAAGTCGCTGTGCCTCCTGAATTACTAATATTCCACCAATTTTTATTTTTTTTTTCCATCCCCAAAGTTCATAAAAATGTACTTAAATTTTTCGATAATTCTTCAAAATAAAAATTAAAAACCTCAAAATCCGCGAAGATAGTCCTCCAGAAGAGAAAATCTTTTCTTCTAAGATTTAAATTATTCAATTTTTTGAAAATTGACATTTCGCATTCAAAAAGTTTAGGTGTAATTCAAAAAATTTTAAGGAAATTTTTTTTAAATTTATGAATATTCCTTTTAAAGTTGACACAGGCTCCTACAACAGACATTCTTTTCAAAGCATACTTCCGTAACAGCAAAACGTTATTGAAGTATGCTTTGAAAACTTTAAAAGGGATATCTCCAAATTTTTTTTAATTATCCTTAAATTTTTTGAAATCGCCTCTAAAATTTTTTAATTATCCCTAAAATTCCTACCTAATTGTTTTAGAACACTCACTGTGCCCCTGATAATCATATGGCAGACTCAAGTTTCAATAACCAGCATATGTATAAAAATATATTTTGATAGGAACCCATTTGTGTTCCATTCTGAAATTTTGCACTCGAGTAGTAAATTGATGTTTTCAAAAAAATATTTTTTGATATTTTATCAAAGAAACATTTTTTGACAATTCTAGCCATGTTGTGTATCATATTAAAGCTTATTTAATCTAGAAGATAATGACATAAATTTGAGGTCACTAACTATAATAGTTTTAAATATATAGCAGTTTGAAGGTATCAAAACATTGCGAAATTTGTTAATTTTTACCTTTTTCAAAGGTTTTCCAAAAACCCAAAAATTCTTAAATTTTGTATTTTTCTTCCTTTTCCTTTGTTTAATTCTCAAGAAATCAGCAAAATCCAAATTGCAGGGGTCCAAAAATAATTTTTTAGTGCTTGATTTGACATAAAATTACCAGATTCTATTATGGCAACTATTTTTACCAGTTCAATTCATTTAATCCATTGTTATTCTAGATTTTCTTGAGGTTTTATTTTTGATATAATAACTGTTCTGTGATTACTTAAGATTTTGTTTTTATATCTTGAATTTTTTGAGTTATTAAAAACTTTTGAAAGAATAATAAATTTTATTTTTTATGAATTTGTTCTTAAATCATTCTACTGTTTTCCTTATGACAAAACACTAAAAACATTTAATATTTGTGACTAGACACTTCATTTGGAAAGGAGTAAAAACATGCCAAATAAAACAAATATTTGTTGTTGTAGTAAATTTTGAATTTCATGATGGAGCTTCAACTAGCTTCTCTATCTGGTTTTATATAATTTCAACACTTAAGAAAACACGAGCATCCAAAAAGCAGAATATGTATTATAATGCAATTGCATACAACAAATTATTGTGTGTATTCTCTAAATATGTTGGCTGTACATATAGGAATCTTTTTAAAAAAGCCTGTAGCAATACATGTTATTTTAAAATTCCTTAGGTGTCTCTCTCAGAGTACCGTATGAGAATGAGAGAAAATACCAGTAAAAGTCGTTCCAACTCTGATTTGGGAAAAAGTAGCATTGATGGTATCCTTGGTACAGAGAAAAAACTACCAGCACAGGTTACTTTGGCACCTTTACCACTCTTTAATATAGAGGAAAGTGCAAAAGAACAAAATATAAAAAAATCAGGTAAGGAAATTTATGCCATTCAATCATGAAAGCTGCTTGTAAGTCATTGTCACTATCTACTCTTAAGAGCTGAATATTGTGTGGTACTAGCTTAAAAGCAATAGATAACTAATATTTTGCATTACTTTATTGATTTTGGGTACAGGGATAAAATGTTCTTCCTAAAGAAGTGTTGTGCCATATTTTGAAATATATTCTTTAAATAACCTTATAGTATAATAATATATATTAGAACCACGAGGAATATAATTGCATGTAAACTATTTGGTGGCCTTTGTATGTGCCCTTGCAAAGAGGATTTGTGTCACTTTCCCAATATGGAGACAGATGATATTCTTCTAAATTTTGTTACTGTTTTCCCATAAGGAAAAAATTAATGCAAAAAGTTTCCTCAATGCTATTTCAATATAAGAATTACAATCAAAACTCTCGACACAAAAGTGTTTGAAAAAAAATCTTTCATTTTCAAGTGCTTGAAAACCTTGAATTCTGTAAAAATACTTTTAAAGTGCTTGAATTTCATTTTATTTTCTAAAAATATCAGTTCAAGCTGATTAGAAAAGTCAGAATATAATATTGAAGCCTATGTGTTAGATTCGCACTTTGCGCCATGTACTTTGTATGTAAAAAATGTCATGATAAGAGAAAGTGCTTTAAAAAACTATGCAAAGAGTTAAGAATGGATTCAGCTTCTTTAAGAAGTTTGATGGGGATTATTCGAACTATTTCTAATGATAAAAAATACCCCTAAGTGGATATATTTCACAACAATCAACGTCGTCAGCTTGATGCAGGCGCATGTAATTGAAAACGAAGTTTTAGATACTGAAATACTATGGACATTGAAAATTATTTAAAAAATCACGGCTCTTATGAATTAAACAGGGTTCGTACTCCTCCTGAAAAATTCCCGAAATTTTCTTTTTTTAATATGGGCCCTTATAACTCCTCAAAATTGTGTTTTTACTCCTGATATTTCATCTCCTTAAAATTTATCATCGAAGGATAAAAAGATTAGTAAAACCTTAAAAATAATGTTTTTATACTCGATTAAACGTATTCGAAATTCTTACCATACTTTATAATCTACTGTGCATGCGCATCACTACAGTCGCAAAGGAAAACCTTCAGACAGTCCCAAAATGCAACACAACTCTCAACAACCAGGCGCGTAGAGGCAAAATATATTATTAAACCTGTAATTCCCCCCGTTAACTCCTGAATTTATTGTACTTAACTCCTTAGTAAAACCTGAATCTTACTATTATAGATTGAGTATGAACCTTGATTAAATGAAAACATTGATAAATTATGTAATTGCATGTTAGCCGATAGCTTGATTGCATTTAAATTCTAAATTTTTTTGTGGAGAAAAAATTGTGTATTATACACAGGGTTCCCACGGTCATTGAAAGTCATTAAAAGTGCTTAATATTTTTGAACTTGTTTTCAAGGCCTTGAAAATGCTCAGAGGTTCTTAAAAGTCCTTGAAAATGCTTAGACGTCCTTAAAAGTCCTTAATTTTGTTGTCAGATGTTGTGTGGTCAGTTGCAAAATTTATAAAAATACAATCCGGACTTGCTGTCCCAAGTGACCGCCACTTATCTGCACTGCATCGGAATTCTCTGACATATTTGTATTACGCATCCACCAACTTGTAATTTTTTTGTTAGAATATACTTTATTAAAAATTTATATATAGACATGATGCCTGAAATTTTTTTTCAGTGGTCCTTAAAAATATTATTTAGGTCCTTAAAAGTCATTGATTTTCATTCTGTGATTTGAGTGGGATCCCTGATACAGTATTTGTAATCAAGCCTTTAGAGTAGATTGGAAGACAGTTTAATTAATAAAACTTTTGTATTATTATTTGAGACAATTAAATGGATGTTCACGTACAATATTGGCGTAGTTACCAAGTTAGTACGAATTACTTTACTTCTGTTTTTATGGGACATAGTACTGCTTCTGATATATTGGAAGGTTTTTTTTTTCTATTGTAACCTTAAAATTTTCTTTTAGGTGAAATCTAAAAAGCATTTTTCCCCTATATACTCGATTTGAACAGGTACAGTTTGTCAATAAAAAAAAATGGATTTTTTTTACATGTATTTGTGTTGATAACGCCATCCTTGAAAAGTGCTTAAAAAGTCCTTGAATTTTTTTCTCCTTCAAGTGTACAAACCATGTTCCAGCAAATTCAAGAAAAAAAAATTTCCAACATAATGTAATGTTGTCATTTTAAATAAAATATCCATCTCTTATAAAAACTGCAATATCAAAGGAAGGCGTTAGGTATTGAGTGTCCAAAGTATCAGTCACTTAAACTTTCACTCGTCCATGCAGTATGTGCATTGGCATAAGCCTATATAAATATGATTAAAAAATAAGGTTGAATAATAAGTACTTTTAGAACACTTCCTTTACTATATGTTTTGGTTGATTGTTTTCATTTCCGGTGGACTAGCAATACTGAGGTAGAATGTTAATATTTAAAGACAGGTTTGAGTTCAATCAAAACAACATTAACAAGTTAATTTAATTTTCAGAGTTAGCTTGTACTCCACCTTGCAGCTCCTTGCATTTATGTAGAAGTTTGTCATTGACAAGTCTCTCCTAGTCAAGAGCACCATTAAATGTTGCAATTCACCTGTTCGTGAGGAAAGGTAGCACATAAAGCCCAGATGATGTTTAACAAGATATTAATGCAATATTTTTTAAATTTATTTGTGTTCGTTTAGAACACCGGTTCCTATGACCCACGAGTAGCTTGCTACTGGGCCGTGGATGCTGGTCAAGAATCTAAGCCAAGATAAATATTATTGGAGCTTCAGGAGAAGAGATGGGAACAATTTGAGTCACTTGATTATTAGCAACAATCGAATTATGCAATTGTATTCTTTGATGATGTAACAAGTAAATAATGCGTGAATTCAGCAGTGTGGCTAAAACTATTCAGATACTAATTACTGAAGCATGCACACACACATATTCTATTAGCTAATAAATTTCAGAGCCTTTTTTTTTTTTTACAAAGTAAGTTATCTGCACAACTAAAAGGGTTAGGGACCTCAGGTTTAGAATATCTATTTGTTGCATCTACATATTCTCACTAGTGTTGTAAAGAGAGCATTAAATGAATATTGCAAAATATAAATTAATCAAAACTGAAGTGCACTTAAGGTTCTTGACCACCTTATAAATTTAAAAAAATCTTTTTTTTTTTTTTTTTTTTTTTTTTGCATTTTCTCAATTCCGCACTGAATAATCCACTGAACCAGACTCATCCTTATATACTAGATATTTTAAACATTCACATGACACTTGCAGATAGAGATTTTAAAGTTCTTTTTTGTTGTATCCCAGGTCATGTGGGGATCATGGGTAACGAGCGTGCCGATACTATCGCACGATCTGTAAGTGGACCTAGGAGCACTTGGCTCTGCCCTGACGACGCAATAAAAGCTTGCGACACTGCTCTGTCTCACTTGGTAGGCCATGTGGGATGCACAGACAGCTAACAAGCTGCGTTCGTTTCAGCCATCAGTTTCCGGATTCGCCCCCATACAGCAATCCCGGAAAAGGGAAGTGCTCCTGACACGTCTAAGAATAGGCCACACTCGTTTCACCCACATGCATCTTCTGCTGGCAGAAGATGCCCCCACATGCAATTCCTGTGGAGTTTATTTTTCAGTTTTGCATAATTTAAGTGAATGTCCTGTTTTTAACAATATCAGACGTCGATATTTTAATACAAATAATCCATCATTGTCATCGATTTTATCATCACCACCTCATCGAAATCTTTATGCATTTTTAAAATATGTTGGTTTTTATTGCCTGATTTTAACAATGATAATTGTTCAATTGTTTTTTAATCTCAATATTAAAGAATCTTAATTTTTAAAAAAAGCACTACTGTTTGGCGCAGCATGGCCCTAGTGAAGCCCTTGCGCCATAAAACCACAACCAACCATTTTCTCGATTCTTTCCAGGATTTTACGGTCTAGAGATAGCAGATTAACAAATTGAAAGTGATAAAACTATTTGAAAAAAATAGCGAGTAAAAACTTAAGACAGGTTTTTCTCGAAACTACTTTTTTTCAAATGGCGGACACTTAATCTCCGAAACTATTCGCTCAATTTCAAAGATTTTGGTCTTGTTTTGTTTGTTGAGATGTTTTGTATGCCAATTTACCACATTTTGCCAAAAAAAAATTCAGCAAAGACTAGTAAGAACAGGGGTGTTTTTTCAAACAACCGCCTTTTTTTTTTTTTTTGTAAATTGTCATGTAAGTAACCTTTCTTTTAAAGATTTCTTTTTTTATATATATATTACCAATTCTGAGATTAACTGTCCGCCATGTGACACCATTTTTTTTAGGCCTCGACTTTGGCGCCTCCTGAATAGTTGTTAAAAAATTAAATTGGGAAAAAATCAAGTATTTTTATATTCTATAAACTTAAAGTAAAAGTTTTTTTAAAAAATCATTGTAATATCTTGCATAGGACCTGAAAAAAAATTATTGAAAATGTATTTTTTAGCTTTCCAAGGTGGTCAAGTACCTTAAGATTTTACTGTAATTCATACATATTATAGCCATGTACCTGAATATAATATTTATAAAAATTCAACATTGCCTTGCTTATACCCTTGGGATGCCACTTATTTGCGACGCTCCAGAATTTTATGTTATATTTGTATTATGCATGCATCAACTTGTACATCATTTGGTTCGCCTTTTATGATAGGTGGATAGGAATTCGAGCAGTGTTTGTTCTGCAAGCCAAAAGAGTTTGCGACCTACAAGTGCTGTTAGATTTCTTTTCTAGCTGTATCAACTTACAAATACTATGCCCAGAAAGTGTTCATTCAATGTGCTTTGAATAAAGTCCAGTGCATATCAAAAATGGATTGCAACATCATCAAAGTCTGTTCATAAGGCAAAATGCAAATCATGCATGAAAGATTTTGATATTAGCACTATTGACAAAGCCCTTGTAAAGTCACCCATTAAAGACACAAAACCTGAAAACAAATTTAGATTCTTAAAAATATTATTTGGATCCTTAAAAGTCATTGAATTTCATTCTACGATTTCAGTGGGAACACTGAGTAAATATATGCTGGTAAAGTAGGCATGAGAATTTTTTACCGCATTATTTTACTAGTCAATCTTCTCTTTGTGGGTATTTAATGCATGATAAACCTACTTTCAGTTGCAAAAAAGAAAAAAGAAGTTGCATCAATTGAAGAAGATTCCAACCAAGATACTACAGAGCACCGAGAAAACTTAAATGAGAGATTAAAACGTGAATTTGGGTTTGACGTTTCTGAAGGTGCGACTTTTATCCATCCCTATTATTCCATCTTGATCTAACTGAAAAGCTCATCAAGATGTCTAAACAGATTCTTTAACTTTTCAGGTCCTGCAAGCCTTATTCAGGCCAAATCAAAATGCAATAATCAAACCACATCTGATCCCCCTCCAAGCATTTCTAATCTTCATCTGGACCCTCAATCCTTACCCCCACCCCCTCCTCCGCCTAGAGTCATGCCACGACCGATTCGACCACCTCAGACTGCCATGGGAAAGGTGCCTACATCCATTCCTTCCCAGTATGGTTTTGTACATTCATCGTTCTCACGCCCACCATATGTTATGCCACAGGTAAAAATAAAATCTTGGTGGTCATTTCATTTTGCATGCTTTTCTCCAATGTCCTCTAGTTGAACCTTTCTTAGTATATGAATATAGAAAAATTAAAATGGCAGATTGAAAAGGTAATAAGCTCCTTTTATTTCATTTTGGAATGGACAATTCCGGCATTTTTAAAAAAATTTTTATTCAATTCTAAATGTTTCGAAAGGCCATAAACATAAAAAAATTTGCTCGTGCGCTTTTTCTTTTTTTTAATTTGAAATCAAAATTACCTTGTTAGAGGTTGACTAGAAAACGACCCATTTCATTGGCATTGAACGTGACGTAAAGAGATCTCAAACATCTTGGCTTGAAATGCAGCAGCGGAAACCAGATTTGCAAGTTTCTCGCAAATCACGGACGTATCAATGGTCTACCAACGCCAACTTTTTTAACGATTACTGTTTGGCAGAAACCTCACGATAACCATAGAAACGCTGGGATCTCTTTACGTCACGAATTATGTTGACTGATTTGATCGGACTGGTTTTGGCTCGGTTTTGGGGCATTTTCTTTTCTTAATATTTAAATGACTATTTTTTAAAAGAACTTTTGTTTAAATATTTGGAATCGGGAACAAATTCTTCATAAATATGTACTAATTTCACTCGTTTTTAAAAAATACAGGAATCGTCCATTATACGCCTTTAAACTGTCATTTCAATTAATAATGAAATAACTTGTGAACCAGTTTGATGACATCATTAAGAATCATTTCACATTAAAAAAATCATTTTTGCAGATTATAAGTGGTTTCCAGAAAAATTGTTTTCGTTAACTAAATTAAATTTACACTAATCTATATGCACAACTAAAAATTATGTCAGCCACTAGAAATTAATTTGCCTTTCTGATATTGTAAAACTGGAAAGGATATTACAAATTCATACTAAAGAAGTTCAAGGCCTTTTACGTATTTTAGCTACAAAATTTGGGTATTGTTCCAATTCTTACTGTTAACAAATAGACTTTTCAGCCATATAACAGGAAGAAATAAATATTTAAACCTAACTTACTATAAAATATCATAAAAATCGATCTATATAATTAAAAAACATCTGACATTGTTTTATTAAATTTTTTTATTTTTCAGGTCCCTGGTGCCCCCTATATTCCACCCCAGCCACCCCTTCTTCCCGGAGGGATTCATCCAATGCCACCCACTGCTCCACCCTGCAATCTCCGGGCACCCCTTCTGCCATCGACTCATTCTTTCTCTCCAGGGACCCCTCTCTTGCGGACCCCCACTCGACATGACTATACACCTGTCAACGCACAAAGGTTCGCCAGCATGCCCCCTCGACCCACTCACTATGCCTACCAGTCGGGGCTCTACAAATGAGTGGGACTTCTTAAGGCACCTTCACACCCTATCATATTTTGTTACGGCATGCAAAAAACTCTATTTAGTTGCCAGGTCTATAGCGCAAAAAAAATTAGAACCTATGGAAATAATAACTTGAAGAAAAGTTTTTATCATGAGTTACATGGGACCACTTTCTATGTTCAAGACAACTTATCCTGGCCTTATTGAATACGGGGTAAGATGGATCCTTCTGGCATAAAAGATATACTTCCAAGCAAATCACTAATTATACAGTAATATAGATAACCTGCACACATAGTTTTGTATTAAACTTAAATATATGTTGATAAAAAAAAATCTGAGCATTTTAATTTTACTTAATCAGCGTTCCCACGATCATTAAAAGTGCTTAATATTTTTTAGTTTGTTTTCAAGGCCTTGAAAATGCTTAGAGGTGCTTAAAAGTCCTTGAAAATGCTTAGAGGTCCTTAAAAGTCCTTAATTTTTACAGATTTTGTCCAACTGCAAAATTTATAAAAATACAACTCAGACTTGCTATCTCCGCGTGACCGCCACTCATCTGCACCGTATCGGAATTTTCCAACATATTTATATTACGCATCCTCCAACTTGTAACTTTTTTGGTAGAATATACTTTATTAAAAATATAAATATAGACATGATGCCTGAAAACAAATTTTCATAGGTCCTTAAAAACATTAATTAGGTCCTTAAAAGTCATTGATTTTCATTCTGTGATTTGAGTGGGAACCCTGTTAATACTTGACTTTTCTAACCACGGTTACTCTTAGATTTTTAACGAATCATGGCTTCAACTGAGCTATTTCATTATGTCACTCACTTGGCTAACACTGCTAACGTTGCCTCCTCTCAGTTCAAGACGTTGCATTTAAGATTATTACGCAGCCAATCAACGCATAATAAAACCGGATCGCACATCACTGTAGCGTATTCAATGACGTCAGAATAAGTTGTCTTGGACTCTAGATGATATTTGATCTCCATACAAATATGTGTCAGAAGGCCATCTTAATGATCTCTGGTCGATGCAGAGATTGAGTATCATCTAAATGTTTTTTGTGCTTCAATGAGCCACCCCTTCTTCCTGGTAATTTTTCTAGTTGATTTTTTTTTTATTTACTCTATGCTTGGGTGTGTTAATTGTTGTGTTATAGGCCTGTTTTATTTATTTTTTGTGCACAAATATTTAAGATTCTGTCTTAAAATACATAACAGTGAAAATATTTTTTAAAAAATGACAGGCTGCTTTCGTAGATTACAATATTGCTTTAAATAAAATGAAAATAATGCTCCTTTAGAGCTAGTGATTTCTTTAATTGGATTAACTTATGCTTTAAAAATGTATAGGTTTTAAGTATTGTTAATGGTCATATTTTATTCTAACAATTTAATTTTAAATTGGCATTTAATTTATGTTTAGCTTATTTGAAATCATTCATAAAAATTCTTTAAATTCTGTACAAGTATTTTTTGCTGATTTTAATTTAGGTTTGAAGGTGAACTCAACTAAGTTATTGTTGCATTTAAAAATTTTGAGTCAACATTTTCTAAATTTATAATCAGCTAATTTAGTTATCTTTTAATAGTTAGATATAATAAAACAATATAAGTTGGAGTTATTAATAGGTAAGCATAAATTGCATCATGAGGAGCAAGCATGCGTAAGTGTACAATTAAAAATGAAATGAAATATTCTCATACATTTTTATTCTGAGCTTCATTCTTCGTAACATGCCCAGCAAATATGATATGGTTTTAAGGTGATATATTCTCATTAACATTTTAAAATTTTATAAAGTATCGTAACTGTGTACATTTTCTTATTGAAGTGTTCAAAGTTCATTAGCATTTGTTTTATTCTTTCACTTTTAAGCATCATAAATTTGTATATAACTATTAAAAATATATTATATGTATAAATGTAACAAATCTTATCCAAATATTCTCATTGCATTCAGATTCAAATATGTACATAGTTATAATTTCACTGCTGTATTTTTTTTTTTTTTTTATATATATATATTTCTTTTGTTGAAGTTTATATTTGCTTACAACAAAACATGCACAAGTTTGTGTACTTTGCTCAATTTGTTTTTCCAAGTCCAATAGGATTTTGTGCAACTATTCTGTGCCGGTGCAAATTTTTTTAAGTACTGTTGAATTTCATTTTGTTGCTACATTACCAGATGATACAGATTTTAGTAGTAAATGACATAACTTATTATTTTTTTTCTTCAGATTTTTGTATAGCTATGTACATATATCATAAAATATGCACTTGTAATATTTAAATATGTTCCGAAATAAATACTTGGTTATGACAAAATATGTATTAATGATTTTTTTTTTTTAATCATTCATCACATTTTCAGAAATATTAATAATAAACAAACTCTGGATGATTGTATATATTTAATTACTCAGGGAAAACATTTTGAATTTTTCTGTCAATTCCTTATTTTTACAACATTGCAAACAATTAAAAACTAAGTCTAAAAAATTTATTGCACACAAAGTGAATTTGATTGTAAATTTTTAAAAAAATAAAAAAATTTAAAGTTATTGAATAAACATCCAACAAGTTAATTTGGAAAATGTTTCCGAAAAGCAGTAACTAAATCACACTAATCCTCCTCTTCATCTATAATAATAAAACAAGCTGTGTGTCTGTCTGTGGATCTATAGAAACCTACTTAAAATTGGAGTAGAGCTCTGAAATTTTCAGCATAAGGCCTTCTAATTTTATGCATTACAAACAGAATGTTAAAATTTTAATTACTTCTTTTTTAATTAATTAATAAATATGTTACAAAATGATATCTAATATGGCTACAGCTCTGAAATTTTCAACATAAGTAGTTTTGGCCTTTTAATCTGACTTTTAAATAACAGAATTTTAAATTTTTATTTTATTCTTTTTTAATTAATTTGTGTATTACAAAACGATTTCAAATAGGGCTACAGCTTTGAAATTTTCAACATAAATAGTTGTGGCCTTCTAATTGGATTTTTGAAAAACATATTTTTTTTAATTAACAAATATTTTACAAAATGACTTGTATTTGGGCTACATTTCTGAAATTTTCAACACAAGTAGTTTTGGCCTTCTAATTGGACTGACAAAAAGAATGTTAAAATTTTAATTTGTTTTTTCAATTAATTTTTTCACAAAAAGCGACTTCAAATAGGCCTAGATCTCTGAAAGTTTCAACATAAGTAATTTTAGCCTCTAATTTTGCTTTCCACAAGCACGTGTTAAAATAATCTTAACGGGGTGTTGTATTAATGGGGAATTTTTTTTTTTTCTTGACAAGGAAGAGGCTTCCAATATTAAGTCTTTACGTAGCAATTAGATTTTAGTGAGTGAAGCGAGCTTATGCTTAGGCAGCAATGAACCTTTCAGCTAGTGAAACGAGCCTATGCTTGCATAGTAATGAACCTTTTAACGAGTGAAATAAGCCTGTGTTTATGTGTCCATGAACTTTTCAGCGAATGAAGCGAGCTCAGTTTTGCGTAGCGATAAACCTTCCTCCGAGCGAAGCGTCAAAAACTGGGTTTTATACATGAATGACAGATTTCTGCAATGCGAAGTCTCGCAGCTAGCTAAAATATTGCATATGCTAAAATTTCGTAGCGAAGCACAGGTACTTAGCTAGTTCATAAATAAAAACTGATCTGAAAAAGAAATAAGATTTTCCACTGTCACTTAAATATGTGTTGAAAAATTATTCAATTTATTTTTTGTAAACTTCCTTAAATTAAGTTTTAAATGGTTTGTAAGTGCATTATTTTGGTTACCAGGAAATGGAAGTTCTAATTCTTTTCCCTCTGGACATAATTGCCTTCTGGAAAAAATGTTGCAGGTATTAATCTTTAACTTCACTATGAAATATTAAAAAGCATTGATTTTTTTACTCTAATTTACTTTTTTTTGTTAGACCAAAACAGTATTTTAATCTTAATTTAAGAAATAATTTTTTTGTTTAAATTATCCTGAAACATCCTACAACTTCTAAATATTGCGACCCACAGTTTAAAAACCAAATCTATAACGACCATCCACTTCATCCTTAGTGCATTGAATTTGTAGTTACCTAGTCAATGTTGCTTGAACATGAGACAGGAAGGATCTCTTTTGCCTGGTGGATAGAGTACTTGGCTGGGAAACCAAAGGTCTCGCGTTCGATTGCAAAGCTACTACGCTTTAAATTTTTACAGAAACCAACAGTAAACCTTCTTTTGTATGGTTTATGTGCTAAGAAAAAAACTTTTGTGTAGAACAAAACATTCATTACCAAAAAAATTCCGAAAGGCCTGTGTAAATCCGACTTTTAACTTAATTACATAATGTAAAACTTTTTATGACTTAGTAAGCCTTTTGGTCAACAGAAATCCTTTGGAAGACCAAATGACGAATGTTTCGGCGCATTATAGCCCTCGTGTTGCTGACGGCGCTAGATAATCTAAAAACAAACAACCTCTGAAAGAGAAAGACCAACAAGAAAACTGCTTTTAAGACCCCTAAAATCAGGTAAAATGGAATAATCTTCAGGGATGAAAAAAAAAAAAATTGTAGGGGCTTACTATTATACTATTTTTTACCCAAATATACGAATCTAAATAAACCCACTTATTTAATTTTTTAAGCAACATTCAAAGTACTTCAACTTTTTAATATTAATGATTTGGGCTTCAATTTAAAATTGTGTGGGAAATACTATTTAAGTTTTAAAGTCTAATAATCAAATTTTTAAAGACAAGATTAATACACCAGGAAAAGTCACGGACCATTTAAAAGTAAATCTTGTCAATATCGGCTATTGCATCAACACAACCCTCAGCGAAACTAGCCATCACACAAGAAAATAAATATCGGCTAAGGCAGCCATCACATTAGAGGAAATAGGTGTAAAATAGTTTTACTATGAGGTTTTGCAGTCTTTATTAATGAAGATTCCTTTATTTGATTTGGTTGGCTTGCACGCTCAACGATTTTTTTTTTTTTTTTTTTAACCTTATGCAACCCCTGCATATTAAAAAAAAATTAATGAAAATCCCCTACCAAAAGCTCTGGCTAAGTTCTGGTTGCAAGGATTATACTAGTTAGTGAAATATAAAATTAACCTTAAAAATTAAAAAAAATAGTTCAAGTATCGCTTTTGTAGGAACATAATGCAAAGCAAAACCTTGGTAATTACAAATAGTTTTCGCTACAACACAATTTTTTATTTGAACACGTTTCTTTCAGTAAAAACTTATTTTCACATCTTATGTTTTTTGCTTAGAATAGAGCAACAAATAGTTAGCATGGTTCTTTCGATTTTTTCGATTTCCTTTTGTTCATTTTTGATTTGATTTAAATGTTACATTGTTTCATGAACTTTTTAGACAAACAACCTCCAGCATTGTGTATCCAATTTTCGCTCCCTTTAAATCTTGATTTTTCAGTGCATTTTGAATCCTTTCATTTGCTTCATCAACTAATGGTTTATAGGTATCCATCTAGTTGTCTCTTCTGTTTCAACTTTTCCTTAAGACATTTTTTTACATATTTGCTTCCTTAGCGGTTTATGTCTTCTCCATATCTGCTTTCTTTTTTTCCCAAGTTCTTCCTTATCTTTTTCCTTCTGTTCTCTTATTCATTTTGTTCTATTTGGATTTGTTTCTTACCAAATATAATTTATGTACTGTAGCACCCTATATGATAAATTCTCTAAAAATAGGCGCTAGATGACACTTGGTGTTGTACTGCTTCAATCCCTATTTTGTTGTTTGTAGTGCACTTATTGATGCCTGGGAAAGACATGCTGGTTTCTATTGAAGAAATTCGTTGTTTGGGATAACTTTTATTCCACATCTGCATTTCCACGAGGAAATACAAGGAAAACCTTGAGCAATCTTATCAGCTTAGTATATTTTTCCTGGCCAGTATAATTTCTCATTGATAAGATTGTTAAGTAGCAAAACTTCTAAGAAATACTTCCCTCATAGGTATACCAATTTTTTGTTTTTGTTTTAACACTATAAAACTCTCCACTCATTACCCACTGAATCAATGGTGGATCCAGATTTTTATTACCAAGCGGACGGGAATTTTTTTAGTTTTGGACTACTGAATTAGTTAGATAAAAATTTTTGTCCTTAAGTTATATAACTATACCATGGGATAACATCTAAAACAATAATTTCCAATAGTACAAGTTTACATCTAAACTTGTTATAATTAGAACTTGACATAACTTTGTCAAGCAATTTTTTAAAAAAAAGTTTATAGTGAAAAATCTTGGTTTCTTTGAAAAAATTTTCAATCACATTATTTTCATCAATATGAATGTCTTCTATGAATGAGATGTTAGTCTCTCTTCAGTCATCCCCTTTTGAAGTCAAGTTTTAAGGCCCTTCAACGACAAAAAACTTTGTTCTGCTGCAAAACAAAACTTTTGCTGGGAATGAAATTTGAAAGGCGAGAAGCTTGTAGATTCATGGATAAACATATGAATAGCATTTCTCTTAAAAATTCTAAGACTTCTGTGTATTTTTTTTTTTACCGAAACGTTCTTCAAAAACTCATTCAAAACCATGGTCATCAAAAATTAAACCAAATTTGTTTAATATAATTTGCTTAGCTTTTAGAACACATAAAATATTCTTTGTCGTCTTTATTTTTTTCTTCTATTTAACTCTGACGGAGGGGGCGATCGCCCCCTCCAACCCTTACTGTATCCGCCATTACACTGAATCAATATTTAATGGATATCTTAGGTGAACAGTAGATGCCAGATTTTGAATTACTGGTAAAGATATAGATTTTCCCGACTTCAAACACCTTGCTTCTTAAATCACAATGAAAGGATCTTAAATCAGGTAAAAGCAGGGCCTATTCTAACGGGCAGTCGTGGCCTATTTGGGCAGTCGTAAATTGTATTTGGGCAGTCGTAAATCAGATATTGGGCAGTCGTAAAAAATAGAAAAACAAGGAAATTAAAAATATGATTTTATTAAAGGAGTGCAATTATTATTCATCTTTTTGAATTTGAGTATAATAAAATTTAAAACGACTTTTTTATTTGTTTATGCAACCATTCCTTCTTTGAAGTTTCAGCTTCAAGAAAAACTCTTACCAGGTAACCCAATAATTGGCATATTTGACATAATCGAAGCTATTCTGGCGGTTATTCGTTCCCTTAACGCTTCGAATTTAGTAGTGTTTTAAGTTAAATAATTAGGTTTAAATTTTAACAACTTTGTGTTAAATTGAAAAACTAGGAAGACCTGAAATTATAAACGTATAAATGGGGACTTATGGATTGACAACATGACGAATCACAATTTTAAATTCCATACATAGGAGGCGAAAATATCATTATGAGACTGCTTAATAGGCCTATTTTTTTAATTTTTTTACTCTCTGTTTAGCGTAATAATGTTTGTAATGTCGGGGGGGGGGGGGGGGGACGGAAGTTTGGGCAGTCGTAAAAATTCCTTAGAATAGGCCTTGGGTAAAAGGATCTTTTCCAAGTTTCTAAGACACCTTCTCATTAATGATGTCAAATCTTTTTGAAGAGTTTCTTTTAGTTTAGTCAAATACTTTTGGATTGAACACCAATTAGTTCATTATCACCAAGTTCAGTCTATTGCCAGAAACTTTTAACAGCTTCAGTTCTTGTAGACTAATGTCTTTTAGTTTACATTTAAGAAACACTCACATAACTTTCTTACAATGGAATTCATCCTTTCATATACAAGATGAATCAAATGTGCTTCTCACAGGAAAAGAGCCAAGAATGGTTGTAGGATATTGTTGCACAAATTGTCTGTATATATTGTAAATAGTGACGTATTATTTCAAAATTCTATTGTAATTTATTTTTATCTTATTTTATTTATTAATTAATAGCGATTATACAAGTTAGAAAAAGGTGGCAACACCTAAAGCAATCGAGAAGTTTCGAGATATTTCTTTTCCGATGAATTGGCTGGAAATTTCGAGAATGTCTCACGCGCTTGTATATAAAAGACTGGAGAACGGGAATGTTTTGGAGATTGACTTCGGACTTCGTTGAAAGCTGATCGCTTTGTTTACCTATTGGAGTGAGCTTGTACGTATAATCGCTGAATTCGAAGTTATTTTTGTTGAAGCTTGAGAGTAATTAAACTGTTGCCTGTGAATAAATTTTGTGAGTTTTCTGAAGAGAGAATAAATATTTTTATACCGTGAAAACTGTGCCATCATTGCCTCAGTGGAAAAATTCGTAACAGTAGTGTCAGAAGTGGGGTCTCGTAATTTTGAATGCCGACAACTAGAGGAATGATGGAAGACCAAATGAAACAGTTGATGGAAATGATTGCTGGAATGAAGGCCCAACAAGAATCCACTGCCACCGAAATGAAAGCCTGCCAAGAAACCGCCGCAGCCGAAATGAAAGCCTGCCAAGAAACCACCGCAGCCGAAATGAAAGCCTGCCAAGAAACCACCGCAGCCGAAATGAAAGCCGAACTTTTCGCTACGATTGCCGCCGATTCTACTAACGCCGAACTCGCCGCTACCATATCCGCCGGTCAAGCCCGCCAAGAAACGACTAAACGTCGAACTCGCAGCCGCAATCGCCGCCAGTCAAGAAGCAACGTCGTCGGACATTAAAATTTTAGCCTCCAAACAGGAATCGACTGCTGCGTCCGTTGACGATTTATAGAGCGCACGGAAAATGTGCTTCAGTCAATGAAGGATGATATTTCGAAAGTCAAGTCGAAGATCAGGACTTGAAACCTCTAATTGAATTCATGGAAGCAGCTACCGGAAAACCCAGTTGGCAGGAAATTGCATGCTATAGCCCAATAATGAAGAGATATTGGGCTATGTGGGACTCTTTGCACTTGAAGAATGGAGTACTCTACCGTCGATGGGAGTCCGATGATGGCAAAAGCTTCCGGTGGCAATTAAACCTTCCAAGTTCTAGAGTTACCAACGTTCTAGAAGAACTTCACAGCAGTTCTACTGGAGGACATTTTGGTGTCACGAAAACTCTTCAGAAAGTCAGGGAGAGATTCTTCTGGGACAAAGCAAAATCCGACGTGGAGAAGTGGTGCAAGTCCTGTGATGCATGCAATTCACGAAAGGGACCGAAGACCCAAACTCGTGGAAAGTTGCAACGTTACAACGTAGGAGCACCATTCGAAAGAATTGCTTTGGACGTCTTAGGCCCCCTACCTCACACAACTAATGGCAACAAATACATCCTAGTTGTCATGGACTACTTTAGCAAGTGGCCAGAAGCATACGCGATTCCGGATCAGGAAGCCACAACCGTAGCAGAAGTCCTCGTACGGAATTGGATCTCCCGATTTGGCGTACCCCTGCTGATACATTCCGATCAGGGGACGAACTTCAACTCTGCCGTCTTCACTGGGCTGTGTGACTTGCTCGACATGGAAAAGACTCGTACAACTCCCCTGCACCCACAATCCGATGGAATGGTTGAACGATTTAATAGAACGATTCTGAATCATCTCTCCTTGTTTGTTTCCAAGAACCAGCAAGATTGGGATCAGAAACTTCCATTGTTCCTTTTGGCCTACAGAAGTGCTACTCACGAGACCACCGGATATACACCATCTCAAATGATTTTCGGAAGATACCTTAGATGACCCGGCGACCTCCTCTTTGGACGACCACCGGACACCCCTTCCTCGCCTGTCCAGTATCTAGATGATCTCCAGGCACGTTTGGAAGCCGTACATCGGTTCGCCAGAGAAAGAATAAACATCATGACAGAGCGCATGAAGGTCCGCTACGATGCCAAGGCCACGGAACGTTCATTCCAGGAAGGTGACAAGGTGTGGTTATGGAATCCTAAACGTCGGAAAGGACTCTCCTCTAAGCTCCAGACGAACTGGGAAGGGCCGTATGTGGTCCTTAAGAAGATCAACGACGTCGTGGTAAGGATTCAACGGACACCCTCCTGTAAACGTAGAGTTGTACATAACAATAGACTAGCCCCATATTATAGTAGAAGTGATTGAATTGCCTTTCCTCTTAAGGACTTCACTGCCCGGGACGTGCAGTCTTTAAGAAGGGGGAAATGTTGCACAAATTGTCTGTATATATTGTAAATAGTGACGTATTATTTCAAAATTCTATTGTAATTTATTTTTATCTTATTTTATTTATTAATTAGTAGCGATTATACAAGTTAGAAAAAGGTGGCAACACCTAAAGCAATCGAGAAGTTTCGAGATATTTCTTTTCCGATGAATTGGCTGGAAATTTCGAGAATGTCTCACGCGCTTGTATATAAAAGACTGGAGAACGGGAATGTTTTGGAGATTGACTTCGGACTTCGTTGAAAGCTGATCGCTTTGTTTACCTATTGGAGTGAGCTTGTACGTATAATCGCTGAATTCGAAGTTATTTTTGTTGAAGCTTGAGAGTAATTAAACTGTTGCCTGTGAATAAATTTTGTGAGTTTTCTGAAGAGAGAATAAATATTTTTATACCGTGAAAACTGTGCCATCATTGCCTCAGTGGAAAAATTCGTAACAATATTCATAAAAATTCAAAATGAGAAGGAAGTGCACTTTTACTAAAGTAGTGTTTGGGCCTTTTCATACAAATCATAATTCTCAAATAAACATATACTTTCAACATACTTTAATACCTTAAATTTCTTGACCCCCCCCCCCCCCTTCCCCAAGTTCATCTCACAAATCTTTCAATTCCTCAACTGTGCCAAGACACTTTGAAGAATAAGTGCAAGTCTGCAATGAAATCTAAAATTTTGTCTAATTCATGAACTGCTTTTATGAAGACGTTGTGTACAGTATTGTAGACTACAATACTTAACATTTAAAAGTGCCGAGATTGTTTTATTTAAAAAATATTTTGAAAAACTGCTTTATTTACAATCATTGAGGCTATCACTACTTAAACCTGCTAAAACTAACTCAGCATCATTCATAGATTGTATGATTTTTTCAATAATGTTACAGGATTTTACTTGACATATGAGGAATATATCTAATTGATGAACTCTAACTTGATTTTTTACTGTAACCAATTTGAGATCAAGCCTGTAGAGATGTGATATTTACGTTCTTTTTACTGAACAGGTGTTCTCTGCTCCCGTTCTTTTAAAATGAACCACTCATTAACCCGTTCTTTTGAAGAACTAGTTCTTTTTTTTTTAATTGCCGAAATCATAGCCCTTGAGTGCATCTTCGGTCGGTCTCTGGGGTAGGTCACTAGGGTCAAGGACCAGGGGCGTAGCCAGGATTTTTTTTCGGGGGGAGCTGAGGAATTATAAATGTCAACTTCGGAAACAATAATTATCATTCAATAATTTACAAATCAAAATTAATCAAACTAAAAAACAAATAAACACTTTTTGGGATTGTAATACTTTTAGCACATATAGCATTCACTGGAAAGAAAATTTATTCGTTAAATATAGTAATAATCAAATGACCCTTTCTTTTCCCAATCGTGACATTAAGTATTAATATGCATGAATAATATTTGATTAAGAATGCTTTAATGAGGCACAATAAAAATGCTTTTTAAAATAAGGAAATGAGAAGAAATATCACATTTAAAATAAAGTTTAATAATGGGACAATTGTATTTAATTAAGAGGCATTACAAAGTTAAATTGAATTTTCTAACAGTTCCACTGCTGGCAGATTTGTTGAGGACCATCTCGTCTGCAGAGGTCTATCTAGATTTTTTTTACAGGGTCCTATTTTTGTGAAAAAATATTAATTTTGTGAAAATTTTCCAATTTTATATATTTTGAGCATATGGTTTGGCGTCCACGACGTCACTTCCTTAAAATTCACATGTGGGCAAACGAGTCGTTTTCTCCTTTTGGCATAAAATAAACTTTGTAATTTTGCAATTGGTCTGTTTTCAAACTGGAAATATTATGAAGGTTTCATTTTTTTGACTTGGAATTTTGTGAAAGGTCAGTTTGTTGGACACAGAATTTTGAGAAGGGTCCGTTTTTTGGACATGGAATTTTGTGAAGGGTCCTTAAAAGGACCCAAATTTCCTTCTGCATAGACCCCTTGGTCTGAAACTGAGCATTGCCTATGGATATTCATCAAAGCCAGTCCAGTTAAGCGATTTTCGCTTGTCGTACTTCTAAGATAAGTTTTCAATCTCCGAAGAGTAGAAAAACTTCTCTCAGCTGTGGCTGCTGATGCTGACGCTGGCAGAATGGATAGGATTTTGAGCAAAACGTATATGCTGGGCAGGCGCGGATTTAGGGGGGGTGCGGGGGGTGCGACCGCACCCCCCATGATGTATCTCGTCAAAATTATTTTTAAATGGCCGTTTCCTCCAAATTTCAAAAAAAAAAAAAAAAAAAAAAATTACATTTCTTTAATATTTGTAAGATCTATTTTTTATTTAATATCAATATCGATGGATTTAGAGGGGGTAAACAAAATTAAGCTTTTTCTGACATTTTTCATGTTTCATTAATACATCAGATTCTTAAGCCACCTAACCGAGCTCCTTATTTCACAATCCGTAGAAGGAATAGGCTTGAGAGGGGACGAATAGATCAAGATTGTGATGACATGCAATGTGCCCGTCAACGAATCTTTATCCCTTGTGTGATTCTCAAATTAAAAAATTTCTCACAATACCATTAAAAAATTTCTCAATTTCAGCACGATTTTCTCATTTGTGAGTAGGAGATGGGGCCAATAACTGGCAAGTTTTTTATTCCAATTAGCATTCTGCAGGTATACTTCTTGTCTTCTTGATCAGAGGGCAATTAATTATACAGGCTTAATATCGGGGTGCCATCGCACCCCTAAACGTACAAAAAATCATGCACTAAAAAAAAAAAAAAAAAATTTAAAAAAAAAAAAAAAAAAAAACCTTTAATTATAATTGGAAAATAAAATGCCTAATTCCTAATTTAAAAAAAGCTTTGATCAAATCAGTACAATAGCATTACTGCAATTCTACAGAGGTTGTAAGAAGTTCCGATGAAGAAGCTATCGCTAAATTAGGACCAAGAAAAGTTTCCCTTCGTTCTCTCCAGAAGATCAACAAAAACGACCCCTTCTTTCTTGACCTTGAATTTAAAACTAAGGACACAAAGCAATAAAACTTGTGGTGCATACTGTCCCCTCCCATGCACGTGACATTGCACCATTGTGAGTTGCAAATTACTAAAATGCCTCTACTCTGGGTGGAAGTGACAAGTGAATGGAATGGTCATTTTTGCTTGAGTTGGAGTGTGCGTGCGATGTCAAGACTTTGTTTCTTCAATTGGTATGGCAGTGCAAGATAATTGACAGTAATATATAAGCATGATAAGATTTTTTAAATGTTACTATTTATTTTACAAAATGTAATATTTCATTAACAATTTGTTTCAGTTTAGACGTTTGCTTTTTTTTTCTAAATATGTTTGAATATTTCATTTTTTACAGTATAATCAGAAGTAGTGATTTATACTATACACTTATATTTGGCATTTTATGCAATTATCAACGTAACTCTCAATTCAATACCACCAGTATACGAATAGATTATAATAAAATATGTAATTCTTGTAAAAACAAACTGGTTTTACTGGATTAACCCCTTGTATCTGCACCCTTTCATATGCAAAATCATAAAAGCCCTTTGATAATGTCAAACAAAATTGCTTTCGTAAATTATAAAATTTAATTTATCCTTAACAGTATAAAGTGAGTTCCATATTACCTTTTAACTTCTTTTCAAAATATTCAGGATCATAGCCAAACACGTTTTTAAATATTGCTATATGCTCCAATCTCACACCTCGCGAAAATTCACCGGATCGAGCAATATTTGGCTCTCTGTAGTCTGTTTTCAAATTGAGTAAACGCTTTACAAATTTTGACTAGTAATCTCGCGTCGATTGTTAAGCTACTTCCTGATAGTTTTCTGAGGTTTCTCTTATTTAAGATGAAGTCCATTTTTCCCTTGAAAGACCATCTGGTAGATGTTCTCTGCTTGATAAACAAACTAATCAGAATTTAACGTTGTTCCGGTGCAATATCTGGAAATATCCGGTACAGCGACATTTATTGCTACTAGAATATCAAGTAATTTAACATATTGTAATTTCAAAACTGGTCAGCTTAGATTGCAAATTTGTAAATATTGCGCATTCGCAGCTTTTGACAGTTTTTATTTGCTCTGTTAAATAAAAGCCAAAATTGTTTTGTGCGAGGTGATTATTTAAGTATAAATTACTGAAATATTAGGAACAATACCGATGACTTACAAATAATTTAAATCATTTAATGTTAAAATCTTTTTAAATGTTCTTTTTTTTTTCTTTTTTTTTTAATTTTAATTTTAAATGTGTTTTTGTGTGTGTGACTCAAAATTGATGGTAATATGACTACTAATATATCTAATATGAGACACAATATGTAACCGATTAGAGATGCTACTTGTGATGAAAAAGCAGGTCCTATGGTTATATGAAAATTATTATTATTACAATTTCATCTGCTGTAACTAATTTAGTTTGGAATTTTATTTGAATAAAACGCAGAGAGTTAAAGCAAACTAATTTTCAGATAATGTTAAGTTTATTGTTTGAAAAACCTGCTGCTTTTTATTTTTTTTATTATGGTGATTTGTGTGTTGACGGTTTAAGATGGGCTTTGAGTACATTTTCCTTATTTAAGTTCTTTTTAAATCATATTTATAAGAGAAAATATACAGTTATGTTAAACCAATCTCAAAATTTATATTAAAGTACAGGTTGGGTACAATAAAAATCCGTCTTTTTAGAGAATTTTTGCAACTAAAGGAAAATATAAAACTTTAAGATGAAAAGGGCTTATATGGCTTATCAATAAAGGCTTATCAATATCAACTTATATCATTAAAGTGGTCTAGATAAAATGTCTATGCGTACATGGTCAGCATAGCTCCTAAACGAATTGACGTACGATATTCAAATTCGGTGTGAGGGCTAGTGGTAGCCATGGGACCTACGATTAGGTTTGAGCATTCACATAAGGGTGAAATCATGAATCTAATGCCTCTTAAGGTGTTTTAATCGCCCCCACCTCCGAATTTCCCGTAGAAATCTGATAAAAGCGTAAAAAGTTGAAAAATGTGTGTCTTTAACGCAGAGCTCTCTGCCCTTGGGCATCGCCCATCAACTATTGATATCTTTCTGCTTTTCGTTCAAAAAAGGACAGTGTAATGTCTATTGAATATCATCACCAATTTCGTCGGTTATGCGTTTTTTTTTATTGTTATTATTACTATTTTTCTTGTCCCACGTAAAAATTATTGCCAAAAATATCGCCAAACTCTCCATTTTCATTTAAATGAAGGAAAATTTGGAAACAGTAAATAATACCATATCAAATTTGAATGCAGTGACCAATATTATAGTGTGTAGTCTCAAGTTTATGTAACTTATATTTTAATTTACTAATGTGATGTCAAACAGAGTTGAAAAGAATTGTTTAACTTTGGAAATTATTAAAACCTTATGAATATAGAGTGTTACGTACCTGCAATGCTGTCTAAAGTTGTTAAAAGATCTATCGCCTTTTTCTGCATCAATTGATTTATGATATTGAATGTATTGGTAAATTAACTTGTATAAAAAAGTTGAATTTTCATGGTTGCTGAGCTTTTTACACTTCACCTAATCTGCATGAGATATTTTTTTGTGCTCTTAAATATTTTTTGTTTAATAAAAAATACTAAATATTTAAAATTTAATTTTTTATTACATTTTCGGGGTAATTTGTTACATGGGGTGCAAAAGAGGATTGTCAAACCCTCTAATTTTTATTTTTCATTGAACCCTGATAGTATCATACTAATTGATGATACCCCTCTCTCTCTCCCCCCCCCCCCTCTTCCCCAAGTTGACAAATTCCCCAACTGTAAACACTCCCGTTCATAATCGCACCCCCCTTGATTGACCTCTAAATCCGCCCCTGATGCTGGGGAAGATGTTTTGGTCGCATTCATACAGCGACCCAATCGCTGAGTTTGGTAACATTTCGACCGACACCCACTTTCTTTTCCACAGCTCCCATTCGCCTTCAATCACATCTTTGTAAGTAGGAAGATCATCTTCATAAAAGGAGATGCATGGTTCAATATCTTGAAAACTCTTCCCAACAGCGTGTTGCGGAATAAGGTTTTGCAAGGAAGAAATTGTTTCTTTATGAAGCAAAAAGCGCTCATTTAATGAAGATATCATATCATCTGTAGGGCGTAAAAATTGTTATTCTATAGTATTCTTCAGTTGTTTTGGTAGGCTATATTTGGGCGATTCTTTTGGATTTTAAACACTCTTGGTGTTTTGACTTCTATATTATGTTTTTCAGCTAAGGTTTCAGCTTCATTATATATAGAATTAAACTTATCCACATGGTTGTTTCTCATTTCTTGCAACAACGTCGTTATGTTGCTGCCCAGATAGCATGCAAGCTTACGAAAACCTTGTCATATGCTTGTCATTAGACTTGCAGTTCTAAGCTTGCCGAGTAACCCTCTAATAAAAGGGTTTGAAAAGGGCAGCCGTGAAAAGCTTGGAAAGTAACACCTTTCGAAAAGGATTTGTAAAGGGTCGAATTCCAGGGCATCAGCAACCCCCCCTTTTCGAAAGGGTAGGTAAAGGGTCGAATTCCAAAGGCTGCAGTCTTTCCCCTCTAATAAAAGGGTTCGAAAAGGGCAGCCGTGAAAAGCTTGGAAAGTAACACCTTTCGAAAAGGATATGTAAAGGGTCGAATTCCAGGGCATCAGCAACCCCCCCTTTTCGAAAGGGTAGGTAAAGGGTCGAATTCCAAAGGCTGCAGTCTTTCCCCTCCCCTTGCCGCAGATCAGATAAGATCTCCCCCGTAAAACGTGTGTGACTAGACTTATCTTGCAACCGGTTTTGAGTTTGGCATTCGAATGTTGGTTAAAGAGCTTGACCAAGAGCTTGACGGACACGGAAGATGAAATACTTTCATCTTTAATTCCCGCTGTAAAAACCGGTACGTACGTTGTTTTATAATTATAATTAATTAATTTTTTATCAATCTGCAATAATATTATTAAAACATAAGCGTTGGAACGTTTTATCAAATTCTTATAGAAATATGCTTAATTAGTTGTTGACACATAGTAACGCAGCCTAGAAAACATTAACAATTTTTTCATAGACAAGTAACTTTTTTGTTTCTTCGAAAAGTTTTATGGGCCGAAAAAAAATCAGCTATTTTTGTGGCGAAAAGTTATTGAATTGCGTTGGGGTAGAATTTTTTAAATAGTACATGCTTTGTTATAAACAATAGCTTAATTTCATAATTCACTCTGAGCGTAATTTTTACCTCGTAACACGTTTTTACGATACTACAATTTATAAATCTGTACTTAAGATAAACTACCAGGAGTGCAATGTTAAACACTAAATTGCATTTATGGGATCCCGCATTTTATGATAGTTTACTTCTGAGGTACAGAAATGTTCCTTATGTGCTGTAAGTTTAACATAATGAAATAAAATTTAGCCGTGTTTCACCAACATTCCCTTAAATACAGACAGGGCAGCCGACAGGATTTTCGGCCCCTATGCAAATGTAACTCGGGCCCAATTACCCTCCCTCGCCCATATACACATATTAGCGTCGATACTAAAAAGATAATATCTCCACAGTTATTATAGCCATATGCATTCAGGACATTTAACCTAAGAATAAGATGAAGCAATAAATGATTATACATTTTTTCATTGTTTGGGTAAACAAATACTAAACTTGCTGCGTATTCTCAAACCAGAAATATAGAGAAAACGAGAAAAAACAAAGATAAATTAGAGGAGTAAGATGAACTGATAGCACTGTTCTCAAATACCAACTTAAAGTTAGCGGCCCCCTGGTACCTTCCCAGTCAAAATACAGAGCAATCAGAATGCGCTATAGGAGTGCGCCCATGATGCGTCACAATTCCAATTGCATCGAGCTTTTGTTGACGTTCGTTGTTCTCTTGTCTCCGACTGAGGTAGACGGCAAATTTTGCTGTAAAATTTTACACATGCGCGTGTTGCTAAAACGACCTTTGCTTTTTATACACTTGATTGGAAAAACCCGAGTTCGATTTCATCCAAAACGAAGAAAAAAATTGATGTGAAAAATCGAGAATTTAAAAAAGAATGAATTAAATCGTATGCGTTAATTAACACCAAATTTGGACAGCTGACTTGTCTCATTCAGGCCCGTAGCCAGCCAAAGTTTGTAGGACGGGCAAAAATTTTCCCAGGAGGGGCAGAAATATAAATTATTTAATTGGTTTTCAATTAATTTTTACAATTGAAATTTTTACAATTATTACAAATTTATACAATTTTTACAATTCGTAAAAGAGTATTTATCAGAGCACTTTGTGAAGTACATATACAAAAAAATATTTAAAAAAAGAAACATTGTTAATGTAATTTTATTTTTATTAATTCTTTTAAAGATTCTACACCAGAAATTTTTTTGATAAAAACAAAACTTTCAATTAAAAAATTTTTAAAGTATATTTAATACAATTCTATTCCTTTAAAATATTCTATGCTTGTCCATCTCTTAATTTTTCACACATTTCAACTTAAGAATATCTACTTTAAAAATAATTACAAATATAAAAATTAGTAAAAGTTACTTTTACATAAAAAGTTTTTTTTAACATAAAAAGTTTTTTTAACATAAAAAGTTTTTTCGAAGTTCTGTTCTTACATTTCTATTTAAAAATATATATTGTTAAACAAATTACATTTTTTTATCATTGGTCTTGTGGAACAGCTACATAACTCTTTAACAAACTTTTCATTTAAGAAATTCTTTCAGCAATAAAAAGTTATTTACATTTTTATATAAAAACTATATCTTTAATATATATATATATATATATATATATATATATATATATATATATATATATATACACACATTACTAATAGAATTGTATTTTCCTTTATTTTCTCCTATCATTTTCAATACTCTGAAAAATTTATCAGATACTATTATAATATAAAAACCCTTTTTCTATTTATTTGCATATTTTATTAATTATAATATAAAATAATAGAAATTCATTTTTCTATTCTTGGTCTTATATTAAACATTTTGAAACTTTTTAAAATACATAGCGTAACAAAAAAATCTAAAATAAAATGATAAATGTTAGTATAATAGCAATTTCCTATCTTTACACCATATTAAACAATTTCAAAACTCTTATATCTACTTCAAATGCCCAAAACACTAGATTTGCCATCCTTTCGTGGCCCATTGACATTCTTTAGGGACAATTTATGGCCGTCAAAGTGGAAAAGGTAGATTCGCAAGTTGCTGTGCTACAACCGAAGGTATCAACAGCAGCAAAATGTTCGTTTCTATTCAATCATAGATATAAAGGTTTACAAATGATTGGGATAAAATTTTCCAGGACAGGCGAAGATTTGTCCAGGTCTTGCCCCACTCTGGCTACAGGCCTGGTCTCATCTGCCATGATTTTTATACTATAAAAATGTTCGTTGTTAAAAACTCGTATTTCCGCTCTTTAAATGTACTGCGATTCTGATGATTATTGAATGTTTGGCTCTTTGCACAGAAACGTCTGCCGAACCCTGGTAAATGTAAAAAAGGTTTTGGTAATAGAAATAGTACACCAGCGTTAATTGGGTGCTCTCATGATATGTTTTGGCTTTATAAAATACTGTAATACAGCCTCTAAAAAAATTATCTCAATAATATTCATTTCGAAACATTAAAATACAAGAATTAAAATAAATTATTGTTTTAATTTTTTCGTTTCAATAAAAGTTAAAATGTCCTTATGTGTAATGATTTTTAAGAAAATAGTTTGTTAAAACATCTTGTGAAATGCATATCGGCTTCCATTTATTTATTCCTAGTAAGAGGTTACATTTTTCGAAAGCTATTTTATTGGCTTATTTAGGTAGAAAAATGAAGAGGCAAACTCCCATACGCTAGAAAATATTTCCAACTGGTAGTTTTTGTAAGAAAGAAAAGCAACGAACAGACATTTTGGAAACTTTCGAAAACAGCATTTTAGATTATGTGACCTTTATTTAAACAGTTTAAGGTCTCAATTAAATTCATTTCATGGTATTCGAGGTTATTGCATATTCAACATAATAGGCCAAGAAATACATATAAACTTATAAATCAGCATACTAAAATATCGTATTTTCTAGACAAACTAGAAAGGATAAGACAAAAACAATATAAAGATTTTTTTTTTTTAAGTTTTAAATTTTAAAATAAAATTTCAATTATAAAAGTTTGCTGTCGATTAATCGAGTACTACAATTTTACAGAATTTTCTGATATTTTAGAAAAACTTATTAAATAACTAATGATTATTAGATAATTTTTATTTCAAGGCAAAATTTTCAAACAAATCAATGTATTGGATTTCAAAACAATTACGTATTTACCATTTTAACAATTTTACGGACATTTTTAAAAAAAGCAGTATAAAAAAAAGATTTTTTCTTTCTTTCTTTCTTTCTCTCTCCCCCCCCCCCCCCCAATAGTATTACTTAAGGGTAAGATAATCAAAAGGGTAAAATAATATCATAAGGGCCTAACATTTTACAAAAAGTTGCCTGCAAATTGAACCAGGTAGTTCTCAAATATTAAAAAATTTCTACATAAATTACAAACACAATGAATTAATAATCATTTTAGATATGCATTAATTTCTGGTGATACGTTCTTACATAAGTAATGAATTTATCATTTCCTTATTGCTTGGTTGTTTTCAGATTATCTGGCGCCTTCAGCAACACGAGGGCTATAATGCGCCGAAACATTCGTCATTAGACAAGCCAACATACATTTACCAACACCCATGCCTAACACGGGACTCAAACACGCAGCCTCGCGGTCTATAAGCTTGCACGCTAAACACTATACCGTTTAGTCGGCCATTTCCTTTTTAAATCAATGAATAATATAAATACCATTTACCCAAATAACAAATGCTTTTGAGAATGTAAACTTGGTATTTTGAAAAATAATTATTTAAACTTTAAATAAATAAATCTTTAAACAAATTACTTTTATTGGTATCGATAGCTAGCTTTTGAAATTAGTTTTAAAAAAGTTCAATTTTAAAGGTATAAATTCTAAATCTTGACACACATACTAAAATAAAATGTTACTCTGAACTCATACATTCTTATCAATCGTATATTGCAAGCCCACTTTAAGGACACTCCGGTGCATCCCCAAGGCATGTCTGGTCTTTTGTCAAAGAGCAGACATGCAGCATGTGTGGCCAATTAACCAATTTCCCAAGGCTATAACGCTGTTGTATGGTATTGACATATACACCGAACCCAACTGCTTCTTGGTTTGCGGGGCGGGGGTTAGAAATAGAGGAGGTGCTTTTCTCCATCTGAAGTTAAAAAAAAAAAAAAAATTCTGTACCTTTTGTCTTTTTGTTTTGTTGTATGGATCCAATAAATTTTAAAATTTTTTAGTAAAACAAGATATCGCGGGTTCTTCTTGACAAGCCCTTCTTTGTTTTTATTTAAATTTTATTTTAGTTACTGTGTTTTTAATTTTGGCGAATTTTCTAATCGCCAAATGTCCTATGTAAAATGTCCCTTTCAAACTCTGTTTAAAATACATTTTCCAATATTTCTCGGAAAATTTGCGTTCCACAACTCAAAAGATCTGACTGCAAAATGCTGAAACCCAACTCAAAGCTATCTCCTGAAGTTTGAGGTAAGCTTTTTTTTTTTACTTTTGTAATTTTTAATCAAATGTGCGTAGTGTTAAAAACAATGAATTCTTCTGCTAGTCGCTTTCCTGGTAACCTTGTTGACCAGCTCTTCAAGAACTACTTCATTATTTTCTGTTGTTTATTTTATTACTTTTTCATGTTTTTTTAGTATTATGGAGTGAAATTATAATTTTTCTAATGTTTATTTTTATTTAGTCACCATTTTTTTTAGTGTGTTTATAGGCTATTTTCTTGCAGAGCAGTCTCAATCTTTAAAATTTTATTTTATTATTTCATTTGATTATTAATTTTTTGCAGTCACATTTTAGAATTGGAGGATCAGTACTTCTACTACACTTTTTTAGTAGTATTATAGTTACTCACTATTTAGTTTTTTTCTTTGGTTTTCTGAAAGAAAAAAAAAAGACTTTTGTCTGCTCTTGCCATATTCATGTAACGCCTTAAAAAACTGAACATTTGATCATAATAGGAAAGAGGGTTGGGCAGCTAATATTAAAAAATAATAAAACTAGTTATAAATTAAAATTACTCACTTTTTAACATAATGAAAGGAAATTTAAAACTGCAGTGTTTCACAACTATTCTGTTAAGGTATTGAAAAACAAATAATCTTACAATTCTACATTATAACGAAAAGAACATTTAATAAACATTAGTGCCGTTTCTAAAACACAACTTAAGCATGTGTTATTAAAAAAACGTAAGCATGAATGTTATAAATAAAATCAATGTAAACACATAATAACACACAACGCAAGAAGTAACATGTTAAAAAATCAACGCTGGTGTATACAGTGAAATTTATTAAATGTTAAATATTGTTATGATATAATGTAAACACTGTTTATTGGTGTATTCTAAATCCCCTAAACAAGGCAATTTCATTGGCTACCGAAACCAAATTTTTATGTTGTTGTGAATTGACAAAAAGTGCCAGTCTGTTCAACCTTGTTTTGCTCATAGAATTTCTTAATATGATGCTAATGATCACAAAGTTGAAAGCTCAGAAGTTTCAATTGAAACTGGTAAAATACATTTTTTTTTTTATTAAGTGACGTATATTCGGAAATATGTCTACAGAACATTCTGCGAAAGCATCAAGAAAACCTTTCTACAGGGTTACTACAAAAGAATCATTCATTTTCAAAACAAGATTTATTCAAAAGTATTATACTTTTGAATAAATCGGGTAAACTTGAGCACCACCTGGAGCATAAAACTTAAATATTTTGCGGTTGTTTTCTTGTACCAATCATATGTGTAAGTATAATACTTTTGAATAAGTCGGGTTTTGAAAATGAATGATTCTTTTCTAGTAACCCTGTATTTTGTTTTCCATATTTCCTAATCTGCTTCGATGATGTTTTGAAAACCAAGAAAACCTCTTTCATAAAATTTTACCAGATTTTCTATGGCAGATTTGTATTATTGGTATCAGGAAGGAGAAGTCTTTGTGTCTACGCATGCTCTTTCAGGGAACCAGTAAGTTTTCTCTGCTCTGACCATCTGAAGGACGTCATGACCCCAGCATATAGAAATGAGAAAGAAATGTAAAATCGGAAGAGTTTGAAATGAAATAGATGTACTTGTATTTTTGTGTTCATTTCTCGTTGTTATAGTTATTTTGAAAAAAGGACTGACTCGAAAAGTTAGTTAAATGAGGATATTAAGTATTAACTATTTACAAAAATTGTTACATTACACTTGGAAATATAATTTTTCTCAATTTTCAGGGAGCTGTAGCCCTATCAGCCTCCTCCCTGTATACGCCACGGACTTCATATGGCTAAGCAATCCTACGTAAGTAGAATCCTTTATTTGTTCAGATCTTCAATACCAAATTATTAATCGTGGTGAAACAGGGAGTGTTAAACTTTTATCGAGCGAGGGGAGTACTTTCATTTCACCTAAAATTATAAAATAGCATCTAAGAAAAATCGAATATTTCAATAACGTACGTATTAGAGGCATTAAAGTTTCAATAAAGGATGTATTTTGAATTCTTTAAATTAACTTCGATTTTGTGTGAGTGTCGATAGAGTGCAAGTCTGCGGATGCTTAATTAACCCACCTTGCCGTCATCCAAGCGGGCTGAAAGTTGGTAGATAGATTCGATGTCGATGGCAATACATTCTTTCACATTTTGGGGCTGTTATTGTCACTAAAAAGTTGCTTATACGGAATACTAATAAACTAACTTGCCTTCATCCAATCGCGCTAAAATATCAGTAAGCCGATCATTGTTGAAACTCTTTGATATTGCCAAATTTTTTTTAAATAAATAAATAATAAAATTGTTTTAATCAAAATAAAAAAAAAAAAAGATGTTTGGATGTGAATGCATAAATGCACGTTCATTTCTAATAAATACATTTTGAAACGCAGTTTGCAACACATTTTGCTGATATAAATGTGTTTGATATTTAAAATTAGATACAAGCACCAAGCACACGCTGTTAACAGAATCGGCGCTGTGTTAATGAATATAAAAATTGGCGATGTATATAAAGGATTAATATTTAAAACTTTGTTTTCATGGGTTATATAATTATGTCTCGCGAAAAAAAAAAAGAATAACGTCATTTGAAAATGAGTCAAAAATTCACAAATATTTGAGTTCGCAGCTGTATGCGACTAAAACAATTTATAGAGGGATCTGTCTTGACGAAATAATTAATTTCTTCAAGAAGTTTAGCTAAATATTATAATTTTATTTAACAATATCAATAGCATGGTTTATTTCATATGTATTTAAAGTTTTGCGAACCAAAACGCAAATTATTTTGTAAAACTTGGCAATTCTCTAGTAAAAGTTCCCGCGCGGAAAGAGTTTCTACTAAATGTCCCATGCAAAAGAAAGAAAAAAAAAATCGCCACAAGACTCTGCTTCTCGGAGTTGACAGGAGTGAACTGCCCCCTATAAATCAACACCACAGGAGGTGAGGAAGCTGACCAGACCCCCCAAACCTCGAAGATCCCAAAACGCCCGAAACCGCCCGAGAATCCTCTGCAGAACAAATAGTTCTCGTGCGCTGTAGGTTTCAGGGGGTTAAGATTATTTTAACACGTATTTGTGGAAAGCAAAATTAGAAAGCCAAAACTATTTATGTTGAAACTTTCAAAGCTCTAGGCCTATTAGAAGTCGCTTTTTGTTAAAAAAAAAATAATAATTCAAAGAATCAATCGAAAATCAAATTAAAATTTTAACATTCTGTTTGTCAATAGTCCAATTAGAATGCCAAAACTACTTGTATTGACAATTTCAGAACTGTAGCCCAAATAGAAATCGTTTTGTAAAATATTTTTTAATTAATTAAAAAAGAACTAAATAAAAATGTAAAATTATGTTTTTCAAACGTCCAATTAGGAGGGCACAACTACTTATGTTGAAAATTTCAGAGCTGCAGCTCTATTAGATATCGTTTTGTTAAATATATATTAATAAATTAAAAAAAAAAAAAAAAAAAAAAATAATTAAAAAGGAACTAAATAAAAATTTGAAACTCTGTTTTTCAAAAAAAGGCCAAATAAAAGACAAAACTACTTATGTTGAAAATTTCAGAGCTGTAGCAATATTGGATATCATTTTGTAGAATAGTTATTAATTAATTAAATAAAAAGAACTAAATAAAAATTTAAAATTCCGTTTTTTAAAAGTCCAATTAGAAGGCTAAATCTACTTATGTTGAAAATTTCAGAGCTGTAGCTCTATTAGAAACCGTTTTGTAAAATATTTATTAATTAATTAAAGAAAAAACTAACAACAAATTTAAAATTCTTTTTTTCAATAGTTCAATAAGAAGGCCAAAATTACTTATGTTGAAAATTTCAGAGCTGTATCTCTATTTGAAGTCACTTTGTAAAATAAAAGTTAGTTAAAATATTAATTAAAAAAGAACTAATTAAAATTTTACATTCTGTTTGACATTCATAAATTAGAAGGTCAAAACTTCTTGTGTTGAAAATTTCAGAGCTCTACTCCAATTTTAAGTAGGTTTCTATAACAGATCCACAAACAGACAGACACACAGCTTGTTTTATTATTAAAGATTTTAAATTTGTTTATTTTTTTCAGATAGAAATGAATGGGATTCCCTTTAGTTTTCCTCAAGAATATTCCAGAAACTTCTTGTCAGATGCAGCAAATAAATGAAGAAATATTTGTAGTATATATTTAAAATCATGTTTAAATTATATTCTTTGTATAAAATGAAAAAGCAACTCATTTGTGTTTGTTTACTTCAAAATAAAGAATTATCTAAAAAAGAATTATCAGTAAAAATGCATTTTTAGTTGTATATGTTTCTAATAATAAAACTATAAGTAGCTTGGATTAACCCTTTAAAACAAATTTTAATGCAATTTAAATTGTCTAACGCAACCTACTAAGATCTCAATGCATTTTTTTAATAATATATACATAATTTTTTATTGAATTTTGAATCTTTATTTTTTTTTAAATTCTTTACAAAAAAAAGTAAATTATGTTTATTATTCTAGTAAGTTCTACCTAGCAAATAAATTAAAATTTATCAATAAATTGGGTTATGATTGATACCATTAAAGGCAAATTGTAATTAAATTCCTATAGAATAAATATTAATTTTTCATTAGCCACTAAATTTAAAGCATTTTCCGACAATATTGGAACTCTCCCAATTAAGTGTTTCTTTTTGAACACAAAAGATAAATGATACTTTATAAAGGAAAGTTTTTGCAACCTTTCCTATATCTACAGGGTGGGAACCTCAGAGTGAAAAGGTTTACACACCCTTTACAGTGAAAACCTTTTGGCAAGCCTATTATGAAAAGGCTTATACAACCCTTACGGCAAAAACCGTGTGGCAGGCTTATCACGAAAAGGTTTACACACCCTTTACGGCAAAAACCTTGTGACAAGCTCATCCCGAAAAGGTTTACATACCCTTTACGGCGAAAGCCTTGTGGCAAAGGGGGTCATGAAATGGTTACCAAAAGCTTGACGTCTGGAGACTAGGACCCTTTCTTCAAGGTTTTATGATGGTTACTCCCTTGTCATCTGAACCTTACTCCCTTTTCGCTTGAGAGGTTTAGACAAGGGTTTTAAAAGGATAAAATGCTATCTGGGTGACTTCACCCAAAGCACTGACCAAGTCAATGTTAGTACTTTGCAGATACTCGGATAGGTTGTATGTGCAACCGAGCAGTTTACTGGCGATGCACAAACATACTAGAAAAGAAAACTGGCATGTGCTTTGCAACAAAATGTGTGCCTTTTCGAACGAATCGTCTGTTGCGAGGCCCTCGATTTCCTCTAACGAAGCGATGATTGGCTCTAAAAACTCCTTGAACATTAAAATGGCTTCATGACGTAAAATCCAACGAGTTTCACATAAGGTCTTAAGTTTCGTCTGTTTTGTGTTAGGTTTCAAGTCTTTAATATTCTTTTTCAGAATATCTGTTCGTTTTGCAGATTTATGAAAGAAACTGCAAATTTCTGATATTACACTAAAGGCGTTTCGGATGCCTTGAACTTTCGTTGCGTCAGATATGAGATTGAGATACGCAATGGGTATATACAGCTTTCGGGTATTTTTCTCTCACCATAACTTGAACACCACGAAATTGCCCACGCATGTTTGACGCCCCATCGTATCCTTGGCCACGTAGCTTGTTTAAATCAAAGCCAAGTTTTAGCAAGTCTTCTACAATTGTAGCTGTAAGACCTGCACCAGTTAAATCAGTGACAGGAATAAACGCAAGGAAATCTTCTCTAGTTTGTACAGTTGCTACATCAATATACCTTAATGCATAAGGACAGTTGTTCTATTTGAGAAATATCTGTTGTTTCGTCGGCAATGATGGAAAAAAACTCTGAATTTGATACTTTTTTAACTATTTCGGATTGTATGAGCTCTCCAAAAATACTTATGATTTCGTTTTGAATTGATGGGCTTATATACATTGCGTTACTTCCGCTGGTTAGTAAATGTTCTTTTAAAATGTCATCTCTATTTATTACCCTAAATCTCAGTAGGGTACGAAAGTTCCCATCGTTCCAATCAGTCTCTTCCATCAGAATCCATCCAAAATCTTCATGTCCACGGAGAGGCAAATTCTGTCTTCCGCACAAGCGAATTGTTTGTATAATAGATGCAAGTTTTTGACGATTCTTCAAAGATTCTTGCTTTTTCTGCTTATCCAACTGCATTATAATATTATCTTTCTTCCTTGAGACAATCAATTTAATATTGTTCGCAAATTCAACACTGGAAAGATGGTATGGAGACTTCTCGTGGTGTGAAAATTCTGACTTTTGAGGTTTGAAAATTTCGGGGGGGGGGGGGGCTGCAGCCCCATCAGCCACCCCTTGGCTACGCGCCTGTCAAGGACGAATCTTTCTCCACACTGCTCTGCTCTGATGACGTGGCGTTTTAGAGAATGAGAGGAAAAGTTACTAAGTTTTTGTATGGTTTTCAAATGACTGCGTCAGAATAACAAATACAAATTAAAAGAGACTTTTTTATATTTTCGAAAATATGATTGTGGCAGTCACACTCCTTAAATTTTAAGCTCTACATATAATTTTAGGCTGAATATTAGCATTTATAAGGTAGGAATTTTAAATGAATGGAGTTTTTAATATCTAAAGTTTCCAAAACAATGGGACTCAAAACCTCAATGGACAAATACAAATAAATATTAATGCATTTTAGTATATAATTTATTAAAAGAGATGAATAAATGAATTAGAACTCTAAATTAGAAATTAATGGAGGTATACAAAATCACAAACGATATTGAATTTTGTATAATTTTTTTCCGACAAACAAGAAATTATTATTATTTTTACTTTCATTTACCCCAAGGACGTAGCCAGAAAAAAAAATTCTGAAAGGGATATGAAATCATGTCAATAAATCATACAATCCTCTTTATCGATGCTGCATGTATTAAGTAATCAAGATAATAGTTTTTTTTTGTTGTTTTTTTTGTATCCTTAGACATTTAAAAACATCTATAATAATAAAATAAGCTGTGTGTCTGTCTGTCGGTGGATCTACAGAAACCTACATAAAATAAGAATATAGCTATGAAATTTTCAGCATAAAAAGTTTTGGCCTTCTAATTGTACATATATGTCAAAGAGAATGTTAACATTTTAATTAGTTCTTTTTTAATTAATTTTTTTTTTTACAAAGTAATTTCAAATAGAAATACAGCTCTGAAATTTTCAACACAAGTAGTTTTGGCTTTCCAATTGGACTGACAAAAAGAATGTTAAAATTTTAATTTGTTTTTTAATTAATTTTTTCACAAAAAGCGACTTCGAATAGGCATAGAGCTCTGAAAGTTTCAATATAAGTAGTTTTGGCCTCTAATTCTGCTTTCCACAAACACATGTTAAAATAATCTTAAAGGGGTGTTGTATTATTTTATTAAAGGGACATTTTTTTTTTCGACAAAGGAGAGGCTTCCAATATTAAGGCTTTACGTAGCAATTAGATTTTAGTGAGTGAAGTGAGCTTATGCTTACTCAGCAATGAACCTTTCAGCCAGCGAAACGAGCCTATGCTTGCATTGCTATGAACCTTTCAACGGGTGAAGTAAACCCATGTTTATGCGTCAATGAACTTTTCAGCAAACGAAGCGAGCTTGATTTTGCGTAGCGATGAACCTTACGAAGCGAGCTCCATTTTGCGTAGCGATGAACCTAATGAAGCGAGCTCCATTTTGCGTAGCGATGAACCTTCCTACGAGCGAAGCGCCAAAAACTGTGTCCTATACACGAATGACAGATTTCCGCAACGCAAGGCCTCACAGCTAGCTGAAATATTGCACATGTGAAAATTTCGTAGCGAAGCATGGGTATTCAGCTAGTTTTAAATAAATTTAATATTTTAAACAAAATATCAATTGATTTTTGTGTTTTAACGGCAAACCTAAAAATTTCGGGAAGGGATATATCCCCGTATCCCTTCTGGATAAACGCTTGAATTACCCATATGTATACATAGGATAATGAAAGTATAGCATTCGGTCATTAAAAATTGATTTTGTTTTAAAACTTCTCCACGTTTTGAAACATCTGGCTTTCAAAAAAGTTATCTAAAAAAAAATATCTGTCTGTGGTCAGCATAACTCCCAAAAAAGTTGACCAACGATGTTCAAATTTAGTATGTGGGTATGCGGTAACCATGGGTGCCATTTAGGTTTTCGTCAAAATCGCGCATGCGCACAAGGTAACTGCCATTGAAAAAATCATATTTTTCAATTATTGCTAAAAAACCGGCTCTAATGATTCTCATCAAAATCACTGTGGAAATGCCTCTTAAGGTTTTCTAGATATAACCACCTCCGAAATTCCCATAAAAATACTTTAATGGCGTAAAAAGTTGAAAAACGAATGCCTTCAACAAAAGTTCTCTTTCCTTGAGTATACCTCATCAACGATCGTTTTTCTTCTCCCTTCTGTTTCACTTATAATAAAGGATAATATATAAAAACGGTAAATGACACAAATCCACGTCAGTATGTAATTGAAAGTTGTGCGATGTTCCACACCCCTAGTTTTCATTTCAATGGTAAACTATGCTAAAAACAAGTATTTAATCGGCGCCATTTGAACAACGTTTTAGTTTTTCTTTTTTAATTTCTAGAAAGTTATAACTTTATATAAGTAACTCAAAAATTTAAATTATTTTTGAGCATACTCGTTTCTGAAGACAAAATTCTTATAGTATTATAACTATCTCTCTCTATAGAACACTTATTATACTGGAGGGGGAAAAAAAACTTCACAATTAGTGAGAGATAATTTGTTACAATCACTGTCGTGTCTACTCGTTTCTGGATAGTAGAAATTACATTGGCCCGGTGGGGCGATAGAGGATGAGTAATTTGTGAAAGATTCTCACGGTGATAATGTTGTAGAAAAGATTAACTTGAAACAGAAATGTTAGAGACAGCCGAGTTCCTTTTACCAAAATAATATTTCACAATAGACGCAATTATTGGACTCACCAGTTTTATTGCACTGTATAAAAAATACAACCTTCATTACAGTGGATTTCAAAACACAACGAACGACTCAGCCTGTCAAGGATTCGAACCTAGCACCTTTAGAATATGATAAGCAACCTTTGGAATTGCCTTAAACAAAATACTACACTTCCTTTCTTACCTATATTAAGACTAATTTGAAGCACAACAAGAGGCTTATGATCCAGCAAGGTTGGTTTAGACAAAAATAAAATAATGAATTTGTTAAATACACAATTGCAAAACCGAATATGCAGAATTCATAACAGAAAGTACTGAATTTGCAGAATTCGGCATTTTCAATTATGTATTCCTATTGTTGTCGCCGTTTCGATTTATTCTAAATTCCGCAGCTTGCGCTATATCTCGCCAATGTGGGGGCCCTGTTCCATAATTCCTCCAAGGTCTTTTCAAAAAGGGATTATCCCCTTTTTTATAATTGGAAAAGAGATGATGAAATATCTTGTGTTCATGTGCAATATGTAGATTTATGATGTAGTTTTTTGTTTGAGATAGTCGTTTGGTTCGATACGAGAAGAATTCGCTAAGCGGTCATTTTGTGGAACCGCACTTATTTAATAAATCGAGAAGCCTGTAATCTCAATAATATAATCTCTCAAAATAATATTCTCAAGTCTAATTTCTGAATGAATCCGGGATGACTGACTTATAATATTGTCGAAGATATTAATGGTTTTAAATGTCTAACGAATATTCAGACGGCACTGGAAAATACTTGAATATTTCTTTAGCATGCACCGACCGCAAAACTCATCATTAAGAGTGCGAAAACAATCGAAAATTCCACCATCGCTCTTACTACTCAATACAAGTGTTTAAAATAAGGCTTGACCTTGACAATTAGCAAGAAAGCAGCCAGCAATAGTAAACAACTTTTTCAACTAATCATGCTTTGATTCCTCCAAGCTGAAAATGATGTATTCTACTTCTTTTGCTTTTGAGAGAAACCACTGAAAGCAACAAATACACATGTAAAAAAAGAGGTAAGCTGTGTGATTATATTGATTGTGGTCAAAAATAAATAAAAAATGGACAGAAATTTCTAAAAACTTCATGTAAAAGCTTGTAGAATCCATGCTAAAGCAGATTTACTAACTTTGAAAATTTTCTTGCTGATGCTATCTTTTTGAAATGGAGATTTCTCTATTACTTCTGTTTTTTTATAAATATTCTGAGGATGAAATTTAATTTCTTTCAGTTTATGCATTGATTAAAATGTTAATAAAATATCCTTTTTAACAAAAGTAATTATAATAATAATTATAGGATGAATCTATTATTTCATAATGCACAATATAGTATTGTTAAAAACAGTATTTGATATCCTATTGTCTGTTCCCGATATTGTCAGTGCGGAAGAACTCTTTCAGTCATATTTTAAAAAACACTTTTGGTTGTCTTTTTATATACTTATCGATACCTTATTTATTTATAAAAATGTACCATATTTGTCTATAGCTTTTTCTTAGAGTTGCAGATAGACTTTCGAGTAACACTTTTGTTTTAATTTTAGTGTGTATCTGTAGCAATTATAATTTAGATCAGGAATACAGATAGAACCCTTGTGTAAACTTTTCATTACATTTTAATAACTACTCTTAAGGAGCTTCAATTTTTAAAAATGAATATTTTGCAAAATAATTAGATGTGTTGAAATTGAAATTAGTTTGATGCATAATCAGAATTAAAGCTTTATTAAAGAAAATCTCAATTTATCATACAATATATATATGCTATTTCAAAATAAATACTTTTTTAGCAATTCATACAAACTTGCTATGAACAATAATTAAAATTGCCTAAATTCAGTAGTCGCCCATTTACATACATATTCGTTATGTATATGTATGTGCTAGAAAACTTCTAGTTGTCAAATTTCATTTCTCTAAAAAATTCTTCAAACATTAATTTATGTCCTCTTAATTAGAAGCAAAATCAATTAATTTTAAACACAAGAAGCTTACAATCCGTTTTAGAATTGTATATGCTTCTTTGGTTGTACATAATAGATGAAAGTAAATAATTACCTTATTCTAGAAGTATGTTCATTAACAGTAAATAGTCAAACAGAACTCTACAACAGTTAAATAGCCTAACATTTTGATTACATATATTTTCTTGTTTAAACATTAAATTTGAGAACATGCCATATAAACAAGATTATAAGCATAGCATTTAAAGTGCTTTTGTACAGCTATGTTATGTAAAAGGCATTAAAAAGATATATCAATCAGATTTTAATAATTACACATAACAATCTTTAATGTAACGATTAACAGATGCAATCAGTTTTAAAGGATAACGTAGGAAGTGCATGAGGAGATTGCATTGCTTTATTTACAAATGAAGTTATGGTATCTTTTTTATGAATCATTTACAAGAATGATAATTAAGAACTATTTTTTCTTGGCCCCTTTGGAACCCTTCCTGCCCTTTTTCTTGCTCTTTTCAGAGACAATCTTGACCAACAACTTTGGACTTTTTTTGGGTGTAGATGGTTTTTTTGGAGAGGGGGTTTTTGATTTAGGAGCTGCCAATTTTTTTTGTGGCGTGGCAGGGGCATCAGAGGTCATCTTTTTCTTACTGAAGTCAAAGAGGTCTAGCTTCAGATTTGACTTGGTTCTCATCAAATAGGCAGCAATATCGGGTTTTGAACGAAATTTATTTCCATCTGGGCTAAAATGCAAAGTTAAAAGTATTAAAATATTTGGAGTGACGACTCATAAACTATCAACTTAATTTAATGAACACTTAATAATTTAATAAGTATACAATAAAAAATTATTTAAATATATTATTCCGAATGGCATTCTTAAATCGGGAACAAGCAAGAATGAATTAAATTGTTTTGTCATTGCATGACAAATATATTATACCCAACATATAGCACACACAATTCAATATATAAAACTTAAAATTAATATAATTTAAGATCTAAAAATACTTTAACTCACTTGCTGTGACTGACAAAAACACTCAATTAAAAAGACAACTGATCATGTAATAATAGGTCAATATATTAATTAGAATCACTAGAATTTTAACTTTAAATATTATCAGATTTTGATTTCAGCTATAAATATTAGCAAACAGCTATTGATTAATCTAAAGCTTTCTATATAAATTTTTACATCATACCAACACTATTACTTGACTAGTCAAACCCAATATGAAATTGTATAGCTGCTTCTCATTCCCTCGATTAGTTAAATTGGACAGCTGTTGAGTTGAAAACAAATTGCATCTTAAACCATAGTTTTCCCTCCATATTTCTAACAACATTAAATATTTTTAGTCGTTTAAATTGTTTGGTGTATTCCTTCCTCATCCTCCATAATGTATAAAGATCTTTGCATAAACTGTCGATTGGAATATCAATTCTATGTAAAGGGTGACCACAAAGTTCTAGAATAAAAGTTCCCAGATAGATTTCTAAGAGATTCCCTGATTTTACAGCAAATTTTTTTCAAATTTCCCCAACTTTTTCAGAAAAAAGACTGATTTAAATAAAACATGTATGCCAAAGAGATATATTAAAAAAATACTTCTAGAGGAATGAAAAGTTTAAATTATTTCGCAACGTAACACTTCTAACAATTTCCACATTTTTTTATTCAATTCTAAATGTTTCAAAAAAAGGCCATAAACACAAAAATTTCTGCTCATTGTGTTTATTCTTTTTTTTTAAATTGGCAACCCAAGTTCACTGTTAGACTTTGGCAAGAAAACGATTTATTCGGCTCGAATTGAATGTGACGACACTTAATCTGAAACAACTTAGTTTGAAACGCAGCAACAGAAACCAGTTTTGTAAGTTTTTTGGAAATCGCACCAACCTGTACGGGATATGGCAACTGTCTATCAAACCAACGCCAACTACTTGGCAGAAACCTCATGATAACCATAGAGAACGGAAGAATATCATGACGTCACAGCTATAGCGGAATGTTTTGATTGGGCTGGTTTTGGCTCGGTTTTTGGACATTTTCTTTTCTTAATATTTAAATAACTAATTTTTTAAAATAACTTTTGTTTGAATATTTGGAATCAGAAAGAAATTCTCCATAAATACAAACTAATTTCACTCGTTTATAAAAAATGCGGGAATTGTCCATTCTCTGGATAAATGGTACCAAAACACGGATTAATGGGGAACCTTCAAAACAATGATAGCAAATTTCCCTGATTTTTTCCAGAACATGAAAGCTCCTTGACATTTCTCTGATTTCTAAGTTCTGTGACTATTCTGCATAGATACATTCCGTTAAAAAGGTGTCATGTTGAAAATTTTAATATTTTCATTAACAGTATGTATTTGCTTCAAAGCTATCTAACATGTGAAAAAGTCATGCAAAAATTAAATTTTTTTAAACATCATATATTTACTGGCAATTGAGCATATAACTTTTGCAACACACTTGTTTTGTTCTCGTCGTGTTTCATTCTCTCTATATAAAATTAGAACTACTTATAAAGGGTTCATACTCAATCTATGAAAATAAAATTTAGGAGTTAAGTAGAGTAAATTCAGGAATTAACAGGGAAAAAATACATGTCTAATAATATAGTTTCCCTCTACGCGTCTGGTTGTCGAGAATTATGGTGCATTCTGGGACTGTTCCAAAGGTTTTTCTTTGTGGCTGTAGTGATGAAGTGCATGCGCTGAAGTAAGGTAAGAATTTCGAATTTCAGAGACGTTTTATCCAGTAAAAAAAGCTACGTTATATGGTTCTACTTATTTTTTACCCTTTGATGATAAATTTTCAGGAGAGAAAAAGGAATATCATCAGTAAAAACACAATTTTCAGGAGTTATAAGGGCCCTTATTTAAAAAAAAGTATATTTTGGGAGTTTTTCAGGAATTTCAGGAGGTGTACGAACCCTGCTATATTCAGGGTTTCTGCCAATCTTAAATGTCCTAAATCCCTGACTTTTCATGACTGAAGCAAATGATTTTCCATGACTCAAGAAATTACATTAAAAACATTAAACATGACTTTATTTTATTGACTAAGAATTTTATTATTTTACTAACGCAACATAGTAAATTTTATTAACGCAACATAGTAAATTTTACTAACGCAACATTGTAAATAAGTGATTGTATATGATTGTAAAATGATTACTATAAGTTTTATATTGAGTACAAAATCCTCGTTTCATGTAAGTAAACTAAGTATAGAAAAATAATACAGTAAAGGTGTTTAAAACAGAGCCAGGTGTGTAACAGAGCTATTAAGGGAAAAAAATCTGATGGAATCAATTTGAAATATTAAGGAATTTAGGCTTCTAATATATTCTGTTGACAGAAAACACAAGGCAAGAAGAAAAATATTCAAGTTTGTAAAGGATGCAGTTAGATTGAAGTTGAAGAATTTCTTTTTAACAATAAGGATGCGAGCTGCCGCGCTACTAAGTTATAGAATAACTAACAATCTAACAGAAATAATACGTAAATAATTAGGGTTCTCATACATTCTGTTGACAAAAAACAAGTTTAAAAATAATCATGCTATTAAAGGATTCAGTCAGATTGAAGTGATACGAACGACAAGCGTAAGCGACTGTCGGCAGAACAATGGAGCGGCACCGATTGCGTTAATGTGTACATTGATTACAACGGAAGTATGGGTCCGGCCGGCAATGAGGAACATGAGCGTCTGGGTGAAACATTTTGCCGCTTCATCTTACCGCTACCCCCAAACATTAATTTTCATTCACCGTCCAGAGTCTTTTCTGTTCCGTAGCCCTCGTCCGATAAAAATGGCAGAGAAGAACATAGATCTCCGTGGCTTTGATTTCAGAAGTTCAATGCATTCCATGTTTATGGAATGACAAATATAATGATTTTAAAAATATTGTTTTGATTTTACATTAATTCAAAAATGTTTTATTTGGACGTATAATTCGAGAATTTTGGTTTTAGATATATCATCTTGTAGATGATAATCACTTAGAATGAAGCGCGTTAGCTAGTTCAAATTTTATGCAATTCCTTTATTTTTCCAGAATAGTGAAATTCCCTGTTCTGTCGCCACACTAGATATCTACAAGAGACTTTTCCAATAAATGCAGAGGAATAGGTACTCACCATATAATCAGTAACGAAGATACGTCAAAACCAGAAGAAACAGCGAAAAATAATTTTCCATTCTTTGATATTTCAGGTGTTAAAAAAGCTAATCAATCTTTAATAATAAGTAAATATTTGAAGAAGGAATAAGAAAATATAAGTAAATTAAATAATCAAAAATCAAATGTTTTGGCATCAACAATGTAAACCAGTAGCATACGGAGTTAAAAAGAATTTTAAACTAGTAGCATACGGAGTCAAACCAAAACTAAAGATTATCAAATTAATTTATTTCAGTTCTTACATCATGAATTTTTTTTCACCGAGACATACTTGTGCGATGTCACAAGTTTGGAGTTTAGAAATTCTTTTCATTGGCCGGAGTTTTTAACTGTAACCGTTGTTTCCATTAATAAAGTAAATAAAAACGCAGATGAATCTATAAATTGTGGAAGTAACAAAGAATCGCGATCATGGCGTTTATGAGTATGACATCACAGTCACGTGATTTTGCGTAAGATTTTTAGGAATCCATGCAATTCACTGTTTTTCCATGACTTATAGGCTTTTTTTGTTCAAAATCCATGACTTTCCATGACAAAATTTACCCAATGTCTAAATTCATGACTTTCCATGATTTTCCCTGACTTTCCATATGCGCGGAAACCCTGTATATTACAAAAGCAAATCTTCTTATAATGCTTTGTTGAGATACATTACGCTTACAACATTTACGGATCCAGAGTAATTTAAAGATAAGTCTCTATTCATAAACTCTTACAATTATACATTTTTAGAATTTGTATGAAATAAATCTATTTTCAAAATCAAACCAAACATCAATTTTCAATACTTATTAAAGCTAAACTTACCTATAATAATAGATATCACTCTGACCCGCTGTCTTCCCAGATTTTCTAAAAACAGTTTTTCGTTGCCAGCCTTTGGGTAAATTATCAGTGTCAATAATATCATCAGATACAACTTTTTTTTTTGATGACTTTTCAGCTATAGGTTTTTTTGTTCTTGCAGTCTGTCTTTTAGGAGGTGGAGGCTCTTTTTCCAACTCATCGGTCACAGTCTCATCAGTATTTTGCTCAAGAACATTTTCTTTTTCTTCTAGTTTTCGTTTTGAGCCTCTTCTCGGTGGTTTTGATTGTTCTTCATCTTTGCTTGTTTCTTCTACTTCACCATTAGCAGTAACGTCTTCTGATGCTGGAGTCTGTTCAACAGCTTCTTCTCCTTGCTTAGCTTTATTCTATTTACAGTAAAAAAATATTTAGTACAGCAGCTGTAATTTTTCTTCACTCTTCCTATTAATTTGAAAGAATTTTAAGATTTTTCATTTTAAATTTAAAGAAAAAACATATTTTAACTGAAAAATTTATCCATGCAAGACAAGCAAAGCAAAATGTCTTGTATACAAAGAATAAATGTTGGAGCAGAATTGTTCTGCCTATTTAAATCGAAAGCATAAAAATGCAAATAGGGTCTGATAGAATTGTAGTTTAATGGACAAGAATCAATTTACGCATTCATTTCCCAAGCTCAATTAAGTGTGCATTAGCTTTAATGAAATGTCTTGATCTTGATAAAATATCTTATTAATTCTTAACCTCAATTAACTGAATTATGAACTTTAGTTTTAATGAAAGATCTTTAGTAAGAAAAAATTAGTTTACAATAACTTGCTATTTCTAAAATAAATATACTAGAATATGGGTAATTTCCACATCAAATCAACCAATAGTCAAATTGGCAGGTCAATGAATTTTATTCGTTTTTGGTGTAAATGTAGTATTAGTACATTGAATTAAAAAAATCATATTTTGAGATTTTTTTTTAAAGTTAGTTTCAAAGTTATGTATTTTTGAAAATTTGAAAAATTCCCAAATTTTGCATCATTTAACTATCTTTAAATGGTTGTAACTCAAGAACTAATCGACCTAGAGAGCTGAAATTTACGTCAGTTTATTCAGTTTTATATTGTCTTTGATAAAAATATATAACACATGACAAAGTGTTTTTTAAACAATATTTATTTTTTAATTAAAAAAAAGGTTTTTTTTAAGTTTAAAATCGGAATTAATTTTTTTTTGAAAAAAATATATTTAACCATCTTTTACAAACATTCTTGCAAAATTTCAAGATGGTACTCCCATGGTATCACAGGGGGAAAAAATATGTGGGCAACTCTCTGGCTGACGCACGGGACATTTTGGTTCTTTTTTCAACTCGTAAATTAATAACATTAATAAAATGAAAGTGAATCCAATACAGGGAGGCCACAAAATTCAGGAAAAACCTTTCCTGATAATTCCTCGACAGATTTCTAAAAAATTCCCTCATTTAAGAGCAAACTTTTCTTTAAATTTCCCCAATTTTCTTATGTTTTCCAGATGTCTCGACACCCTGATCAAATAGAACATGTTTGCTAAAAAGATAATATGCATATTACTTGGTGACAAAGTTATATGGAAAAATAATTATTTTAACTAGGTCAAATATGCATTTATATCGTCTGAAGATTTTATGCAAGAGTTTGGTAACCAAATAACATATCTAAAACAACAATCAAATTTTTTTTCTGAAAAATTGTCACTGTGAAAAAATGATTCTTTTAAAAGATCAAGTTAAAGAAGAGGTTAAAGTTTCTTCCCTTCATCCAAAAGGACCATCAATATCATTCACACATCCAAGAAAAACAGACATTTTGACAGTTCCCAAAAACTTTTATTTTGTGTAAATTTAATCCTATTACTGCAAAAGGTTGAACATGCTAAGTCCTGAAACAGGAGATGAATAAGAGCTACAAAAATGTTGCTCCAGAAAAAAAATATATACTGTTTTAACACGGCTGCTTCATTGCAGCAATGTGGGAGTTTAACTTAGCAAATTTTTAGCATTAGAATGTAAGTAAACGGTTTATTTTTGAAGTTCACCACCTTATATTGTTAACCTATTACAACCCTTAAGTTTAAATGGTAATGTGCAAGAGTTTTACAGAATTTAGAAACATATAGAACAGATATTTTTATTACTGTAGAATAGTAATAAAAGTACTGTAACAGTTTGGAAAAAATGTTGCTATAAAATGGTTATTTAACCAAATAAAATATAACAAAATAAACACTAATATTTTGTTTGGTAATTAAGCTAAACTTGCATAAATGGAAAATATTATTTTAGACATGAATTTATAATCAAATTACTTTTTAGCATCAGATAATAGGGTTTTTATAAAAAAAAATACCCAAACCTTCATACAGATATAATTTTTTTTGTTTATGGTTAAAAATGTTCCTAAGAGATGGCCAAATATAATATGTTTTTTTCAAAAAAATTAAAAATTCTGTTATAAAGTTTTTGAAAAATGTACAAGACAAATTTACAAAAAAAATAAATTGTTTCAAGTTAGTTGATCATGTTATATATTCAATGAAAGACAGAAAAATTCTGAACAAAATGACACAAATACCATCCCATTAGGTCAAATAGTTCCAAAGTTACAGACATTTAAAGATTGTGAAACTATGCAACATTCGTAAATTTTTCAAAATTTAAAAAATTCATAACTATGGAAGGAATTGACGAATTTTTTTTTTAACCTCACTATTTTCATCTCAGAAGTAAATTCAACATGCAGACAAAATATCAAAACATACCTACACATTGAGTTGAAAAATTATTTTTTTATTGGTGGTTGATTTCGTGTGGAATTACCCATATAACAACTTGTTATAGTCTAGTATATTCTAAAAAGATAGGTGCAAAAAAGGTTTTGCATTAAACAACTTTAAATTCTCAAATAGTATCTTTTGTTTTTCACCAATTAAAGCATGCACTTAAAAAATTCAATCAGAATTTTAGGGATAATTTTTTAAATTTTAGGAATGATTCTTAAACATTTTAGAGGCGATTCCAAAATTTTAGTGTCAATTCCAAAATTTTAGTTATAATTCTAAAAATTTTGGGATATCTCTTTCAAAGCTGATATATGCTCCTAACACAGACATTATTCTCAAAGCATGTTTCAATACCAACAAAAAATTGACAATTTAAAAAAAATTTAATAACAAATAATTAAAATCACAGAAAAGATATTCTCCTTCTGGTTTTAGAGGAAAATCGAGGAATTTTCGAAATTCAATTTTTTTTTTTTTTAGGTATTATAAAAATATTTAAGAAACAATTTTAGGGAGAAACATATATTTAAGGAATATTAAGAATTTTAGGAAGAAATCGATCTCTGAAAATATTCGATTTCAGCTCCAAAATGTAAGGATTTAGACAAAATAAAACAATTCTTAGATATTTTAAGCAAAATAGGAAAAGGGTCATTTTTCATGAAAAAAGCACTTGCTGTGAGGACTAAAAAGAGAAGTAATATGAAGCCATTATCTCACGGTTTTTCTGATAGTGCTAAGAACCATATCATTAAGCTTCAAAGCTCCAAAAATAAACAATATAAACATGAAGAAAGGGCATTCAGCAAGGCAACCAATAAATTTAATGACTCGTGCAAATTTAAAAGTAGTCAAGCTGTATTAAACTATAACTTACTCTTTTTGAAACGGTTTTCTTTTTGGCAGGCACACTTTTTTTAGGCTTGGGTTTTACAGCCGCCTTTTTCACGACTTTAGATGATCGAGAAGTCCGCGAAGGCCTGGAATTTTCTGATGATACATTATTGAACATTTCATCCAATTGATTACTTGAATCCAGAATTTCTCTCAATTCATCCTGTAAAGATTAAACAAAGAAAATTAAAATTGTCAGGGATGAGACTAGCAAAAAAGCAAAAAGCCTGAAATCATATGGTGGCAAGGACTTTGTACCATAATTTATATGCGAAAGATGTTATAAGAAATAAAACATCAAAACATGCAACATGTTGAAAATATTGCACAAAAATAATTAATAACCTAATTGTTTTTTATTCAGATGAGAGAGACGAGTCATTAGAGCATAGGTGAAACAAAACAATGCTTTTTTCACCCCCAAAACACTGAAGTGGTAGTGTGATTTCAATGACCAATCACAGCATGAAGTCGCCAAGCCCGAACTCGGTCACCAAGCACTTGTCATTAAAACAGAGATAAAAAGGTGGACAATTTTACATTAAAAAAAAAGGAAATCCGACAAAAGACATGACATGTCCGAAGACAATCCGAAAAGACATCCGACAAAGTCATGACAAATTAATCTTACCACTACGCTATGTCTTTTTACATCCAGGCACACAACCGGGGGGACGAATTTTAAGGTGAGAACACCCCGACCTGAAAATTGAAATTTTCAAGTAGTAGCCAGTGGCCGGTAGACACTTTTAGTTTAGTAGCCACTTCATCTTAGATTTTTTTTTTACCAGTGGCACAGCCAGGGAAGATTGGGGTTTTATCTGAATGTATGCAGAAGGGCGTTCAGTGTTTTTTTTTTTTTTGTAGGAGGATGTTTCAATTCTTTATTTGATTTGTATTAAATGTATAAATCTAAAACACATATCCAAGTTAATTGTGTTTAATCAAATGTCAACCGAAGTACAAAAATATAATAATAATAATAATAAAAATAAAGTACAGGATCTAAGCTTTTTCACTTATGGATGCCTATTGATTTGTTGCACATCAGTAACATAGCGCTGTAAAGGGTTAATAAAAACGAAAAAATCTGACGGAATCAATTTGAAATATTAAGAAATTTTTGAGTTCTAATATATTCTGTTAACGAAAAACGCAAGACAAGAAGAAAAATAATCATGCCTGTAAAGGATGCAGTCAGATTGAAGTTTGAGAATTTTTTTTAACAGTAAGGCTGCCGGTGGCCGCGCTTTTAAGTTATAAGATAACTAAAAATATAACAGAAATAATGCGCAAATAAAATAAGAGTTCTAATATATTTTGTTGACAAAAATGCCAGAAGAAAAATAATCATGTCTGTAAAGAATGCAGTCAGATTGAAGAATTTTTAAAAAAAAAACAATAAGTCGGCGGACGTCTTCGCACGGGGAATGCAAAAAGGGAACCTCAAAAATTTCAAAATTCCCTGATTTTTCTAGAAGCATATTTGCACAATACTAAGAGTGTGCTTTCACAGAAAATATCAGTTGATCAATCAAAACCCAGGAAAATAAATAACCCAACACAAAAATATTATTAAACAAACTTTTCATGAAAGAAAATTTTATCTCAACTTTACTTTAGCTGATCCAAAAGGTAAACAATAGTTTGAAAAAGTGGATGGTTCACAGGTTGGGTTGATTGGATTTTATTATTGCAAGGGCTTTTCTTCACATGTTGGGGAAAATATGAAAACAAGTAATAAGTAAATGAAAGAAACTGTTTATCTAACACACATCAACTGGATACTTGTACAAAATTAATTTAAGTTCAGCTTATTTCAAAAGAAATAGACAGGGTTGTTTAACAAACGATAAGCTATTATCAGATGTGGTTTATTTAAACTCTTGCAGGTGGGAATACTTGAATCAGTTGTTCCACTGACCACTTTTAACCTATTTGACTACAGATTGGGAACCAAAGCATTCGACGAACTGATCTCCAGAGAAGCAGAATATATTTATACCAATTATGCAAACGAGGATTGAAGGATTCAGAATGGTGACAAAATATTCTCTTGTTGTTGTTTGGTGTGCAGCATTGAATTGGATATTGATTAACCGATTCATCAAGTTTTCTCTTAATTAGAATCTAGATTTAGAAATATCAGGTTAAAAATTAGTATTGACTATTTTAATGAAAATGAAGGAATTCTCAAAATAAGGCAAAAGAAGGTCTCAGCTAGGAAATTGAAAAGTCAGTTTTGAGGAGAATTGGAAAATACCTTCATCAATGATAGAATGAGTGAATTTCGTATTTGAAGGACTGAGAGGCAAAGGGGTCCAAGTGACTTTTCTTAACTTTTGAGAAAATACAGTTTAAAGTTTCTTATTTACATTAAATTCTATGAAAATTATTTGTTACTAGCCGAGTACTAGGGCGCTTTAAAAGCCCCATGATTTGAAAATAGTAGTCCCTTTTTTCAAGTCGATAATTGTCTTGCTTTGAAGGTTTAAGTGTTAAACAAGATCGGAAAAAACTATTGATTAACATAAAACCCCAGACACACTCCTCGTTATATATATGGTCTTTCGAATCAAAATAGTGTCTTAATACCATAGACTTATTATAAACACTAGATTGCGCACTCCTACTTCAATTAAACAAAGTGGGTGAAACCAAAATAAAACATACAAGAGGAGAATTTTTGGGAGCGGGGTGGCAGATATGGCAGATTTCACCTCCTTTTGGCGCGGCCCTAGTTACATAAAGGAATAATTTTATGACGTAGTTATATTGTGTGTTAAATTGTTGGTGATTATATTCCTCTGGAACAATATGTATAACTTTTCCGATCACATGTGCTTTAAAAAACTTGTGAAGTTTTACTCGGTTTCCTAGATAAATTTAACAATTTCAAACAAATTGTAAATAAACTACTCTTTTCAGTTTTAATTATTGATAATTATAAAAACCTTTATAAGATTTATAATTTAGTAAGGTTTACTTATTGTAATATTATTTTTAGGCACTTTTATACTTTGATCGTTGTATTTACAAATAGAGATTGCAAATGTTGTAAATTTACCAAGTATAATATTATATAAGTCAAAAAAATTCTTCCATCATTTTATTAAACAAATACTTCAATTAATAGTAATTATACAGAAAAGCAAATATTGTAGAATTATGAAGAATAATATTATATAAGTAAGTAATACAAATTCTTCCATCTTTTAATTAAAAAAAATTAATGGCATCTTCATAATAGTATAATAGCTCAGCAAAGTACAAGAAATTAAATCCAGGCACGATATGTGCTTTAATTAAATTATTAGCACATCAGAATTCCAGAACACAACCAAATTTTAAACTGAAGCACATTAATAAAAATAAATAAAAGACACTCGTAAAGTAAGACTGGGTGGTAATATTTTGGGGGGGGGGGGGGGGGGGGAGAGAGAGAGAGAGAGAGTTTTGTCAGCTACATTACTGGGAATTTAGTGCTGTGGGTTTTTTAATTATTGTGAAACGAATTTAATTATTGTCTAAGAAATTACTTTAAGCTTCTATAAATTCTAATTCTAGCAGTCCAACAACGAGTCTATTTGCCAATTTTCAGTTCGATTGGATGAAAGCAGGTGGTTTAATTATTCCTTCGAAGCGGTAATATCCCCCAAAATTTGATAGAATGTCTTGTCTTCGACAAAGTCTATCTACCAACTTCTATTGGATGATGGCAAATAGGTTAATTGATCTTCCATAGATTTGCCTGCCACAAACAAACACACACAAAAAATTGAAGTTAATAAAAAAACTATTTTAACATATATAAATAACTTGTACTTCATGTGTACGCTTTAAAGAAACTTGACTTTTCTGATAATTTTAAAGGAAAAATCGTAATTATAACTCCAACAAAAACAGAAAAAGAAACTTAAATATTAATGTTTTATCACATGAAATATTCTATATCCACCCAATATTCTTGTTATGTTAAAGCTAAAAAACTCGTAAGTTTCATTTAAAAAAATCACAAGGTAAACCGATATGAAAGTATCAAAACAATATTAAATACATTCTTAATCATCAGTTTTGAAGATTCAGATTACAGTAGAACCTCCATTAACCGACTTAATTCGGACCGAAGATAGGTCGGATAAGCGAAAATGACGGATAATAGAGAGTTGTAAAAAATAATAAAAAGTAAATTATTTTCATTAATTGAATGCAGGGCTTTTAATGCTTTTTTTATGACATAATTGTTGGAAATGAGTTTTTGTTGTCGTAATCTTGATAATCGTTGTTTCGCGGTTCTATCCCTAAGTCTTTTTAAAAGCAATAGTTCAGTTTGATCTGCATATGATTATTGCTCAAACCATGTCAGTCCTTTTGAAAAACGGTCAAAAGCCTCACCATTACTTATGCAAATTTAGTGTAAAGGAAAATATTCCAGTTTTAAAAAGGGCAAATGATTTATTACTCATTTGGGAGATTTTTTATGTCGACTAAAAGATGGTCGGTTAACAGAGAGTTCCGGATGAAAGAGGGACGGTTCATCAAGGTTCTACTGTATTTATAAAAGGGTAAAAAAAAAAGATTAGGCATAGCGATCATAAACGTCAAAATGTATTTCCTTTTGATTCGCGTCAAACTTCGCCAATCTGGCCACTGCGCGAAATTTCCTGTTGATACTTAAAATTGAAATTAAAATCCGTAAATAGCCACTCATTTCTTCAAAAAGTAGCTATAACCTTGGTCTGTTTTTCTATTTCAATATTAATTGCAATTTTCAGAAGTTAGTTACAAAATAAAATCCATAATAAACCAATTAAAGCTAGCTTTCTGAGAATGCAAAACAAGAACATATTTATGAGTGTACTGTAAAACCTTAATTATACAGAAAATTTAAAAAATAGCTCATATTTGCAAAAGCTTACTGAATCCCCTTTCTGAAATTTCTCATTACAACCAAATGCAGATCAATATCGGACCATTTTTGCTGGATTCAATGATATTTTCTCCTCCTTTGTTCGAAAAGGCCACTCGTCACATGGTTTTCATTTTCGTTACACGAGGTAACCCTAAACATGCCGTCTAGTTAGTATTATAAGTCTATGCTTAATACCAAGTAAACACGACATCCCATACGCTAAAGACAAAGTGTTGTAACACTCTTAACGATACTTTATCTGGTAAAACGTTCAAAAGAATCAAATATCTCGACTCTTTTTCATGCACCCCCCCCCCCCTTTTTATTAAAGGGGGAAAAAACCTTCAAAGCAAAAACGGTTGAAATTCACTCTCAGGTGACGGTAAAAATCGACTGGCAAAAAACATCTATATATATATTTTAAATTTCCCAAAGTCAAACAACTTTTGGGCAAAAAAAAGTTTCCTGTTGAACCAATAACACTGTATTGACAATAACAGGCAGATTTTTAATTTTTTAAACGACATTCAAAGTACTAATTAAATAAATTGCTTCGAAATTGAAATTATTTTTTTATAAACTTAGTTACAATATTAAAATTTTGCCCGTTCTTCATCGATTGACCTACACGGAGAAATCGATCCTCACACCGCAGGGTTCCCACTCTTTTTTCAAAATGAAAATTAAGGAGTTCTTAAGGACTTTTTAAGGACCCACAAATATTTATTAAGGACCTTTAAAAACACGAGAAAAATTTTATTACACCTTCACAGTAAATCACGTTGGGGGAAAATTATTAAGTCTTAAAATATAATAAAAGACTTTATCTACAACTATCTTTTTTGGCTTAGGACATAAGCATGGTTGTCATACAAGGCGTCTACTAAATATCTGTAGGTTTATTTAGACTTTTTCGGGGCTTTCGAAATAAATTTATGATACGACTTTACGCAATTATGTGAGAAAAGAAGACTAGTATCAAATTTCAACTTTAATAAACTGTTTTCTAAATAATTTTTTTAAAAATAAAGTCAAACCATAAATCATGTCAAACTAGATGAACATTAAACAAATACTCTATACTATATTCACTCTTTTTGTTTTCTAAATACTTGAAATTTTAATAAAAATTGAAGAAATCAATAATTTATTTTAAAAACATTTCCTAATGTAATTTTTGTTTTTATGCATCAAATGAAGTTGGTAAAAAAATTACATATCAATTTATGTATTTATAAAAACCGTCTCCGAATGTGGTTGGATTGAAGGAGGTTCAGAATTTTTCATTTCTTTTCAGTTAGCATTATTTCTTTGTCTAACTGTTAAATTTCCTGATTTGCAGTTTCCATTATTTGTAATTTTCTCTTTTTTTTTCATTTGCTTAAGTTCAGCTACAGCCACCTTTCAGTTACAGAATTCAAGGAAAAACTTCAGATTTTCACAAAATTGCAATATCAATTAATTTTAAACAATTGTATTAAAAAAATTGCATTCCATAGCATTTTTTTTATATCAATACAGCATAAAAATTTACATCTATAGCTAAAATGTAACATTGTTTTTCAAGCTAAAATAATCGATTTTACATACAATAGAAATTAAAATTACAATTTTAAATAGGGATATACAGTAAAGTGTGTCAATGTGAACTAATTTCTTAAATAAAATAAAAAATTTAATAATTCAGCATCGATTCAAACCAAAGGGCTAATCACGGGCATAAAGGCTATCACATCAGAGGAAGCCCAGGTGAATGACATCAAAACGGCATAACAAATCTCAGAAATAGTTGCTATTAAAGGCTTAAAATTACCAATACTCCAACGTAAATATCGGCGACAGCAACCACCATATCGTTGAAAATCTCGGCAATTACATTAAAGCAACAATCTGCAAAAATAACCATCGCATCAACGTAAATAATAGCGTTAGCGCCCAAATATATCGGTGGAAATCTCTGCAATAGAGGCGACGATTTCAATGTAACTCTACGAAATTGACTATCAGAACCACGTAAATCTCAGCGGCAGCGACAACTATAGATGCGCAAACCTTCGGAATATTGGTACTTATTGGAGATTTATTTAATATTATATTTATTATTGAATTATTATGTGTCGTACTCCATGTTATGCAAATTTCATGGTTATTTCTGTAACCGTAATGGTTGTAAAAGGTATATATATACAGGATTGGATTGTGATGAGGCTTCATACTTGTAAACTTATCTTATTAAATTGATTTTGTTCATGATTATGGGCTGGCTGTGTTATTTGTGGCATCCTGAGTTTATTTTGGTGTGAAATGACCAATAGGGTTATGGGCCCAGGACAGGGTGCCCTGAATAGGATTCTCAGAGAAAGCCAGTAGAAAAGCCCAATGAGTTAATAGAAGTCAAAAGTATGTAGAAGTGTGTTGACGTGATAGTGTACTTCAAACTTATTTAAGATAAAAGCGTGCTGAAGATGACTGAACTATCCGAGTTAAGTTTTAATTTTCCGAAGCTAAATTCGACGAACTATGCTAGTTGGAAATGTGACGTTAAAGTGCTGCTAATAGACAGAGGTTCTTGGGAGTTTATTACGAACGAGGCGAAGCCATGTCCGGATGAAGCATCAGACAGAGAAAGGCGAATGTACAACTGGAGAAAAGATCGAGCATATACAACAATATATCAAGCAGTGGAACGGAAGTATCAATCCCTGATTTCAGCTACAACAGACAGAAAAGAAGCGTGGGAAATTCTGAAAAAGAATTTTGAACCGGTTTCAAGAGCACGTTTGGCTGGACTTGTTGACGAATTCTATGATCTGAGGTTCGAACCAGAGAACGAGACGATTGGGATCTTTATCAAAAGAGTCGCGGAGAAAGCACAACAGACAAAAGAAGCTGGATTTGCAATACCTGAGTTGTTGCAGTGTTTCCAGTTAATCAGAAGGCTTCCGGCTGAATACGACAATATAGTTCAAGTGTTATATCGACTTGATGAAGACAACTTTAGGATGGAAAATGTGGAAGATAGTCTTATAAATGAATCTGGCCGCATATTACAGAAGAAGAAAGACAGTGAAGTTGAGGGGATAGCGGATGCGTTCATTGCAAAAGGGCCGAAAACGACAAAGCCTAATCATCCTCAAAGAGCTACAGAACGAAGAATTGTGGGGCCGTGCTGGAGATGCAAGCAAAAAGGACATATAATGCGAGATTGCAGGGTTCAACTACAGAAACAGCCAGTCACACAAAAACAGTATAACACATCGCGAAGACAAGACCGAAATTTTCAAAGCGACATGTACTATGTGGGGTCAGAAAGTGATTTGGATCCACATTTAGTTATTCAGGATAAGAATCTAGAAATGAGCGAGTGGCTCATAGATTCAGCGGCAACTTCCCATTTTTGTAACAAAAAGGAGTATTTCAAGGATTTCAAAAGTCTAGTATCGACAACAGCTTTTGTAGGAGACAAGAACACAAATCTAAAGATTGAAGGTACAGGTACTGTAAAGTTAGTTTTTACAGATGCTAATCGTAAGATAAATTTGATTCTGAGAAATGTATTGTACGCACCTAACATACGCCGTAACTTAATAAGTGGTGCATGCATTGATATAGCAAAGCATACAGTGTTTTGGGGAAATGATAAAATGATTGTATATAATGAATTGAACGAGTATTTTTATTCTGTACGTAGGAAGGGTAGATTGTATATTTTATATGCTTATTGCAATAGTAAAAGGTCTGAATGTAATTTTACTTATAGTACGAACATTGAAATAGTTCATAAGCGTTTTGGTCATGTCAATATTCCTTTATTAAGGCAGATGAGTCGAAATAATGTGGTCTATGGTTTGGAAAAGTTAGTTGGTAAATTAGACTCGTGTGATACATGTAAAATAGCAAAATCAACTAGGTCATCATTAAAATTAAATTACGAACGAAGAACTAGTAATGTTCTGGATAGAATACATATGGATTTATGGGGACCTGCATCAACAAAAACTTTAGGAGGGAAAAGATATTTTTTGTCCATAATTGATGAGTTCTCAAGGAAAGTAGAAGTATATACGGTCAAGGAGAAAACGGAGGTTTTTGGTTGTTTCAAAAACTACTTGGCGATATCCGAAAGACAACATAATACTAAATTAAAGTGCGTGAGAACAGACAATGGTTTAGAATTTTGTCATAAAGAATTCGAAACTTATTTGCGTGAGTTGGGGATCAGAATTGAAAGATCATCCGTAGCAACACCAGAGCAGATGGGAATTTGCGAAAAATTTAATAGAACTTGTATGGACGGGGTCAGATCTATGCTTTTTGATAGCGGATTAAAGCCACAATTTTGGGGAGAAGCGTTATACGCGTTTACATACATAAGAAACCGCTGTGAACATAAGTTGTTAAACGAAAAAACTCCAATTGAACTTTGGACTGGTCACAAGCCGTCAGTAAGACATTTTAGAATATTCGGATCATTGGCATTTGTCCATATACCTAAAGTTAACAGAAATAAGTTACAACCAAGGGCAAAGATAGGTATCTTAATTGGTTATGCAAGTCAAACCAAGGGGTATAGGATTTATCTACCAAAAGAAAGGAAAATTGTAGAAACGATACACGTGAAAATAGACGAAGGTAAGAGAGCTGTTGATGTTTTATTTGGTAAAGATAGAGCATGTGAATACGTAAAAATTAGAAGTCTTGATAGTGAACACTTTAGCGAAGATGAACAGGAAAATGAGAATACCATTTCAGTCTCAAAGGTTAATAAAACTCAAGTAGAGGAGTTGGATGGTAAGAAAGAGATGCGTCCTGAGAGAGCAGATAAACAAAAACTGGATGTTAAATCATGGAGACGAGAGGAAAAGATGAATACATTAGGCAATAGGGTCTATGTGTATTATTTTACACCTGATAATGCAAGACTAAGATCACAAAATGACGTTCAAAAATATTGCGAAATGCATGACATTGTGTATGATTCGAGTGTGTGTTCTTTTAAACCAGAATCTACTGTTCAAGCTCAGTCTGAAATTGTGAATATCAATAATGAAAATCGAGAAACTAATTCAGAAGAACAAAGTAATGAGTCTATGTATTTTGAAAACTGCATAGAAGACATATTTCAAGATGAAATTTATAACATGGAATTACCAAAGAGCTTTGCAGATACACAGAAGAGTGAAGATAAGATTGAGTGGGATTCTGCTATGTTAGATGAAATTCAAACAATGAAAGACAGACAAGTTTGGAAGTTAGTTAACCCGCCGCCAAATGCAAAGATTGTAGGATGTAGGTGGGTGTACACGGTTAAATGCGATGATAACAATAAAGTACAACGGTTCAAAGCGAGACTTTGTGCACAAGATTTCAAACAGGGACAAGGACGACATATTTTTGAATACACTGATATTTTTTCACCTGTGATAAATTTTTCTGTACTAAAATTTCTTTTTATACTTTTAGTGTGTTTGTTAGGTTGGAATCATTTTCAGCTTGATGTCAAGTCTGCATATTTGTACAGCAAATTGGACACGATAGTGTATATGAGACAACCACCTGGTTTTGTAGAAAGTGGTAATGAACAAAAGGTCTGTAAACTAGAAAAAGCCATTTATGGACTTAGAGTATCTTCAAGGCAATGGGCAACAGAGTTTGATTCGTTAGTTAAGAAACTTGGATTTGAAAGTTTGTGTTGGGTTAATTGTGTTTATAAGTACAATAATGTTATATTAGCTGTATATGTTGATGATCTAATTTTATTTGGAAAAGAGATTTCAGAAATAGAAATTGTTATTTCAAAACTTAAGGCAAGTTTAGATGTTAAAGAATTAGGAAAGGTGAAATTTTTACTTGGAGTTAATTTTGATTGTAATGAGAAAGGAGTTTTTTTGCATCAACAAACTTATATTAAAAAGTTAATGAATCGATTTGCTGGATTACCAAAATCTAATGTCAGTTTACCATTTAAAGTTGGTGTGACACTTCCAGATGTAGTTAAAGAAACTGAAATTGTAGAAAGTGATTTAATGTTAAGTTACCCTTACAGATCGTTGATAGGATGCTTAATGTTTTTAGCAGACCGAAGTAGACCAGATATAAGTTTTTCAGTTAATTTAATGTCACAATTTTGTAATGGGTATACATTTGAGCATTGGAAAATTGTTGTAGATATTATAAACTATGTTTTTAATACTATAGATTATAAGATAAATCTTTCAGATGTTTGCAATGGTAATTTAACGGCATATTCAGATGCGAATTGGGGTTGTAGATTATCAAATCGTCATTCAACGAGTGGTCATATTTTGTTTCTCGGTAATATACCATTTTCTTGGAAATCTAGAAAGCAGCGATGTATTGCTCTTAGCACTATGGAGTCTGAATTTGTAGCTTTGACTGAATCGGTTAAAGAATTAATTTGGTTTACAAATATTCTAAGAGAATTAAATTTATTTAAAGTAGAAATACCGACGCAGTATTGCGATAATCAATCTGCGATTTATTTCGCGAAAAATTCAGTTGAGAATTTGAGAACAAAGCACATTGATATCAAGTATCAGTTCATAAGACAATTGTTAGTTGAAGATAAATTTGATTTAAAATATGTTATGTCTTCAGAAAATGTAGCTGATTTTCTGACGAAGCCTCTTGTGAAAGAGAAATTGAAAAATTGTTTGCATTTTATATTTAATCAAATGTATTGATGTTTTCTTTTAAGGTAAAGCTTTACGGAGATTATGTAAAGAAGGATTAGAATTTGCTTATGGAGTCCGATGGGGCCGAATATTGGAGATTTATTTAATATTATATTTATTATTGAATTATTATGTGTCGTACTCCATGTTATGCAAATTTCATGGTTATTTCTGTAACCGTAATGGTTGTAAAAGGTATATATATATACAGGATTGGATTGTGATGGTGATGAGGCTTCATACTTGTAAACTTATCTTATTAAATTGATTTTGTTCATGATTATGGGCTGGCTGTGTTATTTGTGGCATCCTGAGTTTATTTTGGTGTGAAATGACCAATAGTACTTAAATTGGTGTAACATTTGCTGAAAATGAACATCACAACAAGGTAAATCCCAAAGATAGTTATCGTCTAAGCAATGTAAATCTCGGCAATAGGAGCCCATACATCAGTGTAACGTGCAGCATTTTTATGCACGACGGCTAATCAGGTTGGTATCTACAACTTAACGTGAATTCCGAACTACAACGAACGTTCATGCTTAATCCGGGATTCGAACCCAGCACCTTTGGCGGTAATCTATAAGAAAAGTGGTCATTACATCTGAGTTAGAAGAGTCTGAATGTACACAGACTTCATGATTGTCAGACTTGCAAGCAAGCTCAAGAAAACTGTATTGCAGATTTGTGTATATAAAAAAAGAACTGAAATCCACATTTCAGATGAAATGTACCATTTCTGACAGGTGCAATCTCCGCAATAGTGTCAGTGACTCTTCTATCAGCGTAACAATCGACAAAAATGAATATCGCGCAATAATCGACAAAAATGAATATAACGCAACAACGTAATTCTTAGGCGATAGCGCCCGCTATAAGTACGAGATCAACAACCATTTCAATAGCGAAATGCTCAGCAAAAGGGCCATAACGTACCAACGTAAATAATACCGATAGAGGCTATAACATAAGAGAAAAATGCGAGAAAATAAGTAGTCATTCCATCCGTTATTTAGGGAGATCTGAACATATGCAGGTTCCGTGGTAGTTAGAAAATTTAAATCGATCTCACACACGATTGAAATTTCGGTCAAAAAGCCTGAAAACTTCGAAATTGAACCCTGTGTGAAGAGATAAGAAGGAGTAACTTCTCTCTATCTGCGAGATCAATGGGAAACTTGTAGAATAACATTGATTTTCTATGAAATTTGTAAAAAAAGCGGAAAGATATGAAAAATTAAAAAAAAGGGTGGAAATTCGCTGATCGCCGAAAGGAATCACATCCATGGAAGAGATAAATTTTCGGGACAAAATTTACGATTTTGGTACTTTTTCTGAGCCAGTTTTCTGTTCCGAATATTTTCGTGACATTCGAAACCAGTAGACACCTTGTCATAAAACTTAAGTTTTTGCTCTTATCTTTTACTATTTGTCTAGGATTTAGACATAATGAGTTATGAACAATTTTATCGTTTAATAGTAATTTAATCATTAGAGTTTGCAACATTTTTACAATAAAACTACAATAATCTCTTTTTAAATTGAGGCCTTCCTCTACACTTACATTATTTGTCTTCAATTTTTCTTTTAATAGTTTATTAGCAAAAACCCCATGCTAATTTCGTCGATAGACAAGTACCAATTATAATCCTCTAAGTCAAACTTACAAAGTTTTAATACTATTGTAGTAGTTTTATGATCTTGCTTTAGAACATGGAAATAGTTCGTGCACTGTATGACGAGTTTTGACTGTTTATCTTCATAAAAAGGCAAGAGGAGATTATCATTTTGAAAGAATTCGAGGAAACGGCGTAGTAATTTAGCAACTAAAACAAAATTAAATTTGGCCACTACTGTTTTGTCTCTAGTTGCTTCACAAATAGTCTGATAAGACTTGCAACTTGGTTTGCTTAAATTCCCCTTTTTTACCTCTTACATTTTCAAATGCGAATTTACATATTAAGTCGTATTTTCTTGATTATTTTCGTATTCATTCGGTTTTCAGTCATTGTTCAGCATTAATAGCCATATTTCATAACTGGTGGATTTTGAATCACCCACCATAATGAATTGGCGACGTTTTGATCTTGTTGCCAATTTTTCAAAAACGCGCCAACCCATACACGTATACTAGGAATTTATTAGGGGAGATTTCCGGAATGTAACCTAACATTTAAACATCACTCAGTTGGCAAAAAAAAAAAAAAAAAATGGTTTAGAAGAGGGATTTAGTGTTCTGTTCACTATATTTTGAGCTTTAGCTACAGATTGGCTCTACTTAATATTTCGCAAATGCAGTTTCGAAAACCGGCAGAAAATTGCGATCTCGGACAATTTTAGGGGGAAATTAAGGAGTTTTAAGGACCCGATTCATCCAAAATAAGGAGTTCTTAAGGGCCCTTAAAAATGAAAAACAAAATTAAGGAGTTCTTAAGGACTTTTAAGGACCCGTGGGAACCCTGCACCGACACACATCACGAACATAACGTCTATAACATCAACAGAAGCCTTGATGAAAGCCCCCATTAAAATGCAAATCTCTTCAGTTATAGCATCAGCACCAAAACGGTTGAGCAAATATCAGGAAAAGTAGCTGTTAAATCCTTAAATCAGCGTAACCTTTGGCGAAAATTACTATCACTTCAATGTAAATTTAAACGATAGTGCCTTCCATACCAATGCAAATCACACAATGGGTCTATTACATCAGCGTAATACGCATAAAAAATGGCTGTCATAGCAAAGTAAATCCCGGCGATCACCCGGCATATAAGTCTAAATCTCGGCAAATAGCGGCCATTTATTGACATAACAATCAATGAAATTAACAATCACATAGTGGGTCATTCCGTGTCAAATCAACACACTTTTTGCAAAAATTTTACCTCGCCATCTCAGATTTTGATGAAATTTGGTAGAAAGGTTACATATATGTAGACTTAGAAAAATGACAAATTTTATTAAAATATATCGACTCGTTTTGAAAATACAGCTATTTAAAAATTGAAAATTTAGCCAAAAATCACAAATTGACATATTTTCAAATTGCCATAACTGGTTTTCTATTTAAGATAGAGAGGTGGTTTACATGCCAATGTTTAGCAATTTGTATGGCCTTTAATATGATATGCAACACAGTTGTGATTAAACATCTTTTTAAAAAAAAAATTAAAATTCAAAATTTCAATTTTAAATTTAAAAAAAAGTGCATCTTCATAAATTTTCAAAAAATTCTAAAATTTAGTTTATACTAATGTTTAACGATCAACAAAGTTTCAGAGTGGGATGCTTATGGGTTCCCAGATAAAAAAAATATTAATGTGCACTTCATTAAATTTCTGACTTATGAATTAGAGGGATAAATGGTCATAACTAGTTTTCTAATAAAGCTAGAGAGATGGTTTATGTGCCAATTTTTAGCATTTTTTGTGGCCTTTAAAATGATATGCAACACAATTATGGTTTCGATTTTTTTATTTTTTTTTAAATTAATTTTTTTTTTTAAATTTCAAAACATTCTAAAAAATAGTTTATACTTAAGATTACGATCTACAAAATGCCAGAGTGGGAAGGTAATCGTGGATCATTAAATTCATTCTTTGAAGGTATCCCACCTTACATGAAAACTCAAAGTTGAAACAGAATACTGCAGTTCATTCAGTCTTTATATTCATTTCTTACTTTTTTACTTTCAATATTTTTATTTAGTAAAAAAAATTAAGAAAAATGGAATTTTAGTTCTGATTCTAACTTTTTACAAGTAAATGGTTTTGGTATGTATACTTTAATAATTTGGTACATAGTTATAAAATTATAAGTTTTTTAGTTCACATTGGATAAAAAATCCATTTCAAGAGGACCACCCACTTGTGTACAGAGGAGAGAATTTCTTGCAATTCCTTTCCATCCCACCCCATATTCTCTAAGATAAACAAACTTGTAAATTTCCTCTCCCTCCTAAGGAAGCAACCTTTGACCTTGTGGGTGGGTGTCTTTAAATGTATGGGATTTTGTATATTACTGGTATCACTAAGATGGGGGCCATAGGATTTTTTATGAGACCACATGGTTGAGAATGAGGGAGCAATGTTGTTGTTTTTAGCAAAATTCTTTTTCTACAGATCTTTAATTTTTTTTTTTTTTGTGGGGTGGGGGGGGGGGGGGAATGATTTTCAGGGATTCATTCTCTGTGTGAGTGTCATGCTGTAAACACATTTTCAGATGGCTGATCAGTTAAGTCTTATTCCCAACTTGGATTACTACTGAATATCCAATACTGTTTTTATAGTTTATGAAGTTAAAAACCTGTCTGAAAAGGATGAACAAGTAATAGATAAACATGGCGCAGAGTAAAGAATTCACGAGATTGCAGTGTTTCAATCCTTTTAAGAAAATTAATCATACTATTAGAAACAAAAAAAAAGTTAAGAAATGTTACTGATTGGATGTGTATTTTGTTTCCTAAAATGCCAAAGATAGCAAAAATTTGCGATACTTGTAGAAAAGAAATTAGTGAATTAAGAAATCAAAATGCTGCTTTTAGCTCTACTCATCAACACCAGGAATCAAGTTCAGGATCTGATAAAGATCCCAATTTTACTGCATCAACAGAAGTGATTAAGACTCTAAACATTTCACTGCAAGAGCTAGGTGAATCTCCAGTAGATAGGAAAAAAATCAAATCGAAACTTTATGCCAGCAAGAAAGCAAAAAAAATTGATTTGGCAGTAAAAAGAAAACTTTTAGTGTCGGATGAAGATTCTTCTGAAAATGGCGAAGATCTGGAGGATTCAGTTTTAAAGAATCTTAAAGTCAATTTTTTAAAAGCTACAAGTAGAAACAAGAAGATAATGATTTTATCTTGCCTACCTGAAAACTGGGGAATAAGAAAAATAATGCGAGAGTTTAAAGCTCCAAACTACATGGTACGACAATCAAAAAAACTACTTAATGAAAAGGGAATTTTGGAAAGTCCTAACCCAGGTAAAAGCCTTTCTAAAGAAATGGTTGAAAATATTCATGAGTTTTACAAAACTAATGAAGTCAGTAGAGCTATGCCAGGTGTTAAAGACTGTATAACAGTTATTGAACCAAATGGAAACAAACTAAAAATTTCTAAAAGACTAATCTTATGCAACCTTAAAGAGGCATATTTATTATTCAAGGACAAATTTCCAAATATGAAAATAGGATTTTCAAAATTTGCTGAGCTTCGACCAAAGTACTGTATTTTAGCAGGTTCAAGTGGAACACACACAGTATGTGTTTGCACAATGCATCAAAATGTTAAACTGATGATTGAAAATGCCAGATTAGGGATTCTAACAAATGAACTAAAAACCTACAAAGATTGCATATCCAAAATGATGTGTAATCCATCATCAATTGAGTGCAATATGGGTAATTGCATATCTTGTCCTGGTGTTGCTGGAATACGAGGAATTCTTGAAACATCTTTTGAAGAAAATCTGATAGAAAAAGTTACATTTAGGCAATGGATTTCCGTAGATAGATGTATGTAATTTAGAGACTTTGCAAAAATCATCAACTGATTTTATCGATTTATTTTGTAACAAATTGACACTCCTAAACATGACTTTATTGCAAAACAACAGGCATCTAACATGAATCATGTTAAAGAAAATTTAAGAGAATTTGAATTTGCAGTTACTCTTGACTTCTCAGAAAATTATAGTATGGTTGTGCAAGATGAGGCTCAAAGTTATCACTGGGCTAGTGGACAAGCCACAATACATCCCTTTGTAATTTATTATAAAGAAGGAAAAAAAGTTCAGCATTTAAGTTACGTTGTGATTTCCGATTGCCTTCAACACAACACTGTTGCTGTTTACACATTTCAAAGAAAACTTATTTCTTTCCTGACGGAAAAATTTGGAAAAACTCCTGAAAAAGCTGTCACAAGCAAGACTTTGGCATTGATGTAGAATGGCATTTTTCGGCAACAGCACATGGAAAAGGGCCATGTGATGGAGTTGGCGGATCTATAAAGAGATTGGCAGCAAGAGCTAGTTTACAACGTCCATATGAAAATCAAATATTGACCCCTCGCCAACTTTATGAATGGGCTGAAGAAAATATTTCTGCCATTTACTTCACTTTTTCATCACAAGAAGATTATGTTAAGTCAGAATTATATTTAAGCAATCGTTTTGCTCAGGCAATTACCATCCAAGGGACTCAACAATACCATGCTTTTATACCTATTGACGGCAGCACATCGAAAATTACTGTCAAAACATTTTCTGATGCTATAAAAACATCAGAAGTAACTGTTTCACGATTAGCAGATGAATTAAAATTAGATGACGTGAATGGTTATGTCACAGCAGTGTACGACAGAAAATGGTGGTTAGCATATGTGCTTGAAAAAAACGAAGAACTTGATGAGGTAAAACTAACTTTCCTTCATCCAGCAGGACCTTCCAATTCATTTTTTTATCCAAAGGAGCTAGATGTGTTATGGCTGCCTCTCACACAAGTATTGTGTAAAGTACATCCAATGACACCAACTGGAAGACTATATTTTATCTGAAAGTGACACTTCAAAAATTAATGAGGCTTTTATTAATTATTGAACAATATATCAAGTATGTAAAAGCTATTGTATTTTTATTACCATATTAATGCTAATACCTACAAAACCATTCCACTCTGAAACTTTATTAATCATTAAATATTAGTATAAACTAATTATTAGAAAGCTTAAAAAAACACTTTTTTTTTAATTTAAATTTGGAATTAATTTTTAAAAAATAAATAAATCACAATTGTACTACACATCATTTTAAAGGCCATAAAAAAATGTTAGAAATTGACACCTGAACCATCTCTATAGCTTAGTTAGAAAACCAGTTACAACAATGTGTACTTCCTATTTGTTAACAACCTAAATTTTAACGAAGTGCCCATTAATTTTTTTTATCTATGAACCCATGAGCATCCCACTCTGAAACTTTGTTGATCATTAAACATTAATATAAACTAAATTTTAGAATTTTTTGAAAATTTATGAAGACGCACTTTTTTTTAAATTTAAAATTGAAATTTTGAATTTTAATTTTTTTTTAAAAAAGATGCTTAACCACAAATGTGTTGCATATTATATTAAAGGCCATACAAATTGCTAAATATTGGCACCTGAACCACCTCTCTAGCTTAAATAGAAAACCAGTTATGACAATTTGTAATTTTTGCCTAAATTTAAAATTTTTAAATAGCCGTATTTTCAAAACGAGTCGATATATTTAAAATTTTTTTTGCAATTTTCTAAGTCTATATGTATGTAACCTCTACGCCAAATTTCATCAAAATCTGAGATGGCGAGGTAAAATAGGTGTGTTGATTTGACGTGGAATGACCCTACTAACATAAATATTGAAGATAGAGACAAACATTAAATAGTGAAGTAGTGACAAAAGTGGTCATTTTACTTGAGGTTTTGGGAATTCTAAATGCAGGCAAGGATCCATGGCGATCAGACTTGTAAGCAAGTGCATGACACATATGCATCTCCTAGAAATTTTAATGTGGATTTGCATAGATCTCGGGAAATTTTGGTCAAAAACGCTGAAATCGGAATATTTGCAGAACAATATCATGTGTGATTTTTAGTATGGATTTCATTCCCTATATGTTAAATCAAAGAAACAAAAACTTGCTTTTCACAACCGTCTTAATTCACACACAACAAGTAACTTCCACTTCGGTGCCTTGCTTATATACCACTTATAGCAGCGTCAGCCACTACACGGCCCGGATTTGGCCCGCGACGGATATTCCTGCGGCCCGCTAACAGATCAAAAGATGAAGGGGGGGAATCAAATTTCACTGCACGAACTTTTTTTTTTACATAATTGTAATTTTTCAGAAATATTATAGTATGTGTTAAGTATGTCGAACTGAGTTCCCCACTATGTGTCCAAAGAAAATATATAAAGAAATTTTCAGCAAGATGGTTTTCATAAAGAATAAATACAGGAATAATTTAACTGAATCTCATTTGGATAATTTATTAAGATTGGCTGTAAAAAATACTGCGACAGACATCGATTCAATCACAAAATAAACTGATTTCGCCCACTATATAGTGTCACAATTTATATCGACTAAAACCGAGTAATCTGGAAGTACAGTTTAAATAATATTATTAAAAGTTAGGTCAAGTTATATTGTCACGTTGGAACAAAAGATTAACTTCTCTTTTAGAATTTGATTTACTAATAATGAAAATTATTATTTATCAATTATTATAAAAAAAAAAAAAAAATCAAATATCAATTGTAATTTAATTCAGATTAAAAAACCCTTTTTTTTTCTTTCAGTTTTCAATAATGCTATATAATGGTAAATCGATAATATAAATACATATATTGGTGTAACCAGCCCGCGAAAAGCTCCAACATAAGTCATACGGCCCGCCTCTAAAAGTTAGTGGCGAACGCTGACTTATAGTGATAAGTAGTGATGCATGGATGCAAAATGTCATACAATACGCTCCTATTATTTTGTGATTTTCAGTATCTGGTGATTGACTTGGGAAAATAACAAGGATTTCTTATACTTTATTACAACTACCTTGACAAAGTTAGGGGGCTTTTTTAACAAGAGAAGAAAACAATTTATGATGACGTTATCAGGCCATTTAAACTGCACAAAAGTAGTGCCCCATTGGCTAAGTGGCAACTCCCAATCGCTAAATGTATAATTTAATCAGTATTTTTACGCAAATATAAAATTATCAATTGAAAAAGAACAGGTTAAGAAAACTGTCTATACCGATGGCATTTCCTTCCGGCGTTTTCGACAGATTTTACAAATTCATTTTTGTCAGCTAATGTTAAAACAATTTGATATTTGAGAATATATAGTGATGTTGTTGAGCCTTGCATGACAAAAGATAAAACATAGGAACCAAACAGGTAGGCGAAAACAACCGCGTTTGACGTCGAAAATAACAATCGCCTGTGCGCAGTTACCAGGGAGATACTATCATTGGACTGTAAAAGTGACCACTCAATTCATGAATATAAACTAAAATTATCCCCTATTTTGACAACGTTTGCTCTTCCCACCTCCTTAAAAATATCACCGTTTTGACAAAACTGCTTTAGTACTCAATAGGCGATTTTTTTTGTTCGTCTTACTGTCAGACTGTGATTTCTTAAAAAATAGTCATCTTAGCCCAAAAATAGTGGAAGGTTTTACTTAAAATAGTAGTTTTCGGCCCTTTTTTCATTGAAATAGTAGCCATAGTCGCCTGTCTACTAAAATAGTCGCTTTAGTAGCCTTATTAGTCGTCTGTGGCAGCCCTGCAATTAGACTGTTTTGTGATATAATAAAAGGGTATATAATCCTATGCTATTAATTTTCAAATTTCTATTTAATTCATATTAGTACACTCATTTAGTCAATTTTGCCCGTTTTTGCAGTTTCTCTGTTTTTGTTGATCTTGTAAAGAGTTGTATTTAGAGTGAGATTTTTAGGAAATTGAGATTTTTCAAATTCCACACCATATCCATCTTGCAATTTAAAAGCAGTATCAGCCTAGTGTATAAATGTAAGAGAATGAAGCATTTGTTGGTCATTCCAAGGGGCATTTATGGCAGAATCGTAGGTTACCCACTAGGTGCTGTCGATGAAAGTTACAAAGTTGGCAAAGTCACAAAGATTGATGACCTATTATTTTTAAGTTATTGTGCCAGCAGATATTTGCTTCTCAAGAAGACAAATTTTAATTGTAAATAACAATTATCGTCCAATGTGCTTTGATTATCCAATGTGCTTTGTGCAAGGCTCAGTTGGTTTAATTTTGCTGCTTGGATAATATTGGGAAAGTTTAAGTATATTAGGCAAAGTTTTATGTACTCCATATAGTCATCTAACTTTTTCCCCGAATCGATGGCAGATTTTGTTGTCTGGATTGCATTGGCTCTAAAAATATCAATTATGCTTTTTGCTGCTGATTTCACAGACTTAATGGCAAAAGTTTCCAATTCACTATCAAAATATTCAAGATGATAAAAATTGTCATGAAATTGTTTAAACAAGGTTATATCTAGTGACTTGGAAGACTTGATCTTTAAATCATCAAACACTAGAGACAAAATGACTTCTCCAACATGATGACGACAAGCTGACCAAAGAAGTGCACATTCTAATTTCTTTTTTTACACAGATGCAGGCAGCAAAAACATGTGTTGAAAGAAGGCGTGTCAAACATCATGTTCACAATTATTTGTGTGCATTGCAAAGAGGTGAGCTGCTCATATATTAAGTCGCCAATGATTGGGCTTCATTTATGATCAGTTTCTGAGGATATGCAGATATACTAAGAATCTTTTGTTGGTAATATTTTCTTCTGTTTAGTACTTATTGGCAATGATGTTGAAAGTTTTGCATCTCAATGCAGTTGTATATTTAGAGAAGGACCACTGTTCCTTGCAGGTAGTTGAAATCACCATTGCAACTTGGCTTCTTGTTCTATCTGCTATTGAGTAAAATACCATAGATTAAGGGGTAGCGATCTTAATTTTGCATTATCTTTAAGAAGTTTTATAATTTTTTTGCAAGCTTTTCATTCACTGATTATTGGGATATTTACTTTTTCATAAAACAGCTTTGCTTCTAAAAAAACTAGTTTGGCAGACTCTCATTTAGATCAATTTTCTTGAACACCTTCTTTAAAATAATGTCATACTCCTCAATACTTGTAAATTAGTTGGAAGTGTGAAGCTATTTATTTTCTAATCATCACAAGCTATCTTGTTGCCAAGACCAAAAATATTTTGAAAAAAAGGAATACAGTGTTACCATATAATCGGCAGAGTAAAAAAAAGTAGAGCAAATCACCTCTGTGATAATAAACGTTATTTATGTTGCTATCCGAAAATATAATGACTTAAATATTCACATGTATTGTAATTGAACTTAAATATTCAACAGGGTTCCCACTCAAATCACAGAATGAAAATCACTGACTTTTCAATGACTTTTAAGGACCTAAATAATGTTTTTAAGGACCTTTGAAAATTTGTTTTCAGGCACATCATGTTTATATATAATTTTTTAATAAAATATATTCTACCAGAAAATTTACAAGTTGGCGCATGCGTATTAAAATAGGTCACAGAATTCTGATACAGTGCGGATAAGTGGTGGTCACGCGGAAATAGCAAGTCTGAGTAGTATTTTTATAAAATTTGTCGTTGGCACAACAACCGCAAAAATTAAGGACTTTTAAGGACCTCTAAGCATTTTCAAGTACTTTCAAGGCCTTGAAAACAAGTTCAGAAATATTAAGCACTTGTAATGACTTTCAATGACCGTGGGAACCCTGTTCAAATGCACACTTCAATACGCTTTCAGTGTGGTGCAGGTTCCTCTAGTTATTGATAAAATCTGAAAATAATGCAGTATGGAAAATTCTGAATTTGGTGATTTTATGCAGAATATCTGAAATTTCAAAGTTTTTGTGGACCCCTTAAAATTATTTGGAAAATAAAAAGAATTGGTACGGTAACTTTTTACAGGTAACGGAACATTTGGTGATAAGGGACAAAATGATTTGTTTCTAGAGGGGCGTTTGATACACTCTACTGAATAACCGTGCTTTGCTACGAAATTTTACCATGTGCATATTTTAGTTAGCTGTGAGGCCCTGCTTTGCAGAAATCTGTCCTTGGTGTATAGGTCCCAATTTTTTTTGCTTCACTCGCAGGAAAGTTCATCGCAACGCAAAATCGTCCAATCAAGTCCAATTAGAAGACTAAAACTACTTATGTTGAAATTTTCAGAGCTGTAGCACAGGCTTACTTCAATCGTTGAAAGGTTCATTGCTATGCAAGCATGAGCTCGCTGGTTCATTGCTACGTAAACGTAAGCTCGCTTCACTCACTAAAATCTAATTGCTATGTAAAGCCTAAATATTAGAAATCCCTCCCCTGCCGAGAAACAAACAAAAAATCCCTGTTAATACATTAATACAACACCCCTTTAAGATCATTTTAGCACGTGTTTGTGGAGAGTAAAATTAGAAAGCCAAATTTACTTTTATTAAAACTTTCAGAGCTCTAGGCCTATCAGAAGTCGCTTTTAGTGAAAATATTAATTAAAAAACAAATTAAAATTTTAACATTCTTTTTGTCAAAAGTTCAATTAGAAGGCCAAAACTACTTATGTTAAAAATTTCAGAACTGTAGAAAAATTGGAAATCGTTTCGTAAAATATCTGTTAATTAAACAAGAACCAAATAAAAATTTTAAATTGTATTTTTCAAAAGTTCAATTAGAAGGCCAAAACTACTTATGCTGAAAATTTCAGAGCTGTATCTCTATTTGAAGTCATTTTGTAAAAAAAAAATATTAATTAAAAAAGAACTAATTAAAATTTTAGCATTCTGTTTGTCAGAGGCAAAATTAGAAGGTCAAAACTACTTATGTTGAAAATTTCAGAGTTCTACTCAAATCGTAAGTAGTTTTCTATAGATCCACAGACAGACAGATACAAAGACAGCTTGTTTTATTATTATAGATTCAAATACTAACCTCTGGAATGAAGATACCACTAGCTATTTTTACATATGATTATTATGAATTTTAACAAAAAGTAACACCCTGAAATAAATTTATTACTTATTTCCATTCATTAAAAAAAAATCACTTGGTCCCCTTTGCTTCTCAGTCCCTTAATTGTTATTGTTACTGGCATATTATCTAACAAGTAATTAAAGTATCTATATGGCATATTGCCAAAATCATTAAAATAATTCTAATAAAACTTACCTCCAAAACATCTGGCTCTTTTGTATATGTGTGATCTTTAGGTACCTCTCCCTCTAGAGTTGTTGACATGATTCCATTTTCGTCACATGCATCCAATTCTAAATCAATGTCTTTTTCAATGTCACTTTCTGATGTGCTACTTACTGCAAAAGTGCTACTAGCCATCTCTAGTAAAAAAAAAAGTAATGACAATAACAATATAAATTAAGCAATCACACAAGAGAAAGTTAGGCAACATATTAGATACTCTTCAAGACAAAAAGTTATTTGCCCAAAATTGTGTGTATCGGATATCTGTTAGTAGATAGGCGAACTAGTAAATTAAGCATTACTTTAAAAAATTTAAGCTTTAACATGACTAGGGCATGTAAGGCAATAAATTTTTCTTTCAGGGTTGCCACTCAAAATGCAAAACAAAATTCCCTGACCTTTCCAAACAATTTTTTTAAATTTCCAGGTTTCATTTCAAGCCAAAGTAAACAAATTTTTTTGCTTACGATTGCAGTTAAAATTACAATGAGAAACTTGCACAAGTGAGGAAAATGAATATTTTTTGTATTTTCTAGTGTTACCCAACGAATTTATTTGAGCAGTGCAATTATTTTTTTATCTTTATGCTTTCAATTAATAAAAAATCGAGTTTGAAATTAGCCGAAATCAAAGCAAATGTAACGTGACCAAAAACGCATAAAAAAAATCATGACGTGGTTACACATAGTCAAAAATCGGAGGGAAAACCTCACTAATTCCACGTCTAAAACAGGTTAATCATCTGCGCGTTGACGTCACACGCATAAGTGGTTTTTCCCGCCAAATCGCAAAGTGGAAAACTAAGTATTTTTTTTAACTATCTATTCGAGCTCAAATTTTTAAAAGAATAGTATTGTTTTTCATGATTTTTTCTCTACCTTTATTTAAAAATAAAACAAAAAAACATGAAAGTTTTTTATTTTAGAGAGGGGATTATACAGAATTTTTTTTACGGCATCTTAATGTGCATATTTATAAATTAATCAAAATTCAAAATCTTGGTAAAAAAAAGCAGAAATCGTTTTTTTGCAGAACTGTAAAATTTTTGCGATTTGTGTAACCAAACACTGATGTACTTGCACACGAAGATAAATTGATTAGATGGTAGAAGTATCAAACTGAGCATCTCCCTTTTTTTTCCTAGAGGTGAAAACAGTTGAAATACAAAAAAACAAACATATATACAGTGTTACTTTGAACAACAAAACTAGCTGAATAAGATTATATTAGTGTACTAATGTGTGTACAGAACAGAGGTACACATGGTTCGTACACTTGAAGGAGAAAATAAGTGAAGGATTTTTAAGCACTTTTCAAGGGTGTGTTATCAACACACAAATACATTAAAAAAAAGCCAATTTTTTTTTATTGGCAAACGGTGTACGTTCAAATCGAGAAAATACAATTTTTTAAATTTTTTTTTATGTTTCAATGAAAGAAAATTTTAAGGTTACAATAGAAAAAGAAAACCTTCCAATAATCATGTCCCATAAAAACAGATGTTAAGTAACTAGTACTCACTTGGTAATTAGGCCAATATTGTATGTGAACATCCATTTAATTGTCTTGTTTCATCATATTGAGACTTTCGTCAAATAATACAAAAGTCTTAATGATTAAACTTTTATCCAATCTACTCTGAGGGCTTGATTACAAATACTGTATAATATGCATTTTTTTTTCTCCACATAAAAATTTAGAATTGAGACGCAATTATGCTATCGGCTAACATGCATCAATTACAAAATTTAACAATGTTTTCATTTAATTCATAAGAGGCGCGTTTTTTTTTTATGATTTTCATTGTCTATAGTATTTCATTCATTTCAATGTCCATAGTATATCAGAATCTAAAACTTTGTTTTCAATTACATGCCCCTCCATAGCGCTGACGATGTTGATTGTTACGAAATATATCCGCTTTTGGGGTATTTTTTATTACATATTAGAAATAGTTCGAACAATCCTCATCTAACTTCTTATAGAAACTAAATCCATTTGTTACTCTTTGCATAGCTTTTTAAAGCACTTTCTCCCATTATAAAATTTTTTACACACTAAGTACATAGTGCAAATTTGAAATCTTCATCTTTTAGTCAATACAGCTGTTGAACAATGTTTTCATAGTCAGTTGGCAGTCTGCGTATTAGTTGAAAACACACTAAAAGTTCCGGTATCTCGAAACCTGCTTCGATTATCATCTCTTTCTTTTCATACACTCGTTTACAGTAAATACCTATAGTGTCTTCTGCCGGGTTGAATCTTAGTTCGTAGAACTCGTCCAATAGATCTGCTAATTTCGCTCTTGACTTCGGTTCAAAATTTAGTTGCAAAATTTCCTAAGCCTCTTTTCCATCCGTTGTTTGAGAAATTAACGTTTGAAATTTTGGCTCTAATCCTTGATAAATGGAAGTGTACGATCGTTGCCTTCGAAGATTATACGACCGTTTTTCTGCTGATGAAGCACTCGCACCAAGGTCTTCCTCTATATCTTCTACAAAACTCCAGGAATCACGATCCATCAAATACACTTTCATATCTGTCTTCCATTGGGCGTAATTCATCCCGTTCAATTTAGGAAAACTCAATCCAGCCACGTACTCGGTTTCTCGGCCCATAACCCACTATTGTTGGTGGGAAGAATAAAATAAGATCCAGTCTTGATAAGCCAACGTTTATTTATCGTAAAATAAAAACAACCTTCTTCTAGGAACACATCACCAAGAATATATATATGTACACAAGTAGAAATTTTTTTTGCATAGACAGTTATAGTGAATGCAGTTAACAGTTAAATATTCCCAGACCAACAACCAATTTAAAATTACCATCAAAATTTCCTCAGGAAAAAAAAAAATCAAAAGAAAAGAACACATTACGGTTACACAATCTTGCTTGAAACTTATTCGCAATGCTGTTTATCCAATAGTGACGTCACACAATCGGAAGGATTTTTGAGCAGCGTTTTAGGGGCGGGGCTTCTATTTGCATTTTAAAATTCGATTTTTGGCGCTTTGCTGCATATTTTTGAAAAAGAAAAAATATGTCTTTTATTTTGGGCAAACGCTTTATTTAAAACATATTTTGAAAATTTGTTAAATACCCTATCCTCATATAACAAGCGTTTTCAGAAATCTTTAGGTCTCTTTTGGGCAACCTTTAAAAAAAATATATTCAGAAACCACGGGTCATTGGCTGACAAGCCTGTTTAACGCAGGACCAAGAGTCAGCCACCTACTTTTAACAAGCTTTAATAGCTTAAGATTCTTGAATCCAAGTTCTTCTTGCAAATCTTTTAATTCCTCAACTCTGACTGGGAACTGTTTAAAGAAGTAGTGCAAGTCTAGAACGAAATCCACAATTTCATCCGAATTCATTTACTGCTTTTCTGAAGACATAGTGGACCATGTAAATTGCAAAACCCAGCTTTCAAGGAAACCACAAAAAAAAAGGTGCACGCTTGTCACGTAGTACAAATTATATAAAAGAAACTTTGAAAAAGTAGGACTTTTCCTACTAAAAAGTAGGACTGCTGGGCGCCCTGTTATATTGTCATTTGTCTTTGACAAGTGTGCAAAGTTTGAATCAAATCTGATCGCTTAAAGTGGGGCAAAATCGAGCCCAAAAGAATCGGTTACAAGCAAACATACAGGTGAAACTAATAAAAGCGTGTTAAAAAATGACACAAAAGGATCAAATTTCGGCGCAGTTGGAAATGTACAAAATGCGAGTTTGAGCGCCAATCTAACTAAAAATATGTATTTCAGTGGATTTTTGTACTTGGAGCAGGAATAAGGCAGGAATGTGATGCGTCCCCTGAGCCCCTGGTTTCCCGATCATTTGGAAGTGAAGCTGCTTCGCGGTTCAGTCTTGGAAAAAAAGTTATTTTTTCCGTGGGATAGAAAAAGCAGGAAAACACAGATTTTTTTCAGAAATTAGAAAAGCGGAATTCTTTTCTTTTTTTTTTAAATTAAAAAAGCGGAATTCCGTCACATGGTGGAAGAAACTCATCCGTGTAATTAATAATAAGTAAGAAATCCTTATGCTTGTATTGTGATAAAGGTTAGTGAGAAAATAAATACATTAATAATAAAAAAATTCTAGATCGACACTATTAGAAAACCGGTTAGAATTTTTTTAGCTGCTAAACATAAAAAGAGGAAATCTGCGTAAATTTTCATTAATAACGATGTGATTTTTTTTTTTTTATATAACTTTATTTTGTTCACAATTGTTGTGTTAACAATCTAGAAGTATAGACAGAGTTCTAACAATGTTCCGAATATATTTCGCAATTTATATACATACTAGCTAAATATCCATTCTGCATTACAAAATTTTACCATGTGCGTTTTAGCAACCAAAAGACATTCATGTATTTTCCACTTCAGACGTTTGCTTCCGTTTCGATCCTGACAATTCGAATTCCCAAAATAGAAACTTTCCTTTGTTGAAATTTTTTCCAAAATTTATAATGAGAATATATTGGAAATGACATTTAAATATCCCTCGTTTAGAACATTTAACCCCTTTGGTTCTTTTTAATAATTTTAACTAATAACAAGTTTTTTCTTATTTGCCCTTCTTAACATTTGCACCTAATAACAGAATTGTGACAACATTGGAAGTGGGTCATTCGGATATCCCTCGTTTGGAACCTTTAACCCCTTTTCCACCCCTTAAAGTGGGTTAATCGAGATCGGAATAGCTTACTTTTTCTATCTTTGGCTTTGTTGTCATTTGCATCAATTTTCAGAATTATGACCAAATGGGAAGTGGGACATTCGAATATCCATCGTTTGGAACGTTTAACCCCTTTTCCACCACTAAAGTGTGTTAATTGAGATCGGAATAACTTGATTTTTCTATGTTTGTCTTTCTTGACATTTGTACCAATTTTCAGAATTGTGACCAAATGGGAAGTGGGACATTCGAATATCCTTCGTTTGGAAAGTTTAACCAGTTTTCCACCACTTAAAGTGGGTTAATTGAGATCGTAACAACTTAATTTTTCTAAATTTGTCTTTGTTGACATTTGTACCAATTTTCAGAGTTGTGACCATGTTGGAAGTGGGCCATTCGAATTTCTCTCGCTTGGAACGTTTAACCTCTTTTCCACCCCTTAAAGTGGGTTAATTGAGATTGGAATAGCTTACTTTTTCTATGTTTCTCTTTGTTGTCATTTGTGCCAATTTTCAATGTTGTGACCATGTGGGAAGTGGGACATTCGAATATCCCTCGTTTGAAGCATTTAAAGCACCCCTTACAGTGGATTAATCGTGATCGGAATAGCTTACTTTTTCTTTGTTGTCATTTGCACTAATTTTCAATGTAGTGACCATGAGGGAAGTGGGGCATTCCAATATCCCTCGTTTGGAACGTTTAACCCCTTTTCGACCACTTAAAGTGGGTTACACAAGATTGGAATAGCTAACTTTTTTTATGTTTACCATTGTTGATATTTGTACCAAGTTTCAGAGTTGTGGGAAGTGGGAGTATTAGTAATGAGCGAGTCATTCAGTGAGGGCTTTGCCTTATATATATTGAGATAGAGAAATACCTAGTCTATGTTGTATGGGGAGGTTTGTTTTTAAAAAATTAGCGACAAGACTTAAACTTCGCCAATTCAATATGACGGTTGAAATAGAATCCAGAAGGAGGCTGATTTAAAATAAACAAGATTGTGGGTGATTCAAAATTCATCAAATGGTGGAAATGAAAAATGGCCATTAATATGGTAAATTCCTAGTTTACATGTATGCGTTGGCACAATTTTAAAAAGTTGGCGACAAGGCCAATACGTTGCGGCGTTTGCCAAGAGTAAATTTGAAAATGACCACAAAAAAATCTTCTCTCCCCCTATGCATTTCAATTAGGGCTACCATAAAATCGCTGCTGTGCATGCACGAAAAAAAAAGATTGCCAAACATGGATCTTTATCTACAAAAAGGCGCCACATCGGTTTGGCGATATTTTAACGTAAACTAGGTTGGTTGGTTGTTTTCAGATTATCCAGCGCCCTCAGCAACACGAGGGCTATAGTACGCCAAACATTCGTCATTTGACAAGCCAACATACATTTACGAGCACCCATGCCTTACACAGGACTCGAACCTACAACCTCGCAGTCTATACTAAACTCCAACTTAACATCACTAGACGATAGATCTTCACCGTGCTCATAGGCAGTTAATCCATTTTAGTGGAGTGAAGACATAATTCTCGCCAAACCTTATAGCCTTTAGTTCTCTACAGGGTTGTGGTTTGGCGAACTTTATTCTTTCTAGCCGCCAAAATGGATTAAATACCTATGATCACCGTGACGATCTTGTGATGTCAAGTGATGTCAAGTTAAGTTGAAGTTTAGTATAGAAGCAAGCATGCTGGTCGGCATGTAAACTAGGTATAGATCTACAGGGTATAAGAATGCATATTTGTAGAGGAAAATCGAGGTTTCCATAAAATCACTGTTACGTATGTGTGCCGGAAAAAAGGGCGTTGCCAGATGTGACACTTTATTGCTAACTAAAAGGCACCAAATTCGCTTGGTGATATTTACACAAACTCTAGGTAGATCAAAATTTGAATACCTAATAAAAATTTTGGTGGTGAACGCTACTCTACAGGGACCTGACAATTTTTTGAACAAATGTAACGCAGCTGAACATTATGATGGCTATAACACAGTGAGATTAAGGGATATATTAATTTAAGCAAATGAGAGATCAAAAATAGTCAGGTTGCAAACATGCATCCGTTCCTGAAATTGAATCTTGGCAAAAAAAATCTTACTTTTTTTATGGAAATGGCAACATGTTTTTAGTAAGTACCTATAACCCTTTGCCCCTGCATTTTGGTCAAATTTTGCGATTTCGTTTTCATTAATGACCAACAAAACCCATTAACCTTGACATTGTACAAATAATTATTTCATACATAATTTCTGTAAAAAACTTGCATTGTAGATGATCAAAGAGGATGATCAGAAGGGAGGAGCGAAGCAAATTCAAACGGTATTACTTCCATTTAATGTAAACATTCTCAAAGACTGAATTTGCAATAGATCCTTAAGCTATTGTGCTTAATCAACAAAAATCAAAAGAAAATCAATTTGTCTTCGATCAAAAATAAACAAGCGAATGATAAGATAACTGGAGTAAAGATTTTTCAACGGAAACGATTAATGGAGGAAAATGCTTTAACTGACAAAACGAACCAAAATGAAAATGTACGCATCTTTGAGAAAATAAGTGTGTTTTATATGTACAGAAAAATATGAACACATAATAAACAATAAAAATACTTACTTTTTATTTATATTATGATTTTTTTTGCTTGTATTCAACGTAAGAAACGGCGCCAAAGCAATAAAAACGTAACGTTTTGTGTTCGATAAAAGCGCCATCTGGCTAAAATTCTAAAAACTTGAGTTTTAAATTTGAGCTAACACAAAATTTTAATTAGAAATACATAACTATAATAGAAATTTGCATAAATAATTTTAAATTTCAATTTAACTCTGAAATTATATTTTAAAACATTTAAATATTATGATTGAGGCTATGAATCTTACCTACATAAATCGCTTATGGAAATTATAGCTTTACTTCGAATTGGCAACAACTTGATATAAATTTTTTATTTATTGTCAAAGTTGATGTTTTACGAAGCATAGCTGACGGTTTTAATTATTTATTTGAAAAAGTTCTAAAGTCTCCATTATTTGAAATGGTGTTGGAGAGCACTATTATCTGGTACGACATGCTTTCATTGTCTTATCAGATTTGTTAAAAATTAAATAAGTTGTATGCTATAAATTTTGTATCATACCGAATGACTTGCTGTTTTGAAATGTTATTGTCTGAGCAAAACAAACCTTGTCCAAAAAATTGTACTTGGTTGTTCAAAGCACAAAGCTTAACAAAAAGACTAATTTTTCGCTTATATAATCATTCTTCTACTGCAAATCGTTTCCTATCGTTTTTTTTTTATCCCACTTGATTGTTATTTTTACAATTCTCGTATTAAGTTGACTTCTCTACTGGATCGTAAATTTTATTTTATCAATAACATATGAATAACTATCGAAATATTATAAATAGTATTAAGCTCCTTAAAATAAATTTAACTCTTTTATTGTTATTTGTTTTATATTGGCATTCAAATACACAGATCGTAACTTTCTTGGGTAACACAAGTTAATACTTAAAAATATAAAGGTTAATGGATTCTATGCACAATTTAATGTTGCTTATGTTTTGTTATTTATTACCTGTAAATTTCTTTAAAAACAATTGAATGGTTTCAGTAAAACTACTAGGTAAAGATGATCATTGTGGCCTGGTAATATTCTGTAACTTGCTTTGGCTTAAATAAATGTTTCCTAATCGAAGCCCCTTAGTTTCACTCTCAGCAGTTTTATTGCAACCATAAAAAGTGTTTGACTGTATTTTATTTTAGCTTCAAATAAAATTGCCAGGTTCCTATTGTGCATGTGCACCCATCAATAGGTATTTTGTGGCAAATTAATTGCACTGACAGTTTAAAATTTGGTGTGTAATTTCTTATGAAACGTCTGGCATACTATTGAATCTCCTTTTTTTAGGATATGGCATTTCTTGGTAAACAATAAGATTTTTCCTTAAAATTATTTAAACATCAAATTTCTTTCAATCATTAAAAACAAAACATTGTTTTTATTTTAAACTTTCCTAAAATATTCTTTTACATATTTTTTTCTTTTGATTTTTTTTTTCTTTTTTCTTCCTCCTCCTCTAGAAAATAGATTGATGATGTTAGAGCTGGAAATAATTATAATAACCTTATTTTCTAGTGTGGACAACAGTGATTATATGCGTAATGGGGATTTTTTACCCACACGTCTTCAGGCACAGCAGGATGCAGTTAGTTTGATCTGCCATTCAAAGATACGATCAAACCCTGAGAATAATGTTGGCCTTTTAACATTGGCTAAGTGAGTAACTTTAATCAATATATTATCACTTGACACTAATATTATTGGTGGCTTTTGTGTTTAAATCTTTTAAATTTGACTTAAAACTTATTTTGAAAATTAAAGTTGTGATTGTAACTGTTAGGTATTTTGAAATTGCTTTTCACATTTTAAGCGTTATAAGTTATCTTCGAAACTTCGAACACGTTGACTGCTAATTATGTGATAGGGAACTCGCGATTGACTATTTGTTAATATACTATGCTTGACAGTCAAAAAATTAAAATTCTACTATGCAAAAAGTTTCATCTAATATTTTTATGCAACTAGGAGTTTTTTTATTATTTTGTGTATTTTACAAAATTAGATGGCTTCGCTCCCTGCTCCGTAATGTTTGCCAATCCCGAATTTTATATAAAAACTTTTCAACATGCAATACAATGAATATTAGGGTGCATCAAAATCCCCTGTAGAAACAAATCATTTTGTCCCCAATCTCGAAATGTTCTATTACCCTTAAAAGTTACTATATCAATTCTTTTTGTTTTCAAACAATTTTAGGGGGCCAGTGACAACTTTGAAAATTTAGATTTTCCCTGTAAAACTAACCAAATTCATTTTTTTTCATAATAAATTATTTTCATATTTTATTAACTAGAGGAATACCACCATTAAAGACTGTTAAAGTGTACATTTCAATATTTAAATTCGATTACTTTCAGGTGTTTATTTACAGGGTCTTATTTTTGTGAAAAAAATTAAATTTTATATATTTTGAGCATATGGTTTGGCATCCATGATGTCACTTCCTTAAAACCAACATGTGAGCAAACATGTTGTTTTCTCCTTTTGGCTTAAAATAAACTTTGTAATTGGTCCATTTTCAAACTGGAAATATTATGAAGGTTTCTTTTCTTTGACATGGAATTTTGTGAAAAGTCAGTTTGTTGGACATGGAATTTTTTGAAAAGTCAGTTTGTTGGACATGGAATTTTTTGAAGAGTCCTTTTGTTGACTATGAAATTTTGCAAAAGGTCTGTTTTTTAGACATGGAATTTAAGGACTGAAATTTCCTTCTGCATTGACCCTTGACATACAATACATTTTAATATATAGGACCATAATATTTTTAGATAGTAACGTAAAAAAAAACACCGTATATTATCACAGCGTTGATTCACTGTACTTTCTTTTACTCTCCGCTGATTATATGTAGCTATTTTTAAAAATATTCTTTGTCTTGGCAGCAAGATAGCTTGTGATGATTAAAAAATAAATTACTCCCAACTTCGAATTATAAGTTTTGAGTTGTATGATGTATCGTATTGAAGTAGATCACTTTCACTTTGTCAGAACAGTTCTAGCAACAATTTCTTTCAAACAAAAGCTTAAAACACATAAAATTCTAGAATAATATGTGGATAAGGAGTGAATCTGTCAGTATCTTAGAAACTTTACTTCAATGATTTGTTAATTTAATGTGTATGATATTCACTACTAATATTGATGATAATAGAAAACATTACCTCCTGTATTTGATGTTTAAACTACACAGCACTCGATCTTACAAATAATTGTAATCAATCAACTTAAGAAAAATTAGTAGTAGCCATTTACATCTAAAAAATGTGGATGAGGACTGAAAAGTGTAAATAACACATGTTTTGTGTGGCCATTTAGAATATCGAAGAACTGCTGTAGTAATGACATGTTTGATTGCATAATAATTTAAAATACATTAAAATTAAACTAATTAATAAACTAGTTTTGGCTCATCTGCAATTCGAGCCCTTTCAAATAAATTCTTGATCTGTTCATAAAAATCAGTTGAATTGTTTATTTTAGCGGACAAGTCTTCTAGACCCCATTGAATATGCTGTAGAATGGATACTTCCTCGTTAAAGATAAAGTTCCAAGCAAATTTTCGCGACTTTTATTGTAATTGATAACCTGCTCACATAGTTTTGTTTTAAACTTAAATATAAGTTGATAACAAAAGAAGATAAGTGCTTTTACATTTTAATTAATATTTTACTTTTCTAATCAAGGATATGTAAGAGTTTGAACGATCATCCAATCAGAGCGCAGTAAAATCAGTTCGTTCATCATTGTAGCGTATTCAATGAGCTAAAGTAAGCTTGTCTCAACTAATAGGTGAGGTTACTATACCGAAACTATGGTTTGCCTACTAAATATATGGACAGATAGGTAATAATATAAAACCTTTTTTTAAGTCCCTCAGTTTAATGTGCAGTAGGCTGAATAGAATATGCAGTCTGTTTCATTCAATATCTGTTAATTGTATTAGCTGCCACTTCTGAGGTAAAATACAAAGACGGATTTTACTCCATCTGACTTATAATATAATTAGTCCTGTTTCTATCCATCAGTGATTTCCGAACGTTTAGCCTCAGAAACTTTGATGAAAATGTAAGGATAACTAAGATTTGGGATCGAAGAACTGGGAAAGGATAAATCATTTTTTTTTTTTTTTAATGTTTGGGAACGTACAAGGGAAAGGGCGTTTTCAATTATGAGAGAGTTTATCAGTACTATTTTATTTTTTAAGGGGAGGATAGGTGGTGATGGTAATAGGAGGTTTGATAGTTCATGAAAACATATATACAAACAAAACATATACGTTATGAATTATATATGTTTTGCTTTTTAAAGTTATATTTCAACTTCTACCTTACAACAATGTAGTTAAAAAGCAATTTTTTCATTCTATTCGTCTGTCTTAAGTTAACATTCTAAAAAAATGCTACAAACAGACATGGCAAGTCAAATGAAATGTCTCATTGAAATGAGTTATCATACCATAATTCAACTGGAAGTTTTAACCTGAAGTACCAAAAATTTTACTTTCTTAAAAAATATTTTAAAAAAAGTTAATCTCATTTTATCAGTCTTTGTTAAGAGTAAGCCACAAATTTTATTTCTTTCCTATAATGACTCTTATTAACAAAATATACACTTTCCTTATTTTCAGTGCTTTGAAAGGTTGATGTTTTTATATAAATATTAATTTAATCAACCTTTATTATTTAACATTATTGTAAAAGAATAATGGTTGATTTTCTGTGCCTAGTTATTAATCTGCAATTTTCTAAAACCTTAAACAATAATGGTAATAAACCCTCAAGGTTAGTTTAAAATAAAAGAGATACCAATGAGAGAAGTTGGGAATATTTTAAACTCATATATGGTACATTTCAGCTTTTTTTTATAAAATCTTGATTATTCCTAAAATCAATGCAAATCCATATTTAAATTTTAGGGAGAGGCTGTGTACTTACCAGAAAATCTGACAACCCTTTTTTGAAAATGTTTCAAAATAGAAATTTTTAATAAAATAGTAATAGGCATGTATTTGTAAATATTTAAAAAGTAAAATTTTGCATACTTTTTTTTTCTTAGGCCAGAAGTTTTAGCTACTTTAACAACAGACGTTGGGAGAATTTTGTCAAAGTTGCATCAAGTGCAACCAAAGGGCTACATAAATCTTTGCACTGGAATTCGTGTTGCACATGTAAGTTTTATGTACTGTGTTTTGCGTACACCTCCTAATCAAATTTGAAGTTAATTTGCTGTCTTTAAGTGTTTCATACCTGACATTTGTAATCTAAAGACGTGTTAAATATTTCAAAGTTCTTAAATATACAGGGCATCCGAGTGAAATCTTCCTAATTTAGATAACTTGGCTATACTTAACAGAAAATTAAAAAGCATAAAAAAAAATTAAATAACAGGACTTTCAAAGTTTTTAGAGAAAAAGAAGTCAGTACTTTTCAATGTGGACTCCATGTAGATATCCAGGCCTTGAGAATATCCAGACGCTAGGATCCAGTTCCAGTCATGAACGCTTTAGCACTTCCTTAGTCACAGTAGCAGCAGTGATTATTAAGGCACGTTGGTCTTCAAATAACACAGACGTTCCTTGAGTAGACGTTGTCTTCAATGTAGACCCAATAGAAAAAATCCAGTTGTGTGACATTTAAAGATCTTGGTGGATAGGTAATTGGGCTTCTGTGTCCGGAGCTGTGGATTACCTCAGCTTGGAAAGTAAAATTTATTGCAAAAATCTAAGAATTTTGTCTATTAACGCCAATGTATTGTGAATAAGATTTTTTTATTTACTGTCATAATTAAGGACATTTGATTCGAACACCCTGCATATAGAATACGATTTGGTAAATTAACCTAAGTTTGTTCGGTTCGTGTGATTGTAGCATTGTTCGTTACAGTTTTTGTTTCATTCTCCAAATTAAAGTTTATTTCCAAATAATGTCTCGTGACATTATACTACTAGGCTTAAAAAGTGAATAGCTGTTGCCAAGAACATCTTACGATAATCATAATTAAAATGTTTCTGTTGTGTTTCATATCATGACTTTTGTAACAAATTATTTACCCATCTGCCAAAGGTACTGGGTTTAAATCCTGTGTTAGGCATGGATGTGAGTTGTGGTTCAGAATCCATGTTCAGCTTTAGCTCCTGACCTGATTAGCCATTATCGTGTACAAAAATAGGTCAGTGTGCATACATATCAACCAATAAAAAATTATTTTAATGCTTAGATCTTTTATAATCATGAATTCTGAATTTTTCAACGTTTTTAACATAAACAGCAAAATGAATTCTAAAAATACATATTTACAAATTTAAAGCTATAAAAAAATTATGTTTACAGTTGGCCCTGAAGCATCGTCAAGGAAAGCACCATAAAATGAGGATTGTCATCTTTGTAGGCAGTCCTATTGATGATGATGATAAAGAGGTAAGCTTTATAAAAAAAATTATTTAAACTATAATAGCTTAGCAAAGTTAGTAATTTTTACATCTTTCTGTAAAAATTATTTTATTTCCTACTTCATAACATTACTTGCATTTATTTATGTAATAATACTAGATATTATATTTTTCTTATAACTGGTTTATCTTTTAAATGGCATTACAGATTGTAAAGCTTGCTAAGAAGTTCAAGAAAGAGAAAGTTTGTGTTGATATTGTAAACTTTGGAGAAGATGTAAGTAACAAAATTCATCTTTCTATAATAAATTTCATTTTGGCCTTTTGTTTTATTTTCTGTTTTTGCATATTTAATGCTTATTTAATTGTTAAATATGTTTAAAGTTACAGAATTCTATTTTTTTTTATGTGCTTCAAGATATTTATTGGCTTGGTTATTTGGAAAGAATTTTTCAGATAAATATTACCTGATTGTGTTGGGCACAAAATATTGATTATGTTACTTGTTTTTGTGAAATAGTTCTGGGGTTATTTTTTATGCATGTTCCTTATTTATTGGCTTTTATGCAGGGCTCCATAAAAATATTTTCTTCCTGCGTACACAAATGCCTTATCCAAAAATTGCCTGCAGGTCTGCGGGCTTTAAATTATACTGCTGAAGAACATTAAATGTTACGTACTATTGAGAATTAAAAGTTGTTTAATTCAAAATCTTCTTGGCATTGATTTTGGAAGCACCACTCTGCAGGATAAACATCGGTTTCCAATGGCACATTTCCAGTTGCAATATTAGGTCATTGGTTAAAGGTTGAGCTTGTAAAACGATTTCAAACACTGATGCTTGGCCAGCATGCCTCCTTTCATAACTATCTTCATTTTTGTGCTTTCGATTTAAATGCTGTGAATAGTTTTGCTCCAACATTTCTTGCAAATACAGCATTTCATCTTCATTGTCTTGCTTGGATAGCTCCTTATCATTTTACAGAAAAATGTGGTTTCTTTTAAATTACAATGGAATATCCAAGAATTCTTTCAAATTAAAAAGAAGAATGAAGGAAATAAACTCTCAGTGTAATTACATGTTTCAATAGGTTCAGATTCCAAAATCATGAAATAAAACCTCCCTTCCCCCTTATGTTAACACTTCTCCCTTCCCTGTCCAACCTAACTGGTATTTCTCGTTCCTATATAGAAGTAACAGGTGGTGAACTATATGGAGAATAGCATCCCCCCCCAACCTATCCCCTCCTGGCGTTACGGAAGTCGACAACTAACCCTTTCCTGCCTTGCCTAACTGGAATTTCTCCATTTAAAAAAAAACAAAAAAAAACGGCATTTGACTTTAATTTCCTGCGTACATCAATGTTTCAACTGAATTCTGAAAGTTGCTACTTCATTGATGACAATTCTATTTCTTACAGGTTACAAATACAGACAAGTTGACATTATTTATTAATACTTTGAATGGAAAAGATGGTAGTGGGTAAGTATCAAATTTTAAAATGCAGTAATGCTCTACTTATCATTGAAGGTGATTAGGGGCAAAGTGGGTGGGTAATGATACCCTCACTTTTTGAATTTTTAGTGTTTTGATACCCTTATTATGCCATAAAAATTTTACAGTTTTTACACACTCTCTTTTGTTTTGACATCCAATCGCTGATACTGAGACTTATAACGTAACCATTTAAATTTTATTTAAGGGTAATAGATTGTTATAGCATAATATCTTTTCTTCCCACTGTGTAGTGATTTAATAAGTTTAGACTACTATACTGCCTTCCTAAGCAGAAATGCAGTAATTCCACTTTTTATCGATTTTGAGTTATCATGGTTCCCACGGTCCTTTAAAGTCATTAAAAGTGCTTAATATTTTTTAACTTGTTTTCAAGGCCTTGAAAGTACTTGAAAAATGCTTAGAGATGCTTAAAAGTCCTTGAAAATGCTTAAAGATCCTTAATTTTTGTGGTTGTTGTGTGCCCAACTGCAAAATTTATAAAAATACAACTCATACTTGCTATTCGCCGACCAAACGGTATAGTGGTTAGCGTGCTGGCTTCTAGACCGCGAGGTTGCGGGTTCGAGTCCCGTGTAGGCATGGGTGTTTGTAAATGTATGTTGGTTTGTTAAATGACGAAATGTTTCGGCGCATTATAGCCCTCGTGTTGCTGACGGCGCCAGATAATCTGAATACAACCAACCAACCAACCATACTTGCTATTCCCGCGTAACCACCTCTTATCCGCACCGTATCAGGATTCTCTGACATATTTGTATTACGCATACGCAAACTTGTAACTTTTTTGGTAGAATATACTTTATTAAAAATTTATTCATAAACATGATGCCTGAAAGCAAATTTCCAATGGTCCTTAAAAACATTAATTAGGTCCTGAAAAGTCATTGATTTTCATTCTGTGATTTGAGTGGGAACCCTGGTTATTGTGATTTTTTTGTCCTCTAAGATCATACACATATGTGTACATAAACACATGATCGGTTTTCTGCCCCTTTCCTATTAAACTCGGTAGGCAGTATTGCAACAACTCCGGAATAAGACAAGGTCTTCTAAGCAAGAATGCAGCAAAGACAAATACTAAGTTAAAATGCAGTAACTTCACTGAATTGGGGAATGGATATGTTTCTGGGATCGTAAGATGCATAGAAACTTTTGGGAAGTATAATATACGTTTCCAGGCCATTTATAAGACTGGACTGACAGTGACTCATACACACATGCACCTTAGATATTGTGAGATCCACTTCATAAGTTTCAATTTATTGGGTTCTGCTTAGGACGGCTGTATATCTGTATAACGTTATATTTGTTTGATTTGACTAGACACTAAATCTAGACTGCTGAAGTTTCTTTACGTTTTAATGCTCAGTTAAAATTGTTAATTAATAATATGAATTTCACTTGTAATTAAAATAAAATGGTTTGTTAACTTCGATAATTTCTTTAATGTTTTCTAGTAGATTTGCAATTTTGATGACCTTCTTCAAAACAATACCTTTGACCTTTTCTTAAATTTCATCATTTAAACTATTCCTGAAAGTGAACTTTAATGTTGCATTATACAATAGTAAATCCTTTATATTAACTTCGATTATGTTTTTCGGTGAGAGCGGAATCTCTGGACGACTAATTAACCCCTTTGCCTTCATCCAATCAGGCTGAAATTTAGCACATAGGTTCGATGTCAAGGACAATGCATTCTATCATATTTTGGTGTTGTTACTGTCACCAAAAGGTCGCTTTTACAAAATACTAATAAACCAACTTGCCGTCATCCAATTGCTTTAAAATTGCATTGAACCAACCACTGTTGAAACTCTTGCCTGTTGCCAAAAAAATTTTTAGTAAATAATAAAAAAAAATTAATCAATAAATATACTGAAGAGCCAGAAAAACTATTATAGGCCCAAGTATGCAAATAATGGAGGTATGCAGCCAATTATCGTAACGTGATGTGATCGGTAGCACATATATAAGACAACAGGTGTCTGGCAAAGCTGTTAGATCGATTCTTGCTGCTACTATGGCAGGTTATCAAGATTTAAGTGACTTTGAATGTGGCGATATAGTCGCCGCATGAGAGATGGTACATAGCATCTCTGCGGTTGCGAAAAAATTTAGATAAAGCAATTTTTAAAAATTCTGTTTTTATGGGTTATTTTATTTTATTATTCACTTTATTTACTGTATACTCATTAATATAATTGTTTTCTTAAATCAATGACAATGCAAAGGCTTAAACAATAGTCAGTGTGAAAAGTTATTAAGTAACCGTTGTTTCTTGTAGATCGCATCTAGTGACTGTTCCTCCAGGTCCCCATCTTTCTGATGCTCTGGTAAGCTCTCCGGTGGTACAAGGAGAAGATGGCAGTGGTGCTGTTGGCATAGGCGGAATGGGTTTCGAATTTGGAGTTGATCCAAATGAAGATCCAGAACTGGCACTGGTTAGTTGTTTTTCTCTCATTATTGGATCCTATAGTAATAAGTTTACTTTTAGTTATCACTCTGAAAAATTTGTGAGCAAGTTGTAATTATGTACTATACCTATTTAGAGTTGAACTGTTGTTTGACAGGGCTTGTTCCCATCTTTTCACATAGTGCACCTGGTAGTAAAGACTTTTTTTGCAAATACTGTACAATGTTTCAAATCCGGAATCCTCGGTGCCATAACGATTCCGGATTTCAGGCCATTTTGCGATTTGATGTAAAAAAAAAGAACATCTCTCACTCTGAACGCTTTTTAGGTAACTTGCTAATTTATCGTGTCCTTGGGTGTGATTTTGAAGAAATTGGCTGAATAAAATATTAAATTTAAGTAAAATATAAATAAACTAATCAGGTAGAATGTAAACTTAATCACTAACTAATTATCCTCAAATTCAAGGTATTTCATAAACTAGAAATAGACTGTGCTTTAAAACTGATTTTTTCCCCCCTGATCTTCATTTACACAAGGAACAATCTATTTTTACATTGCATTACATTTATTTCCAAACAAAACTATTTTTCACAAAACATCAGTAATTTTTCTTTTTTTGCATTAATTTGGATTTTCTGCCAATACTTTTTCATTAATTAAAGTTACAGTAATTATCTCCTGTGCAGTAGGGAAGTTCCGCTCTTCCAAGTCCCTTAGTGTCACTGTCCAACGAACAGAACTACCTTGGTTTTGATACTAGGAGAAACGTATTTCCCAAAAACCATAAAAAATCAGGATGGAAGAATTTTTATAAAACACATGGAAATCAACAATTGCGATCCTAAGGAAAAGAATAGAAATTAAATGGTTTCAGGAACTCAATCCCGACAATGTTTGTTTGTTTTTCGACCAATGGCTAGCCCCGGTGTAACAAACACATCAAGCCAGACTGTGTCTGATGTGATTTTAATCTTTTCCTGCCGTGCTCTTTTGTTATACAGAACTAAACCTGTATTCTTGCAGTGTTCCGACATGACGTTCTTGGGGGGGGGGGGGGAATTTAAAGGGGCAAAGTCTGGTGGACAGTGGAGTCTGAGATAAATCCACGATGTCTTGATTTCTCTTTTTAAAAAAAAAAACGTCTCAAAAGCGTCCGGATTTCGGGCTCTTGATTGTAATATTTAACTGTCCATAATTTGTAATTTATTTTACTCCCTTTGATAATCCAAATTAACAATGAATGTTATATGTTGGAAATATCTAGAAAATTTAATTTTCTAATAAATAAAGTGGAATGAATTCATTGATTTGATAAAAGCTGTTTTTTATTAGTTATACGTTTTGTATTGTCAAAGAAGAAATTAAAAGATCAAAACAAGTTTTAAATTAATTCAGTTTAAATGTAATTGATCACTAGCATTAGGCAATCCCACCTCATTTAATCCAGCCAATCACATCACATCACATTACATCTTTGAAAACAAATGCAAATGTTTAGCCAATCACAATCCCATAATATGTTTTTACCAAGAAAATCATGTGACTAACATTGCCATGCATTATAAGAGCGATAAATATATCAATACTGTAATTTAAGGTAAAAGCTCTAAATAAATTAGGTTGCTTGCACATGATTATTTCATTATTTCAACAACCTACGAACAATGCAAACTAATGTCACAGGCAACTGATCTTCACCATGTCTAATAAAAAAAAATGTGTTCTGATTGATTGATAATTTAAGTTTATTTAATATGTATTGTGATTGGTCTTATAAGTAAAAACCCTGCTCCTCCATAAGTCTGTTATCAAATTCAATTTATATATATATATATATATAGCAAACAATGTGTTAGGTTATTCTTACATATATTACTAACCAAACTTTTTTTTTTTGGTAAATTAATATTTGGTATTCTTATGTAAAATAGTGGTTTTGATTACAATTCATTTCATTGCAGAACAACTAAAAACACATTGATTTTTAACATTTAAGCTACCACATTCCACTTTGTCTGATTATTAAAAAAAAAAAAAAAATTGCTGCGGCAATGGTGTTACTATGAAAACCATACTAAATTTAAAGCATTTGTAAAAAGCATCTTTTGCCAGGATAATTTGTTATTTTTTAAGCTAGTATATTAACTAAAAGAATTTGAATTACAGCTGCAGTATTCTGTTAAAACGTAGTGGCATTTTCCAATGTGCTTATAAGAATATGTCTCATTATTAGAATATTAATTTCAAAAATATAATTGTCAATATAAAGTGTTGAAAATATTTTGAACATTAAAAAGTTTGCAACCATTTTTATGAAAAACTGAAGATTTTTTGTAATGTCAATGTTTTTGCAAAGTAATTTAAGCATTGTTGATAAGCCAGCTGTTAAAGTATCAAAAAATGCATTGCACTTAAAATTAATGCACGAAAAGTATCGGCTGTTATTAATTTCCAATCTTCTATTAAAAATATTTAATTACCATTATTTGCACAGATATAAATTAAAATGTTATTGAAAACCTGATAAATTTTTAACTAAAATACTAATAGTGCTTACCACTTTATTTAAAAAAATTAGATTTTCCGAGCTAATAGTTTGTTCTGGTTCAGCTATATATACTTATTGGTTTACAACTTACTTAATGGGTATTTTATTTTTTGGTGTGAAATTAAAATGATTGATGTTTTAGGCTTTAAGAGTTTCAATGGAGGAGCAGAGACAAAGACAAGAGGAAGAGGCTAGACGAACTACTTCCGCATCTGCCAATGAAGGTGATGCTCAATCGATGTCAGAGGGTATGCTGTTACTTTTTTCTAAAATTTAATTGTGAAGACTAAGTATTTAAGTGCTAAACTAAATGTTCATAGTCAATTATGAATAACCCTAAACCAAACCAAGGAAAAGTATAAAAACTCTAGATTTATAAAAAAAGTTGTTTCTGGAAATATAATGGTATTATCTGAGTATTTAAAATTCTAAGACAATTATTCAATGAAATATGTTTCAAATAAAGAACACAGCAATATTGAGTTGACAAATTTCCTTTAATTCCATAAAAAAATGTGGGATAAAAAAAAAATCCATTCCAACTACTTTGGCTTAAAAAATCAGTACGAAAAGACCTTTGCTAATTGAAAAATGCGATATATTTTCTTATTTAAACATATTGCTCTACAAATGTACTTCGTAATAGATTTATAAAATTTTAATTTTTGATTCCTGTCAATTTTTACAACATTTATAATTTTATGAAAGCTAGTTAAATCTAATTTAAATGCAAGGTTTTACAAACTAGACTGACAGCTTTCAAAATAAGATAGCAATAAAACAGTGACAGATATTACTGTGAGTATTGCTAACAGTTCATGTATATGTCAGGAACTTTTACTTTGTTATTACTGTTGATCTGCATCATATCTGCATTTATAGTAGGGTTTCATCTATACGCAACATCCTTTAGTTTGCTTTGCACCCAGAAATCATATGGTTTGAGATCCTGCAAATATAGTGGCAAATCCATTTTATTAGGATGTTCCAATGCAATGACGCAATCATAAAAATATTCTTTCCGGAAAGTGTAAACATCGCCTGTTCGATGAATCCTCGCACTATCTTGCATTGCCCAAGTTGTTTCATGTGATTTGTCCGAAGTATTAAAATTGGTCATGCAAGAATCGAATGTAATATCCCAAATGCTCTATCTCCTGTAAAAAAATAGCTGCTGCATAAAGCTGACCTTCAATATTTTGTTGCATACAGGCTTCGTGGAATACTCACATGAGGATTCTTCGTTCCCCAGATCCCCAATTCTATGTATGTACGAAACCGCCCAAGTAGAAATGTACTTCACTGGAAAACCATATGCAATTTGCATAATATTCAGGCATGAGTTTCTTCCGCAATGTGGCGGAATTCCGCTTTTTTAATTTTTAGGAAAATAATAATTCCGCTTTTTCAAAGAAAGTTCCGCTTTTCTAATTCTTAAAAAAAAAAAAAAAAATCTTTTTTTCACGACTTTTCTATCCCATAGAAAAATAACCTTTTCTCTAAGGCTAAATCGCGAAGCAGCTTCCCTTCCGCCCGATCGGAAAGAGCGGAAAACCTACGGCATTCCTGTTCCAAATACAAAAATCTACTGGAATGCATTTTTTTTAGTTAGGTTGGCGCTTAAACTCGCATTTTAGACTTTTTCAACTGCTCCAAAATTTGATCCTTTTGTGTAATTTCCTTCATACTAATTCACGCTATTAACATATACGAATAATGTGCTTACTTTCAAGTCTGAAATCCACGGAATTATCGTTTGTAGTACTTCTAAACGTACGTTGGTATGTGAAGCTCGTTTTTGCTAATCGTTACGTTGATGTAATGTCCACTTTGCTGAGATTTGTGTGGCTATGACGTGCGTTATCGCTGGGATTTAAGTTGTTGAGGTTTTCATTTTGGCGGAGTATTATGCCAATGCAACAACGCTATTGCTGAGAATTGTTCCCATATATTGGGCGTTAACACTGTTATTTACGTTTATTTGATAGTCATTTTTGCTGAGTGCTACCTTGTTGTATAATGAGTGTACCTTGTTGTTGCACCGATGTTACCGAAAGAATGTCGATATTACCGTGATGAATTGCGCTCTCGTTGATGTGCATTATTGATGATGTGCAATGAGATTTGTGCTGATATTGTGGACACTATCGCCGATATGCACGTTGTTGTGATGTTCGTTTTTGCCGATCCCTAGATTTTACGCCGAGATTTAAGCTGTTGTGATTGTAATTTTCGTCAAGAGTTACGCCAATACATTAACGCTATTCGTGAGAGTTGCCCCGGTATATTTGGTTCTATTTTTGATATTTCTGTTGACGTGAGAGTAATTTTCGTCGAAAGCCATACTGTAGTAACATCCGATATTACCGAAATTTGCACTAGTATTACCAAGAAAAGATCGATATTACCGAGATTTCTGCTGATATTGTGGACGCTATCGCCGATATGCACGTTGTTGTGATATTCGTTTTTGCCGATACCTAAATTTTTGCCGGTATTGTAAGCGATATTGCTTATAGTACTTTTGTTAGATTGATGGTCATTTTCTCCGAGGTTTACGCTAATACAATACCAGCTATTACCGAGATTTTCAACACCGAATTGTTGCCATTCATCTAGACTTCCGTTAATGCGATAGCCGTCATATTCGTGATTAGTGCCTGGTTAAGGTTAAATTTTGCCGTTTGATTCGAATCTATGCAGAATTACTGAAATTTTTATATCATTTTGTATAAAAATAATATAAAAATATTCTGAAAATTAGTCCCAATTGTAATTTTTCTAAATAATCTGTTTTTAAAATTGTTATTTTAACTGCAATTGTTTATTGCTTTTTATTTTATTGAACAAGCTTAATGATATGAATAAAAATCTAGATTTTAAGATTTTTAATACTTGTAGCTTAAAAATTTAGAAAACTGGATTTAATTAAATTTGGCTTGTTTGTCAATATATTATAATTGCTTAAAGTAATCTGACTTGTTGAAATTTTGAAGTTTTTGCCGGTTTTCATCGCTTTTACAGGAATTTTGTTTTTTTCCCCCCTAAATCCTCTTTGGAGCTTAACCATGCCTGATGACTGCACAAAGTGTATCCCTACGTCTAGGTGCCGTTATATTAAGCCATTTTTGCTCACGGATGGACATAGATGGTGCAGTGTTATAAATGCATAAGGAAAAACCCAATTTTTTTAAAAATATAACTTAAAATGTGTTTCACGCATAAAATTTTTGGATTTTTGTTTTCAGCTTTTTGATTTTTTACCAAACTCATCCCTAAATATTGCTGTTGACAATCAATTGCACATTATTGAATAATTTGCTCCAGAACTACCTTCTTGTTGCTATTGTGTTGGAATCTAATTTGTTTTCCAAAACAATAGTCTTTGCTCCAAAAAATACACCATTTTCATGCTATACTAATATTGGAAAGGTAACACACTTCTCCACTGACAAAATTTCCAATACTGTTCTACGTTAAGGCTTCACATGCAGCAAAATGTTGTTGGAGTGCTATCTATTGGTGGCAAATCCATATTGAAAAGCATCTGTTTCCTGCTCACTTTGGGACATCCCATAGTTTTTCTGCCCAATTTAAAAACCTTGTAGCAAATCATTCTATTTTGCTGGGGCAAGCAGAAGCATTAATTTTGTAAGAAAAGTATAGGTTTTTAAGAAACCAAACCTCCAAAACTTAAGGTTTTTTTCAGGGAGAGGGAGGCTTAATTTATATCTTGCTATTCGTTGTATACAGTGCACGTTAAATTTTATTATTTAAAGGTCCATAAAAATTCCATATGTTTAGTTCCTGAAAACCCCTGTGAGCCCTGTCCTATACTACTCAAACAATCAGAATCCTGTGAGCTTTTTTGTGTAACTAATACCTATTCCTTCTAGTATGTCGAGTGAGCATGCAGAGATAATTGTTAATAAAGGAAAGAATATTATAATAGTAATAGCAATCTTAAATTTATATTTAAGGGGGTCTGGGACTCAAGATTTAAAAAATTCTCAAAATATTTTTTATTATTGTAAAAAATAATTTAAATATGTTTTAATAAAATAGCATAAAAATTTTGTTTCTACCTTTAGTAGAACTTGAAATATTTAAGTTTTTGTTACATGACAACTGTATCTCAGACATGCTGTCTTGAAACTTCGAAACTGTTTTTCTTGGTGATTGCTTTTTGTCCCTTTTTTTAGTTTAAATTGGTATAACTTAAAAACTACTTGTTATTATTTTTCATACATATTTCTTTAATGTGTCTTCATGAATTATGTTTTTTTATTTAACTTTTTTTAAAAAAACTTTTGAAGCTTAGCCATACAATGGATTGTATACTGTTTTTGCACAAAATATTTTTTTTAATTTTTTCTTTTTACTAAGTTTCAAAGCATCATACATTACTGCATTAAAAAATTTCAGAAAAATAATTCTAAAAATAAAGATTTTAGAATTTTGAGTCCCAGACCCTCTTAAATAAACAAATTTAAAAAAATTCATCTGGATGCTCCTCACGGACTGACATTCAGGAGTAAAGAGCTGTATTTACAGAAAATGTATCTAGATGTTGCTATGCAGGGAGCACAGTTCTTCCAGGGTATGTTCTACTGCATATGAAAGAGCAAAGGTATGAGTTAGGAAAATAAACATTGGATTGAAACATCTTCTAAACTAAAAATGTGCACGCAGGAAACCAATGGTAGTTCTTTATAATTTAGCTTCAACTAGTTTCATAATTTGACAGTAAATTTTTTGGGAAGTTCTAAATTTTGACCACCCTTTAAAATCTATGATAGTTACTGGAGTATTTTAAATTAACACATGAACAAAATTTTCAAAAATGTAAGCCTTATTTTTATTGAAAATTCCCAGCATAATCTAAATAGCATATGTAATAAATTTCCTGATTTGTTTGAGTAAGCTAAAGACTCTACAAAAGATATATTAACTTAGATTTGACCAAAAGGCATGGTTAAAATTTACTTTTCCTATTTTTTCGTACCAGATCCATTCATTTTAATATCCTACTACATAAGTAACTATTTAGTAATGCATAACAACTCTACGATGATATTTTTTTTTTCAGGAGGCAATGAAGAGAGCATGTTGGAGCAAGCAGTAGCCATGTCTCTTGCAACTGATAGTACTTCGACAACTACTTCCCCTGCCGCCCCTGATTTTGCTTCCATGTCAGAAGAGGAGCAAATTGCATTCGCTATGCAGATGTCGCTGGCACAGACACGTAAGTGAATAGATTTTTTTTTGTTCAGTTACAGTTAATGTCATAAGGCATACATTATAATATGAACTAATTAAACTTGCGTTTCTGCCAGTTGATAGTAAAATTTAATTTCTTTTACTCTGAATAATGTTATTTGGGCTTACGAAATTTCAAGCATCGTGTTAACACAAGAGAAGTGGATAAATACTGCATTTAAAAAAAAATTGCATTTCGACAGACAATGTTTCCTTGCACATTGTGCATGAAAAAAATTTCAATATTTCATACTGAGCTTGCTTCCAAGTACAGAGTCCTGTCATTCATTTTAAGAACTTGTTTCTAGAAATTTGACTTTCCTTTATCTGTCAAGTCTGCTAATTAGTACAATTTTAAATGGTAGATGCTTTCAATGAGCAATGTTACTTCTTTTCTCAGAATAATCTTATGCTTTTACTAGCACCTTCTAATTTGGACTGGAAAACCGATGCCAAAACCAACTACAATTTATTTTCAATATGTGTGCTCTTTATCGACTGGATTATCAGCTTTGTTTCTTACCAGTTCAGAATGTCATGAGCCCTATATTGCCTGTGAATCAGTTAATTTGCATAACTCACTTTTCTACCAATTGATAATAAATTTAACTTCTTTTACTTTGAAGTATGCCGAACCAGCTTATTAGATTTCACACATAGTGGTTACACAGAGAAGTGGATAGTACTGCATTAAAGGAATTGGGTACTTCAACAAACAAGGTTCTTAATTCACATTGCCTATTGTGTATGAAAAAAATTCAATATTTCAAACAGCGCAGGCACGAAATATTGCAATAAATTATGTCTATGATTTAAGAGAAAATTATTGCCTATGCCTTCGTGAAAAGGAGTGAAGACCACAAAAATAGCTCCAGTTACAATCTAAATGTTGCTAAAACGGAAGCTCTATAAATGATGTGAATGACTGAATGAAGTATGTCTCTCAAATCATGTACAAAAACTGGAAATTTTTAAAGATGTTCCTGGTTTGTAGTATATGTAGTTGATACTGAAATACAATATTAAAAGAAAAAAATTGCACTTGTCATACATCATAGGTGTTAGCAGCTACAAAATTGTATTTTTGATAGTTCATCAGACATAGTAAAGTTATACTTTTTGTATATAAATTTCAATCATTCTTGAGTCAATGCATATCCGAATTAAAATTTTGTAGTGGGAAAAGGGCATAGACTTACTTACAAGTCTGATAACGCGAGGTGAACGTATGGAAAGGTGGAAAGTTTGAAAAAAAAATGATTATTTTTTTATACATATTTTATTACAATAAACGTTAATTCTACTGAGAAAAACAAAATCACTTTTTTAACAATAAAATAGAACCAGTCGAATATTGCCATCCAAAGCTTATTAAAAATATTAATGAATGAAACCAATAAATGTATTGCCATCTAAATAAATTTGCACAGTAGAATACTTCAAAGTTCATCTGCAGTATTTCATGAAAAGATGACGTCAGACTTAAATTTGAATCGTTCCGCCACACCTATATACGTTCAGACTTCCCAAAATCTTCCGGTGTTCTAATAATTTTTGCAGCAATTTCCTCTAATGTGATGATTGCTTTCTCAGATATTAACTTTAGTGTGTAATGGCAATTTTCACTAAGGGTTTCACTGATGTGATAGTCACTATGTCCTTGATTTGAGCCATTGTGATGATCTAGTAAATAAAATTTTAATACTTAAATGCTAGTTTGACAAATAATTTCAAATTGTAGCTAAACTTAAAAATACTAGTTTAAAAGCTAAGCAATACCCTTTTTGGAGTACTTTGAATGTAGCATAAAAACTTAGGTGTTGAGTTTAATTATGTTCACATGTTTTTCAGTATAGTTTAATTGTTTAAATATATAACTTTTTTTGCTGGTTTTGAAACAAGCTTTCGAAAGAATATGCATGTGTTATAAGCCTATGTCAGCTTTAAAAGGAAAAACATCCCTAAAACTTTGGGAATTATCCCTACATTTCCTGCCTAAATTTTTTAGAAAATTGACTCCATCTCCTGATATCCCCTTCTACATTGCTGATAATATGAATCTTAATGGCACAGTCACAAATGCCTAGCAAAATTTAGTTTATGTAAAATGTCTTTCTACCCATAATTTATTTTTTTAATCTTCATTTTCTCTATTGCCAATCTCATCTTAAGATTTCTTAAAAAGGCTTTAAATAGTTTGAAATTTATAAATTTTTATATCCAGAGTAATGATGACTACTGCAATAATCCCTGTAGCCTACCAATAATTGACAGGCTAAAGGGTTTTGATATTACCACACTATTTTGACTGGTCATGTGTTTGAAAATCTTCCGCGTTTACGCTGTGGTGCTGGTTTTTTTTATATATATATATTAGAATTTCCGCTTTTTCAACAATTTTATTAATTTTTAGTGGACTTCATAGGGCTTTATCAGATTAAACTTGCCTAAAAACTCACTCAGAAAAAATTTCTGGCTGCTCCACTGCTCTTCATTATTACACTAATATATTCTTATTCAGTTACTTTTGTAAATCAAAATAATGCTGTGTATATACTTTCCTCTCTCTTTTTTTTTTTTTTTTTTTTTTTTTTTTCATTTTAACTTTTTACCTCTGTTTATTGTATTAGTTTATCGTTGTATCGGTTATGTATGTAATTAAAAATCATTTACCTATATATGTTTTAATTTGAATTGCTATTCAATTCATAAAAAAGAAAATCAAAATTGTTTGTTGCTCATAATTTTTTTATTAATTTTCTTGTGTTAATTATAAGTGCAGCATTGATGGATCTGTCATATTTTTTTAATCAAGGTTAACGTTTTCGTACAATTTTGAGCTGTGCATGAAAACTTGACTCTTAATTTCGCTGCAAACTATTAAATGTATTTACAAAATGCTGTTTTTATCTACTAAATTTTGTATTAGATTTTGCAGATGATGAAGCTGATACTCCAATGGAAACTGATGAAAAAGATCAGAGCAAGGTCGTTAAATTTATTTTATTGCTTAATTTCATTCAATTTTAGTCACTAGTTGTTGTTTTTTAAATAAATGTACTAATTTTACCATCAATATTATAGTACAATTTACATTCCTTCAAATTTAACAATCACTTGTTTTTTCTTAGCAATATTTTTCTGTAGGAACTACTAATTTTTTTATCATAGACAATCGTAATGTTGAATAAAAAATGAATTTATTTCTATTATTCCAATTAAGTAAAATAGAAATCCGAATGATGGCTATAGTTTCAGTTCTAAACGTTGCATCTCGTATATGATTTTCTATAATTCCGCCTAACTATTAATTTCTTAAAAAGCTTCTACACAAACCCTTGTTTTCACTTTGCCATTTGATTTAAAATACTACAGAGAACCCAAAAAAAATTCACATGTATAAAATTTAAAATTTGTTTTATTAATTAAAAGTCTGTTTAGTAAAAAAATTGCTTATTATTTATACTTGGCTTTTTAAACAAATATTATCACATGGTTCGTACGTTTTTAAAAAACCTTGAAAAGTTTTGGAAAAAAAAACTTTTATTTTCAAATGCTTGAAAACCTTGAATTTTTTAAAAAAGTGTTTATAGTGTTGAATTTTGTTTTCTAAAAATATAGCCTCTTTAAAAATGTTGGTTTTCAAAAGGAGTAGAATCCTTCGAATTTAATTAAGCCAATCAGCAACCAGAAACATACAAGATTGCATCATTCCTCCTGCTAGTTCGTTTTCTCCCTTCAATGTGTACAGAGCGGCTTGTACATATTTAAAAACTGGTTCACTCCGATCAAATCACATGATTGCTTGTCCCGTGTTTGTGTACTGTTTAAAAATGGCAGTAAAATGTATTTTCAATTCAAACTGGTTAGAAAAGCAGGGATAATGCATGGGTATGATTTGAATCCTACGTGTTGTGACTTGTGAATGGGGGTGACTATCGAGTACCAGCACCGCGACTGAAGTCTATTGTACTGAAACCCCCTATTTGATCTTAAGAAGACCGGTTGCTGAAATAAATTTCAGTATAGACCTGATTGGAACATTTGACAATTCCCAGGGGTCGATACAATTGTATCCTAGATGTTCAAATCTTTGGGCAGCGTAGTAGTCACAATTGCATAGCACATGTGTAGAGCTCTCCTCTGTCATACGACAGCCTCTGCATAGTGGGTCATCTATAACACCTATCAGAATAAGATGTCTATTTAAGATGCAGTGTCCAGTTAAAAGGCCTACAGCAACCTTGATCTCTTTTCTGCTCAATTTTACTAGCTCCCTCGATCTATTCCAGGGTGACTGTTGATTGAGCTCTTTGGCTTGTCTTTGATCTTTAGATTCAAGCCATGCTTGATAGGATTCAGTCAATAAAAAGCTTTTGATGGTTTTTCTGACTGCATTGTAGGGCAGACCCAAAACAGGTTCTGGACCAATATAGGATAGTTTAGATCCTTGTTTAGCTAATTGGTCTGCCATTTCATTACCTTCAATGTCACAGTGACCAGGGACACAGAGAAGAGAAACCTTGTTACCCTCAGCTAGGTTTACAAGTGCTAAAGCCATTAGTGTAGCCTGGCTGTCAAAGAAAATCTTTATGACCTTCTTAACAACTCCTCTATCTAGGCAATTGTAGGCACATGCCGTAATTGCAAGAACCTCAGCCTGAAATACAGTAGCCAACTTGCCCAGAGAGAAAGATAGCTTTATTTTTCTGTTAGGACAGAAGACACCTGAGCCAGTGCCATAAGATGTCTTTGAACCATCTGTATACCAAATTTCATCTCCTCTCCTAGTCAGATTGGAGGGAAATCTCCAGTTCTCTGTGGACAGGAAGATGATATTGTATTTGGCTCTAAAGCAATATTGCTTTAACATCCAGTCAGAACTCATAGTTAGACAGGGATGTTCTTTTACCTGTGTCTGAATATTTTTAAACAAAGGTAATTCATAGGATGTTTTCCATAAACCCACAAGTTTTAGCCGTCGTGAACACAAAACAGCCTCTAATTCCACTTGTTTGTGTAGTGGTAGAAAATCTAGGAGAATTTCTAGACTCTGTGAGGGAGTAGTTCTCATTGCATTTGTAATTGCAATGGTTGCCATTCTTTGTAAACTAGTGAGTTCTTTTTTCACAGTTTCATTATGGGTTCTATTTCCCCAGGCAATGGCCCCATAAGATATCATTGGAGTAATCACTCCTGTATATATCCAGAGTACCATTTTTGGTGACAAGCCCGAGTTGTTTCCAATAGCACGTCTGCAGGCCCAAAACACTCGTTTGGCTTTGTTGGTGCAATATTGGAGATGAGGTTTCCATGTCAAGGTTTTATCAAAGATAACCCCTAAATACTTAACCTCATCTGAATATGCAAGTGGTTTCCCAAAGAATTTTATGGTTTGCATATCGAGTATTCTTTTCCTAGTGAACACTGTTAGGTTGGTCTTGTTGGGGTTAACCGACAATCCTACCTCTTTGCACCATTTTTCTACCTTTTTTAGAGCAGTGCTCATGAGGTCAGTTACAGTGTTCTGGAATTTACCTCTTACGACCAGTGTTATGTCATCAGCATAGCCTAGACAATGCAGGCCCAAAAAATTAATCCTGTTTAAGAGTTCGTCAACCACCAGACTCCATAGTAGTGGTGACAACACTCCTCGTGGGCATCCTTTACAATTCTCCACAGTGAGCGACTCAGCCGTCCTCGGTCGTTTAGCCTGTGCACCTGGGAAGGGGTAGTTTCGCTGACCCTACCTCTCTTACCCGCTGGAGTTGTTCTGCGATGTTGAGCAGTGTTGTCTCCAGTTTCAGCGTTAAGACGCTGACGAGCCACTTGCCTTCTATGTTTGTTCTTTTGGGAACGCGTCATAGATGACCATTCGGGTAGAGAGCTAAGGGAGTCTCCGGTTAGATTTGTCGCGACACTATCGACAGATGGTTGGTTACTTGTCGCGGGCCCCGAGGAACCACTATTGACAGCTGTTTTGGTGCTCGGAACAACTTCGCCACATACCTCAGTGGTTGACTCAGAAGAACCAGGTCCACTTTGGCCATGTTTGGGTTGCTCCAAACTTGTTTTGCGGTTTGACCCGCCGTTTTTTTTTTTTTTTTTAATTTTATTTTATTTCCCATGTGTTATCAAGGACTGAGGGTAAGTTTGAGTCACCACCTGTATGGACCCTCAGTGCAGGCGGAAGGCTAAATACAACGTGATTCGCCACTTCACGAGGTGAACCGTTAGAGACAACCTTTAACCCAGGTTGCCATGTGACATTCACATTCTCTTAAGCACGGTATCGACACCTTGGATTTTGGTTGCCGTTCATCTGTCACATCCATCTTATCTACCTAGGTCTTTCGACCATCAGCAGATCGTCAGGGTAGTAACAGACTATGCCAAGGTAGCTTTTAGGCACCCTCCTCCTTTTTCAACCGGGCTTGGGACCGGCTTAGGCTGAGTTATCCTACGTGTTAGATCCCCATTTTGCACGATGTACTTTGTGTGCCAAAAATTCCAGCACAGCATCAATGGAATAGAAAGTGCTTTAAAAAGCCTTGCAAAGAGCAAAAAGCACATGGATTTAGTTTCTCTAACAAGTAGTTTAATGAGCATTGTTGGGACTATTTCTAATGATAAAAAATACCCCAAAAGCAAATATTGTCCGCAGCTATCAAGTAGTCATTGATTTCATCTCAAGCAAGCACGGAGTTGGTGCATGTAGTTTAAAACAAAGTTTTAGATAATGAAATATTATGGTCATTGAAAATCATAAAAAATCATGGCTTGTATAAATTCAAATGAAAACATTAATAAATTATTTCATTGCATTGTTCTCCGATAGCGCGATTCCATTATTTTATGTGATGAGAAAAAAAACATGCAGTATTAGAAGCAGTACATGCAGTATAAGAAGACAATTTAATCACTAAGAATTTTGTATTATTATTTGATGAAAGTTTCAATATAATGAAACAAGAAAAATAAACTGATATTCTCAACTGAAATTGGCGTTATAACCAAGTGAGTGCTCCCTACTTTACTTTTGTTTTTAAGGGACATAGTACTGTTTCTTATATACTTGGAAGGTATTTTTCTTCCATTTTAAACCAAAAATTTTCTTAAATTTCATTTCGTACTAAATTTCCTAAAAAACATTTTAATTTGTATTTATTTACTCTATTTAAACATGCATCGTTTGCCAATTAACATTTTTTGGGATTTTTTTTTATTGTATATTTGTGTTGATAATGCATCCTTGAAAAATCCTTGAATTTTTTTATCCTTCAAGTGTACGAAGATATTAAATTATTTTACCATTTGTTCCTTAAAACCAATGTCTATTTTTAATCTTAGTCAGTAATTTCCTTGTCATCATTGAAGTCATCAACCCTTCGTTGAAAATTTATGAAACTTGCTACACCAACGCTGTCGTTTTTTAGAATAAATCTAGATATATATACTTTTAAAACAATTTATTTATTGTTGTTGACCTACAATCCTTCATATCTATACAGTAGACATAAAAGCAAACAAAATTTTAAATACAACAAACCCTTTCTTTGCCTTCTGTACACAGATATTAATTTCAAATTGTTACTTGTGACCTATAAATAACAAACCAATTTTGTATTTTTTCTAACTTCCTAATAATTTTTTATTTGCTCTATTTAGGAAGAGGAGGAAGATTTGAGAGAAGTTATGGATGATCCAGAGTTCTTACAGAGTGTTTTGAGAAATCTGCCTGGCGTTGATCCTCAGAGTGAAATAGTGCGTAATGCAGTTGAGAATTTGGACAGTGGCAATAAGGATAAGAAGCCGTCTCCTAAGAAAGAAGATAAAAGCAAGAAATAACCTAATTGAATGTAGCTGCTCTGAAAAAATGTACTTGTTCTATTTTGTTTCTCATCCTTGATATAAGAAAATAAAGATTTCACTAATATTTACAGCAGATTCTTCAATGATCTCAATCAGTTTTGCTTTTGTAGTTTTTAAAATATGTTTGCAATATTAATGTAAAAACTTAACATAATATCTGATTCCAATTTATTATAAACCAAATTTTCTCTTTATATATCAAGGGAATCAAATTCTTCTAATTAATCCTCCTCATAGGTTTTATCCTCAATTTCAATTAAAACATACTAGGGTGTGGCTCAGGAGAAAAAGTGTTCTCTCTGATTAATTCCTAAATTTTGTACTTTATAACAATATGCACCCCATCATTTACCCTATTCGTATTCTGTTATTACTTCAAAAGTTTCTTTGTAATCCAGAGTTTTTGTTGAATATATTTGCAAGGAAAAAACTGAATATTATGAACCAGTCAAAAATTATTTCTTTAATGTTTATACTCTCGATATATGTGGCAATGAACTCGTATAACTAGTATATTTTAACTTGGCAAGAAGAGTGATGTGTATCATCTCTAATAATCACAAATATTTTTTATAAAATGTCTTAAGATATTACTTACAAGCAAGTATAAGGACTCGAAATAATAACTTAAACATTTTTAAGTAATCAAAATTCTGTGTCCAAGTTCATCTGGCTATTTGGCTGAGATGAGGTTACGACAATTCTGATCTGTTCTACTCTCGCATCTAGAACCCAAACCAGTTGATTTATGCTTTCCCAATTGCCAGTTAAAGAGAGCTTCATTATACTTAGTGAAAATGTTGTGGCATGTTTCAATTAAACTATTTAAATACATATATCCTTGCTTGCAACTAAATAAGATTAGTTAAGCTTTTGTCATAAAACCATATCTTTACATTTGTATTATAAAATAGACCAGTAAAACAATTCCTCAGATTGACTGCACTGTGTTTTTGAACATCTTGATAAAGATCTTAGCGACAATTAACTGAAAAGTATCTGCTTAAATTACTAGACTTGGGTTTCTTTTTTGCGAGCTGAACATGGACATTTGTAATATTACTCTATACTTCAACTATATCATGGGGTGCAGCAGGTATAAAAATTTTAAAGGGACACATTTCTGATAGATTTTTTTTTAATTTTTTTTTTCAAGAAAACTGAAATGTAATATAGGGCAAAAAATTTATGACCTTGAAATATAAGCATGCTTTTTAAGTTTGAAATTAAAATAAATTTTATTTTTTCATACAAAAATTTTATTTCTATACCAATATTCGTAACCTTGGAAACTAAATAAATTTTATAATCATGGTCCAAATATTTTTGTTCACTTGCCTTGAATTAGTTCAGAAATAATTTCATTAATTCTTAAGATGTCCAGTAAATCGGTTAAGGAATAGTGACTTTTAATTTATCCTTCAAACAAATTTTGTTGAAAAGGAATGGTGTAGTTACATTTTATTAAAAACTAGTGTGGCCCTGCATTAAGGATACTTATCAATGTGAATAGATTCTAACTTTTAATGCTTCATGAATTGGCATGCTTCGATTTTTAAAAGATTCATTGTTATGAAACCAGAGTGCAGAATATAGATTTTTTTTTTTTTTACTATTGTTTTTAGAACTCTCACGTAGGAATTTATTTCTTAAGATTAGAAAAATGTTGCTTTTAAATATGTAAGTGAACATATAACTTACCATGTTTTGTATAAAATAGCAATGTATCGGAGGATTTAGGCACTCTTTTACTTACCAAAGTCAATAGAAATCGAGCCTTATTGAAAATTATTCAAAGCAGCGAGGAAAAGGCAGTTAAAAGTGTAGGGACTCGCTAAAAGATTTCACTTTAAGTCAACTTTGGTTTGGCAATAAACAGACCAGTTAAATCAAGCTTAAATCAAAATGCCATTACTTACAATTTCTGCTTTCTATATTTTAGGTTTCTGTTCATTCTTATGAATGATTAAAATTTTTGGAGATGAGGGCCGAGTACACTCGTGACCATCGATATTGTCACAGTACACTTCACACAATTGCTTCTCATGTTTGCATTATATTGAAATTTTCACTGCTTTGATGCGCGTAAACCTGTCAGCTTCAGGCATACATGATATTATTTTAATTAGACAATTTTTATGTTTTTTTACGAAATACGTTTGAACATGGGACTTTTCCAGTTCTACACATACATTGATTATTATGATCTACTCTAGTGCAAAAATTCTGCCCATAAAATTAATTGTCCAATTGACGTCACAATTATGCTAAAGTGACTTTCAAGGAGAACTTTTTAATTAGACTTTATATACATTTTTGTGTAAATAATAAATTTTAAAATTTAGTAAAAGTTTTAAAAGACAAAATCGTTGTATTTTTATTTCATGTTTTTTTCCAATAAAAATCTTCACCAGAAGAGATTTCGAAATGAATTGAAATCCGAAACCTAGCAGACGTCTGTAATGCAGCGCCATCTAGAAAGTGACGCAATTTACGTGTTGCTGTGAAAAGTGTACTACGATAACATTGCAAACTGTTTTCTGACATTGCTTGCGATCGGATAGTGGATTCGAAGCATTCAAGTTCTTCCGGTCGTTTGTTTGTGTGGGCTGAGGTGACTAATACTGATACTGAGAACAAACATCTATATTTATAAATGTGCCTTCTTTTCAGAAAATATGATCAAGTAAGGTCAAGGAATAACATTCTTGTGTTTGGATTTCGCCAAAAGGATTCAAATTAAATGGATCTGTTTGCCGTGATTTCGTAAAATGAGATTTAACGGATTAAAATCGTCATTTGATATTTTGCAACCACAACTCTTCCTTTTTGACAGCTGATCAACTGTTTGTGCTCCATCTGTCAAGATGGTCGTTCAGGATCATTTACGGACCGATCTGGTCTCATCACCTTTGAAAAGTGACAAGAAACATAGATTAAAACAAAGGTTCGATGTCCAGCGAAAGCTGGGCCAAGGGACTTATGGCAAAGTTCAACTTGCTGTCAATCGAGAGACCGGACAAGAAGTAAGTTCATTACTTTTTACTAGAATTACACAAAGTAATTAAATAAATAAAGTATGTGGTTTTCCCTCTCTATTCAAATATTAAGAAATATTAGTGGAAATTAAATTTACTATCTGGGCTAATAATTTTTCTGGTAAAATTCATTTTCCAAAATAAAATATCTTTGAAAATGGTAATTTTTTCTAATTAAGTTTCATTGTAACCTGAAAATTGTCTTAATTTTATTAGAAAGTCATAAAATAAGGTTCTTATTTTTTATTCCAAGAACAAAATAGTTCAATCAATGGGTAATAAATAAGTTTTCTTAGCAGAAAATATGAAATTAAGTTTTATTTTACTGTATCTTTTATGGACACAATGTGATACTATTTCACATATTAAAATATTTATTCACTTGATCATGTGCTAATATTAAATAATGAATTCCACCCTGTAAATGTGATTTCCATTACTGTCATGATAGACAGAGGAACTACCCGGGCAAACGAGGCTGAGATCCAGCCAATAATTCAGGTCTCTGTGACTAAGATTGAGGTGGGGAGTTGCAACCTCACTTTTGGCAATCGCCTCTCTTTTAGGGTACCTGATAGCCTCTATTGATTGGAAATTTTCACATTTCAAATGCAATATTGCATCTGTATCATGAAAACTGATGGAAAAAAAACCCACCTTTTTATGCCTTTCCAAGGCTGACCAGACAAAATTCAAATATTAAATTGAAACGACTTGTTTCAAGAAGTTGGCAATCCAAATTGGACTTCTGAGATTAATTTTGTTATGCAATTGTGGTGATTCTGTGCCAAAAGGGGTGTAAAACAAAGGAATAGTAAAGTAGAAAATCTAGAAGATATCCTTACCACTAAAAACTTTTTTATTTACAGATAAGGATGTACATGAATTTTTGAAGTTTTTCTAATGAAGCAAAATTTAAACAATTTTCACAATACTTGAAATTTTTTTACGTCCCTATACATTCTGTGACTTTAAATTATTCTCATTCCTGTATAAAATAAAATGTCCTCCCAAGTTGCATTATCACTTCCTTCCCAGTTTTCCAAAAAGTTTTTTTTTACCTATTTGGATATACAGCACAATGTTGAATGTTCCGAATTTACAAGAAGGGAAATTAAAAATTATCTCCCAATATAAGCATACAACAGTGTGTTTTTTAACTTTATTTCACATCCTTTGCAAGCAGGTGCAAAACACATGTTTGCATTGAAATTCTCCTCTAGTAAGTTAGAGTTCTTGAATTCAATTCCTCACGTGGATGCCCTGCAATCTAGGATTTTCAAATTATATTGTAAGAGAAATTCTTCAGTCTTTTTTTTAAGTTGTCTCGTGAGAATTTTTCATGGTTTGTCTTATTCGAGAAGTAAATTCCGGTCAGATTCATTTTGAAAGTCCTTTCACAAGATATTTTCTTACTTTAGCATTTCATCCTGATCTTAATGTAAAGATGTTCATTAAAATCTTTTATGCAGTTATATAATGGGAATTTTCTGTGTTTTGCTTTATTGAGATGCAAGTGCAAGGAAGGTTCCTCTTAAAACATCTTTCAGAAAGCGTTTCCTGCTTTGACAGTATGACTACTCTCAGTAGTCCATGTCTTGATGTAATGATCTTCAGGTGCAATATGTCTTGTGTGTATATGAAAAAATACCCAACCCTATCAATATTGTTCCATAGAATCTCGGGTATTATATCGCTAAACGCAAATTCATAAATGCCAAACTCTGGCCTTTGGTGATTGATAACCATTTTTAATTTCATGTTATTTGTCAAGCTAACCAGTTATGAAACATTTATATAGCTATTTTTCAGTCCATCAGGTTGGTGAGTTAAGTTTTCATTAATTTTAGTGAGAAAATATAAAATTAACAAAATTTGTTATTCTTCTTATCAGTATTCTGATCCATTTATCAAAATATAGAAATTTTGGCTGCTATATCATATTTATTATTATACCAGGGGTCGACTTTGAAGTGACCTCACATTGCGGAGACCCATCATGGTGTATAGGTTCCAGGTTTTGACGCTTCCCGAACCAGGCTGACTTCGCTCACAAATCCAAACTCGCCTTGCCTATTAAAAGTTTCTTTGCTATGCAAGAACAGGCTTGCTTTGCTTGCCGAAGAAGGGCTGCCTCGATTTGCTTACTGAAAGGTTCATTTCTAGGCAAGAACAGGCTTGCTTCGCTTGCTGAAATGTTCACTAACGGGCAAGCATAGACTCACTTTGCTTTCTAAAAGGTCCATTGCTACTTAAACTCTAAACTCTTATTATTATAATGCCTCCCCCCCCCCCCACCATTCCCATCAAGAAACAAAAAAAATATCTCTGTTAATACAATATTACCCCCTCACCCCTCCAAGAATTTTTTTAATCCCTTAACCCACCCCCTCCCCTCTCCTTTGATATATATATTTTTTTTAACCTTTTCTCGGTAATAGAACAAGTACAATAATACAACAAGGAAATCTTTTCTGCGAGACCAATTTTTTCTGTTTGTGAAAAACAAAATTAGAAAGCCAAGATACTTATGTTTAAAATTTCAGAATTCCACAGTTATTGGAAGAAAAGTTTAGAAAAAACTTGCATTTTTTTCGTTCAAATAATTAAAAAAAAATTTATTAAAATTTGTAACATTCTGTTTGTGAAAAGCAAAACTAGAAGGTCAAAACTACTCATGTTCTAAATTTCAGCATGCATATTAGAAGTCACTGTATAAAAAACTTTAACAAAATATTAAAAATTAATTAAAAAAAACTCATTAAAAGTTTAACACTGTCAAAAGCACAATTAGAAGGTAAAAACTATGTATGTCGAAAATTTGAAATTCTTATACATATCAAGTCACTTTCTATAAAGCCAAAAAGATGGAGCCACAAATTGACTCTTTGTTGTTATGTTTTATTGTTAAAGATTTGTATAGTTTATCAGGGGTCAAAGTGACAAAATAAGAATATATAGGATTTTTTCCAAAAAAATATAGGACAATATAAAACATCAAATAACTGCACACAGTTGCTACTGAACTTCAAAATTAACTCGTTATACATTTATATACTCGTTATATTGAATTTAAGAGAATAGAAAATACACCTTTAAAAAAAAGAAATCACCTGATCCTGAATACGTGATCCATTATTGCCTCAATATTCCATCCCTAAATCAAGTTTTATTAATTACATTATTTGCAATCATGAGTCTTTTGCTTCCAGCATTTTTAACTGTTCCAATTTCTTTAAGTATTTTCTTTTTATCCCTGTTTGCAGTCTTTTGTTGATTCAGATTTACTGTTCAGTGTCGGCTGGATTGGCGGCGAAAAGTGGGAGATTTATCGCCGAATGTGGCGAACTTGGCACTTGGTTTTAAAGTAACCCTAGTGATCGTTTGGATTTGGCAACACAATGTATTGACGTAATTTTCAATTTTGGCGACTTTTATGAAAAAAAATCGTGGTTAATATTCCGAATCCGGTACGAATTCTGCGCCTAGGCGATTTTCGCCAAAAAATGGCAGCCTTGCCATTTTTTAAGAGCAAGATAACTAACTGCCTATGGTTGCCATAATTTGGAGCGGTTTGATGTAAGCAATTCGTGGCGCAGAATCCGTACAGGATTCGGAATAAAAAAATCGCCATCCGACATCATACAGTAAATCCTAACCCTTTTGTTTCTTTCATCAGCACTCAAAATGTTCTTTAGTAGTCCTGCAAGTTAATCCCAAGTTGTTTTTATCCGTTTTTCCCGAGGCAGAGTTTTGTTGTTGAGTCTCTCTCTGCATTATGGCCAACTAATTTATTACGTTGGAGGAGAAATCAGATCAGAAATTCAAGACCGATTGTTATGGAAATGTTCACATGTTTACAACTACCGCCGGTCCAGTAGAGTTGAGTTGTAGGTTATGCAGCACGTGACGTCACAAGAGATAAAACGCCGCGCCGCCGTTACAAATATCGTTTTTGTCAGGTTTTTTTCACCTACGATCGCGCCAAAGAATCCGAAATATTAAAAAATGGCAACAAACGGCGCCGTTATTACGAATTCGAAGAAAATATAGATCGAATCAATGTAGAAATATAGGATATATAGGACAATTGTAAAATATAGGACAATATAGGACGTTTTTACCGATTTTTAAAAAAATATAGGATTTATAGGACATATAGGACGTCTGCGACCCCTGAGTTTATGGATATTGAAAGAAATAAGGAAGATAGTAAGTATGAATTGAAGCATTGAAGGAAATGTCAATAACATAGGGAGAGGAAGGAGTAGGAAGGAAATGTTGGCGCCTCATTGACACCACTCCATCGACCTATTTTTAATTTGATTGGTTAGTTTTTCTGCTTATTGCAGTGGACAGCCAGACGAAAAAATATTTCGATTATCAACTTTATCATTTAAATTTTATTTCTTTACTCAAAAAAGATTAAGCTTTATGTAAGGGCATTCTATAATTGTTGATCACTTTGAATTTCAAGAACATATTTTTTTTTTTTTAACTTCATTTTACTAATTTATTCTTTTATATTTCATTGAAAATATAAACCTTAATTTTCATTCCAAAAAAGTTTTCGAACAAAACAGTCTGAACTTGAATATCGGAATATCTTTGAATCCTGACTCATAGGACTCGGATTATATTTTTAGTCAAGCACAGTCATTTGGGCTGTTTTTCATTTGCAGCTAAAGAGAAACGTTTTGTATTCAGAAACAAACGATTTTATTTGTATGACTTGCTTCTATGATTCGCCAGGAGGAAAACGGAGGTTAGGAAAGAAGTTTTTTTTGTGTTTTTTTACTCCAATTTTTTTAGAGACTAGTTGGAACCAGCTCGGAAAGGAATCGGAGGACGAGCTGCCAGAAATAAACTTTCTCTGCAGCAGTGAGACATCTTAATGTGCGACTTACTTAGTCACGTCTTTCATTGCAAATATGCAACACATCCCAATTTAATCGAGCGAAAAACTCAATGTGCACATTATTGAAAGTAGCAAAACGCGTAAAAACTAAGTGCAATTGAATCATATTGGTGGGAGTCATAATATACTGAGGTTGAATTAGAGGGTAAGGAAGAAATAGTACACACGACTTGAATTTCATTGGGGATGCAAGACTAGACAAAATGAAGCATTGGCTTTGGCATAGTTATGATAATTTATAATGATTTAAATCAGGAATCGACAGATTTTTCTGCACCAAAAGCCGAACGTTCAATAATCCGAATCGCACAATTTTAAAGAGCCGCAATATATGCAATACTAATGAGCTTTTACCTGTAAACATTTTTATACCATTTTTATGATAAAAATCATGGCAGATGAGACAAGTCGGTTGTCCGTTTTTGTTTAGAATTTAGGCATTGCAATTCAGTTCGTACTTTTTTAAATTCACGATTTTCCTCATTAATTTTTCTCTTTCTTTCGGGCGAAGTCAAGGTTAAGTTTTCCCCCTATAGTACAATAACAAGTAAAGAAAAAAGGCGTTTTAACATCGCGTGCATCCATGAAAAGTTTATAGCGAAAGGTGCCATCTACCTCAGTCGGAAGCGAGAGAACAACGAACGCTAACAAAAGTTCGATGCAATTGAAATTGTGACGCATGGTGAGCGCACTTTTATTGCTCATTCTGATTGTTACGTATTTCGACTAAGAAGGTGACAGGGGGCGGACGCTTATTTTAAGTTGGTATTTGCCATTTACTCATTTGTTTCGTCGCGTTTTCCTTTTCCCTCTGTTTTGAGATTACGCAGTAAATTTGAATGGGTTTACCCAAACAAAAGCTAAAATTTATTACCATTTATTTCTTTATAAATTTATTCTTAGGTTAAGTTTCTTAAAACTTAAAGAGCCGCAAATATCTGTGAAAAGAGCCGCCTGCGACTCCCAGGCCGTGGTCTGCAGACACCTGATCTAAGTTATTATCGCAAAATTATTTGTTTTCGATCAGGCCTTGTAGCACCTCCTCTGAGTTTTTAAGATTGATTGTATGTAGACTAGCAGCAGGGCCGATTTAGAAAACCAATTTCTATATCCACAACATAGTAGACGGGGGCCGCATCAACGATTGTTGATACTATTTAAATATTAATGACAATTTCGATTGCCATCTTAATGTTATTTTCATTAAATAATTGTTGAGGTATTTATATTTTAATAACTAATACGAGTTATTTAAATATATGTTCATATTTTATGTCATTGATCAAGTGCGCTGAACGGAATATTGATATTTATATCATAATTCAGAAATTTTTTAGGCCAGTTGGGGGCCTCTAAATTTTAGTGGCCCTAGGCACGGGCCTTACAGGCCTTGTGGGAAAGCAGGCCCTGACTAGCAGTGCCCCTAATATGTAATAATAGCATATTGTGATAGCCCCTGATATGTATACCTATGTTTATTCATTCGGTAAGAATCTAAATGCTGAATTCATGGGCTTCGACAGAGTTTTTGATTACATACAAAGCGGCTAAAATTTTTGTTCACACATAGATTCTTCGAAAAATGGTAATTGGATTTCCTACTGAAATATATTAAATCATTGGTATGCAGCCATAATTTAAAAACCGCATCGTACTTTTTTTTCTTGCGAATTTTACAACTCTTCTTCACTTTGATATTAAAATTTCTGGAGAAGTGCAAGTACATCCCCCTTGACCATCCCTGACGGCGAATGTAGCTAAATCAGACCATGAGCGAATAGCAGTTGCAATATTTTTTAATAATAATACAAAATTCTGAATAAATTGTTTCTAAGTTCGTATGAATGAAGAGGGATTATAAGACACTTAAATTACATCTTGACTATGTCACTTCATATATTAGACATTAGCTATTTCACTAACTGAACATTATAGCTTTTTTTTTTAAAAATAATTATTAGAAATACGCGATTAGAAACCATATCGGTGGCAAATATTTCAGCACGATCGGATCGGAAAAGTATATTTTCTTCTTTTGTGAGATAAAATGGAAGTCGTTTGATTCTGTTCCGTGCTCGAGTTTTTCTTGGAAGTCCACCATCGTCATATTACAAAAAAAATACATTAGCATTCTTCATATTTATTTTTCTGCCTGCATTTTATATGAATAGGGTTGCTCTTTTAACTCTTTCATTCAACACCATGTCACCCTTATTGCAACGCGTGCAGACTAATGGGGTCACACGAAATTCATCTTGAACTTGATGAGAGTAGGAGGGGGGGGGGGAGGGTCCGTCCTTTCCGTTCACTCTCTTGTTGATGGCAGTATCACGCATGCTGAGGAGTTTTTATCTCCCTATTTCAAGCGGCACTCTGGCTTTCCATCCGAAAACGATAAAAGGGTCATTTCACACTCCTCTTTTCATCTTTATACCGTGCCGTTGACTATTTCAACAAGAACTCCTTCCTCATGTCTGGATGATTCTTTTTTTTTTTTTTCTTCTTTTTTTTAAATTTTGGAGGTGTTTCTGGAAAATTTATTTAAACCTAACACCCTGCTGGCTGAAGAATCAATGCAAAAACTGTCCGTGTGTGTAATGTGTAACATTACATAAATATTGTTATTAAAATCTATCAATAGCCACTGCTTTTTACTGTTTAGGAAGAATTAACGGAGCAAAAAAGTAAATAATCTGTCTCCTTCCAACTCCGCCATGGAATAGTTAACTCACTTATATGCCTATAATTTTTTCCCCTTTAGACTGCTTTAGAATCGATTTACATGATTTTGGAACACTTTTGCACTATGATAAGTCAATATCATTTATCTCGAGTGCCTTTTGATTATTTTACCCTTTAAATTACTAGAAGCATAACTCGGCTTCAATTTCCCAAACTTTTTTTTTTTTTTTTTTTTTTTTTTTTTTATTATTATTATTCTGATTTATCTTTTGTTCCTGGTCACAAGTTGCATATCCCTTATCCATGACAAAAATGTGTTTGAGGCTAGGATATCTTACGCTTGCTGTTAAAGAGCCAGGAACTACACCCAGTAATATGACATTTCAAATAAAGAATCATTTAATGGCAATCTGACCAGAATGGCGATGCTAACAAAAACTTTATTGACAATTTAAATTATATATTCGCCACTGCCGGCAACTTTCTGAGCTCTTCTATATAGCTAACCATGTATTCTCATTGTGTGGTCTCACATTATCTTTTAATAAAACTCGTTTGTTAAAAAGAGCATAAACTCCCACTACTATCTCACTTATCTCTTGCAGTCAAAATAAATCTTTCGGTCTTTTCCAAGTCTTCCATATGCATTAGTCTTCTGTCCATTTCTTTATGAAATTAAAAAAGTCGAACTCTCGCTGGTAAATTTTATATTTCCAAAAAGGGAAACAAACCAATCAATGTTCAATCTTTACTGGTTTTTTAGGTGGTCATTCTGCCAAAAGAAATTAGCATTCATGCTTCGTCCTCGTCGCATCAAAAAATCTTTTTTGCAATGATTTTCGAACTTGACGTTGAGCCAGCTGGCACACCGTTGTGGGTTTATGTAAGCTTGTCCCATTGACGTCAACGACATCGCTATCTCGTGAATGTGTCCCACTCAGTTTTAATACACTTCGGTTTTGATTTCAAACAACACATACTTGACTTGTATTTCCTGTTGTCTGCTTGGGCCATGATTGTTCAGCGAGAGACATCGAAAATTTATTTGAGAGAAAATATCAGCTTTCGTCTTGGTCGTGGTGTCATCCGAAGAAATTTTTATCTATGTCTGCCAAACATCACAGCCTATCAAGAGTTTTAGTGATATGACTTCTAATTACCAGAAATTCTGTAATTCGCTTGCAAATTTTTAGTTTAGAAATTCCAGAGTCTTCTACTAGTGTTTGCTGATAATAAAGAAGTAATCGTGATATAATTTTTTTTTAATTTGGAGCTCAAATAACTTATGCTTTTTGACAAGTAACAATCTATTATTGTAGATATTTAAGTGATTTAGAGAACGTCATTGGTGACCACCGAGGTGGCATCTCATATATCATCATCCATTTCGTGATTTCTCCATGTAGCAACGTAGAGAATTTATTGACAATGGTGAATTCTTGCCATAACTTCTCAAAAGAGAGTCGCTTATTAGAGAAATTATCAATTTTGTATGAAGTTTTTTCTAAAAACGGTGATGCCGAAAATAATGTACAAGATTGTAAATAGCAACAACGCGCCAGATCTAACAACGGTGATGTATCGCGAATTTATAATTTTTTGCTGCTATACGGCTATAAAACATATTCATAATCTACACATTCAGAAAATTTAAAACCTTGCTTGGTATAATTTTTAGGTTGTAGGAAGTATATGTTTTTATAACTACTTTTGCTAAAAAGTTAAAAAAATTAGCTGTGTCACTCGTTCGGATTAGTGACATTTTCGCACATGATGATAAAAAAAAAACATTACAGTAGCACCAGCTTCATCTTTCTCATAAATAATAAATTGTGATCACAAATCATTGTCGGGTTCATAAATTAAAAAACAAAATTTTTAGAAGGATGGATACATACGTAGAGTAAAAAATAAAAATTGAATTAAAAACTGTAATGAAGTTGCAGAACTGCAAAATTAAGCACTTTTTAGTTACTGATAATATTATGTGAAAGTTCACCACCATTTTCTGTAGCGCAAATTAGCTTTTGGGCTCAAAAAACAGTGAAGAATTAGTTTGAAATATATGTTAACAAAAAATTAATATAGTATAGAATTAAAAAATAATGGAGAAATGTCCAAAATTTTGAAATAGCCTCAAGAAATTAGGCAAAGGGCCGTGGGTGGCTGACCGCCGCCGTACTAATCGTTTACGTCCCTTAGTTATCTTGAAACCAGATCCGAGGCGAAGATGAAGATGGTCTTTTTTTTTTTAGATTTGAGTGGAAACGAGAATCAATTATGTCACGTTCCGTGTCACTTTTGCAACAAAGGTAACATACGCGAGGAAAAACGCGAGGCAATTATTTCCGGAAGAAGCGAAACAATAGATGAGTATCGCGCTGTAACTCATTATACCGTGAGTCGAGTCATGTGTGTGTTGCACGATTCTTAATATCAAAACAAGGGAAGAAGATGTGGTGGTTAAAGATGAATCCGAGAGAAAGCACTTCATGCGCATCGAGGAATCTGTCACGTCTTGAATGCCAAACCAAATGCTTTGGACGGAGTGTGTTATCTCAACCATATTTTAAAACAAAAGTTCCGAGAACTACATTTCAGCGAATAAAACTAGGGGTATGGAGCATCGCACAACTTTCAATTACACTATAATACTGACGTGAATTTGTGTCATATAACGTATTTATATATTCATCATTCATTGAGTAAAAATGGGCAGCTGGGCGAAATTTTATGTGATTTTTCTAGTATGGGTCGAAAAGAAAAAAAAAAGCTTCCGCCAAAATGGTGACTTTGGTGATATACTTATCGATAATTCTTAATAATTTGTTCGGGAGTTATGCTGACCACATACACACAGACAGGCGTTTTTTCTAGATAACTTTTTTGAAATCAGGATGTTCCAAAACGTAGAGAAATGTAAAAAAATCTGATTTTTTTTTTTTTTTTTTTTTTTGACCGAATGCTATACTTTCATTACGTATAGATATGGGTAATTGAAAGTAAAAATATGCATGGCATTCCGAATTTTTATTATTACTTTCAATTACCCATGTATACATAGAGTAATGAAAGTATAGCAATCGGTCAAAAAAAAATTTGATCGAGAATAAATGTCTGTCTGTGTGTGTATGTGGTCAGCATAACTCCCGAACAAATTGACCTAGATTTTCAAATTTGGTGTGCGAGTTGGTGGTAGCCATGGGACCTACCGTTAAGGTTTTCTTCAAAATCGCGCATACGCGTAAGGTAGCTGCCATTGAAAAAATCATGTTTTTCAGTAATTGCTAAAAAACGGTTCTAACGGTATTGTTCAAAATCGCTGTGGTAATGCCTCTTAAGGTGTTCTAAGCATCCCCACCACCGAAATTCCACTAAAAATGCTTTAATGGCGTAAAAAGTTGAAAAACGAATAAAAACTTGTCTTTAGCCCATGCTTTTTCTTTTTCCTTTTAAAAAATATAAAAGATAATTTTTCCTCTGTTGTTGAGATAGTTAAGCTATTTGAAACTGAATTCAAGGTAACTTTCGCAAAAAAATAACCAGAATTTCAATATTCTCTAATTGAAATATTATCCATTCTCTCAAATGTTTTCACAAACCTTCGTATTTTTTACTCTCAATACATTGCTTTAACGATTTGATTTGGAAAGATTTTTTTTGTTGGCTCTGTTTCTGATTATAAGGTTTCTTAATATGCTGACTCCGAATCACCAAGGAAACCCACTTCCTTCTGACGTATTCCATTATTACATCCTTCGCTGCCCAAAACCGTAATGGGAAGAAAAAATCAAAAGATTAGAGTCTGACGTCATCCATCGATAAAAAACAAACACAGCCCAAAATATACTGGTAGTCACTAGTTTATAAATAAGTTTTTATTTCTCTGTTTCTAAATCTGTTTCAAAATTAACTTTTGACTCTTAGTTTTGCTGAGGTATGTTAAGATCATTGCTGATGCGGATACCAGTTTAGTTGCGTTCAAATTACCATTTAAGCAATTTAAGTTTTATTTTGATAATCCTATTTCAAAGGTCTATTTTATCATTATGGGGTCCATTCAGGTTAACTATTACATAAGCTATGGTTAACCTGAATGGACCTTATACATAGCATTATTAGGAGTGGGGTTGCCTCCAATGGTAACACTTGTGACCAACCAATACATCTATAAAAGCGAACTCAGATTTTCGCATTCCAGTAGCCAATCGCAATGCGTGTTTCATTTATTCCTACGCAAAGGAATTCACGGGGACGTTGTCTCGTATAACCTTTCAAGTGTTTGTGATAATCAGTTATGACCACCATCATATTAGTCTTTTGAAATTGTTTTTGTCCACTTTTATAGCTAGTAACATTACTGCAGGAGCGGCGTAACAAGGGGCAGAATTTTTACGTCAGACCCTCCTCTTCCCTAAGAAGAGCCCCCAACATCTCTATTTTTTTTTTTGTTATGAATGAATAAAGTTTAGTAATCGTTAATAATTTCAAAAGAATAAGTTTTTAATTTACCATAATTTAGACAGAGAAAGCCTTCTGTATCGCACTATTGCTGATAGGTCTAAGAACTGTAAAATAAGAAATGAATTTATAAATCTCTTAGAATTAAAAAATGGTTATACATTTTCTTTGGCTTACTTGAGTCTAATATAAATTGTTTAACAAATGTAAAAGTATTAGCGTTTCCGTTTTTCAGAACTCACAAGGCCATCGCACTTCAAGTGCCCTAAATATCTAATTAAATCAGCCTGATAATAGAGTTTTTGTTCGCCTGTCTAAAATATTACTTTTTTTTTCTTTTCAAACAGCATTTCAGATCAATTGTTTTTCCAGAAAATGAAAAATCTAGATTTCCATATACTTCATATTGAGTCCCATATATTGTGGTATTTTGGAACACTTAATACTAGCCAAAACTCAATTAAATATTTATGACGACATGTCACCCTCCTCCCGTCCACACAACTCCCTCCTCTAGATTGAGAAAGTTTTGCCAAGATGTTATTTAAACGGAGGGTAAATCAAAGACAAACTTTGTGCATGATTGAATACCCCTCCCTCAAAAAATTTCTAATTGCACTCCAAAGCTACCGGAAACGGAGTCCATTGAAAGGGATAAAAATTATTTTTTTGACAACAATTATTATTAAGCCTTGCAATTTTCTTTAAAGTAACTGTTATAAATATTTTTGAAAGTAAAAAAATATACTCCCTCTTCCAGTGCTTAAAACGTTTCGGAATAAAAGCTAATAATAAATGGAATAATACAGAATTATGGAATATAAGAATGTAATCTATTTCATAAAATATTTCGAACAGATGTATCTGTGTGAATACTTCTATAATGGTCACTCATTGATTCGTGTTTCTCTATTTTGCTTACAGTTTTAAATACTGTAAAATTACTTATATTTTTGTTGGTAACTCAAAAATGATTTTTTTTTTTTTTTTTTTTTTTTTTACAGTTTCAATAAATTAACAGGTATTGATTGACAAACCAGAAAGTGTTTCTAATTTTAAAATTAATTACTGGTTTTAAAATTAAATTTTTTTATGCATTTAGTAAGGCTTTTCAGTAGTTGAATATATTTGAAAAAAGGAATAACTAACATATTTTCTTTTCCTATAAAATAGATCAATAATGCTAGTTTGTTAGTTGCCTTTCAGCCACGCATTTTCCGACAACAATTTGTCCAATCTTGGAAGCCACCAGTGGCCGCCAAGATTGGCCCTTATTACAATTCAGTTGTTCATGCTTTTCGAAGAATAAAAACTTATTCAATGCTTTCACACAATTATCATTTCTCAGTAAAGCCGACCGCAATTCCTTTCGGAATGACAGTCACAGTAAAATTATTGTTGCACGAATGCTTTACTATAACCATTTTATCCACTAAAACATTTCCGTACCGTTACCGCAAAATGGTGATATTCCTTTCGTTGGTGGTTTCTTGATAATTCAGTTATAAGAAAGGGCTTTTTAAATCTGTACTTCATTACTTGATAGTAAATTAATCCACAAAGTGACTACGTACTGCCTAAACCAGAAATGCCTTTCTGTATCGACCAAACGGTATAATGGTTAGCTTACTAGCTTCTAGACCGAGAGGTTGCGGGTTCGAGTCCCGTGTTGGCATGGGTGTTTGTAAATGTATGTTGGCTTGTCTAATGACGAATGTTTCGGCGCATTATAGCCCTCGTGTTGCTGACGGCGCCAGATAATCTGGAAACAACCAACCAACCTTTCTGTATCTTTTGCTTCCCCCCCCCCCCCTTGTCGTTGTATACTTTTTGCTTTATCGAACAATTTCAGAATTTTCAAACTTAAAAGAGCATCCTATGTTCAAAATTTACTCTTAGAAATGAACATTATTACTCTGTTCGCTTTTTCTTTGCACTTTTAAACCTACCAATTTAATCTGAATTTGTTGATTTTGTTAATATATTATTTTAGTTTGGAACTGTATGGTTTTAATATTTTAATTTACGAAAGAGAAGGCTCGCAACATGCTATATTTTACTTATAACATAAAAAAAGGATTATCCTCTTTTTTATTGGCGCATTTTTCAAAAAAATTACTTTTTCTTGTTGAACTGAGTATTTAATGGAATATTCAACCTCGAAATCGTTGTAAATATAAGCTTCTTCAATCTTCCGGTTCAATTACAGCAAAATTATACGGACACTACGAAGTTACTATAGAGCATTGAGAAAGTGCTTCTGAAACAGACAGCATTTATTATCCATTCAGCCTGAACATTTCAATGAGATGAGCTGTAGGCGCAACGTTACGCTCCTTGCCCCGTAATTGCATCTTGCAACAAAACTATATAACTATCAAACAATCAAACACAAATATTTGCTCATAAAACCCCGCGTGGTGCATTTTCGGTTCCCCGCCTAACAACAATGATAAGTTGTGTTCCTATAGGTCATTCACCCGATTCATAGATAAAAGCAGTACCACAATGCAGGACTGGTGGACTGATTGTCTGCTTGCAAATCGCTTTGCGCGCTTCTTGATACTGAAGTGCCCCACCTAAACGAATAATTTGGGCCATCTTTTTTACTATATAAAAAAAAAATGCTCTGATAGAATTCTGAATTGCTGTAGAAAATATCTCGATTTTAAACTCTCTTTTCCATACCAATTAAGCTAATCGTTTAAAGTTGTGGTGAAATTCCATTGTGTAGAAATGTTCTAAAACGCATATTGTAGGAACATATAACTTGTAATTTAGATTAAAATAAACTATTAACAAGACAGAACCCAAAACTCGACTTTTGATGTCAAAAATGATCACCAATCATTTCTTTTCGCTAAAATGTGCAGTCTAAAGAACTTGAATGGCCACGAAACTTCTTCGAATTTATAATCGGGCTAGAAAATTTCGTGCATTATAATTACACACAATATTTCTTCATTAAGTCAGTAGTATTCATTAAGTCAGTAGTCTTAACTCGCCCTTACTAAGTTAATGTTTCATAAATTATAACTTTTAATTTTTCTTTTCAATATGATTATATTTTGAATTTTGCTTTTATGTAGCATCTAACAGAACGAACTGATGTTTTCTAATATGGATTTATTTTAAAGTTTGCCTTATTGAAAAAATCGTTTGCATTTTTTTTTTTATCTATCAAATCCTTACCTGTCTTTAACTCCATTTTACCACACTTAAACGAGATTCTATTTATAAAATCTCAAAAGGTGTCTTACAATTCTCGATTTCTTTGGCTATCAATATCCGTCTCGCGTGCTTCCACGATTGTATGGAGACACCGGGAGCCATGGTGAGATTGATTATACATTCATCACACGTGGTGCCGCCGGTCAGGGTTGACTGGTGGTGCAAGCAATCGATACGGTGATGTGGGCAGCTGACGATAAAAGGGACCTGCCCCTGATGGAGTATTAATACTCGAGTGGTTTCGAGCCACGACCCCTAGATCCGGAGTGTGATTAAACTGCAATTAAAGTGAGGTGACTTTCGATTTTCTATTCGAGACTTTACAACCTGGGACTGGTCGAGTAGAACTTGAACTCTAATTATCCAACTCTTGTTTACTGTCTGACTCTTCGCTGAGTCAAAATATGTGCTTGGCACACATTTGCCTCGAGTTTGTATTCCAATAGCACAACTTTGTAGATTTTCTCATTCATCAGACGAGGAAAGTGTTGATCGTTCAAATATCAACTTCGATTTTTTTTGTGCATGTCGGACTCACTTAACGCGACTAATTCTAATTTACAAAATCGCGATGGTGTGTGTCCATCTGTCAGTTCGTCTCACTTTCGGTAACGTTAATAATTGTACTTTCTGTAAGTAAAAAAATTCTTTATTTATTTTAATGAAAATGGAAATGTTTATGCAACTGAAAGTAAATTGACCCTAACAAAAATTCAAGTGTGTGTAAAGGTCTACGAGTTTGGGTTCGAAATCGAGATTTCCGTTCGTTTTCTTTAGTTACAGTAAAATGATAGCCATAACAATGACTAGCGAAAATAAATTACAGTAATGATTATAAAATGGTAAATCTTGAGTTTTATTTTTATTTTCTGATGCCATATTTTTATTTTCAATAAACTTAGTTCATTAATAATTTGTTTTTCAGTTTTATCTTCTATGCTATGCAGAGATAAACTTATAAGCTTATCTCTGATTCTTAAGCTCTGTAAATGAGCTTTTATTCTTTGTATAAATACAAAGAATAAATCCGGTTATATAACACCATAAAACACTAAATTAGCAGGTTTTATTTTTCTCTTCTATTGAAATATTCGAGAGTCAGAAACATGTGAGAAAATTCGAAGTCTCAAGATGCCTTCTCCAGAAAGTGAGATGGTTGAATAAGAAGATTGTAATTTATAGTTTCGACCCGCTTGTTGGGTTGCAAGGTTCTATTCTTGTCCCCATACGATTTAAAAGTAGGGGACAGTTTTTGCTGTTAAATCATTAACTTATTTTTCATGATTTGAAAAGTATTTATTGCATGCGCAGCAAACCGTAATCTTTTTAATTTTACCTTCTTCACTTGTGTGGCTTTATTGTATTTTTCAATATATCTATAGTTTTGAAAATCCAAATCAAATAAATTAATTACTTTCTATATTAAAACAATGGAAAAATACAGCTTTGCAATTTTCGTCTAAAAACTACAACTTTGCCCCCCCCCCCCCCTCTCCCTCTCCACACCCTTGCCTCCCTAAGTTGAAATTGTGCTGTATGTATTTATTTCCCCCCTTGAAACACGATGAGATGGTGTGGTGTTTGAATCATTTGTTTCCTATCTCCAACTCCATGAAAGGTTCAATAATTTTCACTATACCTTTGTTTTATTTTCCAAAGGTAATTTTCTATTTTGTTAATTTTATTTGATTGTCCCAAACGTGATTTCGTCTTCGAAAAAGCTGACTATTTTTTACGGTCCCCAACAATTCTTTTAGTCTGATCACAAACTTGGAAAATTCTTATTTGTTATGCTATATGCCTTTTTCATTTCGTAAAAAAAAAAAATCCCGCTTGAATTAAAGTTTACTCTCTTTTAGCTGTATTATTGAAAATTATATAATTACACGCATATAAACTAGAATAATCAAGATAATTGTTTGTTGAGTCTTTAAGCCTTATTTTGCATTCCATAACGTGATGCTGTTTTCAAAATGGTAGCTAGTTTAAAAAGTGAACTTGTTTCTTCTACAGTTGCGGATTTTCTATACGCTTACATAATGTCATATTGATTGATCATCCTAATTCTTTCACGTTAACAGTTTACAAAAAAACCATTTTACTGTTCGATTGTATTCGAGCGTTAGAAAGCAATGACTCATTTCCTTGGTCCACTTCTGTGAAATTAAGCGTCATTAAATAGATAAATCAATGAAAAAAGTTTAATGGCGAAAACAGACACATGATTATCCATTTAGTACTAATGGTAAATGTATTGTCTTAACAACTAAAATGAGTATCCATTAGGTAAGTATTCAGTCGTAAGTAACGTTTTGAATCAGTTTGTGTATATTTGGTTTTGTGCAGCACTAACTTTCTTATTTTGCTTCACTCCATTTTTGAAGGATGAAGCTACCCAGACTTATAGTTAATGGCCTGTTTGTCTGTCCGTGCAGAAAGAAAGGACTTACGAGAGAAAAGTTAGACCAGCTTAATGGTCTAGAAATTTTTGAAGTAGCAATATCCTTTCATGATTCGTTTGCTTCGGCTTTGTTGTTTTTAGACTGGCCCATTCGATGTTTTATTTTCAGTCTGTTTGACATTGTAACTCTGTTGGTGTATATGACAGTGACAATGATTTGTATAATTCTTAAGTATTTCAGTTGGCAATGTTAATCTAGTTCCATAATTGCAAAATGATTTTAAAATGTCGTAACAGTTAATCCTTTAATTTCCATGTTATCTTCCATTTACAACTCTGGTGTTGCTGTGATCTTTCTGTAAAGTAATTATAAATTAAACTTCTATTAAAGTTACTCTGCTAATATTTTCTTTAATATTAATAGTTAAGTACGTCAATAAAGTCAAAGTGGTTAAGTATCAAATATAACCCACTTTAGAAAGTATCAAATGATGGCAAAGTGTTATTAAATAAGCCTTTGAAGTAAATTTCAACAACATCTGAAACTTACAATTGGATTTTAAAATGTAAGCTAACAATGGAAACTACAAAGCTTATAAAAGCTTTTTAAATTAAATGGACCCTTCCAAGATCTGTGTTCTGTAAACTAAATAATCTTTTATGCAGTAGCAGGGTAACAGCTCGTAAGGGCATCGAACAATCCAACTGTAAATAGGGATACATTTCGAACCCAATTACTATTTCATTAGCCATCAATGCTTTACATACTCAAGTGCTCTCGAGTTAGAACGATTTTAACTAGAAATTAAAAAAAATCCCTGAAGATATTCTCTCGAAGGATGGTTCAAGGAATTCATTCTTTAAACATTCATTTGTATAGCAATCACGGGAAATCTAGAGTCAGTTAACCGAAAGGAGAAACCGCAACTAAATAATAAACGACATATTTGGCAAAATTGATCGTGATGGGCCCCGCTAGGGAGGTGCAAGGGGATGCAATTAAATACCCTATGTATTTTGAAAATTAAAAATAATGTGGAGAAAAGTAGTATGAAAAACTAGAAATAGAAGTATGATATAGGTTTTAAAATATTCAATTAATAAAGAATGTGATACATAATTATTAAAGTGTCATTCAGATATTCAATTGGAGATCATGATTAAAACAAAGAAACGAGCCGTCTTTCACTTCCCTGTTCTTGTGTGCCACCCGCATCCCCCTTGAAAGTAATTCTGCTTGCGCCCATGTCACCAACAACAATGCCCATACAATACCAAATGATGCCAAGAATGATTGTGTTTTTGTTTTATTTTCTTCAAAAGAGCAGCAAAATTTGGTGCATTTATTTAAAATCATAGTCTAAATATTCTTTTGCTGAAGCAGCGACCTCCTGTCTTTATTTTCCTTAAACTATCAGAAAAGTGCAAATCTATAAAGCATCAAGAACGACGTTTCCGAAAACATTAAAAATTTCTTGTAGTACAAATTTCTTAAAATGCGACACTCATGTTTGCTTCTAGACAGATTTGTGTGTATCGATGTGTAAGATAGATAGTAGGCTGTTGTGTGTCAACGATTTCACCTCGTCATAAATTAACCCGTTGGATCAAGTCATTCGAGACGGTCTTGTTCAGATCTTTCCTTCTGATGAGTATTCTGAAATCTGGGATTAGTTGTCGCGGCGAAGGAGATCAAGGATAATTTCACGCTCAATTGATAACCACAATGTTTATTTTCGGATACTATCTGTCAATCTAAGCTAAGATCTTTTGGAGAGCTCGGTTGATTATAGAGTGCTGGTGTTTTGAATGAATTGACCATGAAAGAAAAACTACCTGAAAAGGCATAATGTGTTTAGTTGCAGATATTTCTATATTCGTCCTTTATTTTATAAAAAAAAAAAAACATTTTAACCTTTTATTTACTGACGAGATTTATAAGTCCCTTCAGTTTTCTCATGGTACTGAATTAATTTAAACTCTTTGAGACTCATTGGGACTTTGAAATCCACTCCTATGAAGTTAGTTCTTCAATCGTTGGATGGCAGTCCAAGCTTATTTATCTTAATATGCAAACTCATGGGAGATAGCTTTCAAAGAGAAATAAACTTGCGCTGCCATCCAACAACTGAAAGGTGAACTTCATAGAAGTAAACTCAAAAGTCATAATGCGTTTCAAACGTTTAAATTAATACAGTGATATGAGCTTTTATAAGTTCCATCAGTAAATAAAGTGTTAAAGATTGATAAGTGGTATCAACGATGAAAGACTAGAATATTTTCATCTATGTCCACCAAGTATTTTGCAAAAATTCGTCACAAATTTACCTACCTTTCAAAATCTCCCTCCTTTTACAAATTGGAAGAAATTGTTTTTGCCCACATCCAAAACTTATGTCGGTTTTAGTAATAAATGCTTTTTTAACAAAAATACTCGCTCTATGTTACTCAAAGATTAAAAAAAATTCTTTGGCTGAAATAACGAAAGAGTGAGAAGTGGAATCTAGAGGTCTTACCTAGAATTCCGAATTTTAATACTCTATTAATTAGTTGATATGTAATTAATTACAAGAAACAATTCTTTAATTTCGTGCTAAAAAGAAAAATCTGTTGAAAGTTCAGAGATCTTTTAATTACGTTCTCTCTTCACAAAGGACTACAAATGCCTAAAATAATAGAAGGGGGGGAAATAATAGCTAATTCGTATTTTTATTGAAAATGTGAATCTTTTGTAACTTCTTTTGTTTATTTTCCTAATTAAAATCATGGGTACGTTCTTGCGTGTAAACCGCTTATTTCTAAGATTTACCAAGATTTCTGTAGACTTGTCACTTTCCCAATTTAATGTTAATGTGTTAATTAATATCCGGAAGAAAACGATGAAAGAAAATAAGTATTCTGCCTCAAGAGTTCATATTTGACAAAGATAAATGAACTATAAAAACTTAGGGAGAACACCAAAACGAAATTTTTGTTTCTAAATGATATTTTTCTAAAATTTATAGTTTAATAAAAGATAGATAGAAAGCGATATTCTAAAGGCAATAGTACACACGTGTTTAGTTATGTAGTGTCCGATAAAACGGGGTTTGCAAATTAGTTGCACGAACTTGATCTGTATGTGATGGCACACTGTGTAATCAAAAAGTTGAGACAGACCATTATTTGATATGTGAATGATACTTTAGAATCATCTTCGATATTCACGGATAAAATCAACATTGTATTTTATTATTGCATGATACATTTAAATTATTACCGATACATTTTTTCCTCACCTGAACTATCAATTAATATTTTTATTGCTTAGCTACGAAAATGCGGCAATTTTATTGGAACGTGCTGTGTTCATGCCGTCATTCGATTCCGCTTGAGATGTCGTCAACGAGGCTAGTTTTATTTTTAGGCACCGACTAATAACTTTCCACTGGCGACACTTTCTCCGTCTGTGTGAACTGACCTCCATTTCGGATAAGCTATCAGTTCATTATTTCAGTCCAACCATGACTCATAAATAAATCTGGAGGTACGACGAATGCCTCATCTGTTTATTTTGTCGTCAGTTGCACACTTCCAGGAAATTTATAACCATCTTGGTTCAACAGTCGCTTTGATAGTTAAGGAAAATGCAATTGTGGCGTCCTTTCCTTCAGATTCTAAAGCACTGAATTTGCTTTTCTTGAAATACTAATTGCAATTTCGCCGACATTTATCTACAAAATCCATCTGTCAGTGCCTTAACCGTTTGAACACATTATTGGTTCAATTGTGGCATTTTGCAACTTCTCTGATTTACTTGAAACGCTGTATATTGGCATTCCTGCATCAACTCTTTTATTGTGGTAAAAGTAGTTCTACAGACCAAACTTTTGACTGGGCTTTACTTAATTCCATATAAGTTGGGTTTAGTTGATACCATATATCAATTTATCGGGTAATAAATTGCAGAGTAGGAAAAAACCTTGCGTGAAAAAATTTCAATAAAAATTTCTGAAAATACAGCTTGTCCAATGTGTATTTTAAAGGTGAAGCGGGAAAGGTCTTCTCCCCCCAAAAAAAACACAACAAAGAATCATTTCACTTTAAAGTTTTAATGATAAAACACACAATTATCACGATACTAAATGGAATTGGTAATATGAATGCAATTTTTTTAAATTTCTACAATGAATGTTATTTGTTGAAGGACCTGAAATTCAGTTATTTGTTTTTGCAACATTTGGAGATCTTGCTTGATATGTTAAAATGATTTTAAAAATAGGAGCGTGGTATATGATTAAAACTATCATATAAAAACAAATGTAATTCATGCATATTATACAAGAATTAAATTAAAATGCAAAAAAATAAAGTTTTTCCTGTGTGGTATATTAAAGGATAGTATTTAACGTTTTCTAGCAATAAGAGTAAATAAATGTGCATTTTTCTTTTACATAATTCTCTGACGTTCTCTTAAAAAGACGCGAATACCCATTCTTTGTTTGTGTGTTTGATGATCAAATTAGAGATAATATGAACAGTGCATTGTTCCTATGAGTCTGGCGTCGTAAATGACTTCAGATACTACTGATCAAGTCCGCTTGCTTTCTCTGAAATGGGTTATCTGAATCAAAAGTGTTTCATTTGGTTAAGCACATTACGTAAAGATCACAGAAGAACCTTTATGAAAGGATAAAGAAAGAATACAATCTAGAGACAGGAAGTTCTAAACAAAATAAGCATTTAAGAGCTGGCGCCGCCACGTTAAAAGTATGCAGAAGGTGCCTAAACTTGAAGTAACTTGCCATACTTTAAGAAATGAAAAAACGATTTAAAATCATATTGCGTAATGTATACCGGTTGCAAAAGATGAATACCAATCACATTTGACTTTTTCAATTACAAAATCTTACTCAAATTTGATATCATTTTAGTCAAGGCATTTACTGTAGTGGTTTGTTATCGTGCTGCATGAACCAAAGTGTTCACCTGTGTCGCTATGCATGCTGTTTTAATCGTACCAGATTTCTACGAAACTCACTTTTGCCGTACACAATATTCTAGAAAATTAGCATCGCTATAAATATATAAAAAAAAAAAAAATTAAAAAAAACTGGCAATATTGGCGCCAAGAGTACCAGTGAAATCTTTGATCTAAATTGTGCAGTCAATATATAGTTCGCTGCAATGAAAACCAGTGGTGGCGCCAGCGAAGGAGTCTGCGTAGCTGTACTTTTTTACTGTTTTTTCCTTTGCGAACTCCTTTTCTCCATTTTGAGGATGATTTTTTTCATACGAAACATTTTCTCAAAAATATGCTAAACGCACACTACCGTCTTATTGTGCAAATAAAAATTAATGTATCTGTGACACGTCCAATGCTGAATAATTGAGGCACACCTAAACTAAATTCGTTTATATCAACCCGCATAAGTTATTAAAATGAGACTGAAAAGGTGTGGCTTCTTTGTGTCCAAATCCTTCATACGCTATATGATATTCCCACTCAGTACAAAAAGAAAGCATGACCGTCTGAAATGACAATGCATTTGGCCATTAAAGTAATGCGATTTTGGAAGAAAGAAACAACGTATTTAGTAAACCCACCAGAATTTCAATGCCGTAGTTATGTGTATCAATGGAAGCCATCCTTCATTTGTGGGCAACTGATCTCTAAAATGGATGAAATGATTAATCGATGGGTATTAGTTTGCAACCACTATGGCGTTAAAGATATATTTTTAAATATCTTTATATGAATATCTAATTATATTCAAATGAAATCATTTAATTAGCTCCACCTTTGGACATCCTCAATCATAAAACTATTTGGATGTAGGTTGTCTAGAATCGTTTGAACTAAATATTAATTTATATTATCATTAGTAACATATGTTTTAAAGGAAGGCTTAATAGAATAAAAGTGTATTTTATTTATATTTCAACTCATCGATCATTGCTATCCTTCAAACACTCGCGACATTGCTTTAAAGGTCTCTATGGTTTCAAACTATATAAAAGACAACTACAGCTCTGATCTTGCATTTGTGTATGACAACTAATTGCGTTTGATATGCAGACTGTGTAAATATTACAATTATAAAATGTATAATGTCTTGTTTCTTAAAAACATACATTATATTTTCAAATCTGAGTAGTTCAGATTTTAATTTTCCCGATCTTAGTTAAGAACACAACTGTATGTTGTCAGTTATAAATATTTCTGCTATATTCACCTTGTTGAGCCTGGTGACAGCCTTCAAGTGAAGTGTTTGCATTGCTTCAAAAAGAAAAGTTCTTCGTGTTTTCTTTGATATCAATTCATTTGGATTAGTCCTTCGAATCCGTCAGAAGTGTTTATCCTCTATCTTATTCTAACCCTCTAGTCCTGCACTATTTGCCTCCTGCAACTAACCTCGTTTTGTTTGCTTACTGGCATTAAATCGTGGTGTTATTCTATTATTTGGTGCTTTTCTGATAGTGTGATTTTAGTGAGTTCCAGATCACTTTATTAAATATACACAACACAGTTCAATTTACAATAAACACGCAAAATATCATGAACATAATTTATTTTCATGCTATATTAGTATTAAAAAGGATATTTTCTCAGACGAATCTGATACTTGGTAGCAATCTTCACAATACTGATTTGAAGTGTAATACCGATTTGAAGTGCATGTAAAAAATACGTTATTGTTGATTTATTGCAAAAACGGCATAAGAAATTTTAAAACACGGATTATCCAACCAAGAAGCTGTGTTCACTCATTCTTTTCACTTTTAAGTAATTAATAAAATAAAAATGAATCTTAATAAATATATATAACAATCTCGAGGAAACGCGTTGTTGTATTGGTATTAGAAATGTTTACATTAACAATTAACCTATTTGTTGGTAATTTCTCTACTGGTTGCAAAACAACTTCGTGTCATCTTATTAGCTAAATTGTCGCACACGTGCTACCGTTTTCGCCGATTGTGTTATTTCTACCCGTTTGTTTCTGTGGTATAAATTTAGAGCTCTAAGTGGTCTTTTCTTATCCAACCTAATTTCACGGATGAAAAGGGGGGAGAGTTCCCATTAAATATTGTCTTCGTAGAGCTACTGCACAAACATTGCGTGGCATACTCAATTCCCAGCCGCCTTCATGTCATGAAAATTTTCAAGCAATTGTTCTCGCTTCGTTGGATAATTTTCTTTTCTAATTCTGTCCCTTTATTTTTTCATCTTTAGAGTACTAACAGAACAGTAAAGATTGCTTATGTGCTCTTGTTTACCGCTCACAAAAGAACAGACCATATATTTTCAAGGCCATTTTCCATACGACAAGTATTTTCATTGTTTTCTTAATCCTTTGTATGCATAACACCCTTAAGTTACTGGATCCTTGATGTCAGGTGATTCACATAGGAGTTGACTCACTTAAATTGATTCGATAAATTAACTCATAAAGTTTTGATGGAGGTTCAACTGATCACTTAGCTAGCACCTCTCTTGAGGAAATACAGTCAAACCCGGTTAACGCGAAGTCAAAGGGGCCGCTGAAATTGTTCGCGTTAACCAAATTCCGTGTTAAGCGAATAAATTAACGTTGAGTTTTGGGAACTGCGTACACTTCGCGTTAAACGGGATTTCAAGTTAAGCAATTTCGCGTTAATGGGGTTTGATTGTATAATTATTTCCCAACTCAATGCAGCATATATGACGTAAGAGTGAGGTTTTCGACATAAAATTGTTTTTCAAAAATTAACTCACAAAGCTTTCACTTAAACATTAAATGTGGTTTCAATAGGTCATCAAGCCAGCATGTCATCTGGTAAAGTATAATTAATTATTTCCTAACATCATGCATCAAATCTTACGTTAGTTAAGACACTAGAGTGTCAACCTATCTGTAACGAGACTGCCGTCCTATGCATAATCATGTCTATTGTTCATTCTTTTTACAAACTCCATTTATTGTTAGAACCCGGACACTTTCTTATCCAATGCCAGAGACGCTGACTTTTTGAATGTAAAAGATTGTTCATTCTCTTTACAAACACCATTTATTGTTAGAACCCTGACACTTTCTTATGTGTCAAATTCGCTGGCTTTTTGAATGCAAAAGATTTGTTTAATTTCAGAATTTTTTACATTTGTTTTTCACTCTTACTCGTTGGAGGTATAGTTGAGTCTAAAGATCTTATTTGAGACTTTTTACAAATATGAATTTTTACAATTATGAATTACTGAAGTACCAATATCGTTATTCCCAGTTTCCAATTTGACATAGGAACGTCCCCCTTAATACATACATTTTTTTTCGAAAAAATTAATCAAACTAACATGATTTTATGTACACAAAATAAAAGGAAATTTAAACCAAAACAATATTTTCTCTCTCTCTCTTTATTTGGAAATTCTTGTGCAACCACTTCCAATTGTCTCATCCTACTCCTTATTTCCAACTTCCCTCCAAGCAGATCTTTCGTCTCCAACTCAGTTGAATCTCCAAATCATCAGACTGATTGCTTCAATCAAGTAGAATTAAGCTCTGGCGAGTTTCCAGATCAACGAATGACGACGATTGTTACAGTTGAACGTCTGGGGACGATTCAGTTTAGATTTCTTTAAAGAAACGTTCCTTCTTTCCACCTCCAGGTTTTCGATGTCCCAGGTCCTTGATCCGTTGTTTTGACCCAGTGGAGGGGCCTCCCCTCCGTGAGAAACTGGTTCGCTGTTTCAGCAGTCGCCCACATTCACTCGCCCATACAGGCTTCTCCTTGATCATGTTTTATGGTAACATCAAAATACAAGATGTTGATGCAAGAGGGCGACGAACCGGCTTATGCCATGCCATAACGACAAATCGGTATTGCACTCTTTAACCATCACCAGGTTTTTTATTATTATTATTATTTATTAAAGTGCTTTTAGAGGGAGTGAAAGATCCAAGAAATTCAGAGAAGGTAAATTATCTGCTTTACGACCTGCGAGTGTTTTAGCTGTAATTTGGCCAAACTCAATGCTCAGAGGCAAAATATTATGCAAAACTAGATATCTCATTCGATTTTCCCCACCGACGCTCTACTTTACGATTTCGAAAATGATTAGACACGACGGTGAATATGAAATCTAGTCTCGTGTCATTTTTAGGACTGCATAGTACATTTTTTGGGGGATTTCTTCCCTACAGTCAACGAGCTAGAGCTGAACTAGACCTTAGCCAAGCGAGTCAACTTATTTCTGAAAGCAGCGTCTATACGGTACAGTTTTGGAGCTAAACTACGAACCCTAGGCCCTCGGTTTAAATGAATACGAATACCTTTGTTTATGACTTCTTCGCTATTGAACATGAACTGTCCTCATTTCTATTCTGCATGGGCAGTGAAGAGGATGATAAGACCGATTATATTGAAGATAGCACCTCACACTTTTTTTTTTCTTCCTCCACATGCATTGAGGACGTTTTGCGCCTGGATAACTTATTATTTCAAGCAAGAAAAGTAGGCGACGTTACTAAGTTGATACTTTATCTTATGGAAATTTGACTGGCATAAGATGGGATTTTTTTCTTTTTTTTCTTAAAGCTGGCCTTTGTGTTGATTAGTATTTCCTTAATTCACGCGTATACCGCACAGAAGGAGGTCAAGCCAAAAAAAAAAAAAAAATCGCTAAAAGGGAATATTTGCAAAACATGAAAATTAATTAACTAAATTCAATCATCCATATTCGTTCGAGGCTTTATAAAAAGTAAGACTCACTACACTGGAATTTTTTTTTAAATTTTGACTTAAATTTTTTATTTTTTATTTAGAAATTTAGAAGAGAGCAACAGCAATGTAAACAAATAAAAAAAAAATCATTTATATTTTATGTGGTTCTTTTTTTTTACAGTAATGTAAATTCCCACAATAAATTAAATTGTCTATTTTTATAAACCATCAGGACGTAAAACTAAATTCAAAAATATGACTATTTAGCATTGTGTAAAAAACTACCGAATGTTTTTTTTTTTTTCTTCTTTTTCTGAATTGTTCACTACTGATATGTTATATGTCATAATGCAGTTCACATATATTTTTACCTTCTAATTGCCACTTCTGCCATGAAAGGTAAAAGATTATGCTTACTGACTCTAAAAGTTCTCCTAGTCATTTTTTAGTCGTAAAATAATAAAAACCTCAAGGCATCACTTTAGAAATTCTAAGAACTGTTTAATTAACTTTCAATTAGGAGGTAGGGGAGGAGGGTCATGGTGAAACTTTGAGTTTGCATTTGAAGACTGTGGGGGGAAGAACGTTTGATTCAAATTCGTGAATTTTATTACTTTTATAGGGAATCGAGGTGGAATGGTGTCGTTTGGCACTTCAGTTTTACTAACCGATGATAGATCCAAATCACTTCCAATTGTTGAAGCGATCGTCCCTTTTGGTCTTCATTTGCGAACGATATGTATGTAGACATTACATAACAACTTTTTGTTTGACCAAGCGCAAGCTTAATTAAGACCTTACTTTGTCCTTCGCACCTCCCTTCATTAATACCAACAACGTTTTTCTTTAATTGTTTTTTTCTTTAACTGAATAATTGTTTTGGGGAATACACATTACAAAACCAGAAATGAGAAAGAACATGCCCGTGGGAAGCCGGAAGCGGCGTAGTCTCCTCAAACATGGATATATACGTTTGAAAACCGACCTAGTTTCCATCTTTTTTTTTTTCTTTTTTTTTTTTTTCTTTTCCAATGAGTCGTCAAGCGTGTAAATGTAAATTTACTTGTGTTCCGTTCTGTTTGAGTACATTTTTGATGATTTTCTGAGGAGTCGAATGAAAAAGTCTCCGTTCCGCACATTTCGTTAGTTTGTATAGTTTCTTTTAAAAGGTTAAATTACTAACCATCATGTATTAATGACGAATAAAACGATTTTTAATGAAAACACTAGACTGTACATCTGATTCATGGTCTGAATATATTTAGGTCAATCAAAATATCTGGCATCATACACGAAGCATTTGAAGTTCATTTCTAGTATCCTCTGTAAAGCTCCCATTTAAAAAAAAAAACTGTTTTTTTACTCTATATTTAATTTCTAAGAAACTCGTAATGAATTTCTAATTATTGAAGTAGATGGAACTTCTCTTGCAGATACAGAAACTGCACACCAAGGCATACAGTTGTCTATTTTTCTAAAGGCATTTTTACTGCATACACATAATTTTACAAACCACTATTTGATAAATTTCAATGAAATAAAAAGTACTGGTCGAAGAACAAAAACCTAGATCCAGTAGTTAGTGTGCTGTATCATTGAATTTGAACAAGGTACTGAATCCCTTTCAAATTATTTTAAGGAACAAGAAGGTCTTTGATTATACTACTCAAAATCCAAGGTCCTCGCCAAAGCTGTGCTGGGAAAGTATAATCCGAGAAGGGGTACGTCTCCGTCACAGTGTTATTAACCTCGTTCGAAATAACCTCGAAATTCGGCTCTGACTCGATCCCAGCGACTTTCAGAAGGGGAAACCCCCCCCCCCCCCTCCAAAACCAAAGTGCGTCAGTTGCAACTTTTTGCATCCTACATCTTCAATTCTTTACTCCACTACTGGTTTTGTCAGAGCAGCTGAATTCATTCTCGAATGGTTATAGAGTGGGCGAGCTGAGACAGATTCGAATATTCTTGGCGACAGGAGCTGGAGATTTTTTTCGTGATTTTTTTCGTGAGGTAAAAAAGTGCCGAGGGCTTTCGTTTTGAATTGAAATTTTTAATTACCCCTTCACCGTGATGTGAGGGTGCTTTTGTGTAGATTAGTATTTTGACGGTCTTTTAGATCTGCATTGGACATTACCTTAAAATGTCTGATTTTACCTTGTATGTCAAACCGTTATTTGAGGAACAATCGAAGGTTTTTAAACAGTCGAATATTGTTGGTGTGTATGTATGTTAGTGTTTGTTGTCGCGATATTTACCTGAGTGAAATATTTATATCGAAAAAATATACTTCAATCAGTATTCAATCAGATACTAAAAAAAAAAATTTATATTTTAATTTAGTTAAAATACTTTGGCAAAACTGAAAACTAAAATTGTTTAATTCTTTTTTTATCGTTACATCCTGCGCTTCACCATTTTGCTTTTATTCTATTTTTAGATTTCACCCTGCATTAATGTAGAAAAAAGCTTTTACAAAGCCTCTGTCCTTCTATCTGTCCAAGAACAACATTCTCAACAAAACTGTAAATGCTACTGACTAGTCAAGTGAAAAGTCTTGTCGTGATGAATTTCATACCATTTCGAAATTGATTACCCATAGTCAATTTGAAAATTAGTAGAATAACATAAAATTCAAATTCGACCGAAAATTGCTTTGTAATTCTATTGTTGCGTTGACGGGTTCGAAAGATTTAAAGCCAAAGCAGATCAAAACTTGCAGATATTTATTCCAATATCACTCTTCACAGATTCCTTTACAACTCCAGAACTTCTCGTTCTAGTAGACAGAACACAGATCTTTTCACAACGATAGAGCACAAAACAGCAGTTAAAAACTTGACAACACAACTGCTAAATCACTGCAAAAGACAATGCAATACAGTTCACTTTCGGAACTCTCTGAACCCTCACTGAGACTCAGTAATTCCAGTCAACTAATTCAGTGGCTCAAAATCAACAACTAACTAACCTCCTCGGCCGACTTATATAGGAGTCAAACCTTCTTGAGACTTCTATACTAAACTTCAACTTAACTAGACATCACTTAGACGATAGATCGTCACAGTGCTCATAGGTATTTAATCCATTTTGGCGGAGTGAAGACATAATTCTCGCCAAACCTTATAGCCTTTTGTTCTCTACAGGGTTGTGGTTTGGCGAACATTATGCTTTCACGCCGCCAAAATGGATTAAATACCTAGGAGCACTGTGACGATCTACCGTCTAAGTGATGTCTAGTTAAGTTGAAGTTTAGTATAGAAGTAGATATTTGGAGAACTTTCCAGATCGTAGTCGAAAAGTCCTATACATATACATGATCTTATATGTACATGGTCCTATACATGTACATGAGGACCGAAAATGTCGCCAAATGGTCGCCAAGTTTGCCAAATTTTCTCGCCAAATTTGGTGACAAAAATTAGTCGCCAAAACCATCGCCAACTTGGCTCTATCTCGCCAATTTGGCGAGATTGCCATTACCATAATGTTAAATGCCTTGCTCCTTAAAACTCGCTTCCCAGAGTTACCTCTGTAAAACTCGTTATCAAGCAATAACGCCCATATTGCCGGGAAACCAACTTAACGACGAACTATTGCACTGCCTTATGCAAAATGTACATAAATCTTCTTATTTACAAAATTAACACTACGAAATATTTACAAATATACAAAAATTCGTAACACTATCGACTTTTACATCTTGACTGAAAAAAGTGATATTGAATTGAATCTTGGATTTTTTTGTTGGCAAGTTTTCTCGCCAAATTCGTCGTCATACTCACAAAATCAGTGATATTTTGTATTTAAAAACTAGGGGTGTGGAACATCGCACAACTTTCAATCTCTATATATATAAGGCAAAGCCCTCACTCATCACTAATTCGCCCACTTCCCACATCTCTGAAAATTGGTACAAATATCAACAATGATAAGCATAGAAAAAGTAAGCTATTCCGATCTCGATTAACCCACTTAAGGGGTCGAAATAGGGTTAAACGTTACAAACGAAGGATATTCGAATGTCCCACTTCCCATATGTCCACAACTCTGAAAATTGGTACAAATATCAACATTGATGAACATAGAAAAAGTAAGCTATTCCGATATCGATTAACCCACTTTAAGGGGTCGAAAAGGGATTAAACGTTCCAAACGAAGGATATTCGAATGTCCCACTTCCCATATGGTCACGATTCTGAAAATTGGTGCATATATTAACAATGGTAAACATAGAATAATTAAGCTACTCCGATCTCGATTAACCCACTTTAAGGAGTTGAAAAGGAGTTAAACATTCCAAATGAGAACTATTCCAATGTCCCACTTCCAATTTGGTCACAAGTCTGAAAACTGGTATAACTGTCAACAAACGTAGAAAAATTTAGCTATTCCAATCTCGATTAACCCACTTTAAGTGGTGGAAAAGGAGTTAAACGTTCCAAACGAGGGATATTCGAATATCCCACTTCCCATTTGATCACAATTCTGAAAATTGGTGCATATATTAACAATGGTAAACATAGAAAAAGTAAGCTATTCCGATCTCGATTAACCCACTTTAAGGGGTCGAAAAGGGGTTGAACGTTCCAAACGAGGGATAATCGAATGTCCCTCTTCCAATATGGTCACGTCTCTGAAAATTGTTGCAAATGTCAGCAATGGTAAACATAGAAAAAGTCATCTATTCCAATCTCGATTAACCCACTTTAAGGGGTCGAAAATGGGTTAAAAGTTCCAAACGAAGGATATTCGAATGTCCTACTTCCCGTACGGTCATAACTCTGAAAATTGGTACAAATGTTAACAATGGTGAACATAGAAAAAGTAAGCTGTTCCGATTTCGATTAACCCTCTTTAGGAGGTGGAAAAGGAGCTAAACGTTCCAAACGAGGAATATTCGAATGTCCCACTTCCCATTTGGTCACAATTCTGAAAACTGGTATAAATGTCAACAAACGTAGAAAAATTAAGCTATTCCAATCTCGATTAACCCACTTTAAGTGATGGAAAAGGGGTTAAACGTTTTAAACGAGGGATATTCGAATGTCCCATTTCCCACATCAGGGGTCTATGCAGAAGGATATTTGGGTCCTTTTAAGGACCCTTCACAAAAATCCATGTTTAAAAAACGGACCCTTCACAAAATTCCATAATCAACAAAAGGACCCTTCACAAAATTCTATAATCAACAAAAGGATCCTTCACAAAATTCCATGTCCAACAAACTGAACTTTCACAAAATTCCAAGTCAAAAATATGAAACCTTCATGATATTTCCAGTTTGAAAACGGACCAATTACAAAGTTTGTTTTATGCCAAAAGGAGAAAACGGCTCACTTGCCCACCTGTTGGTTTTAAGGAAGTGACGTCATGGATGCCAAACCATATGCTCAAAATATATAAAATTGGAAATTTTTCACAAAATTGACATTTTTTCACAAAAATAGGACCCTGTAAAAAAAACCTGGTTAGACACCTGCACATGGTCAGAACATTGAAAATTTTGCAAATGACAAAAAAGCCAAACATAAAAAAAGTTAGCTATTCCGATCATGATTAACCCTCATTAAGGGGTGGAAAAGAGGTTAAACGTTCCAATCGAGGGATATCCGAATGGCCCACTTCCAATGTTATCACAATTCTGATATTTGGTGCAAATGTTAAGAAGGGAAATTATAGTAAAAATTAGTTATTAGTTAAAATTATTAAAAAGATCCAAAGGGTTATAAACGAGGGATATTCAAATGTCACATTTCCAATATATTCTCAATTATTAATTTTGGAGAAAATGCGAACAAAGGAAAGTTCCTATTTTGATCATTCAAATTGTCGGGATCGAAATGGAAGCAAGCGTCTGAAGTCTAGTATAAATGAATGTCTTTTGATTGCAAAAATGCACATGGTAAAATTTCGTAGCTCAGCACGGGTATTCAGCTTCAGAAATATTACTCTATATTTCTTATGTGAATGTGTGTCTTTTACCGTTTTTATGTTTCCATCATTCGTTTAGAAAAAAATGGCTAGTGTGGCGATATTTTTTGCTATAATTTTTGGCGATATACTTTTCGATAATCCTTATATTATCATTTCTTATAAGTCAAACTGAGAAGAGGAGAAAAAACGATCGTTTATAAACTATGTTCAAGTAAAGAGATATCTGTATTTAAGGCATTCTTTTTGCAACTTTTCACGCCCTTAAAGTATTTTTAAGAGAAATTCGGAGTTGGGGATGTTTAGAACACCTTAAGAGGCATTATTACAGCGATTTTGAACAAAATCGTTTGAGCCGTTTTTTAGCAATTACTGAAAAACATAATTTTTTTAAAAGGCAACTACCTTATGCGTAAGTCCTTGGGCCATCATCAACCTGGACACCAAATTTTAACATCGTAGGTCAATTTGTTCGGGAGTTATGCTGACCACAGACACATAGACACACAGATCGATTCCCCCCCCCCCCCATTTTTTTTTTTTTTTGACCGAATCCTATACTTTCATTACCCTATGTATTACATACGGATAATTGAAAGTAAAAACACCTCCGAATTAACATATTTATGTTTTAGCTAGGGGTGTCTAGGGGGATAAATTGGTAAATAATGAGGAGGCAGTTTGGCTTTTCATCGTTCTTTTAATGAACGATTTAGAGTTACAAGAGGCTGTTAAGCCTTTATTAAAGATTCGCCTGCATCTGAAGAGGTCCTCGCAGCATCTAGAGTCCGAATCCGAATGTAATGCTCCGCATCTGCGCTGCTCTTATAAAGCACGGTGGCGCCACTGTCGCTACGGGTGGCGCTGCTGCTTACTGATTGAGTATTATACGACACTCGGGCATCCTGGACATAGTTCGACCTCGAACTAATATTTGCAGTGGAATCTGAAAATATATCAAAAAGAAAAAAAAGAGAAAAAAAAAATAACACAGATTTTACAATGTCTTCTTAACTTTTCACAACACTGTGAAAGATGAAAAGTTGAAAATGTAAAAGTTCACAAATGTTCTGTTTGACATCAGGACATTTTTTTAAAAAAATAAACTGTCAATGTTTTAAATGTTCTTGACTATAACTAAACTTGAAGAAAAAAAATGTCAATAAAATGTTCTTGACTGATGAAAATTAAAGGAAAAATGTCAATAAAAAGTTCTTGACGATCACTAAAACTTGAAGAGGGAAAAAAATCACAATCAACAGTTTGTTGATTTAAAAGTCACTAAAAAAAAAAACACAAAGTTTTTTTATGTTCCTTCCCAACTCTTCATAAAATCAACAGCAGTTGAAGTAAAGTTCGGGCCGTCATGAATCCCTGTCTTCTTAACATCATACCTGTCGTTTGGTCTTACCTTCGTGACTTCATAAGGACCAAAAAATCTGGGTCTTAATTTCAGGCCTGCTCCAAATTGTGTTCTTTTTATTGCCACGTTATCACCTACGTTGTATATTTTAGCTTCTTTTCGGTGTTTATTATAATGTTGTTTACTATTTTCTTGAAGTTTTAAAATATTTGACTTAGCATATTCTCTTATTTGCGATTTGTTTTGAATTAATGTTTGTATGTGTTCCTGTTCAAGTGTTTCTTTAATGTGAAGATCATCTTGATTTTTCATTTTTATTCCCGTTAATAATTCGAATGGTGTGTATTTTGTCGATAGAGAAATAGTACTGTTGATGATTCGTTGAACTGAGGATACATGTTTATACCATTTAGTTGGATCTTCAATAGAAAGCTTCGTTAAGACGGGGATTAATGTCGCGTAAAATTTTTCTGCTTGACCATTTCCACGGGAAACACCTGTTGTAATGGTGATATGTTCGACATTTTCGTCTTGGCAATATTTTTGAAATTCTTTCGATGTGAATGCTGAAGCTTTATCAGAAATTATACGTCTTGGATTTCCAAATGTTGTTTGCTGGTGTTTTAATTTTTCAAGAGCGTCATTTGTTGAAGTCGATTTGACGGGGTAAATCCAAATAAATTTTGTGAATGCATCTACGACAGTAAAAATGTGTTTATAATTCTTATTAGTTGATGTAAGAGGACCCAAGAAATCAATATGAAACGTGTCAAGTGGCGCATCTCCTTTTGGAATGGGATGTAAAAAACCTTCTTGTTTGCCAGATTTTCGAGATGATAGTATGCATTGTACACAATTTGAAATTACGTTTTCTACTACTTTTCGTATGTTAGGAAAATAAAATTGTTGTTTAACGAGAGTTTCTGTTTTGTTTATGCCGAAATGACCTTTAGAATGTTCAAGTTGCACTATTTGATTTTGCATATCGAATGGTATTATCAACAGTTCTTGGTCATCGACCAATTTATAAAGAACGTTATTTTTTAATACGTAATCTGTTGTCGCTGACTGTTCAAGTAATTGTTTGATACTCGATGTGAATTCGTCTTTTGCTTGTGCTTCTCTGATTTTCTGTGTCATTGTGTTGTGCTGCAAAACCATGACAGGATAACGGCTGAGGGCATCTACATGACGCATTTGTGTACCTGGCCTGTGGAGTATTTCATAGTTAAATTCTTCTAAGAAAAGAGCATATCTTGCTATTTTAGGTGGCAAGTCTCGTTTTGACATTGTCTGTTGAAAAGCTTGGCAATCTGTATAGATTTGAAATTTAATTCCTATTAAGTAATGTCTGAATTTTTTCAGAGCTTCAACAATAGCTAATACCTCTAACTCGTAACTAGAATATTTTTCTTCTTGGGGAGATGTTTTTCGACTCATAAAATGTATTGGATGCATGTTATTATCTGAATCGCTTTGAAAAAGTATAGCTCCAAACCCTTTAGAACTAGCATCACAATGTACTTGTAAAGGGAATCCCTGTTTATAAAGGTGTAATACAGGTTCTGATGATAGGGCTTGTTTTAAGGTAAGGAAAGCTTGTTTTTGATCCTGACCAAAATGAAATGGAACTTTATCTCTTAACAGGTCACTCAAGGGTCTAGCGATTAGTGCATAATCCTTGATGAATTTACGAAAATAGCCACTTAAACCTAAAAATGATTGAATGTGTTTTTGTGTTTTAGGTTCTGGAAAATTTATAACAGAGCTTGTTTTAGCTGTAGAGGGACGAATCGTACCCTTCTCCAAGATATGACCAAGAAAATTAATCTTCCGTTTTAGGAAATTACACTTTTTAAAATTTAACTGAAGTCCATAACTCGATGCTACTTCAAAAACTCTTTTAAGTTTAGAAATACCTTCTGCTTCAGTTATTGAGGGAATTAAAATATCATCCATGAAAATAACAACACTTCCTTCGTTTAACAGTTCTCTAAACACTATTTGTATAAATTTTTGGAAGACAGAGGGTCCGTTACTGGTTCCGAACGGAACCGAATTAAAGACATACTGGTTATTATGTGTAACAAAACTGGTATATTTACGACTATCAGCATGCACTTTGATGTGAAAATATGCATTTTTCATATCTACGTTCGAGAAAAACATAGCTCCTTGTAATTTATTAAAAATATCTTCGATGAGCGGCAGTGGAAACCTTTCTTTAATTGTTTTTTTATTTAACTGGCGATAATCGACGCAGATCCTGGTGCTGCCATCTGGTTTCTTAACAAGAACTAAGGTGCTGAATAATCGGATGTCTCTTCCGAAATAATACCATCTCGTAACCATTGATTTATTTGTTTCTCAACTTCTATTTTTTCAGAATCGGTCATTCTTCGTGGACGATGAGATATCGGTAGGTCGTCGGAAAGAATTATCTTCATTTGTAAATTAGTATCCTTAATTTTATTTGGCTTATAAGATTTAATAATATCTTCGACTTCCTTACGATAAGAAATATTTGTTATGTGCGAAAGATCAATTTCAGAATAAATCGCATCACCAATTGTAAATATATAAAAATCCGAAATTTTTTCCAACTCATCATTCATTTTTTCTTTATGAGCGCTTTTTATTTCGAAAGGATCATATTCCGATTCAGTAGTTTTTTTATTTTCTGTATTAGTCATAGACGAAACAGATTTCTTGTAGAAGCAATCCATTGGCGAAGGCACTTCGTCTTCAGCAGGAATTTCGCAGGAATTCAAAGTGGGGCCACAAAGGTCAACTGCTTGAGATTGGAAAAGAGTATTTCCCTGCAAAGATGGAATGTTAGTTGCATACATGTGTGGGTGTCTATTTTTAGAATCGCTATAGTTTCCTTCTTCTGAAGATGTGGAATGTAGATTTTTTGCGTTTGTAATTTTATTTTCTGTTGTTACGTAATCAGATTTTTTTGGCATGTGTGGAAGTTTATCTTCGTAAAAAGTTTGATTTTGGATATTTTTTCTTTTTCTCTTCGATATTTTGAAACAACTTGGTTCCGGTTATTGGAAGGGGGTTTGTAGATTGTCCTTGACATGAATAAAGATTCTGATATATCTGAGGGGGGATTATTAAATCTTTACTTATATTTTCGCAGACGGCTGCTGTAACGATTATAGAATTTTGTGGGTGTTTTGGAAGAGATAATTTTATTTTAGCAAGTTTTGCTTCTTGTTCCATGAAAGCACCCTCTAAAATAATGTTACCGTCATACTTCGTATTTTCCGGTACGCATGAAGATTTGACACACACGATAACACTTCCTGAATCAATCAAAGCACTTACTTCAGTGTCATGAACAAGAATATTTTCGTATTGTAATTTATTTAAAAATCTTTCGGGAATAGTTTGTTTTTGCGTTTCGACTTTACAAACGGGATTTTCGTTTGAGTTGTATTGCCGTTGAAAATTATTATTTCCGCTTCTAGAATTGAATCTCTGATTGTGGTGACCTCTGAAATTGTTATTCGGTCTTCGAAAATTTTCGCTTTGTGTTTGATTACTGTTCCGATATCCATTTTTGTTTTTATTTTCGAATGGACGGGGATTTATTTCACTTAGTGATTTGTGCTTGGAGGCAAAATAAATATCGCATTCTTTTGAAAGTTCTGCTGGTTTGAACCAGTTTTCTCCTTGGCGAATTGAAATATGTGATTGGGTGTCTCTATCTAGGGAACTAAATAATTTATCGGAAATCATTAACTCGCACACTGATTCGAAGTCTTTGACATTTCTTAATCTACAATAATATTCAAACGCCGTAGTTAATCTAGATGAAAATTGGACGTGTGATTCATTTGGTAATCTTTGAGCACGACGGAAATTTAAAAGACAGTCTGTTGCCGTTGGTTGAAATTCTCGCAAAATAATGTTCTTAACTTTTTCATAATCTTGTAGTTCGTTTTCTGGTATGTACAGTAAAATGCGATTTGCACGCTCTCCTAAAATATTAATAAGAATTTCCGATTTAAATTCCTGAGGTACATTTTTTGTTGTATAGGCACGTTCCAATGATTGAAAAAAAAGATTAAAATTTTCTGGTTTAGTCGAAACCGGCATACTAAGAGTTTTAATGCTTCTTATCAGATTTTCAATGTTCGGGGGTGATGTTTCGAATGTTGTGTTCGTGTTTCTAAGTTCGGTTTGGTTTGTTTCTGAAGTATTTCTGATCGCTGCGAGTTCAAGTTGCTTTTCGATTTGTGCTAATTTAGTTTTTTCGATTTCCAATTTGTTTTCTTCGATTGTTTTTGATTGCAGGAGCTTAATTTTTTCGAGTTCTATTTTGTTTTCTTCGATTAATTTTGCCTTTCTTTCCTCGACAGTTGAATAAATGAGATCCTTAATGAAATCAGGTTCGCTTTTGAACAAATCATTTTTCTCAATTAGTTCTTTTAACTTAATTATTGTGGCACCTTCCGGTACTATCGCGCCTAGTTCCTGGGCGACCTGTATGAGATCCTCTTTTTTCGAATGCTTATACATTTTAAATAATAAATTTTAGATCCTACCTCCACTGTTGAGGGTTTACCGTCGATGACTGTAGATGTGAAGTTGCATTTGCTGGGGCCCACAGTACCTCGCTTTTAGGCTATCCATTTGCTGAAACTTGATCACTAGAAATAGTAGCACCACACTTTTCGATGCACACGATGCGTTACACTTTTTAGAGCACAATCGATGCACAAATGTGATGAAACACTTGTGATGTTGGTTTTGCTGCGTTGCTTGTTGGGAAGTGGACGTTGTGTTGGTCCCCGTTGAATCTCCCAGTGTGTGACAGGAAAGGCTGTAACTTGTTTGCAGTCGAAGAGGATGAAGAGGGAACAAACTCCGGTATTTCAGAAGGGTTGAAGATCGAAGGGGACGAGAAAACTCCGGATGGCTTTCCTGTGAGGTGAAACGCTTCGCTCTTCGTCTTTCTTTCGGGGCGCTGCAGGGATGATTTTCTGGAGCGGTGTGGTTCCGCTGGTGTTGGAAAGGCAACGTTGTGGAAGGTCGTTTTTTCGTTTTCTGCTCTTTTTGGCGGCGTTGTTGCTTGTAGATTCACGAGGCGTTGAGTTGGCCTTTCGATGATTTTGTTGCTCCTTTGTTGAAGATTGCTGCACTTTGGAAGGGTTGCTCCTATATCGATGATTCTTACGCTTTTGGAGGGGTTGCTCCGATAGTGTTGACTGCTACACTTTTGTGGAGGGGTTGCTCCGATAGTGTTGACTGCTACGCTTTTTTGGAGGGGTTGCTCCGATGACTGCTACGCTGTTGGAGGGGTTGCTCCGACATCAAATACTGCTACGCTTTTTTGGAGGAATTACTTCTCTTTGAAGGATTGCTGCTCTTCTTCCAGCATTTTTGTTTTAGTAGCCGTTACTTCTCGTTGCGAAACGAACAGAGTTCAGGACCGGTTGAGCCCCCATGTTTTAGCTAGGGGTGTCTAGGGGGATGAATTGGTAAATAATGAGGAGGCAGTTTGGCTTTTCATCGTTCTTTTAATGAACGATTTAGAGTTACAAGAGGCTGTTAAGCCTTTATTAAAGATTCGCCTGCATCTGAAGAGGTCCTCGCAGCATCTAGAGTCCGAATATAATGCTCTGCATCTGCGCTGCTCTTATAAAGCACGGTGGCGCCACTGTCGCTACGGGTGGCGCTGCTGCTTACTGATTGAGTATTATACGACATTTATTTTGCCGACAACCGGCATTTTTTACCGGCAACTTTAACAGGGGAAATGTCAGTCATTGAATCTCGCACATTCTGAATGATAGTAACTGTCACAATCCGACTTTAATAAGTCAGATAATGACAGATTTCTGAAGAATCCAATTAATCCAATTTCTCACTTGACATCTACTATTAAGGTTCGTAAAATGTGTTTCTCTGCTAAATTATTATTCTTGTGAAAACCAACTTTTGGGTTATAATGCTTTATAGTTTTAAAGGTTATTGATAATAGTTTTAAAAAATATTAAAATTCAATACAATAAATTCAAATACTTTATTAGGAAAATATACCGGTAAAACACTTCTAACAATTTAAAAAAAAAAAAAAGATTATTATTATTTTTATCAACTTTTCTTTACAAAAGTTTTCGGAAGAAACTGTTCATTTCGGTCAATGATATTTCATACACAGTCCAAAGGCATCTTGCCAAATGTTTGTCGCATCATCATATCAAGATCTTTCTCAATAAAATAGCTATGTGCCTGGAATACATTTATACCTTTCGGTTAAGCTAAGCGTCACGGAGGGATGTTGTCTTACATACCTAAAAATCCGTCAGCTGCTTCTTATCAAACATCATCTCGAAGACTTCGTGCACGAAGTACGTAAGGTTAAATATTTTCACTCTCAAGCGTGTGATGTCTTTAAGTCAGCCCAACAACAAAACCAAACTTGTGTTTTCTGCTCATTAATTCATGTAATCCAACACCTTTCAGGCACGCTAACTGCCCCTGAACAGAAAACGAGGGGTGAGGGATTTCTTCCAAACTTGAACCATTTGTTTTGTCTCGGACGACTTTCTAATAATTTTTTTCCCCCTTTTTAAAGTCAGTTGAGGATTCTTGTATGTTTTGGCCTGTAGTTTCGGTATTACTCTCATTCTGTTTCAATGCTACATTTTCTCAATACCATGTGATTCCATGCATCTTATTATTGCATCTTATTCCTTTCTCTTAAGGAGAGTTGGTACCCTCTATGCCCGTGATGTTAATTTGACATATTTCATGTACATTTTTCTTAGAAAGTAATTGACATCAAATCCTCTATTTTTTGGTGCATTTAGCAAACAGTTGTTATTCTACTGAAATGTTCTTTTAATTGTAATTCCTTAACTTTTTTTTTTAATGAAGTAGTATGAAGTTTTAATATGTACAAATACATAAAAGGAATGTGTGTGGTAAAAATTTTAGGTGAATAGTTTGTGCAATTTCTGAGGAAAAGGTTCATGAGTAATGAAAAATGTAGTTTTGAGAAAAACGCATTTTCAAGAAAACTTAACTTACACTAATAGTTTCCAGTTTTGTAATTAAAAAATTATTAAAAATACTTCTAAATGAGGTATTATTACAAATAAGGTATTATTTTAACGGGAATAATTTTAAATTTTAATAAACTCAAAGTTATATTACTGTACAATTATATGTATGACTATTTCATTTGATGTTTTTTATGTGCGAACTAATATTTTAGCTCACAAATATTTTTCTGCTCCAAAGTTAATTTATGCTGGAAGGGGTTAAAACCTCGCATCCTCAGCGAGACCTCAAAATCACTTCCTAATTCAATATCCTCTATCTCCGTGTGATTCACAAAACACTCGACAAGTCTTCCGTGACAAAACATGTTTTGGGAGTTAAATCTCTTTGTTTACTTTGAAACGAATTGGAAGGACCCCATATTATGACCTGGATTCACTTTGTCACAAAGTGATTGCCTGCTTTGATGGATAACTTACATGAATACTACTTTCAGCGAAGAGAAATATTCAAACTTTTGGAAAGCGTGGAAAGAAAAAAAACTGAAGAAAAGTACTGGATAATTTAGAAAGTTATAAAACTTGTCCTGTTTTATTCCCAGCATAGGTGCGACAGGCACAACTTTTAGAAACGGATAGACCTGATGTGATTTTGGCATGTTCTTTTCATAAGTCAGGTTGTCTGGGTAGCTCCATACTGCATGAATTTATCAATTTTTTAGTTGCCTTTGTAAAAAGAAAGAAAACCTCAAAAATAGTAATTTTGAAATAAATAGTTGCTTTCGGTCCTTCTTGATCTGGTAGAAGAAAACGCAAATGAGTAACGCCCAAATAAAATTTTGAATCAAAATTTAATTTGTGAAAATTCGATAATAAACTATCTCAAATTGGTAATAATCAATAATATGATTGGAATAGTGTTCGTGAACTCTCAAATTTTTAACGTTTGTGTTCAACCACTTCCTTTAGCTTTAACATGTTTTTTATTTATTTTAAAGAACAATTTTGTTGATATTTGATTATATTTTTGTCGATTGTGAGTATTTTTCACGTTGTTTTGTAAGTTCCTTTTGCATTTTTGTATGCGTATATTCTAACTAAATAATAGAAGAAAAAGAATAAAGTGATTTAGAATAGAATATAAAGATGGATATGCATACATTAATGAAGAGGTTTTTCAGTAGTTTGGTGCAATTAACCTGAATAACATGCTTTACCAAAACATTCTATTAATCCAACTAGGCCAACATGCCATTCCAACTAAATAAACTCAATAATAGTTCCATTTTCTGCACAAAGAGTAGATTTAAAAAATTAAAAAATAAAAACTTTAAATCCCCTTTTATGTGGAGAGCAAAAAAAAAAAAAAAATTATAATACTAATAATCCCAGACTTTTTTTATAACAAAAACAATGTTTCTTCACGGTGACTGAGCTGCTGCTGAAAGTTCTCTTTGATAATGATGTAGAATCCCATTTGCGAGTCGTCTGACGATTAGGTAATTCTATTCTGTAATTAAATGGATAGTTAGGGCTCGGGGACATGTTTAAGAATGAAGATAGGAAGTGGGAAGAACGATTGAGTTCGGATTCAGGCGTGTTATTCGGCTTTAACTGAATCCCGCAGCACCTCTTTTGAAGGTCAGAAGGCTATTTAAGTTCATCATCTGACTCAAGGATAAAAGAATATATGAACTGACGCAGAATAAACGCCTTTCCCGTGGGGAAGCATTGTTTTGACTCGCTAGCAGATTGGTGTGTGCCGACAGTCCAGTGTCTGGATACCTGAAGTGTTTTTATTAACCTCCACTACGGAGCGAAAAAATTATGAATCGATATGAAACAATTGTTGCATACATAGCCACAAATTTTAGCTTCGTTTTAATCCATTTAAGTTATTTTTGTAAAGTATTTTTACTTCTCAACGCTTATTAACTACTTAGTTACTAAGCGATGAGGAAGATTTTTCTTTCCGAACCCTTTCATGCGAATTTAGCTTCGCACTTTGGCTCTCCACGTGGTAGTTGACCTATGTTTATTTAAATCGATTAAAAACTAACTATTTAATGTGTTCTATTGTTTAGTTAAATCCTAAAGCACAACATCCTCCTCCGTTAGAATATTTTTGACTGTAACTTTTATGTTTTGCTTGGATACCTACAAAAGCAAAATGCTTGTAAATCTCAACTCGAAGATGCGTTCTTATTTAAAATATTAATATAATTTTTGGACACAAAAGTTTTCGCAATATTTAACAAACTAATATTTGTTGAGTTTTGAAAGCGATAAAGTTGACAACGTCAGTTTGGAGCATCAGTGATACGGTAACTATGGGGGATATGCCTATGGAGATGGTCTCAAAAAATTTCTTTCACGTATTGTTAATTGGTTGGTAAAAAAATTTGGTTTTTTGATATTAGATTTTTCGATGAACGTTGTAAGCAAAATACCTTTATTACAAATACTGTTATTCGCTAGTCGTCAAGAGGAGGCAAATGCCTTCTAAGAAAATTTGTTTGGTTTTTTGATATTAGATTTTTCAATGAACGTTGTAAGCAAAATACCTTTATTACAAATACTGTCATTCGTTAGTCGTCAAGAGGAGGCAAATGCCTTCTAAGAAAATTTGTTTGGTTTTTTGATATTAGATTTTTCAATGAACGTTGTAAGCAAAATACCTTTATTACAAATACTGTCATTCGTTAGTCGTCAAGAGGAGGCAAATGCCTTCTAAGAAAATTTGTTTGGTTTTTTGATATTAGATTTTTCAATTAACGTTGTAAGCAAAATACCTTTATTACAAATACTGTCATTCGTTAGTCATCAAGAGGAGGCAAATGCCTTCTAAGAAAACTCCACTGTTATGGGAATAAAGGAAATTTGAAAAAAAAAAAAAAAAAAACTAGGGGTATGGAACATCGCACAATTTTCTATCACACTATAATATTGGTCATTGCATTAAAATTTATGTTGTTATTTACAGTTTTCATATTTTCACTCATTTAAATAAAAATGCCCAGTTTGGCGATATTTTGGGCAATAATTTTTACATAGATTTGTTAAAAGAACCCACGCCAAGATGACGAAATTGGCGTTGTTATTTTATAGAAATTACATTGCACTTTCTCATGCGTGTTACAGAAAAAATCAATCGTTGATGGGCGGTAGTCAAAGGCAGAGAGCTCTGTGTTAAAGCCACTCGTTTTTCAACTCTTTACGCTTTTGTCGTATTTATACGAGAATTTCGGAGGTTTCGTTTTGGAGACTAATTTTTGTGGCAAAATTTGGCGAGAAATCGCCAAACTTGCCGACCATTTGGCGACATTTTTGGTCACCATGTACATGTATAGGACTTTTCGACTATGATCTGGAAAGTCCTCCAAATTTTTATCTGTAGAAGATTCACGAAGGATTGACTTTCCTATATTAGCCCGGCCATGAGTCCGTTAGTTGACGGGAATTACTGAGTTGAGATACTGAGTTAGCTGTCTCTCAGTGAGCATTCAGAGTAGTTCTAAAGCGAACTGTATTGCATTGTCTTTTGCGGCGATTTGTAGCAGATGTGAAGTTTTTTTATTGCTGTTTGAGCTCTATTGTTGTGTAAAGAGCTGTATTGAGTCTTCTAGAACGAGAAGTTCAGGTTTTGTAAAAGAATCTGTGAAGAGTATATCGGAATAAATTTCTGCAAGTGTTAATCTGCTTTGGCTTCAAATCTTTCGAACCCATCCATGCAGCAATATGAACAGGGTAGTGAATTAAAAAAAAAATGAGCTAGGCACCTTTCACCAGTTTCAATTGTGTTGGTATCCATAATAATATTTTTTTAACCTTTAATTAATACGCTTTTTATTCAAATTATTAGCTAGCCATCCAATTCTTTAACTTCTAGTTTGTTTACAAAATGGACTGTTAGGGTGGCAGCAAAAATAGAGACGTTCGTGGGAGACGAAGCAAAGCATAATTTAACAAGATTTCCATGATTCACCAGAAGTAAAAAATAGTAAACGAGCTTATAAACCAAACAATCCTGTTTTCAAACCAGGGTGGAAACTTTTTTTTCATTGCGTCTTATTTGTCGGTGACTTGAATAGCGTGCTTTGTTCTGGGAGATCCGTTTAGAATGCTGGTTACTGGACTGGAATTAAAGAACTGCCAACATAGCAAGGTTTTTTTTTTTTTTTTTTATGCTGCTTGCTCCCGCCTGAAAGCTTTTATTTTTCATATTTTTTTTATTTCTTGGGGATTTTTTCCACCGTTAAAATCTGTTTCTCGGTCGAACAAAGTAAAGCGGAATTGTGTGGAACAGGTGGCACTTGCTTGTTCCCGTGACCTTGAGATGTTAGAAGAGGCGTCAGGTGTGGGCTGTGCTTCTCGTCAATGAATCTAATCAATGACGTACACAGGGTGGGGCTCAAGGGGCTTTAGCTTTCCCCCTCTTTCGAACCACGACGCATGCATTTGCAAATCACTGTGCCACTAAAGGGGGAAAAAAACCTGAAATTTCCACAAAAAAAATATTTTCCCTTCACATTCACCTAAAGCTGTGATGAGGTCATGGTTTTCTTTCATTTTCAAGGGGCGCAAAAGTGGGGCAGATTTCTCTTCAGGAATGAGTTTTTCTCTTGATGATTAAATCACTATTCGATGTCCAGATCTGATCGATAGCGATGTTCTGATGTTGTACAATCCTCGTGTAGCTCTTGTGCTAAAAACTCTCCAAGCTTGTAGTAGCTCTAAGTAACTTGATTCTCTCAGTGTTTGTTCCGTAAAACACTAAGCAACAAGTTGGGAATTCTTTTTTTAAATGAATTAACAGAATTCCTAAAGTATGTGTAAGATGTTACTAGGCCTCTCATTTGTTTGTTTGCCATGATCCATTTTAATAACAACGTTAATTTAGTCTGAGGGGTGGTGGAATTGAATTTTTTATTATTATTGTTATTATTTCATTCATGTATCAGACCAGGCAACATTTTCCCCTTCGAGATTTTTTCTTGACGTACCCGAAAAACCCAACCGACCCTAGCACACAAAATATGTTTACGAATGATGACATAAAATAATGCCATATAAAGTACCCCTTGAACTTATAACACATGTTTTACTTTGGACGCTTTTGACAAGTGTACTTTGTAGAAAAACAAAAAAAAAAACTTGTGTATATCCGGAAACATGTAAGCGTAGCAGCCATAAGATCAGTAACAGTCTCATAATACGGGCTTTGTTCAGAGTTATGTCATTCTCTTTTTGTACATTCAGATACGTTTGAATAAAAACAGAACACCAAGGTCAAAGTCGCAAAAGATTGCGTTTGCATTGCACCATTAAATTGTGGTGTGTCGTGTGTTTTAAATCTTTCATGCAAAAGGTTTTAAAGAATATTAATTAAAACAATTGGGATTTCATTGTGCTTGTTTATATTTCATTTTGATTTCTTAAGGAACTCTATGCATCACAAAGTAAAAAATAATTTCCCTCCAAGATTTTTCCCGACTTTCGCAACCAATCTATCTGATGTTTTTTACTAAATTATAAAAGTACTTTTTTTTTCTATTCTTAAACATATTGAAACTTTCTAACATTTGTTACCCAAAAAAGTACTAAGTTTACAATGAATAAATACCGTTTTAACTTTAGAATTCGTATGTTTAAGAGATAGCCTAAGAGACCTAATTCAGTAAAGGTACAATTTTCCCAACTATCATACAGCCCATTAATGCAGAACTGAACCCTTGTAATAAACGTACTGGGACAATTTCTTTGACCGCCTACCCTCTCCCCAAGTATTCTTTATACAAATAAAGTTTTTTTTTTTTTTTTTTTTTTTTTTTTTTTTTTTTAAATCTATATTAACTTCAATTTTGTCTGTTTGTGGCTGATGGGCAAATTTTCGGAATCTAAATTATCCTACTTGCTGTCGTCCAATCTGTCTGAAACTTGGCAGATCGATTCGATGTCGATGACAATGCATTCTATAAAATTATAAATCTGTAACTGTCACTAAAATGTCGCTTTTACGGAACTAATAAGCGTCATCCAGTCGCGCTAAAATGGCATTTTACAGACCATTGAAGAAACACTTTCCTGTTGCCAAATTTGTTTTGATAAATAAATAATAAAATTGTTTTAATCAGAATACATAAAAGAAATTTGGATGTAAGTGCATAAATACACGTTCATTTTAATAAATAAATTTTGAAACGTAGTTTTTGCTGCACATTTTGCTGATAGAAATGTTTTTAATATTTGAAATTAAATGCAAACACCAAGCACAACAGGCTGTTTACAAAATCAGCGCTATTTTAATGAATATAAAATTTTTACAATGCATATAAAGGATTTACAGTAGCTCCCAAAAGTCTTCGTACACTTACTAATTTCAATCAAATACTACATTATCCATCTCAAATATTAATATTTCATAATATTATTTTTTTAATAATATCTCTTATTTCATATTAATAAAACTACTTAAAATATTTAATGCATAGTAAAACTTTTTTTTTTAGAAAAATCATTGGCATATAAGTAGCACAAAAAATGTCTCCCAAGTCTTCGTACACTTAATATATTTTCTTTTTTACATTTTGTATTTCTCGAAATATTTGGTAATTCGTAGAATATCTTTTAGCATTCAGAACAAATTTTATGCATTTTGCATAAATGTTACTAATTATTATTATTATTATTATTATTTTTTTTTTTTTTTTTTTTTTTTTTTTGTACGTCTATTTTTCGATCATTACTGTTTTTATTTAGCTTTTCGTTTTATTTAGCTTTTCGTCTTAATGTCGCAGAACACTCATGTAATCCAGCTGATCTGACTACTTTTCAAACAATTTCAAGTGAAAATGAAGTCAAAATTCTTTCCTTACATTCTGTGAAGAAATTTTTATAGGCCACAAACATAGGCTCTCTCAAATTTTCTTACGATAAATCTTTTTTCACGTTCATTTAACTGTGTTGGGTAATCTCTTCTTGGCTGGTTTTGAAAGTCACCACAATGCAAAAATTAACTAGGGGTGTGGAACATCGCACAACTTTCAATTACACTATAATACTGACGTGGATTTGAGTAATTTATCGTTTTTATATTTTCATCATTCATTTAGCAAAAGTGACCAATTTGGTGATATTTTTTACGATAAGGTTTTCGATTCGAACACTTTAGTGGAATTGTTTTTCTCTGGTTCTATGATTTTGTTATTTTTATAAAAATAAAACGATTCAATACTTAATTTTAAAATGTTAGATTTCATTCAGAATTAAATTATCATTCTACAAAAAAAAAAAAAAAAAAAAAAAGAGGTAATATTCGAATTCAATTCCAAGCTACAGCACTTTTTCTACAAATTTTTAAACTGTACGATGACAGTTGGGAGCTGTTAAAAACTTTGTTTTTATGGGTTATATTATTAACAACCACTTCACATAAAATGTATCATCTACATTATTTTCCTTAAATGTTAAGCTACATTTTAAATATTCATTTTGTCTTACTACTTTTTTTTTCTTAAACGTTATTGTGCACCAAATTTTTAAAAAAATTTAAGAAAACAACTATTCTCTTTTTCCCCTATACAAATCTGCATTTTTATTTATTATGCATTTGTTAGAACATACTAATAGTCTGTGATGGCAATTTTATTCATTTGTTCAGGTGAAAACGGAAAACTACATTCCATCTACATTGGAATCAATATTCTTAATCCATATTTTGATTTATTTTGTTAATATGATGAGTAATGAGGGTTTCATTTCACATTCCCAAAGAATTTAATAACAATTTTCAAAACAAATTGTGATACTGAGTTTCAAGCCATCGATATCTGTTTATTTGCAAACTTTTATTGTACCTTGATTTTTAATTTTATATTCTTGTCATCATGGAATTGATCTAATCTTATATTTTTCCTGTTTCAGGTGGCTGTCAAAACTATAAAGAAAAATAAAATAGAAAATGAACAGGATCTGATTCGGATCAGAAGAGAAATTCAAATTATGTCATCTATACAGCATCCCCACATTACTCATATTTATGAAGGTGACTTATTTGTTAATTATATGTACAATTGTTTGTAATATTTAATATAAATGAACATTTCTGAATACTAGCTCTTAAAAAGTTTTTGTAACGTTTTTAATTAGGATAAAGAAGACATGAAAAAAATTTGTGTTGAGATTTGAGAAGAACTAAATTTCAGTTTAAGATAAAAGTTTTATTCGTTTTCGAGCTTAGTGGCAATTTTCAAGTTGAGTAAGTGAAATGTAGTTAAAACATAAATTTAATTGTAAAAATACAAGCTTGAAAAATGTTGCGTAATATTTGAGTGTTATTAATTTCTATTATAAGTACATTACACTTTTTCCTATAGTGTTAGGGGGTAGGTTTAGATAAATTTAAATCAACGTCTTTGTTCCGGTTTGTGTGTGTGTGTGTGAGCGCGCAAATAACCAAACTTTATTAAAGGGGAGAAAACATATGAGGAATCTTTTGAAAAATATTCACTATTGCTCGATAACCTTGGAAGCTGACATGATAGTTTGCAGGGATCTGCACGAGGATTGAATCATAAGTTTAAGTCTTGATTTTTGAAAACTATAAATTGAATGTTACAATAGTTTTGCATTAATTTTTTTTTCAAAAAAATATTTTTTAATCTATTCTATCCAGCATGCGATTCTTTTCCTGTAAATTTTACGTTTTCTATACTTTTATTATTTTCGAAAGAAAGAGGATTGAAAGTGCAACCCTTTGAACCTTCCTGGCTGCGCTTATGAATACAAAAATAACTGCAGTCTTCAGAATAATAATTTCAGAATACACGTACAATTTGTTGCTTAGCAATAAAAACTATAGAAACAAGACATTTTTGAAAATATACTGCGTTGATCTGACACAGATCAATGTCATCTATGTAACTTTTATGGATGACCTTTTCTTTTTTATGATATCTTTTTGTTTCACATTTCTTCCACGTCAAAACTAACCTGCTTCAAAGGTCAAAGTAGAAAAGAATCGACTCTTCACGCTAACCTATCCAGTTAGTAATTACGTTTTCTTGGAAGAATGAAAACTGTCATGGGGATTCTCCTTTCATGCTTCCTTTATGTTATTCTTCTCACTTGATGTAATGAATCATTGCAAATCCATGATTATCCCTAGAGTTTAAGTCCTTAAATGCCAATAAGAGAGATAAAAGTTCTCTACATTGAGATGACCGCAGACTGCTACATTAAAAGTTATATTTGTTGCGGATCACCACTATTCCGTTCCGTGCAGCTTTCAACTTGCACTTTGCCCATCCGAATCTCGTCAAATAATTTTTTTAAATATTTTTCTTATAAGAAATAAAACACTAAAACAACACTAAGTTCGACCATTTTTATTTTGAGCATTTTTCTTTCTTGGAATTAAACCAGAGGAATTTTGAGAAGGCAAAATTAAGTTATTTTTCCCATAGCACAGTGTCGTAAAATTACAATCATCCAAGAAATAAACATAAAATACGATAGCACCCCATTCATTGGCAAGAATAAAACAAGTAGGTGGTTTACCTCGCTTAGCTAAAGGTTATATTTTCCAAAAGTAAAAGCATGCCAATTGAATAGTTGAACACTAAGATTAATGCAAGTTCAACTCATTTGGGAAGAAATAGATAGTGTATAGAAATGAAAAGAGAGAAAAGAAAATCATCCAGTTATTTTATCAGACGTGGTTTATTGTACCTGAGAATATCTTAATAAATACTCAGTCTTGGTAGTTACATTGACCACTTTTGACTACCAATGGTTCGTGGACCTCTGGTTTAAGAGACACTGAAATTAATTGTAATTGGAGTAAAAATTAAATTACTGCTGCTCTGTACTCATTATCGTTAGTTTTAGGTAGTGCACACTGTGAAGGGAAATGATAAAACAAATTGATTTTAATGCTACTAATTGTACTAATTTTAAATGTTTAAATACCTATCCACACTTTAAACTGGTACAAAATGAATTATAGGAACACTTTCGTGTCTGTCGGTCTGTCCGAAGCATAAGAGCATTTAAAAATGACGTGGCAACTGATTAAACAATAATGAAATTCGGAATAATGCAGCTTTTTGTGTTTTCAAATTTGAAATCCTTGAATAACATTGTGTTTGATATGAAATGTAAACTACATATAGGAGGATGCAGAACATGTTATGAATTATATCAACAAAACATCGCTAAAACATTAGGAAAACTCTATGCTTTTTTTCTTAATTTCTACACTTATCAACAGAAATTTAAAAAAAGAAATGAATATAGAATCCAATGAATAGTTTACTAGAAAATTATTTTAGTTCATTGGAATTATATAAAATTTAAATAATCGAATTAAGATAAGGCAATTTATAAATATAATTGTAATCGTGCGCAACTTTCATATTCCTAGTTAACACAGGGAAAATACTTGTTTTATAGTTCACCCCCCCCCCCCCTTCTCCCTTTTTAGTATTCCGTCACTCAAAGCTCTATAAAAGAACATACATACGCATACATAGAACGACTTCAATGGGTGTATTTATCCGTCTAAAAAAATTATAAGATGAATGTTGTTGAACTGTTTTGACGATTTCAGTTGACACATAGTTTATCCATAAATGCCCAATCAATTAATAAAAAGAACAAACATTATTTTTTTTTGTAAATTACAATTTTTTTAATTTTACAAATTTGACGAAAGCCTCTTTTTTTTTTATTGTATTTGATACATGTGAGAAAATTTTATAAATATATCACTTGTGTTGATTCTCATAAAGTCTTCTAACGTAACACATCTAACTAAATATCGTAAAGATCAAAAAGAACATATTAAAATGTTAGAAAATAAGTTCTGATGTCAAAAATCAGTAATCACTGAATAAAATCTATGCATTGAATCCTCCGATGTTAACCTGGTCGATTTTATTTGACTTATTCAGTTTCTCACTTTATTTATGCATCATGAAATAATATATTTGCCTTTATTAACTAGTGTGGTATTTTTCAGTGTTTGAAAATAAAGACAAGATTGTTCTAGTGATGCAGTTTGCAAGTGGTGGAGAGCTTTACGATTACCTTAGTGAAAGAAAAGTTTTATCAGATCTGGAAGCAAGAAGAGTGTTTCGCCAAATAGCTGCAGCTGTTTATTACTGCCATAAAGTAAACTTCATTTTATCTTTATTTATTATTATAAAACAATTATTTTTAATTATAGTTTAAATTGGTATCTGTCATTTAACCCTTAAATGCATATTGTTGCCAACTGTCTACACTCTTTAAAGGCCATGTAGATCTTCGTCGTATGTTCAAAACCTCATATATTTTAATTTCACCAAAACTATTTCATCGTTTCCGAACACAACTATAATCTTTTACAGTTTATTTCTTTATCTGTGACAATTTTTATTGTTGGGGGCTCTGTTGGCTGAGTTCAATTTAATTTCGGCGGGTGTTACGAATTACGATATTTGTATAAAAAGTAATAAAAACACACAGGAAAAATTGTTTTCGGGTAGAAACAAGAAAAGAATAACGAATAATATTTATATTTTTGCATATACTGATAAATTTATGCAAGAAAATGTAGCTTTTTCTGTGATGTAAAAATACATCAATATGCAAAATTATTATTATTTTTGTATTATTATTATTATTATTATTATTTTTTTTTTTTTTTTTTGTATTTTTCTCATTAGCTACACCCATTTCCCGGTTGATTTCAAATTTTATTTCTCTCTATATTATATTAAAAATAAAAATTCATGCATTTAAGGGTTAACAGTTTGTAAATTTTGCTTTTATCTGTGTGCCCAAAAATACACTACAAGAGGTTGTAGACACTTAAGAGAGTAATAATTTTAGAAATAACACATAGACTACCTCTCAGGGAATACGTTATGGAAATAGGGATTTTCCATACTTAGAGGAGAGAGTATAACATCACAGGTATATGGATTTTGTTAATTACTTGGGAATTGAGGTTATAATTTATATAAAAAAAAACTATACTAAACTCAGTGGTATAACAGCCTCGTGGGGGCCTTGGCCTACTATGCCCAATCCAGCTTGCTTGACCCAGGGTGCCATACAGTAATGTTCCGGACAGATGGTCAGTCTGACGTGGAACCCCCTGTGTTTTGTTCCCAAGCATGCTTGGTTCTCATTTAATCGACCTACTTAAGGTATGAAAGGCTGAGTCAACCTTACCCAGTCCGAGGATCAACCCGCGGACCTGTGGCGTGGCAGCGCAATGCGCTACCACTGTGACACTGGACTTTATAAATTTTTATAACATACCCAATTGGCCCTAAAAGAATTCACCAATCATGATTATTTAAACTAAAAATTAATTTTAAATCTAAAGAGTGGAATTGTAAGCAAACTTTTTTTTTTTTTTTCATTTCTCGTAAATTAAAAAGTTTTGTATTATGGGGTATTTAAAAAGAATAGCCTTCTAAGTATTAGACGTTTTATGACACCAATGGGTTTTTAATTGTTTTCATAATGTTATTTAGAAAGCAATTTACTTTCGTTACATATGTTTCCAAGACTGAGTGATTAAGATTGAAAACTCTAGTGCCTAAAGCCAATGAAGTTGAATCCTAACTAATATTTTATGCTTGAAATCCAAATTAGGTTTTAAATACTGGTGTGAGGCCTAAGTGCACGAAATATTTACTGAATATCAGTGAATTTAAGCTTTAGGTGCTTTTTTATTAAAATGCTAAAGAACTCTCTTAATTGTCAAAAGTTAAAATTAAAAAAGATCTATATTGCTTTTTTTCCTTCCCCCCCCCCCCATTCCCCCGGCTAAAACACTAAGCCAGAATGAATGCCAAAATTATATTTTTTATCGTCCATTAATTGTTGACCCAAAAAGAATGTACAAGCTTACAAGCTGATGTGGAAAAGTACTTGCCTCTTTCATATTAGTTATAAAAAAAAATATTTTAAATATAATAAGGATTTTATTATAATAAGTTTCTTGGCTATTAATATATCTTAGATTAAACATCAAGAATGATGCAATTCACAACCATTTAAGCATTTTGCTAAAAATAAAATTCCAATTTTAAATTTTTTATGAAATAACCCACCAGCTTGAACTCCAGCTTGGACACTGCTGAATATGCAAAAATTTTCTCACTAGAATATAGAAAATCCTGGATCCTAAATTAATTTCTTTTTTATCCAAAATAGAATGAAAAAGAGTAAGGTTTATTCTGCGCTTTTGGGAATAATAATATGTTTGCAATATTTCTTATCTCAAACTCAGTTTTTATTATTTAAATGCTTGGTAATAGATAATAGAGAATCATCCCATATTTATTTTTTTACACTACAATTTTAAGATAAATGGCAAATTAGGAAATTCTGCATAAGCAACTAAAAGTACAAACTAATGCTCTCAGATGAATAAATTTTCTTTAATAAAAACATACTTATTGACTATGTAACATTTCTGATAAAATATTTTACTTCTTAAGATTGGTAATCATTCAAACTTAATTTGTAGAACAAGATTTGCCATCGGGATTTGAAACTAGAAAATATTCTTCTGGATGAAAAAGGAAACGCAAAGGTATGTTAACTTTTATTTTTCATTGTTATGCAATATCTATATTTTCTATGTGATTCTATATCATCTAAAATATTGTAAATGTACTGTAAAAAACCTCACAAGCGATGATTAAAAATAATAATGAGTACTTCCACATACTTATTTATTTTAGTGCATTTGAACTTGTGAATTTGTCTTTTGGAAAATTAGCAGGTGACATTAGTAAAGTTAAGTAGCTGGTGCTAGAAATTAAAATTGCTTCAATAACATATTAGTCATTTGAAAACGTTGTTTTCTTTAAAAATTGTCTGTGAAACATTCATTTATGTGAGCAAATCTTTTGAAGAATCCACTTTTGCTCTTGAAATTAATGGACGATATTTGTTGGTAGATATATACAATTTCCGTAGCTAATACCATTGTAATATATGAAGTTAATACATTTGTAGCGATTGTGCACTAACGAGGAGTCGATCCAGGGACTCCTAGATCAGGTGCGCTAACCTCTAAACAAAAGTGACCACAAGTGTCTAGACTGTATCCGACTAGTATCTGTCATTTGTACACAAGACCACCACATAACCCCTTCCTAGTGAGTCGCAAAGGGGCGAACGATTGATTTGCTTGTGTGTGAGTTGAGTGTGTTGCCAGAGCTGGCTTGGTATTATGGAAGCTGTGCAGTAGATGGCGCCACTGATGTGTTCAAATATGCGGGTCACTACTGTAGGGATGTGCTCTACATGTTTATATTTACTTGAAAATCGCGACTGATATTGCCCAATGTTCAAGAAGCTCTGAGCAATATATTTCCTGGTTAATTAAAAAAAATAATTACCTCAAAATTGGAGCTAAAATAAAAATAGGTACATCACCCAAAAATTGGAGCTGAAGTAAGCACCAAATTTGTTGGAAATGAGTATATTTTGCTTTTTTTTTTTCAAGTATCTATTTCTAATAGATAGATATATTGTTTTAGATTGCTGATTTTGGTTTATCAAATGTATTTGACGAGAAGCATCTCTTGAACACTTACTGTGGAAGTCCTCTTTATGCTTCACCTGAAATAGTAAAAGGAGTTCCTTATTATGGACCAGAAGTAAGATTCAAATTATTATTATAATTTATTTTTAAATAATTTATTTTAATTTATTCTAAATGTGTGAATTTATTATGATGCATGTATTCTTTTCAAACATCGACTTAAATAATATGATACTGGGGTTGAATTCCTACTAGAAGTTTGCTTTTTAATTAGGATTTAAACATATCTACATTCATATATTAATTGATTCACATAAAAATGTTATGTATTCAAATTTCATTTCAAAACACATTAATGTATAACCAGCTTGTACATTTTATAATTTTATATAATTATGAAAATAACATGTATTTTATCCAAAAGGAACTAATAAATTGACAAATGTATAAATGAATATATATATAGTGTATAAGTTATAACAAATTTTCATTTTGTATAAAGAGACAATACATAGCTTGACCTTAAAAAACAATTTTCTCTTATTAAAATAAATTGATTTTCTTTGTACTTTTACCACCCTTGGAGATATATGACACAATTTCCTGTTTTAATATATCAGTGATATTAAGTATGTAACAACTCTGTTGATCCTATTCCCATTTCAAACCAATATATTCAATCACGTTGTGTTAGAATACTTGCTTTATTTGTAAAATGGTAATGAGATTTAATTAATTATTACTAGAAAAAAATCTATTCTCATAATTTTCTTTTCTTTACCTTCAGGTATTATTATAACATTAGATTTTGTTTGAAAATCTTAAATTTATGTGTAATTATTTTATTAATTATTTACTAAGCTTTACACATAAGGCATATTTCACTTATAAATGTTTTCATGTACATGTTGTGCTTTAAATACTTATGACTTAGAGAATTTATAGTATAACCTAGTGGTTATTTTTTCTTAAAATCACACCTCATTGCCTACTTATTTAATATTACTATACATTCTAGGTTGATTGTTGGAGTATGGGTGTTTTGCTTTATACACTTGTGTATGGAGCGATGCCATTTGACGGAAGCAATTTTAAGAAACTTGTCACTCAGATATCTGAAGGCGATTATTTTGAACCTAAGAAAAAATCTAGTAAGTGTTTATTGTTGTAGGCAAATTTAAAATTTTTGTTACCTGATATTTAAATTGTAACGACATAAAAGTTGCAGTTAACAAGTTTTTAAAAAAAAATATTCTCTTTTCCCTCTTAGTTGTAAATTCATTTTTATAAAAGTTTAAGTTATTAATTTTTTTAATTTTCTATAAGTGCAAAAGGTGTCTAAGCTGAAAATATAATAATTATCAACACCTCATCCAACAAGTCATAATGAAGTGTTTTTTATTACTATTTTTTAAGTTTACAATGGTAAAGCTTTTCCATTATGTTCTATCCTGTCATGAATTCCATCTTTTTTTATCAATTTGATATGGTTTTCTATTATGCAACACTGGTTTAGTTTTGAATATTTCCTATTGGTACAATGACTATGTTTTTCTGAATGTTGAATAAAAATTATAGAGTTTTTGTTTAAAATGCTTTTTGTAATTCATAGACATCTTAAATTCTAGCATTTGCAAATAGTGGTCATCCATTTATAACATGTGTTCTTATTATATGTACAATATACATTTCTTTTTGCAGAATGTTAGCAAATTTTTTAAAAGGTACCATCTATTGTTATACATAGGGGAAAGCTCTTCTGAAAGTTTCCCGCATATAAAAGAATCCAATACAAGAGTAACATATGTATACTTTTTCATGAAATTGAAGTGGTGGTATCATTTTATCACCTATGAGGTTAATTTTGATGGTATACTATCTTTTTCAGAGCCAAACTATGTCAGTTCATATGAAATTAACCACAAGAAAAGCATTAGCGAACCCTTTCTATGAAATGTTAAACTTTGCATTTGTGTTTTCTGGTATTTGATTCCCATTCACCAAAAAGTTACTTTTCATATTAGCATTTACTACTATGTAATAATAAATACATTTGTTATTCCAGTCCAATTTTAAGATTGAGCTGCTTCATAATTTTCTTTGCTGCATTGTTCTTAGCTAATATTGACTCCCATTGTCAATATTAATTAACCTTTGCTTTGACATATAAACAGTCTTCGACTGATTTTACTTCGTAGATCTCGATTTTAAACCTTCATTACTGATACAATTGGTAGTTCATCATAGAAACCTTGAGTTTTTGTCAATATATCACAAGAAACTATTCTAGCTAAAAATGCGTTGTTGTATTTCTTTTATTCAATAGTGCTTTTTGTTATTTATTATTATAGATTGCCATTCTCTTATCTATGAATGAAATCAGAGGGTTTGAGTGGGTGAAAAACTGGCAAAATTACATTATTTTCCATTTTTGAAAAAGTTAGGAATCCTCTTTCAATCCACAATTTCTGTGTTTTTTGTCATATTCTGCTCATTCTTCCATCCTAAATTTAAAATTATTATCGGTTCGTTCATGATTTGCTGAATTTATTATCCAGATTTATTGCATTAATCTTTATTTTTTTTTTTTTTTTTTTTTTTTTTAAATTCATTTAGGATAGCCTAATTCTAATTTTCCATTTATAGTGGCGTATGTAAGCGCATATATTTGTAATTTAGGGATGGCAACAGTGGTTGTGATGGAATTTGTAAAATAATGTTGTTAGAACGTCGATACGAAATGTACGTAAATGCAGCGAGTTACGTGTACGTTTATCCTGGCAATAAATGTTTGTGATTTGTAAACATTTATTATTAATGTTAAATTAAATACACAAGAATCCAACAAAATTAGAAGTGGGATATATTTGAAACCAGATGCATCGTAAGTAGGGGAAAGTACCCCAAAACGGGATAGCTTATCTATTCTTCGCTTTATTTCTTGTTGTGTACAAGGTACATTCCAAAGCTAGACGTCATTTAAAAGTATACCTTTTCAACTACTTAAAATAAGACCTTTGTCACATTTGTTCAACAATATTAATGTGAAAATACTGGTTTCACAAAGTCTTACACGATCCCGTTTTACCCTACCAAGGGTGGGTAAAAAGGGATAGGGATTTTTATGTTATTAGGTTTTTGCTGATTTTACTTTTGATTTAGTTTTTAGAACAAAAATAGGCTACGTTTTTATAGGATGAAACTTTTTAATTGTAAATTTGAAAAATTACATAACACAGAAATCGCATAAAAATGTGTCGTCTTCTTCTTCTGCTCTGGAACAGGCTTCGGGGGCCCATCCCTGGCAGCTCGAGCATTGTATCCAGCCTTCTCCAGATTTCGATTCAAGATACAGAGCGTTGCAGAAAATACATGCTTCATCTTTTTCAGCTTCATCTTCTGAAGACGACGAAATCCAACCTTGGCTAACTGATGATTTTTTTTTTTTTTTAGGTTTTCTTATGTTAGGTCCATTTTCTTCGATTTTTGAAAAAAATTTCAGATTCAGAGTAAAAATTTTTAACTTTATCTGCCTGTTTTGCATTTCCACTTGGTTTTCTTTAACGCCTCGTTTGTTTTCTCTTCGGAACATTCAAGAGACTGGTTTTGGCAGCCCTTTTTTTCAGCTTTTGAGTTATTTCTCGTTCTTTTTTTTCACGCTCGTCTTCTTCCAACTCAAGTTTATATGGGCTTCCGGTTATAATTGCTGTTTAGTTGTGATTAGCTTATGTTTTTATAATATTATAGTGCGCACAACGTGTGGTTTTCTGGTTTATCTTTGTATACGCCGCCCCCATAAAAAAGATTTTTTAAAAAAAATCAATTGTTTTGAATTTAAAACTTTAATTTTTAGTCAAAACATTTTTCTGACTTACAGTTTTAACTTATAACTAAATTTTGTACATAAATCAGGCCAATTATTTGTACCCCAAAAGTAAAGTAAATTATTTTATTTCGAAAATATAATTATTTAAAATTAAAATAAATTGTTGTAATTGATTATACATATTTTAATTCATTACTTATTTCATTTAAATAACTTAAACACATTGCCAAAACATTAATGGAAATGGTCGGGTAAAACGGGACACATCAAAATTGTATCCCGTTTTGGGCACCCCAAAAGTGTCCCGTTTTGCCCGACCGTGATGCTTTTGACAACATAAATGGCTGACCCCTGAACCATCACTCACTAGCAATATTTAAATACATGAAATTGTTAAATGAGCTATGAACAAAACACAGTACTTACCGGAATTGTTCCGAAGGACGGAGAAGCACAAGGATAGTTGTTCTGCAGTCGAAAAAAGTACAAAGTAAGTAAAAATCTCACTTGAAAACTTTGAAAAAATATTTCTTTGCGAAACACGTGGCTAGAGTTGGGAGATCAACTGAGAATGCTGTCATGGTGGTCGGGAACCAGTTTAGCCTTTCTCCAGCGAGATAGCACTACCAGTCAAGATCCGAGGCTCAATATCCCGTTTTGCCCGCCTATCCCGTTTTGGGGAACTCTCCCCTACGAAATGGCTATTTTCGCTAATGTAAGGAAATGCGATTTAAAAATATTAGCGGAAGAATTAGGTGAAGTGTTAATGATAGACATAAAATTAGCGATTTAAAGCGGATTACTTTGGCGAGCAAAGAGTATGATGAAGACTGTGCCAAAGAAGGGTTGAAAACTATAATGAAAGAAAAGAAAAAGAAGTAGAAGAAAATAGGCGCCAAGAAAAAATTGCAGAACGTATACCGTACTTTATTAAGAAACACATACAATTGAATAAAAATATAAAAAGTATTAATTTGTGTTCAGAAGTGCAAGAGAATGCATTTATTTTAATTTACTTCATTCTTTCTCTTTTCAGATGCATCGGAACTCATCAAAAAACTTCTAACAGTGAATACCTCAAAGAGAGCCACCATTGTGGACATCTGCGTGGATTACTGGGTGAACCTTGGCTACGAGCATTCCTTACTTCAAGTTGCAGAGGACATGGCTAATCTCACACCTGTACGCCTGGACCTGCTTCTTGCCTTGGCTCCTGACGCTGACATCCCCCAAGAAGAACCAGAACTGCAGACCGGAGGAGATGTGGCAGCCATCAATAAAACAGCTGACAAAGAAGTTCCTGATGAAGAAGAGGAGGAGGAAGAAGAAGAGGATTTTAACCCCGATACTGCCGCGAACAGTTTTGCTTTCATGAAAGGAAGTCGTGCTAGTCAGCTGAGTGTCAGTTCGCCAAACTTGCAGGAAGCTGTTGATGAGTATGAAGATGAAAGCGAAAATGAGTTTTTACCAGCTGACATCGCTGCTGCTTTGCAGGCTGAGTGTGGGAAACGGCTGGCAGAGAGTTCGTCTTCGTTTGGTGCCAGTTTGGGACGAGTGTCAAGTGTGGCACATCAGAACAAGAAACCTAGGAAATCAGATTCAACCAATGTTTCGAGTGATAAAATTAGAAAAGATCCAACCGAGGAGAAAATCAATGAGAAAAATAAGAGCCAAGAAAAAGTTCCAGCTGCTTTGAGTGGTAGTAAAATTCCGAAGGAGGGAGTTGCTTGTGCAGAAAAGGAAATTCCTCCGAAGTCTCCAGATGCTTCGAATTCCAAATTGTTAATATCTCCGCTTTCTGAAAAACAAAAGACATCTAAAAGTACTTCAAATGTTATAACTAAAACTGCAAGTGCTGAAAAGCCAAATTTAGAAACTGAAAATCAAAATCAATTGTCAAGGAAGGATTCACTTTCTACTACAAAGTTCTCTGAATCTCCATTTATTGCTCAACGAAAAGAATCTTTAACAGCTCAAGATGAAAAAGTAGAATCTAAGAAGTTTGTTCGCCCACCAGGAAAAATTATCATCCCCAAGACCTTTGATTCTCCACAATCCACACCATCTCCTAAACCTGTGAATACCAAAAAATTAGTGAAAAGTGATAGTAAATCTGAGTCGGAAGATAGTCAACAAATCGAGAATGTTGCTGCTCCTCCAGAACTTTCGAAAAATGAAGAAAAACTGTCAAATTCATCTCCCAAAGCATCAAACGAAGATATTAACAAAAATGTCATAGAATCTGGGTCTAAGACTGAAAACAATTTCAATATCATTACAGAAGAGAAGAAAAATGCAGCCAAAAGCATTTTGAAAAAAGGGATTGCAAAAGCCAAACTTGCAGAAAGGCGAATGTCAAAACAAAGCTCCGTTGATTCGGAAGTATCCGGATGTTCAACACCCGTATCTACTGGAGGTACTCCTGAACCAATGCCATCATTTTTCAAAACCCCCAAACCATATTCTAAAGATGAAGATAAAAGTGTGATGAGCAAAGCTGAAATAAAATTGAGTTCTACTCAAAGTTCTAACAGCACACTAAAAAATGAGGCAACTTGTAACTCAAAAGCTCCTTTGTGGGATTCTCGAAACGAAGAAAGGCAACTTCAAGATAGAAATTTAAATTGGAGTACAATATCCTCTACCATCGATTCCGAAATGAGCAATTGGCGTGAAGAGATGGAAGAAAGTTTGAGAAGGCTTTCACCAGAAGACGACCGCTCGTCCAATCAAACATTTGTTATGTCCAAAGTTGATGATGACAAACCTCTTGTACCCATTGCTCGAAGCTACAAGAAATTCACATTCACCAAAGATGGAGCCTGCATCACCGAAACCAAGAAAATTTACACAACCCCAGGTGCCGATGGCTCTTGGACAAAAGTCGAGAAAAAGACGAAAATCACCACTCGTCCAGGCAATGCTGAAGAATTTGAAAAGTTCAGGGACCTTCATTTAAGAAATGAAGCTTCGAATTTGGTGAGATCTGATAGTCAAAGCTCTTCTGGCTCCAATGAAGTGTACGATGACATATTCGACAGTTGGACTGGGGATACTATGATGTGCAATATGAGAAAAATGAATAACGTGTTCCAAAAATTCTCAAGGGATCCTTTTCTGCGCAGGGAGAGAAGAAGGAATCCATTTAGATTCTTCAGAAGAACTGAAAGCGAGCGTAATGACAGAGAAAAAAAGCCGTACGAGGTCCGCAGTGGTCGATCGACAGAGCGAGAATCTTCTGAGAATGATGAAGATTACGATGTCCACTTTGACGATTCCAGCGCCGCTGTTTACGGATCTCAAGGCCTTTGGCAACTCTTACGATCGGCTAACAGAGGTTTGCCTAGTAGAGTTACCATTCACCACGAACCCATCACTTATGGGCGCTCTGTGAGCCAAGATCGTTCGGAATCAAAGGTTGATTCCAATTGGAAAAGATGCGGTTCTCGTGCAAGTAGTGGCTATAACACTGGAACCAGATCTCAAAGTAGAGACAGGACGGAAAGCCCTAGAGAAAAGGTATTGAGGTTTGTGTTTGAGTCTCCTCGAGAAGGCTTCTCTAGGGAGTCTAGTGTACGTGAATCTCCAGTAAAGCATGAAAAGTGGTCAATAAAGAGAAATTTGTCCCGCCACAATCCTCGTCGAGACAGTGGAGTTGGAAGTGATGGATATGAATCGGAGTATTCGATCAGGAACAGTCCATCGGATGAAATGTCTCGAGCCGGAAGAGTATCCTCAATGTCGTCCATTTGTAGTGATAAACAAGGTATGATTAGAAACTTCATGAAGTCGTGGTCGAAAGACTTCATGTCACCTCCTCTGTCTCCAACTTCGCTTGGAAGCGCTAAGGAACAACTTGAAAGCCTTCCTGAAGGAAGGAAGCACCGAGTTGAACAGTGGTTGGATATGAACTCTGACGGAATGCCTTTTGAAAGGGGCAGCGATGGTTCAAGAATTGGGTCAAGAAAATCTACTACTAGTCACGGCAATAGTTCCCCTATTTATGCCACTATGCGTCCTCGTGAATATTTGCAATACAATCGTTCGTCTAGCGACAAGCTATCCGAATGTTCTGACTTTTTTCCTTCGTTCGATGACCATCGTAGAAGAAGCCAAACTTTAAACAAAAACGATTCTCACAGTGAAATGAGTAAAATGCGCTTCAGAAACGCTGCCTATAGTCCCGTTTCCGAAGAAAGTTTGAGAGACGTGTACCATAGTGATAGTCCCGGATCGTCAGTACATCGCATAAATTTCACGTTTTCTGATGGTAGATCGGCATCTAGTCACCCAAATCCCCAAACAACGCGGTATGTTCGCCAGTTCAGCAGTTCCAAGGACGGAGTCATCACTGTTGAATCTCCACCCGGAAATGTTAGAGTGGAACAAGTTTCCGTAAGATCGCCAACTCAGCCAGTCGTCCAAATGAGAGTATCTATCAATCGGGGTAATCGGGAGTCCACTGTCTCGCCACCATCCCAGCCTTCGAAAGGGTTGTGGGAACAACAAGATTCGTTGAGAACACCCCGACAAGAGGGTGCCAAAAGATCGCCTTCACCCGTGCCAGGTATCCGCCAGTTCTCCACAGAAGTTCAACACTGCATTGTGGGCACTTCAGAGAACACCCCGCAAATGTCTGTTGAGTGTGAAGTCTCCAGCTTAGACAAACAAACTCAAAATGTTCAAACAGGTAAGAACAGTCCTTATAAGCACCATATGCCGACTGGAAGTAGCATATGGGACTTGGCATGCCCCTCTCCTTGCATGGAAAATACTCCCGAGCTTACTAACATTAACAAGCATGAACATTCAGAACCACCTACCGGTCATTGTAGTTTAAGCGATACTCACGATCGCCCTATGAATTTCCCCCCTTTCCAAACCAAATGCAGTGCATCTAGCAATGGAACCCATCAGGCGATCTCATCAAACGGCCCCAACACTCCAGATAGCCTGGAGGATATGAACGTTCAACAAGAGGGAATGAGGACTGAATCAGATGAACAAACAGATGAACCAAACACAAATGGGCTTCATGTTGAAGTAAAACCACTGGGTGTATTATGGAGTACTTGCGGCTCTAAAAATGCAACATTAGTTCAAGCTTCTGACAGCAATCGGTGCATCACACTTGTTCAGGCTCAACGTTCCTCTCCGTCAAGTATCCGTTCTGACGAGTCGGAAAAGTGTGATCTGCAGAAAAAGTGCATCGAAAAGACCACTCCGGGGATCGGTAGTATTTGGAACCAGAAAAATCCATCTCATCCTTTTGATTTGCTCAAAAACTTGTTGTCAGATGACGGTTTGGAAAGCTTTACTTCTTCCAAATGCGTTATGAGCTCATCCCACCCTAACCAAAATAACTGCCCTGATCTCACTACTAACAATGAAAATACTTTTGGGCAGGGCACCGTTGTGATTGATAAGCATATTACTGTGATAGATGATATTGGACTAGAGCAGTTGACTCGTGGTGATAAGTTCGGCAAAGGGATGCCTTCCTTAATGGACGATCTGCAGAGTCCAAAGGAAGTCTTACGTCAAGCAATGAAAATTTGTGATTCTTTAGAACACTGACTGGTATATTTTGCTCCCATTTTCCTCTTTTCAATTAAAGCATGTGCATATAAAATTCCTCACCTTTTAACAGGTATTCGATATCAAACTGCCTTAGCGAGGTGACAGATCTATTCGGCTATATTTTGTTTACAAAAAAAAACTTGATTATTCACTAAAAGCTCACAACAAAAATCTATCTGTATTTGATAGAAATACCCAGTTATTGTATCAATGATTAATATGTCACTGTTAGATAGTTATGTTAATCGAAACAAGCTAATCTTAGATTGAGTTGATCTTCAATGTTCCTAAAAAGCATTCTGAAATTCGCTTCAAGGTTTATTTTCTATTTGTAGCTTTATTGCTTGCATTTAACAGGTTTATTAATTGGTAAAAAAAAAATCTTCAATTTGGTTACTGTGAACCTTAACCAGATATTTACCTGAAAATTGTACGCAACATACATATGATTGTTAAGTCTCAAAATTTCAAATTATGTATACTACTGTTATTAAGTAAAGGTTTAAATAATAGGGCTCGATTAATATTTGTTTGCCTAAATAATATGCTTTTGTTACTGTGAATTTTAAAAACTTTTATCTAAGTTGACATTTTAACTCTATATGTGTTTAAAGGTGCGTTCAAATTCAGAATTAATGTTAATATTTTTTTATTTTATGTAAATGAGAATGACGTTGTCATGTTTTTTTGGGATTTTTTATGTCAGCATTAGACTCTTGGAAAGCAGAACTTTTATAACAAACACCAAACATAGTATTTAAAAGGTGTATTTTTACTGCATTGAAGATATTTTTGCTAGACATATTGTGTAAAGCTGTGAATAAATCTAGAGAAAATGCTTTGATAATTTTTTAAATAGTTCATATAAAGTCGTTCCTTATATAACTATTTTACGTTAACTAAACAATCACCCTGGAATGCTGTGATGCTGCTTACATTTACTAAGTTTATTGATATTTGTTTGTGATTGAAATGTGTAATGAGAGCTGCACTGTTTGCTTGTTTGCATATTGTGTTTGAAATACTCAATAAATGTTTGTTTGTTTTTTACCTTTGTCCATTACATTTAAACTTCTTTAATCTACTAATATTGCATCGTGTGAAGTTAACAGTGCTAAAAATAATAAGTTTAAATTGAAAGCAAGTTTATTTGTATTATGTTAAATGTTACATCAAAGTTTTTAATTAAACAATAAAAATATCAAGAAACACTGATGTAACAGGAAAGGACAAGAAACACTTAAATTCCACTTAACAATCGATTTCCTTTAACACATCTGTTCTTGCAGAAAAGGACATCCAAACAGATTGTTGGAGTAGGGCTACTTTGATCTAATTTGTTTTAAGTTGTTAAATTTTCATTCTCTATTTTGTATTGTAAATCGTGCTCAACACTGTTTAGTATTTTAGTAAAAAATTAAAATGGATTATTTGATAAACCTCATAAATCACATTTTGTCCAAATTATTTTCAGTAATATTTGATCCTCGGATTGATTCATAGTTTGAAAAAAGAACCTAACATTGTTGAATTACTTTACGCTGCATAGGGGCTCTTAGAAATGTGATTTTATTTAAGAAGTAGTTTTGAATGGTGTATATATATTTAAGAAACTACATTCGGAAGGTTTGGTTTTCATGGATTTACGAAAGGTAGTTATTTGTGGCGTTTCCCTAATAACCGATTCATTTGCAAAATGCAACTTGTAACCACGATACTCGGGGGAAAAAATATTATTTTTCTGAAGAATTAAATTGAAATTTAAAATTATTTAAATGGTAGCAAAATAGTCTAAACAATCCATTTTCTGTCTCTTCTTTCAAGCTATAAGATTAGCAAGTTAGATATCCATTGCTATTATAAAATAATGTTCTTGATGTCGCTCGCAACATTACTTTTGAAACACACCGTTTCGATATAATACAGCTGCTTTAAAAAGCCATTTTATTTTCAAAACGACATAAAAATTCTGAAACTAGAATAATTTATCTAAAATAAAGTAGCACAGTAGGTCAAAATAATTCCACTGTGGCGTTATTTTTGTTTTAAAATTCTGGAAGTTAAAATATACTTATTATATAAATACTATTCTAAAATTAATAGGTATATTTCTAAAATTAAGTACATTATAAAATTTATTTTAAACTGTGTTCGTTCAAAACAATTCGGGATACCGTCGTTTTGACATGGAATAAAAATATTAACTATTCGTTTGCTATCGATAATTAAAGAAAATAATGAATAAAGAATTTTTACCAATTTCAAACTCATTATGAAACTTTTTTCTATAACGTTAAAAAGAGCTTGTTTCTATCTCCGAATAAAAAATTACATGTATTGAGCGATCGTTTGGTCCACAATTGGAACGATTCTCATGTTTTTCTGTGTCCGTGATTTATATCTAAATATGATTTGTAGGTGGAGGTCTATCGGTTGCTTACAGCCGGCCATAAATAGAAAAGAACACTGAAGTGTTAAAAAACTAAATTTCAAGCTTTGAAATCGGTTTTTATTGAAGAGAAACCAGGAAAAATAACAAAATAAGGTGTTTCTTTGAATTCCGTCAGAATCGGTCGCAGTATGGAAAACGCACTTCCATGGCGCGGCGTGAGAAACTGACGACTGCTAAACACAAATATTTCAGCCCAAACTGTGCTGAACCAAATCCACTATTTCTGTATACTTGAAGATATCTAGTAGGTCTTTCTTTAACCTCTCACCGACTGGGATTACAAGGTTATGGCTAATGGAGAACGAATTCTAAATTGCACATTCGTAATTGATCTTTCTTACAAGATTATAGATTTCGTACAAGTACCTCGTTTCCTTCTAATGACATCTTAACTTTCCGAATGTTCAGTAAAGTGAAAAGAACTTATTGGTCCCTTAATTTCTTTCCAGAATAAATTTCTTTTTAAGGATAAACGATTCTTACAAACACGTCGTTTCCTCCTAATGTCTATTTAACTACTTTCCAAATGTAATGTCAAGTGAAAAGAGTAAATATTGGTACATTGAATTCTACATTTTAGATGATCTTATGCCTCAACTCTGTGGGAGAGTCATTATGTCACTCTCTTTGTCTTTTCACAAAGTAATGAAGAGTATTTTGTTCCCTGTATATGACACGTACAGTACAGTGAAGCACGTCCTTAGAAGTTGGTTGTATTCAGATTATCTGGCGCCGTCAGCAACACGAGGGCTATAATGCGCCGAAACATTCGTCATTAGACAAGCCAACATACATTTACAAACACCCATGCCAACACGGGACTCGAACCCGCAACCTCGCGGTCTAGAAGCTAGCACGCTAACCACTATACCGTTTGGTCGGCCACGTCCTTAGAAGATAATATTGCGTCTTTAATTTCTTTTCCATTTGTCATATTTGTAGCGATGTGCGCTTACGGGAAGTCGAACTCGGGGTCTCCTAGATCGGAAGACAGGCGCGCTAACCACTAGCCAAAAGTGATCACGGGTGCCTAGATGTTGTACTTGTCATTTGTACACGAGGCCACCACATATTCTTGTACGACCACTATGTGAGAGGAACGAATGGCGTTCAGTTAAAGAAACTCTTACCATATTTTATTGAGCGTATAGACCAATATTCGGTTCGGAACTGTTTGATTTTAAATATTCATGCCTGTAGCCTTTTGACTGCAGATTAATATCTTTTCAAACTGCGACTAATTCTGAGAGACAGAGAAAAAACATAATCCTATATCTTAATGATTCTCTCCTATCTTGTCTACCCCTTTTAGAAAAGACGCGACTGCCAGTTTAGATATTCCATAGAACATCATTCTGAATTTTTTGTAGAATGTGAATGTACGATATATAGAAATGATAGCAGATTATAAAAATACTGATTAGCTGAGGAAGAAGTGGCTGAAACTATTAAAATTCGATTTTGAATGAATTCAGAGTTGAAGTAAATCCGCTTGCCAAATATGCCATACTTTGAAAACAATGAGCATTCTTTTTCATTTGGAAACCCATCGCTTTTTAATTTTCAATGCGGAAAGATTCATTTGACTTACTATTTATCGCCAAATGCTCACTCTTAAATGTTGAAATTATTGGATGCCAGAGGTCTGAAATCGTCTGCACCCTTCCTCATTGAAAATTAAAGAGCGGTAGGTTATCAAATAAAAGAGAATGCTCATTATTTGGCAAGTTATGACGTATTTTGCTATCAAATTTAGCTGAACTCATTCAAAGTCAATTTTTAACAGTTTCGACCACTTTTGCCACGGCAGACCAGTATATTCATAATCTACTAGTGTTATTTTACACTACAAAAAATACAAAATGATGTTAGATGTTGTACCTAAACTTGCAATCGGTTCTCGGTCTGTTAAATTTTAGTCTCTTATATCGATTCTCTAGCATTCTCTACTAACAATCGGATTCTAAACAACCGATATGACATTGTTGCGATCAGTTGACAAATCATCTCCTTAACAACCCAGAAGTTAAAAATTCAATTCACTGTTGCAATTTTTATGCCAATACATAGGTTTTATTTTCGCTTTAGTTATTTATGTTTGAACCATTTTTAAAATTAAATTTCATGCATTTTTTTTTTTTTTTTTTATTTTTTTTTTTGCATACTAATATCATAACTAAAATCGCCGTCAATAAAAATATAAAGGTTTTGGCATGATTGCCCATAAAAGATCTCGATATTTCTCTTTTATCTTGTATCTCGGTTTTTATATACGGTAGTAGCATGCAACAAAAGCTAATATTAACTAGGAGTGTGGAACATCGCACAATTTTAAATTACTATATGATACTGGTTGATGTAGGTTGGTGTTATTTATTGTTGTCATATTTTCGTGCATTAAAACAAATTGCTAGTTTGGCGATAATTCTTACATTGGTGGAAAAAAAAAAGAAGAAAAAAATGCAGAAATTTTGGCGATTTACATTTTCGATAATTCTTACATTATTCTTTCTCATAAATGAAACCGAGAATGAACAGTCGTTGATGGGCTGTGCTCAAGGGAAGAGAACTATGACATGTCCCATGACCACCACTAACACGTGAACAAAAACTGAACATCGTAGGTAGGTAACTCCCGTTCGGGAGTTATGCTGATCATAGACAAATATTTCTTTTTAGGCCACTTTTTTTTTAACCCAGTACGTACAAATGCAAAAAGAAATCGACATTTTTTAGAGCGAATGCAATACTTTCATTACGCTGTGTTAATATATGGGTAATCAGTGGTAGAAGTGGGAAAAAAAGGTGGGGGGACGGCCAAAAGTTGGTGACAAGTGCACCCCCTCAACGATAAATTTTATAATTTCATTTCTAATAACAATAAATTTATAACAATTAAATAAATAACAATTAACTAGTAGAAAGGAAACAATTTTCAACACGAACAAGTGTTCAAAATTTATTGTTATTTTAATGAATATTCTGCGACTTAGTTTTTTTACTAGGAAGTAAGAGATGAAGTGAAGTAATAATTCAACATTATATACATAACTGTTTATTTAGATTTAAATATTGCCTCTAAATAAGCATACTTTCATAAAATTAAATTAATAAGGATTTTTTTTTTTAAATACTTTGTCTTTATATTTTTTTCTAGTTCCTCCAAATTTAGAATTTGACCAAGTGAAAATACCTATATCTTTATACAAAGTAGTATAATACATTTTTATAACACTATGACATAAATAGTTTTTTTTTTCAGTGACTTAAAACTTTTTCTCACTGTCATTACATTTCGCATTTCCCTACATGCTTGGTATATTTTTTAAGAAAATCTATGCTTAATTAATTTTAGTACTAATTTAATATCTCACGCCCAGTACTGCTTAATGTTCAAAGAAATTTATAAACAAAATTAGTGATAAAAACTGAAAAATATAGTCGGGAATAAATAAAAAAAATTATACAATTTTGAATTACATGATTCGGAAGACAGAGATAAGATGAATTTGTTTCAACAATTTTGGCATTCATAGGATATACAAGTATTGTATCGTGCATTCAAAAGTTGAAAGTAAAAAAATTGCAAAATAATAGTTTACCTTCTTAAAGGAAATGTTTGCATTTTTCAGCTTTCTCGTTTGGCTTCATGGATAATTTTTCCTGCACATTTACGAGTTTTACTGATTTTGGGTTTAAAAATCTGCTTTTTTAAGGATTCTCGTTAGTCAAATTCCTTGTCTCCATGTAGCAAAATGTTACACCCTACCCATTCGTTAGAAAGTTTCAAACCTTGTTTTTTTCTGGTTCCAAGCTTTTTAACAGCCTTTTGTATGTGTTGCATCCAAGTTTTTGTTCTTCACAAATAAGCCATGGATACTCGTTGTATTTCTGAAGGTTCATATCATTTTGTGTCCAATACTTTGGATAATCATTACTGCAGTGCGTTTTTGCTTACTGTTGCTGCCACGTGCTAGATTCTCTATCCACGTGGTCTTTTCAACTTGATGCACTTGCACATTTCCCACTACTCCTTCCTCAACGTTCTGTAGTGTATCGGAGTCATTTTTCTTACAATTTTGAAGCCAAATATATCAATCTCATCTTGTTTTGTACTAGATGGATTACGAATACAAATACCGTTTAGAATCAGAAGTAAGAGTTAATGGTTAAGTTGGAGGAATACACGGTTTTCTACTAATAATCAACAAAACACAAAACATTTTAAAGTAAATGGTCGAGTACAAAACAGGAAATGATAGTGCAATAAATATGTCTTTTTCCATCCACTCCTCAATAATCCCAGACAACGGGCGCCGAAACTCACCGCGCATTTCTAAGAAAAATTTACTGAATCTGCTTTAAACAAAACAAAAATGAAAGTATAAAAAAATAACAAACAGCCAGAAAAAGCAGAAATAATGAAAATGGTTAATTCTATTTTTTTTTTTTTTTTTTTTTTTTCGCCCTCCCTTTTTAGTTTTTAGACGGATTGAATGTTTTTTAAAATTGGGGGAATAGATTTCGGTAGTTTTAGAAGTGGGGGGATGGATTTCAATGGTTTTAGAAGTGGGGGGATGGATTTCAGTGTTTTTAGTAGTGGGGAGACGCATGGGTATTTTCTGGACAAGTGGGGGGACGCGTCCCCCCGCGTCTACCCACACTTCTAGCACTGTGGGTAATAGAAAGTTGTACCAATAGTATTTGTTTGTACTTAATTAACTTGTTCTGTTTCGTATGGTACTCTTGAAAAGACAGTAAAGAATTACTTACAGGTTTCTGGTACATTTTATTGGAACCATCATCTCAGCTTGAAAGGTACGTGGTAGCAAGAAAGTTCACATGGCTACTCTCTCTGACGGTTACATTCAAGTAGAAAGAAAAAATATAAAAGACAATTGCGCATAGCGCCATCTAGTGGACTGTATGAAGAAAGTTACTGAACATACCGCCTCCCTTGAAACCTCGGAGGAGAGTTTCAACAATGCAAGAAAATATTAGAACTAAAAACTACTAAATATAACAATATGCAAGTATATGGAAAAGATACACAGATGGAAAGATGACTCTTTACATTGCTGAAAGAAAAAATTAGTATAATTATAATTGAATTAAACATAGAAAATAAGAATGTTCAATCTTGAATAGGTAAAGGGCAAAGTTTCACAATTGGTCTGATAAGTTCGCCATTTTGAGTTTTTACCCTAACAACACGAACTTAGTTGTCCTTTCCAGGGAATGTTTTTGAAATTTTACCCAACTTCCATTGAAGTGGAGGGAGGTTCTCGTTTTTTAGCAAAACCAGATCTCCAACATCCAGATTCTTTTGGGACACGCGCCATTTGGATCTTGATTGTAACTTTGTTAAATATTCTGACGACCACCGATTCCAAAAGTGCTGAATCATGCGTTGCATCATTCGCCATTGGTCACAGTGACTGATGTCATCCAGAATTGGTAGTTGTGGAATGGCTGTTAACGGTTTCCCTATCAGAAAGTGACCTGGTGTTAGCACACTGAAATCGTCGGACTAGTTGAAAGACCACAAAGCGGTCTAGAGTTAAGACACGCCTCAATTTGAGAAGTGATGGTAGAAAGTTCTTCAAATGTGACACTAGTGTTGCCGATGACTCGTCTCGAATGGAATTTGAAGGATTTCACAACGGCCTCCCAAATGCCTCCAAAGTGAGGAGCCGATGGTGGATTTAAGTGCCAAGTGATGTTGTAAGTTCGTTCCACAATCGCAAAAGATCTCAGAAGGCTTACCCCTGCGTGCTACAAATCTCTTCAAACAAGCGATGAATGCAGTGGTTGTTAAATCACTCACAACTTCGAGATGAACTGCCTTAGTTGCGAGGCACACGAAGACACAGATGTAGCACTTTGTGGTCCGACTTCCTCTTCCTTTGGAACTTCGGATAAGAAACGGTCCAGCGAAGTCAAGACCAGTTCTTTGAAAAACTGTTGAAGGACTAACTCTGGACTCGGGAAGATTTCCCATGATTTGCTCAGCAAGCCTTGGCCGATTCCTGAAACACGGAACGCATCTTCTTACAACTCTTCTGACAGCATCTCTGGCGGAAAGAATCCAAAAAATTTCTCTCATTGCTGCCTGAAGAAGTTCTGGACCGGCATGGAGCATTTTCAGATGGTAGTGATTGATGATCAAATCTACGACGTGATCACTTTTCGGAAGTAGAAGAGGATGCTTCTTCTCTTCTGGAACCCTTGCATTTTCCAACCTGCCGCCCACTCGAAGAAGTCCAGAATCATCGATGAATGGTGTTGAAAAGAGAGTTCTGTTGTTTGAAGGAAGTTGCTTTCCGGCGGTAAGACATGAGATTTCTGAACAGAAATGAGCTTGTTGCACAATTTTTACGATAATCTTTTCCGAGTCATTCAACTCTTTAGTCGTCAAAGATGTCTTCCTCCGTCTCTCAGCTAGCAGAGAACAATTTCTGCGAAATCTAAGACACCATGAAAGAATTCTTTTCAATTTATTCCACGAGGAATATTTATAAAATATCTCAATTTTGAATGTTTCACTGAAAGTTTGTAACATGGCAATTTTAGGTTGTTTCTTCTCCTCTTTTGACATCTCATCTTTAAGAAGATGATCCTGTTCTACCTGTGCAGTGGGTAGAGAAGGATCTTTCAACCACGTCGGGCCATTGAACCACAAGTCAGCGTTAACAAATTTGGATGGTGTTAAGCCTCTTGTGCCACAATCTGCAGGATTATCGAGTCCACTCACAAAGTTCCACTGAACATCAGGAACCAGTTCTTGAATTTGTGACACTCGATTTGCAACGAATGGTTGCCATCGTCTGGGCTCTGAAGTTATCCATGCAAGAGTGATTTTGGAATCGGACCACGCATATTTTCTCTTAATAGGAATGTCTAAAGACGGTAGAGTAGAATGTAATAAGTTCGAGAGTAAAAGAGCAGAACAAAGTTCCAACCTAGGAAGAGATTGTACCTTGAGAGGTGCCACACGTGTTTTAGATGTCAGAAGAATGACTCGAACAGAATCAAAGGAAATGCAGCGTACATAGATTGCCGCACAGTATGCTTTTTCAAAAGCGTCGCAGAAGGCATGCACTTCAATTTCAGCATGAGGTTGTAATACGTATCTCGGAAAATTGACTTGTTCGATAAGATTAAGTTCTTCCAAAAATGACCTCCACCTTACGCAAAGTTCGTCTGGAAGCGGTTGATCACAAGTGAACTTATGCATCCACAACTCTTGAAGAACGATCTTCATAAATATCACGCATGGTGACATGAGTCCCAATGGGTCGAACACACGAGCTATTTGAGAGAGAACTTCACGTTTGGTATAAATAACCTTTATCTCAACTGGAGAAACAGCAAATTGAAATACATCCAATTTGGGACACCATTTGATACCCAGTACCTTGCAGTCGTTGTCAGCATCCAGGTGAACTAGATCGTTTTCTTTGGTATCGATAGAAATTTCCCGAAATATGGACGGATCATTTGAATGCCATTTACGAAGATGGAAACCCCCTTGTTTCATCATTGATTGAAGTTCGTTTACAAGCAGAATAGCTTCCTCCCTAGTTGAGGCTCCACTAAGAAGATCATCTACGTAAAAATGTCTAAGTGTTGCACTTGATGCGGCTGGGTATTTATCTTTTTCGTCTAGTGCAAGTTGACGTAAGGTTCTTGTTGAAAGAAATGGAGCGCAAGCAGTCCCGTATGTGACAGTGACAAGACGATATTCTTCGATTTCATCGTCGGGCGAATTTCGCCAAAGGATACGCTACCAATCGGTATCTTCGTCATGAACTCTGATTTGGCGAAACATCTTTTCTGCATCTGCGTTGATAGCTACTTGAAACATTCTAAATTGAATCAGAATAGGGTACAGTTCAGGTTGTACTCGATAGCCAACCATGAGAAAGTCATTGATTGAATGTACTGACGATGTTTTACTAGATCCATCGAACACAACTCTCAATTTAGTAGTGCTACTAGATTCTCTCAAAACAGCATGGTGAGGCAGATAGTAAGCGTTTTTTCTGTTATACTCAGATTTGGGAACAGCTACCATGTGATTTAACCTTAAATATTCGGTCATAAATTTCCTATATTGATAGTATTTTTCTAAGTTAGAACTGAGATGACGTTCCATACTAACCAATCTACGAAGGGCTGTTTGTCTAGATTGGCCTAACCTCGTTGGTGAGCAATGAAATGGTAACCTAACAGTGTACCTGCCATCATCATTTCTAGAATGTGTCTCTCTGAAATGCTCTTCGCATGACCTTTCTAAAGAAGTTAGTGGTTTTACACAAAGAACAGAATCTAATTCCCAGAATTTGTTAATTAGCTGATCGGACACTAATTGAAAGTTATTTAAATGCAGAAGAGTTTGACTCCCAGAAGAGGCTTTACCACCTATCACCCAACCAAGTTCTGAACGTATTGCGAATGGCCTATCTTCACCCATTGACAGTGTCTGACCTCTCAGTAATGGTAGAGTGAGATCAACTCCAAGAAGTATATCTATTGGACTACTTTTATAAAACGTTGGATCAGCAAGAGTGAGATCCCCAAAGATTTCAGAATAAGAAGAATTTAAATTGTGGTGTGGAAGCATGCCCACAATTTTGTTTACCACATACACGGAAGCTGTATGTGAACACTGAGAAGGAAAATGAGAAGTGAACTGGATCTGAGAAATCCCATTTGTTCGAGTGTCGGACGCACCCAAACAAGAAATACGAACATTAGATTTCTGTTTACTCAAACCAAGTTTTTCAATGCACTCATTTGTAATCAATGAAGCCTGGCTACCACTATCTACAGGGTTCGTACAGATTTTTTGAAAACAAATTCAAGGACTTTTTAAGGACTTTTCAAGAACCTTCCAAACAAAAAATAAGGACCTTAAAATTAAACTTTAAAAAATCTTTAAAAAAATTATAATGATCGACGAAGGAAATATAGCATATAATTTGTGAAAAATATTGCATTTTAATTCTTACTTAACATACTTGACAAAAAGTTCATTATAACTTTAAATTTTTAAGAAAATAGAAAAAATTTGATTGGAGCATTCAGTATCATTTAGATTCGAAGATGTCATTTTCATTTACATTTAATCATTTTGTCAGTTACATCAAATACAACAACTTTAGTTACTGTACATTATACAACGACAATTTTATTGAATTGTGCTTCACAGGACGATTTCAGTTTCTGAACTTTTTTAATTACGCAAAACGGGTTAAATCTTAGATGCGTAAATCGCATCTAAATAATTTGTTAAATCACTGATTAACTGAAATGCATCCAGTAACCACGGAGCTGATTGGATTAAAAGTGCAAATTTGGTCACAATAGTCTTTATAACGATAATTATTATTAGTTTCTAACCTTGCTTGACAATAAGGGTTCGAGAGTGGAACTTATGTTCCATGGTGTGTTTGAAAATCAATAATCCAATATATATTACCTTTCTAATATTCTCAATGCTAAGTTATTTTTGAATTTAGAAATCTAAAATAGTAGGATATACAACCCTTATTACTACAAAAACTTTTCAATAAATGCAATTGCTTAGATTGAATAGTTAACCTCTCATCATGTGATGTACCTCTTACCAATGTAAAAAAAAAAAAAATCTTCCCTAAAGCCAACCTCATCTGATCTAGACAGTATAAAGTTGGAATCCTCACATTTTACTTTCCGTTAGTCACGCGCACCTCACAGGGGCATCTCTATACTTTTTTCCTCCTCTGCCTTTATTTTTATTGAATTACTTGTGATACGATTTTTTAATAAATTTTAATATTTAAATAGATTGTTTAATACTTTATATCTCCAATGAATCTTAAATCGGTAACAATCAACTATTTAAACTAGAATAAATTTCATTTTGGCTTTCAAAAAACCGGAAACACCTCATAGGTGTAACGCGACTAACCATGTCGGAAAGCAGAACGCAACTAACGGAAGGTTAAAATCATGCATTCATAAGTCTGAAGTATCACGTCATTGCTAAATAAGAAAACATCCTGAAATGACTGGTTGGTTGTTTTCAGATTATCTGGCGCTGTCAGCAACACGAGGGCTATAATGCGCCGAAACATTCGTCATTAGACAAGCCAACATACATTTACAAACACCCATGCCTAACACGGGACTCGAACCCGCAACCTCGCGGTCTAGAAGCTAGCACGCTAACCACTATACCGTTTAGTCGGCCATCCTGAAATGAAAATACTTCTAGTATATCGTAAAAATTATTGTATTTGAATGTAGTTTCCACATTTCTTTTTAATCGATCTGTACCTTGAAGCAAGAGCTACCAATGTTTAAAAAAAAAAACTTATTAAAATTTTAAGTATATAAGTAGGGATATCTTTTTTTGCATTATTAATGGTTAGAAAACAGCAAAGTTAAGTGTATTTTAAATAGATGCATCACTTTACGATATTATGCGAACTATTAAGCAATAACGCTGAAGTGGCTGGGCTAAGAAGGAATTGAATGGTTGAGCGTACAAACAAACCAACCTTAAAGGCAAAGAAAGGGGCAGTATATAAGAGATAATAAAAATCTCCAAATCACAATTGCAAGTGATTCAAAATTTAATTCCATGTCAAGTAATTTGGGGAGATCCTTTATACAGAAGGTCTGTAAAAGCTGCGCTAAAATCACATTGTCGAGTGTTTTCTGTTACGAGGAACCATTAAGCATTGAAAACAATCACAAACAAATTACTAAATAAAAATATATTTCCCAACTTTGCAGAAAGATAATGCGTTGCAAGTAAAAACAAATATATCATGAACTTTTACAATATTTAACTTGAACGACTTCGTTACTTTACTAAACGACAACCTTAGCACAATAACGCCAACTAGGTTGGTTCCGTGGAAAAGGGGGGGGGGGATAAACCCTAACACTTTTAGCATGCGAAACCATCACAGCGCAAACCTAACAACAATCAAATAGGCAACTTATCCACAAATTTCAAAAAATTTCAGTAGTGTATGGTTAGCTTGTACGCTTGAAATTAATACCCTACATAACCACTGGATTAAACAAGATCGTAATGAATCTCATTTTGTAATTGAAATATGGGAAATATGGTTAGTTAGTTTGTGCGCTGAACGACATCTTTATGCACAATAATGGTTTATCAGGGCGGATTCAAGGCCTGATCATCGCCTAGGCTCACAAGGCCTGGGCCTTGGGCCCCATGATTTTAGAGGGCCCCGAAATTGGCTGTGAACCACTTTTGTTTCACAAAAGCTTTGTGAATATCTATAACTTGTACAAAATAATTTTTACATAAAAAAAATTTCGCATTGATCTTGAACCATCTTTAGTATCCCAGAGTGTATTTATTCAAATAAACCGTTTAAAAGCATTAAACACAAGCTTTTTAGAAAGATAGAGGGGAAAAAATTGAAACGAAGTCTTGACGAATTTATTGTGAGATCAGCAAATGTCGACTCTGAAGTTGTGAATAATGCTGCAGATATTGTCGTCACGGATATACACATTGTCATAGTGAAATGCAATGTTATATGTAACAAAGTTTTTCCTCTTTTGATTCATAAATTTGATTGTTTGAAATTTGTTCATTTGTGATAAAAAAAACTTTTAGAAAAAAATATTAACATTAATTTATCAACTTTTTTTCTATATTTCATGTTAATTCATTTGACTTTGCGTCAAGTCCATTTCCAGTAAATCATTCGTTTGAAAAAAGGGCCCCCGAATGTGTCCGGGCCTTGGGCCCCAACTTGTCATGATCCGGCCCTGGGCGGATCTACAACTTAGGTGGATTCCGAACCACAACGAACATACGCGCTCAACCCAGGATTCAAATCCGCCATCTTTGTCATGCGTGGTCAGACAGCTAACCAAACAGCCATCAGAAGGGAGAAACACGATTTGGATAAGCTATATAAATCGGTTGACTATGGTATGGTGTATTCTCGTCACCTGAAATGTTAAAAAAATATCGTTACTATTAAAAATTGTAGAACCCAGTTGCATTAAGCATTGTAATTGTGAGACAACTTTCCATTTAAAAGACAGTCTCTATCTCGCTATCAAGGTAGAAACTTCGGGTTAAATCCTTAATTTTCAATCATTCCCTTGAGCATTTGAATTGACTCTCCGTGAAACTCATCCGATCATACAATTTGGCGCAGTATGGCCCTCGTGTTGCCCTTGTACCGTTAAACTTAAACCAACCAACCCAATCATACAATCTTCCCCGCCCATATAAACTCTTTAAGTGCCATGAATATTTGAATGCAGGTTAATTTTTCAACGATTATTTCACACAAAAAAAACATTAAATAACACCTCGATAAAAAAAAAAAAAAAAAGGATTTTACTGACAACTAACCCTAATACTAAGTTTCATCAACGATAAAAGAATACTAAACCAACAACTGTAGAATTTAGTGTAATTTTACGTCAAAAGCAGAAATACCAATACGATCAAATGACTTCTGTTCACATTAGTTAAGACAGGAACAAACACCTTATTTTCTCCAATTCAGTTTTCAAACCTTATTTGAAGTTTAAAATAAGATGGCAGTAAAATAACTTATGAAAACAAAGTTTGCATTATAAATCCTTTATATGCATTGTCAATTTTTATATTCGTTAACACAGGCGCCGATTCTCTAAGCAGCGCGTGCTTGGTATTTGCATCTAATTTTAAATATCAAAAGCTCTTCTATCAGCAAAATGTGCGGCAAACTAAGTTAAAATTTATTTATTAAAAATGAACGTACATTTATGCTTGCATATCCAAATATCACTTATTTATTCTTATTAAAGTAATTTTTTATTTATTTAAAAAAAACAAAAAAAAAAAAAAAAAAAAAAAACGGCAACAGGAAAGAGTTTCAACGATGGTCGGTTCAATGCTTTATTTAATACGATTGGATGATGACAAGTTGGTTTATTTTTATTCCGTAAAAGCAACCTTTTAATGACAGTTACAACCGCAATATTTAATAGAATGCATCGTCATTGACATCATCTGCTAAGTTTCTGCCCGATTGGATGACCAAGGGGGTTAATTAGGCATCCGCAGATTTGACCTCCGTCGACAAACCCACAAAATCGAAGTTAAAATGAAGGACTTAAAAATAAAAATTAAAAGTCGGAAACTTGGATGCATAGGCAACAAGAGTCCCGATATGGTTAGTGGTGCAAAAAATTATAAATAAAGTAAAAAATACGAAATCAGTGAGTACTTACAAAAAAGATCCTAATGCAATTGTTTTAACGCTTCAGTTTTATAATTCGTATTGTCCGAACAACCGTACTGGAACGGTGTTACTGTTTCATGTTGCAGAAATATTTTGAATTATTAGTTTTTTGTTTTAATTTTGGCAGATCTATATTTTTGTACTCTGAACGCGGCTGCAACAAGAAAAAAAGTTTCAACAAATCGAAATTTAAGTTGACAATGGTGACCTTCACTTACCAGCCATGAATTCATTTACAAGGGCAGAAGGCTTATACATTGTAATGTTCAAAATAGACATGCCCAGGAAAAACAGTTTAATAGATATGCTTCCTTTCATCATGAATAATTTATTACTATGATGATCCTCATAATTCAGAATTACATTATTTATTATAAATACTTTTCAACTACGGAAAGAGAAAATAAAGGGAAATAAATTAGGAAAGTTTTTTTTTTTTTAATTAGGAGATCAGGATTTTTTTTCTATGGAAGTTTCTGAAAAACACAAGCAAAGAAAGAAAAAAAAAATGTTCTTTCAAGAACTTTTCAAGAGCCCTCAAAAATTAAAAAACTTTCAAGAACCTTCAGGTTAAAAATAAGGAGTTTTCAAGAACTTTTCAAGGGCCCTTGGAGACATAAAGTAAAAATAAGGAGTTCTTAAGGACTTTCAAGAACTGTACGAACCCTGTATCTAGCAAACACCTGCACGTTTGAAAATTACCCCATATATCTCTTACACGAATTATGGATGTGCAGAGAAGAATTTGAACTCCAGGGCCAACATTTGATAGACAGGATGTAATACCCACCATTCTTGAATTGTCAGATGGTTCGTTAGAAACATTCTGACCCGATGCAGAAATTGGTGTAAAAACAGGAGCATTTATTGAAAGTTCACTGAGATTTGAAACACTATTTGTGTTCTGCCTGTCTCTAGCATTGAATGTTTCGAAATGGAGTAAAGTATGATGAGGTTTTTTGCACGTACGACATCTAAACTTACTCTTACAAGTTCTGCTTCCGTGAAATTGAGCCAAGCAGTTATAACACACATTATTGGATTTAACAAATTCCATACGCTTCGGAACTGGTAATTTTGTAAATGATTCGCATCTACCTAAAGTATGGTCATTTTGACAGAGAGGACACTGTGACTGTATGTTGGAAGCAACTAAAGTCACCTTTTTTTGAAAGTTTCTCTGTGCACTTTGATTTCCTGTCATAATAGACCTTGCATGAGTTGAAAGAAATTTAAGCAAATCATCCAGTTTTGGTACCTCATCATCGGAAAGTGTTCTCTCGAACCAAGTCCTGGTATTAGGATCCAATTTGAATAACACAAAAAACATAAGAAATGTATCCGCAGTTTGATCTACTTTGAACTCCAGTGACTCTAAAGTTCTCACAAATTCTTTAGTAGAATCTACAAAATTTAGCATTTGAGTGTACGACTCATTATTTAAGGGTGACATATTCATAAATTTTTTCATTAAAGAGGATAGTATCTCGCGCTTATTAAAATATCTTTCAGTTAACAAGTCCCAAGCGATTTGAAAATTACTATCTGTGATAGGTAATGAATGAACAATATTTTGTGCGTCCCCCTTCAAAACGCCTTTTAAATATTGTAATTTTTGAGCAGCTGACAAATTTGAATTTTCCGAAACAGCCGCGCGAAAAAGATCGGAAAAAGTTAGCCAGTCCTCAACAACACCTGAAAATGTCGGTAAAGTTAAAGTTGGAAGTTTCACTTCAGCAAACTCATGGTTTTTTGGACTTGTTTCCCTTTGTGTTCGATCGATTTGAGAAATTTTGTGTATATTTCCCCCAAGTAACGCCAACATTTCTTCAAGAATGTCCAAAGAATCATCTCTCTCAATTGAAAATGCATCAATTTCATCATCTTTACATGAGCTTATTAAAGATGTGAAAATCGCGCCCAACTCTCCCTTTATACTTAAGAAACGATTCCGTCTCGCTTCCAATTGCGCCTAAGTCAAAGTTTGTAGATCTCCATCTGTTTTAGATTTTAATCGAGTAATGGAAGATTTTATGCTCTTTTTCTGATTGAGAAGCGTTTTCAAATCCATAGCCCAGCAAAAAGAAGCAATTCACTCAATAAAAAAAAGAAAGAAAAGAGAACTCCAAATGACTGACTCATTCGAATATAAACAAAACCATAGAGTAAGAGAGAAAAAAAACACGAAAAAAACCCGAGATGGCAAGTGCACAGGTTTACCATAAATTAAGGATCACGAACGGATAGTCAACTGATCGCTTAATTTGGCGATCTCAATTTAAGTTAGAAAGTTTCGCTTTTAGAATGTTTCACATAAAAATAAAACTGCAATTTTCATAATCTCGAAAAAGCAGAAATAATTATACCTTAAGAATGTTTACAATGTACCATAGAAAAGTGTTTTGAAAGAACATTACACAGCCAAAACAAGCGACGAAACAGAACTAGAATTTTGAACGTTACACAAAGCACAAGAGAATTCGAAATTTTCACAGAACAGAAACTCCGGCTACGAGGAGACTTAATTACTCACTGTACTTAATTAACTCGTTCTGTTTCGTATGGTACTCTTGAAAAGACAGTAAAGAATTGGTTGGTTGGTTGTATTCAGATTATCTGGAGCCGTCAGCAACACGAGGGCTATAATGCGCCGAAACATTCGTCATTAGACAAGCCAACATACATTTACAAACACCCATGCCAACACGGGACTCGAACCCGCAACCTCGCGGTCTAGAAGCTAGCACGCTAACCACTATACCGTTTGGTCGGCCAGTAAAGAATTACTTACAGGTTTCTGGTACATTTTATTGGAACCGTCATCTCAGCTTGAAAGGTACGTGGTAGCAAGAAAGTTCACATGGAAGAAAGTTCAGAAGGCTACTCTCTCTGACGGTTACATTCAAGTAGAAAGAAAAAATATAAAAGACAATTGCGCATAGCGCCATCTAGTGGACTGTATGAAGAAAGTTGCTGAACAGTATTCGAGAAGCGTAGTGGTAGAGTAGAACTCGAAGAATTAAAATAGGTAACTATTTTTATTTTAAAACATATGTAACTGGCTAGATGATATCTTCCGCCTGGGAAGTGACCAGAAAACAAAAATAAGACAACTTGCCTGCTAGTCCAAAGACGGCCCTAGGTTCATTTTTCAGGGGGGGCCATTTTAAACTTTAAGTTCGTAAAATGTATGCACTATGTAACCTAATTGTAATAAACTAACTGCTGATTAAATGCTTGATTGCAATGATAAGTGTAGAATTTTCTAAATTAGTAATTTTCATTTGATGCAGAATTAAAAAAGTTAATTTAAGCTTGAATTGCTCTCCTGAAAAATAAGAAAAGAGTAAAACAAAGAAATTATAAAAAATAAAAATAGTTAATAATTGTTTTACAATCACACTTCTTTACTCTTTGAAAGCCTAAAGAACAAATCCAATTTCCTCTGCTTTGTTTTGGCAAATCTGCCTATGACACAGCTCACATCATTGTTTATGTCTCTGTGAGTATGCAACAAGCTAAGTCCTGCTAACCTTTCTTCCCCCATTCTAGCTCTTAGCCACGTTTTCAAGCGTCGAAGGTTAGAGAAACTTCATCAGCAACTTCATCAAGCTTCTTCAGCAGAGGCAACGCTAACTGGTAGTGTTGCCAAAATTTTAAGTAACTCGTAAATAGTAGGATATACATATTTGTCACAAGCTCTCATTGTATCTATGGCAGAAGTGGGGAGCTATTCTTCCTTTTTCCATTTCTCTCTCCATAGTGCTAGCTCACTTTCAATCAGAATAACACTCATTTGTGTCAGTCCTAAAATTGGTATGAACTTCTTTAATAAGTTTTAAAGCTCGTTGCTTTCTGATTCTGTTGGCTTTTCCATATCGGAGGTTGGAATCAGTAATCGAAAGCCAAAACAATCCAAATTTTCTTTTGGAAATCTTCCCATTAGGTCTTCAATTATATTATCCAATAAAGGTATGTAAACCGAGATTCTAAAATACTCTTCTGGTATTTGAGTATTTCTTTTTAGAGAAGTATTTAAAAATGCTCACATTTTTTCTTTTTGAAGACATATTGTAGATATTCGTCACTAATTACTCGAGGTAAAATGATCACGAAATCTTTAAACAACGAATAAAAGTGTTGCTAGTTCAACAGATATTTTCACAATAAATGGCCTGTCTAAACTAGTTATAACAATAACACAGTACCGATTCCATGCCCAAGTGACAAAAGTCACACACTAGTCCAGACATCACGTGTTGAAATTACCCTCGGCGCCATGGTTGCTTAGAAGAGCATGGTTGTTCCAAAAAGGGGCAGAGGCCCCCGGGAAAAAGGAAATCGTCGTTTAGGAGGGGGATGGTCACTAGTGTACTTGTGTTGTGTACCGGGTATTGTGTCGTGTGTTGTGTACGTAAATACATTTAAAACCAGGATTTTTTCTGAGGGGGGGGGGGGGGGGCTATAATTTTTTGTACTGTAAAGAAAAAATTTACGTTAATGAAATTGTGCTTAAAAATCTGTATTTTCACCGTTTTTTAAACTGGAAATTCTCAAAGAGTTTCGGGATATTTGAAAGGGCTAGGAAGGAAGAGGGAACCCTTCAAGGAGGGGGCCATGGCCCCCATGGCCCCCCCCTTGAAGCCGCCAATGTGCTAGTCACTCTCACAGAGATAGCATGACTATAAATACTAAATACAAATGGTAGATTACATAGGTGGCAGTTAAACAGGCTAATTTGCATGACTAATCGCAAACGACGTACGACACTATCTGACGAGGCTTGTAATTTGGCGCTGACAATCTGCCGAGGCTTGTAGATCAGGGATCAAGGGCATGTGCGCTGGTCGCCACAAAGTTTAAAAAAAAAAAAAAAAAAAAAAAAAAAACTTTACTTTAAACTAATGACTACTACAAATTTAAATATATATTTATATTATTTAGAAGTATTTATATTGTTAAGAATTAACTTTTGATATATCTTAAGCGACTGTCTGAAAAGGATTGAGAAACCACAAAGAACTGCTCCATGTTAGAAAATCTGCGGATGTATAATCAACCCACTTGCCATCATCCAATCAGGCTGAAGATTGGTAGACAGACTCGATATCCATGGCAATGCACTCTACAAAGTTTTAGAAGCTGACACTGTCACTAAAAGACCCTTTTATACACGCTTCTATTGTCGCTTCGGAATATTAATAAACCAACTTACCGTCATCCAATCGCTCTGAAATTTGACAGATTCGTTGTCGATAAGAATGCATTGTGAGAAATTTTGGTGTCTATCGCTGTCACTAAAAGACCGCTTTTATGTGCATTACTATTGTCGTTTCGGATGACTTATTAAAAAACTTTCCTTCGTCCAATCCAGCTTAAACTTGGCAGATGGATTCAGTGTCGATGACAATGCATTCTATCAAGTGTTAGGGGCTGTTACACACTCTTCAATTGTTGCTTAAGGGATCACTAATAAACTTACTTTCTATCACCCAATCGAGCTGAAACTTTTAAACTTGGTAGATACATTCGTTATCGGTGGCAATGCTTCTATCAAGTTTTATGACTGTCACGCAAAGGCTGTTGCTACACACGTTTTTATTACCTTACATCAAACTTATCAGCTTTTATTCACGTTCTATTTATATTCTGAAAATCAAGCTTAATTCAAACACGTTCAGTTTGGCGATATTCAATGACTGAAATCCCCTATTGAGGTTGGCGAGGCAAAATCGTCGGAGGGCTAATTATTTCATTAACCATCATCCAATCGAGTTAAATCTTAGCAAGTAGACTCGTTGACGATGACAATGTATTCAATCAAATTTTTGGGACAAAAGAAGTTATTTAATAGTTCAGAATGGATGTTTTGTTTGTAGTGGTCAAACACTATGAAAACACGATCTAAGCTCAGTATACAACAATTGCACATAAAAATTGGCAATGCATATAAAGGACTAGCTGAATACCCGTGTTTTGCTATGAAATTTTACCATGCTAAAACTACAAGAGACTTCCTCCGAACGGCATTGATAAATTACAAACGAATGCTCCATGTTTTATGTCATTTTTTTCTTTTCTTAATATAATTGATTGTTAGAAATGCAACTTATAAGGATGTACAGTCAAACCCCGTTAACGTGAAATTGCTTAGCAAGAAATCCCGTTTAACACGAAGTAAAAGCAGTTCTCCGTACTTAAAACTTAACGTTAGTTTATTCGTTTTACACGAAATTCGATTAACACGAACAATTTCAGCTGCTCCATCGACTTCGCGTTAACGGAGTTTGACTGTACTTTATATTTTACCTTGAGAGTTTCTTTATTTTAACACTTATATGTTGAACAGAAATTGAACTGGTGTCTCCCTAAAAATCTCACTTAAGTTTTAAATTTCCTATATCTCCTTTTCTAGTTATTCAATTTGCATGCAACAAAGCTTGATTTTACATGAAATTTAATTTTAAAATTGATTACAATCAAATTAGAACTAAAATAAACATTATTTTTAAATTCGCAACTATGAAATTACTTTTTAGTTATTGAGTATGTCGTTGAGGAGATGATATTGGATCTCCTCTATATTCTATGTCTGTCTCTATATTCTGGGTTTATCTTCGCATACTCATAATGTAGTTTCACTTCTAACATTAAACGTCACAATCAAACATTGAAGGATATATTATTATCTTGAATTTGTTTTAATGCTCTAGTTTTAAGCAATATTCGAGTAATATCTTTAAAAAAAAAAAAAATGGCATATTCAAATTGATTTCCATGGCTCCTGCACATCCTGGTTAAAGTGAGTATTTTACAACTTTTTGTTACACTACGTAACAACTGCTTGAGCATTCTAACAAAGACTATTACATTCAAGCAACATTTATGTTTTTAAAAACAACATGTTCTTAAAAAAATATGTTCATAAAAACAACATGTTCTTAAAAACAATATGTTCATAAAAACAACATGTTCTTAAAAACAATATGTTCTTAAAAACATTTATGTTCTTAAGAACATTAAAACCGTTTAATTATTTTTCATTGCAATTTAAGATTTCTATTTTTTCTTGCAGGTAACAGATAAAACCGAAATGCAGATGTGATTTTTTTATCTCCATTCTGCTGCCTTCATAAAGCGTTCTTTTATGTTTTTGTTTTTTTTTCTTTCTTATATACAATAAATATGACTGCTCTAATTTTATTTAAAGCATGGACTTTGAGAAAATATAGCTTGTATTTCAAACGTGTAAATGTGAAGAATAAAAATGTGCCAAAATGTGATTTTGTTTCTTTTGTTAATGCAAAAAAGCACTAAAGCTGGTTAGCTGCATAATAATAACATGCTATTAGTATAAAGTCGTCCAATTATAAATAGGAAAAGGAATTTTATTAAATATTAATTCATATATGAATGAATAATAAATTAAGTTTCCTTTTTTTCCCTTGTTTTTTGATTAACTATTTTTTAAATATCTTGAAATAAAAATAAATAAAAAAAATACAAAGTTTAGTTATGTACACAGTTGCACAGCTATATATTGCTGCGTGGATGGGTTCGAAAGACTTTAAGCCAAAGCAGATTAACACTTGAAGAAATTTATTCCGATATAACTCTTCGCAGATTCTTTTACAACTTCAGAACTTTCCGTTCTAATAGACTCAATACAGCTCTTTACACAACAATGGAGCTCAAACAGCAGTTAAAAACTAGATATCCAACTGCTAAAATCGTCGCAAAAGACAATGCAATACAGTTCATTACTCTGAACGCTCGCTGAGAGACAACTAAGTCAACAACTCCACTAACTCAACTCACGGCCGGCCTTATATAGGAAAGTCAATCCGTCGTGAATCTTCTAGAGATAGAAATTTGGAGGATTTTCCAGATCGTAGTCGAAAAGCCCAATACATGTACATGAGGACCGAAAATGTCACCAAATGGTAACCAATTTGGCGATATTTGGCAATTTCTCGCAAATTTGGTGGCCAAAATTAGTCGCCAGAACCGTCGCCAACTTGGCGAGATTGCCATTAACCATAATGTTAAATGGCCTGCTCCTTGTAAAACTCGTTTTCCAGCGTGATCCCTGTAGAACTCGTTTTCAAGTATTAAGAGACGCATTGCAGGAAAGCGAAGACGAATTCTTGCACTGCCTTATGCAAAATGTACATAAATGTTCCTTTTTACATAATTAATACTACGAAATATTTACAAATATACAGAAATTCGTAACAATATTTATAATTTCACTTCTAGAACAACGTCATAGGTTCAAATGCGGCTTTTGAAACATTGATTGATCTTATTTCGAGGTACAGAAATATACTTAGTAAATATAACATTGATTATTCTTGTTTCGAGGAACGGAAAAAGATACCCTTTTGAAATGTATTATTGTAGGATCTAGCTTCAAGGAATGCAAATACATTTACCATAAGACGGGATGATTCGGAACACTTTTCAATTAAATATCGGGTGTATTAAAATCGTTAACAAACATACTTTTGACTTTGAAACTTGTATCTTACTTTCATCTTAAGGATCAATAAGCCATAATTTTGTAGATGTAAAACTTTGCTCACATACAGGGCCGTCGCTAAGAATTTCGTTTGGGGGGGCGTTAGACATAATTTTGCCGACTAAAATCAAGACAAGTACGGTGTAAATGTAGAAACTATCCATTAAGGTGTTATTCTATTATTAATTAAATTTTATTAATGCATAATTTTTTTTAATTAATATATAATTATTTGTTGATTAATGCGTGATTAATTCTTAATGAGTAAATAAATAATCGTTAATTTTTTTATTTAATTGTGAATTATTTTATTTAATGTGTAATTAATTTTAATTAGTGTTTTTAATATTTTATGACATTTTATTAATACGTAATTAATGTCATATTTTAAGTAAATTCTCATCACATTTTAGTTAACAAATTCAATTAATTTTTCATTTTTGTTTAATAAATAACCCTTTCTTTCCCGAACAAAGGGGTTAATTTTTCGAAGTGCTTTTTTGGGGGGAAGGGAGGCATTTATCATTTGCAGATAGAATGCATTCTCACAATCTTGAACCAATTCAGTAACACATGAGCAGTACAAAGGCTCCATTTCAATGAAAAATTTTTTTTAATTTTCAAATTGCAGTTTCGAAGAAATTAATTAAACGTGTAAAAGTTTCGTACGAGTTCACTACAACACAGAATAAAATAAATGAAAAATATTGATCACACAGGTGACTCTAATTTAGAATTGTAAAAAAAGTTAAACAAATTCTGGAAAAATTCTTCAGTGTAAAATCCTGGCAGATTATTGCTAAATCACAAAATACTGCGATTTTTATGATAGAGACAACGTCAGGGACATGCACTTACACTCCCTCCTGCCTTTCGAAAATTAAAGTAATGTGGAAGAAGTAATTCACAAGAACAAAATATATAGGTAATAAATTATCAATTCGAGCAAAAAATTATGTACAGCTATTAACTAACATCAAATTAGGGAGTCCAATTCCCATTTTCGAAAAATCTAGGATTAAACAAAGACTTTTGCCGCCTTATCCCTCCCTGTTAGCGATCTGCACTTCCCTGCAAATAATCCTGTCGGCGCTCATGGACAATATAATTGCATTTCAAAATACTATAATTACTAAAAACGTTTTGTTAATTTTTAAATACTTTTTAACATATTTTCCTAACCAAAAAATAAAAGAGGATTTTACTTTTCTTGAAAAGTATATTAATAGTAAAACTTAATTTTTTTTAGCAATTTAACACAGAAATTTACTTCTTAAAAATAGTTACTTCGTGTTCATATCTTTTACCAAAACTGCTGGATTGATTTTAATGATTTTTTGAGGTTTTTCAGCAATAATTTCTGTAAATATTACTCGTTTTATTAATAATAATTATTTGTTTCAGAAGGAAAGTATAATGCTAATTTTCTCTAAGCAGGACTAAAAATGAAATGTATTACTTTAGCATTCAACCAAACTATAATATTATTTATATGTAAAAAAAATAATTAAAAAAAAAATAATATACATAAACCTCTTTCCTAATGAAGCAGAAATCAAGTTTTATAAAGTAAATTATTCTCAACTAACTCACTACCCTTATGAACTTCGAATTTAGAAGCAAAATATTCAGCTCAATAAAAAAGCAAACCATAATTTTCGGCACAAAAATCAAAACTAAGTAAGGAATAGTATACCCGCGAAATTTTTTTTTTTTTTTTTTTTTTTTTTTTTTTTGGAAAGAGGGAGGGGGCTATTTAAATCGCCAATGTTATTATCTTGAGGAAGGAGAAGTTGCGCATATGATCTTCTGAAGAAGAGAAACGTCACAGTCACCAGGAGATTACTAAAAAAAAAAAACCCAATTTCCCTTTCCCACCGTTAAAGGTTATGATCCTAATGTGAGATCTACTGATCCAATTTGAAATATTTTTAAAGGTATTTTAACCAATCTAACTTATCTGAAACACGATGTCTTTCCGATGTTTCATGTATAAAGTGGTGAAATCTAAGATAGGTGTGAAAGAGGGTACTCACTACTTCTAATAGACCGAAACCTGGTTGTAAGTCGGACAACGTCAGGCCGCAGCTATTTGACTACAGGAAACGTCAAGAAATTTAGATAGTATTATAACAAACCTTTCACTACTTTTCCAATGGTTATTTTGTTGCAATAAATGCGACATTGCCTTCCAATTTACATGGCATGTATTATTTCGGTAATACATTTGTGGCTGTCTCGTGTACAAGTGACAGATACAACACCTAGGCACTAATGGTCACTTTTGCCTAGTGGTTAGCCAGCCTGTCTTCTGATCTAGAGAGTACCGGGTTCGATTCCTCGTTAGCGCACACCGCTTCATTGGTGATCCGAATATTCAAACATTTCAGTGGCACCATCTACTGCACGACCTCCGCACTACCACCTCAGCATCTCTAGCGACTCACTGTCACACGCAACGCACTCAACCCACACTAAACTCAATCACTCAACTCAATCGTTCACCCCTTCGCAACTCACTGGGAAGGGGCTATGTGGTGGTCTCGTGTACAAATGACAGATACAACACCTAGGCACTAGTGATCACTTTTGCCTAGTGGTTAGAGCGCCTGTCTTCTGATCTAGGAGTCCCATGTTCGACTCTCCATTACCAAAAAACCGTTACACATTTTTAATAGAAGAGGTACTATATAACATCATTTAAAGAATTCTACTTGACACTAATTGCAATAATTTGGCAAAATGTAATAGAAATATATTTCAACAGAACTGTACGCTACTTCCATTTCACTCAACTTCTCGTTCGTAATAAGTAAAAACTAGGGGTGTGGAACATCGCACAACTTTCAGTTGCACTATAATACTGACGTGGATTTGTGTCATCTACAGTATTTATATTTTCATCATGCATTTAGAATAAATGACCATTTTGGAGGTAATTCTTGTATGGGTCTAAAATAATAATAATAATAATGGTGCTGAGAGGAGAAGAAAAAACTATCGTTGATGAGGTATGCTCAAGGAAAGAGAACTCTGTTTTGAAGGCATTCATTTTTCAACTTTTTCGCCATTAAAAAATTTTTACGAAAATTTCGGAGGTGAGGATGTTTAGAACACCTTAAGAGGCATTATACCACGGTGATTTTTATCAAAATCGTTAGAGCCGTTTTTTTGGAATCATTGAAAAACATGATTTTTTCAATGGCAGCTACCTTATGCGCATACGCGATTTTAACGAAAATCTTAATGGTAAGTCCCATGGCCGCCACTAACTCTCATACAAGATTTGAACATCGTAGGTCAATTTGTTCGGTAGTTATGCTGACCACAGACACACACATTTTTCTGGATCACTTTTTTGAAATCAGGATGTTCCAAAACGTGAAGAAATGCAAAAAAAAAAAAAAAAAAACGATTTTTTTTTTCTTTTTACCGAATGTTATATTTTCATTACCCTATGTAAATATACATATGGGTAATTGAAAGTAATAAGCCTCGTTGAATAACCTTATAAAATGTATTTTTTATCTTTACCAAAAAATAGGCAAGTTTTTTTCGAAATTGAAACTTCTCGCCAGACCAGTGTTGTACATAAGGTATGTATTTGATAAAAGAGGGCTCATTTTCCGGATGTTAAAATTTAGATGTTTTGAAATTTTCTGTAAGACTTTCAATTCATATGACGTACAATACATACTTTATGTAAATGACGTTTAATCTTAGAGGAGAAATATAGTAGAGAGAGCAACGCTATGCTAACTCCCCGCGTTTCGGTGCCCCGTAGTTAAGCCAAAGTCACGTGGTTTCAAACTACCATATTTGGCGAAAATCTTTGGCGCAGTGTGTTTAGGCAATTTTCACGTTCTTCCAATCAACATTTTTTTTTTTAATCAATTCAAAATTTCGTTCATTCTCTCTTGGAGGACATTGGCAAAAGAGTAAAAATAAAAATCTGTGAGATATCTGAAATTCACTTATATAGCTTTTGTTTTAATGTCAGTACTTTTTTTTTCTAATTTTATTAATTTACCGGTACTAAATGTTTGTTATACTTAATATTGTAGAAAAGCTTGTGTTATAATTTTGCAACCACATTTAGCGAACAAAATTTTTTAAAAATATGAGTTTTACACTATACAAAATAAATTTTAAGTACGAGTTTGTAGTTTGGTAGGTAATCAATATTAATATATCTGACGGTGAAAAAGATGAACTTTGAAACTACATTACAAGTGAAATTTCCCATTCAGTTATTGTTTTGGTACTTTTCATCAATTTCCCTTACATATTAATAATTAATGCATTCTGGCGGATAAACACATACGAATTTACTAAAAATGTTTGATTTGTGAAAGTTTTTAAAGCTAAATAGTAAAATTCGCCAGATAATAGTAAAATTCGCCAGATAATAGTAAAATTCGCCAATAGTAGATTGCGCATGATGAGCAAAAAATGAAATCTATCATATGAAAAATAAAGTATGAAAAGGGTAAAAAATCGTATATTTTTACCATGGTATTTGTTATAAAACAGTACATATATTATTTTATATTGAATCAATTTCAGACAGGCCGACCAAACAGTATAGTGGCTAGCGTGCTAGCTTCTAGACCGCAAGGTTGCGGGTTCGAGTCCAGTGTTAGGCATGGGTGTTTGTAAATGTATGTTGGCTTGTCTAATGACGAATGTCTAAGCGCATTATAGCCCTCGTGTTGCTGACGGCGCCAGATAATCTGAATACAACCAACCAATTTCAGACAGAGTATACAAATGCAGTTTATGACTCATATATATATAGGTGAATTGTAAAAATGTATTTAATTGCTTTGCCAACAAACATTGTTGAATGAAGTCAATTTTACCATATATTAACATTTATTGCCCCCAAAACAAAGTATTTTTGGCCTTTTTACGATGAATTCTGCCACTTTGATTTCTTTCAGTGAATGTTTTACCCAAGTGACAGTCTTATTTTTAGGTTCACAAAATAAAATTGACTTCATCAACAACATTCGATGATTTTCCAATTTTCCAAGGATGATTAGTCCATAGCATGGCAAGTAATTAGATTAAATAAATATGGAAGATTTGAATCAATACCAGAAAGACTTTGAGAGACTACCCTATGCATTATATTTTTTAATTTAATTTCACAATCACTTAAAAAATATTTTTTTCCCCGCAGTTCTACATAATAGTATTGCATCTAAAGTAGGTTTTGTAAATCCACCTTATTTTTTCTTATGATTTTAACCTAATCTTAATATTTCTTACTACATAACGATTACTGTATGTTTCTTTTGCAATTTTTTCTTGTTAAGACTTCTTCATCATTAGCAATGACATCCTCACATTGGTTAGGTGCTGATAAATGCGGGTTTACTGTCATAAGACATTTAAGATATTAGTGTTATCTAAAACAATTGAATTTCCAGTATCTGTGTCAGAAACTGTTTATACACTGTCTTGAATGGACTTGCTGTTTGAAGGATTAATGAATCCACTTTTGCTACAAATGCACTAAAAACTTTTCCAGTGATCCTGAGAAAGTTTTATAATGTGTGCTTTCCATAACAGGCGTTGACGCAACAGTAAACAACCTTTTTTAATGGAAATTTAAGCAAATTTTTTTTCAAGGCTACGCAATCGCCATTGAAAACCCATGCTAAGACAGCTTTGCGGGGAGAAGAATTTGCCGAGGGTCTTCAAAGTCACGTGACTTTATCATGGAACACTTCCTTTAGGGTTTCCCTACCTCTACCTCCCATCCCTCCTCTAAGCGTTTAATAGGCATATCATGGTTTTTGAGGCGTTACCTGATGAACTAAAAATATATCATCTACTGTAACCCATTATAGTTATCTATTAATTGGAAGAATATTGTCAGTTTCTTCCTGAGGATATGGTGTGTACTTATCAGGTGACTGAATTAAAAAACTTACGACAGTTGACTTGACGATTTATTCAATTGAATGTTCTGATCTTGAAGGAAAATTATTCATTCTGAAGAGAATTTGTGGAAATTGATATTTGTGCAACAGTACGGGGTACGGAAGTTATGTTCATATTTAATTTTATTTAGAAGCTGTTAGTGACGATATCATCTTAAATGTTCCTGCAAAAAAAGAATATACTTACTCCAAATTAAAATTGCCGACCGCCAACTTGGGCTGAATTGTGATCAGGATTTTTAAATACTATTGACGATTTTAATTATTTATATTTTTGTCTATTCAATATGTTTTAAAACATCCATCACTTGGCACTTTTAAAGGAATAGATGAAATTTTGGAAATTTGCCGAGTGCCGTCTTTCTTTTCTAAAAACTTTGGCGGGGTGAAATAATGAAGATATCTATGATTTGTGTTCGCACGATACCTATTATATGTAGGCGGTCCATTAATGTAGGCGGTGGAAAAGACACCGACTCCCTTATAATAGACTTCTTGTGTAAAAATGCCGATTCGTTAAACTCGGGTCGGTATTTTTAATATTTCTGTTCGACATTTTTTTTTCTTTTTCATATTTTTTTTATTCAATTCGATTTTGTTGTGGATCTACTATAAAAAAAAAAGGCTCAGTAATATTTTGAAAATTTGCCGACTGTTCAACTTTCTAAAACTTTGGGGGGGCGAGACGCCCCCTACGCCCCCCGTTCGCGTCGTCCCTGCTCACATAGTCTTCATACATATATATTCATACATACTACATTCATACGTTAAAGATAACGAAGTCATATAGAGAAAACTACTGGACAACTGGATTTCTAATGGGTTTTCCCCTTTTTTGACATTAATTCATGCCTGAACTCTTGATCACTGCCTTGAAAGGAATTAGGCTTTTCTTGCGTCATTGAATCCTGTATGGAACATATTCTTGCCAAGAAACAACTTTTTAAGATCACTTTTCTTGTATTTCAATTCACCCGCAAATCTCAAAATCTAGACGAGGCAAAACATAAAAATTCGTAAAATAAAAAGTTTTTAAAACCAAGTTAAATTAAGTATGGCATGCTGTTGTAGATGTTTATACTTATCTAAAATACATAAGTTAAGTCTATCATATCCATATTAGAAATTATGGGAACAGTTTTGGAGAGGTTAAAATTCACTGAATTGTATGCACGCTGTTTCAGATTTTTTTTAGAAAAATAAAAGAATGTGCTCTTGTAAGGATTTCTGATGGACGGGATCGTGAGACTTGCGTGTCCATATGGCATTTGGCTCCAAGAAAGGAAAACATCGAACCTCCTTGTAAGCAAGAGGCAATGATAAAGAGTCGTTTGCTAATCAGAGTGGTGAAGAGTTTGATGGTCATTTGAAACGATCGACAAAGAATTTGGAAGGAACTGAAGGAAATTCAAAAGAATGTCCATTGCCCAATGAAAATGTCTTACCGGTGCAATCTAAATAAAACTGAACAGAAAACCTCTTGTGTTGAAACACCACGTCCTGGAAGACTGAAACGAAAACCTGCCTACCTGTCTAACTTTATTGTAACTTAATTTTTATGGGGGGAGTGAATGTATTATATTATCATCACAGTGACAACACTGTTTTTACTACGGACGTTTCTGCAACAAAACTGAATGTTCCATCATTGTAAAATGGCTGTTAATATGTATATATATATATATATATATATATATATATATATATATATATATATATATATATATATATATATATATATATATATATATATATATATATATATATATATATATATATATATATATATATATATATATATATATATATATATATATATATATATATATATATATATATATATATATATATATATATATATATATATATATATATATATATATATATATATATATATATATATATATAACGGTACATTGGGTGTAAGGACCATTATAAGAAACAAGTCGTGGATGAGTTGCGCACAAGTTTATTTCCAGAGACAAGAGAGGGGAGGGGTGACATTTGTCTAGCGCCAAGAGTTGATTATATCAAAAGGCGTGGGAAACCGAAGTACGGAGCTTTTATAGGTTTACTAGTGATGCTCGATGATTTAAGGCAGCTTCCACAAACACAGGAAACACTAAAGAATTCTAAATCGGAAATTGAAGGTTCCAAGAGGAATACATTACATAGAGCTTTTGTGCTATTATATGTTGAATAAAGCCTTATGTTTGGATAATACACTATTACTATTAAATCAACTCACATTGCACTACTTGAAATGAATTTTGATGTTGTAAGAGCAATACCGCGCAATATCTATAAGTCGCATATGCTTCGTAACACTTATAGACATTGAAAGCTTCCATAAAAAGTCAGGACATATTTATTGCGCGATTTTTAAAAAGATTTATTTCTGTATTTGCAACTAATAGAGGAAGAAAAGGAAATGCAAATATTTTTAGTTTAAAAAGTACAAGGTCATCCAACTCCACTTTTAAAGACCCCCTCCCCGACCGCCACTGTGCATGAGCTGGGTTCCTTTAAAATAACATCAATGATGTTTTTTTTTTTTTTTAAATGAGAAAGAACAGGAGGGATCAGTATTTCAATCATCATCGTCACCACTTATAAAAATAAAAGTTACTTTATGCATGGCAATGTCGAAAGTACAAAAGAATGCACGGTATAACGCTACAGGGACGTCAGATGCATTGAAAGTGTTGTGACCGAATTTAATTTAATTTTTAAAGTTGCATTATAATTGGCCACAACATACCTCGATACAATTCATAGTCAAGAGTTGCTTAAATCTAAAATCTATTTCTAAATAACATCATATACACAATTATTTTTGGAAGTGTTTTTGTAGTTTTACAAGAGTAGCGCGGTGTATCTGACCGCATCATATCAGCGATGTAACCAAGGAGGCTGTAAAACTGACGAGAAAGCAGAGAAAGGAGAAGGGGGGGAGGGAGGGATCGGGTTTAGAAGGAGCATGATGTATTAAAAGTGTCTTAGATATATAATAAATTCAGCCTGATATTGGTGTTTGTTCGTTTACCTGAAATATTACCCCTTCTCTAATAATTGAATTAATCAAACGAAATTTTTTTTAATTAATTTATAATCTGGAAATTATATGGATAACACTTGATCTAGATAAAATGTTGTCTCGTGTTAGATTATTTTGCATAGCTCGATAACTGGAATTTTTTTTTTTTTTGTCATACGTAGGTGAAAAGTTGAGAAACTGCAAAAATATTGATGACATATGACACATATGGGATGATAAAGTTCTGCATATGTGAGTTGTATTTTATGCAGAGAAATGATGTAGCAAACTTAGGATTTGATTGAAAGACCCCTCCCACAGAAATTTTCTGGAAGTGCCTCCTGGGAAGGTAAGGGGGGGGGGGTCTGTCCAACGTGATGAGCCGTGGCATCGAAAGAAGAGGGGTGGCGGTCGAATGGCCTGAAAAAACGGGATAGGGGTGGACTGAAAAATTCACTTTTGATGGAAACGGTAAAATGTAATAATCTTTTTTACTTACAAAAAAATATCATTTATAAAATGTTATTACCATCAAGAATCACATTAATTGAAGTTAATCTGCAAAAAGTTGAGTTTTTGTGAGTTAATTCCAAGGTTATAAACTACATAAATATGCAAAAGTGATGAACATTGAAACATTGGTGTTGACTACACAAAATGAGGCATTCATTTTCTGAGTGTTCGTATTCATGATCAGAAAGTTTACATGTATAGCCACGGTTGGTAAGAGAAACACTTGATGTGCGAATGCTAACACGTATTTAACCATTTTTGTTTTTTTTTAAGTAAAAAAAATATTGGGTTACCCCAGACACAGTTGTAATAGCCTCTTTAAAAGTTAAGTGAATAAATTATATAATTGCCCGTCGAACTGGAAATCGTTAAAGTTACTTTCTCGATAGCTAAATATCTAAAAATAAATGTATTAAATAATAAGTTTAATTTATTTGATTTTGAAAATATTATTTGTGATATGTGTGAGTATGATTTGTGAAAACATTATGTTTAAATTTAAATGAAAGTTTTAAAGTCAGGGTTGAAGGAAATATTTTGAAACAACCATGCATCACCAGTTTTTATTTAAAAAAAAAAAAAAAAAAAAAAAAAAAAAAACTATTATATCCTATTTATATCTCTGATTAAATATTTTAGAAATCTTATTTAAAAAGTTTTACTAGAAATTTAAAATATTTGTTACGCTGTGGAGCTATCGCACACAAAATAACAGATACAACTACTATAGACACCAGAGATATCTTTTGTCTAGTGGATAGAGTATTTGGCTGGGAAACCAAACGATCTATCACGATCGATTCCCAGCTACCGAAAAAAGCTACTACGCTTTATTAGTGACTATCGGATAACTGAATCATGCTGCCATCTATCGGCGCCTTCTGAAAATACTGCACGACTTCCACACTATCATCTCAGTATCTTTGGTAACTCACTGCCAAATAGCAAGCAACCTCCGGCAACTCACTGTCGCGTGCAAGCAACTCAATCGTTCGTCCTTTCGCGACTCTCTGGGAAGGGGTTATATATATGGTGGTCTTGTGTACAAATAACATATACAACTCCTAGACACCAGAGATCTTATTTGCCTAGTGGATAGGATTGTTTGGCTGGAAAACCAATAGTCTCACGTTCGATCACCAGCGACCGCAAAAAAGCTACTATGCTTTCTGTGCATTTTATTCATATAGTCCGTTAAATAAATGTTAAATTATCCAGTTAATCTAAGAATTAATCTCTAAGAAGTATAGATTAATACAGACATAAAAGTTATTTCCAAAGTACTTTTTTATATTTCATTAGAAAGGAAACAATAAAAAAATCCGGAATGTTCGCAAAAATGCATTGCTTTCCCAAACAAAAATGAATAATAGAGCGAAACTGTATTGACTGTCAGCTAATCAGAGAGCGATTGCATTTTGTTGATGTTCAGATTTTAGCGCCATACTATAACCGTGCAAACGTGATGCATCCTGGGATGTTCCTCTAGTATCATAAATAGGTCACAGGCATCACAGGACACTAATTTTCTCCACAAGGTAGCTGCTCATTTACTTCCATTCCTTCAAGGGCGCTAGCCGCTATAACAACAAACCTGTTTTTTTGTGTTCAAAATTCAAAACCATCACGAATGTAATGGTATCCTTAAAATAATGTGTTTGTGTTGCATTGCTTTGGTTATAATAAAGTAGTATCAGTCCCTTGAAGATCTCTCTTGAATTCATATTAACAATAAAACACTCGCTGTAAATTAAATATTAAAGTTCTAAACATTGCAGTCTTCGTATTACCAAGAATAGTGAATTTTATATTGAATTTCATCAAAAAGAAGAAATGTTTGTCAGCATTGGTATACAAGTATGAAATTATTCTAATTCTTGTATTTGTGTTTTTATATTTGTGCCGTGAATTTTCATGTTCCAATTTTTTAAAAAATTCCATTTTCTTATTCAAATTTCTAAATTTTGTCCCTAACATATGAATATGAAAGGAACTTGTATTTTCTTGTAATATGAACTATTATTTGAAAAACTTTGTCTAATTTACTAAGTACTTTGTTGCTAATTCTTGTCAAACATAGCTCAGTGAAGAATGATTGCTTACAAAATATCTTGATTCATTTCAAACTGCTTATCTAATTTTTTATTTCTGTTATTAGAATATTTTAGGTCCTTATAGTATTTGTGGTAAAAGTATTTTTAAATGCCATAAGCTTGTACAATATATGTTTGTTGTATTGAAAAAAGTGTTTGTTCTCCAAATTTATTGTGTCGTTCCTATCCAAGAAAGGTTAAAATTATTATGAAAAAACATTTTCAAGCATAGTACTATATAGCACCTTATAGTAGCATTCAAAGGGTGTTTCTATTTCTTTCTAAAACATTTTAGCTGATACAATTTTGCATTAGCTAATTATAATTGAACATGGTTTAAAAAAAATCAATATGCATGTTTTTATTGTCAAACAACATTATACTCTATCCTTCTGCATTGAGTGACACATTGAATTTTTTTATGGTTGATTAAATTTTACTAATCCAGTCACTAATTAATAGCAGCATGATTAAAGAAAAAGATTTCTTTATATTCAGCAATGAATAATCTCAAAATAATTTACTCAATACAATGCCAAATATTTAATAATAATTTTACATTTTGTGAATTTCTAAGTTTCAAAAGTCTAAGCAGGTCAAGATTTAGCAGATTCTGGATTCTATTTTGAAGTTAAGTCCATCTGTAAAATTGCTATTATTTTGAATCAATCAAAACATGAAATATATTGAGTACTTTCTAAAGGCAATTTTTATATTTATTTAAAAACAATACAAGGGTATGTCACAATATGTCTGCATGCCAGTCAAATTATGGTATACCTCAGCTTTCCACCATGCTCATCAGAAACACGTAATTGATCTCGCATAAGTGAACATTATAACTTAATATAAAAATATGCCCTTGTAACTCTGTAAGTTACCTATTTAGATGAAATCGCATTTGCTCAATTAATATCAGTGGGTAGATGAAAATAATGAGGAATTCAGAAATATTCCAGTTTTGTGTATCTTTTGCCACTTCTTTTTTTAAAGGAAGTGTCGTAAAAAAAAGTTAAGTATTAAAAAGCATGTTCACATGCGTTTATAGCTTTTCTAGTAGAAATTATACTTGTAAATTTTGTTTTAAACTAGACTACCAAATCAAGGGTTAGCTGTTTTGCATTAAAGCATGACTTTTATTTTTTATAATGTTTGAAACACAAATTTTACCATTTAAATTGATTACTTATTTTAGATGTATTTCCTTTAGGAGGCTATTTGAGAAGTATGGGTAAATCTTTCCTTTTTGAAAAAGAGTTTCCTTCGAAAGAAAATATGGAAATGTTTCAAAACCCTAATAAGAGAATTCGCTTGGATTTGCCTAACAATTTCGAAAGGAATGCTCCCAATGATGACCTGTGGGGAGAAGATTTAACTGCTGAGGAGTTCGATATGCTTGAAGTCCAGGCAACGCAGTCTCACCAACAAGATGACACTTCTACAGCTTTTGTCCAGCCATTACCTCATAATTTTGTGAATAATGTATCTATGCATCAAGTAATTCCACTTTTTTTCTGCTTAAATTATATTTTTAATGCAGTCTAATTTTAGATTTGCTATTATTACTATAAGGGTTAAAATACACTTGTATTTATTTTTTGGGTCAAAAGAAAACAGGAATTTAATTGATTTTTAACATTTCTAGGCTGACGAAGCAAAGCAACAATTGTATGAACTTGAAGGCAAAATCAAACTTCTTACACATTCGCTTGAAAAAGTGTCAAAAGAATTAAAGGAAGAGAAATTGAAAAGCACTAAATTAGTAAATGAAAAAACACAACTATCCCTTGCTAAGGAGAATGAGCTACTTAAAGAAATTAAAAAAGTCGAAAGTGCACTTCAATTTAAGGTAAGAGCTGCCCTATCTTATTTGGTAAAATTCAATAGTATCAAGGAATTAAACTTTATTCAGAAGCTTTTCTTACATGAGCTTTTCTCTAAATTTATCTTAAAAGAAGTACAAATACCATTACAGATTTTTGTAGTTCCTGTTATTTAAAAAAAAATTGTAATTTAATAATAGGATCAATAAAATATTATGTTACTAATTAGAAAAAGACAGTGTCTTGTTAAAAATATACTTGTTGTAAAAAATTTTAGTTTTTATGATTTTACCCTATATATATAATAAAAAATTGAAATGTAATTTTTTAGTATATAAAACAATTATTTCAATAAATGAAATTGTAATTTATGAATGAGTTTATTTGGTCGAAAACATGCTATTATATTGTCCTTAAATGGTTGATCACTGCTAGAATGCAATTTCTAAAATCTTTAGCCATTTCCTACATTATTCAACATTTTTGTTTCATTTATTAAATAGATTCCTAAAGTAAAAACTATTGTGTACTATATGAAATAAGAGTTTTACTATCTTGTCTTTAAAAAAGCTCGAATTTCAATAAAATCTTTTCTCATATCAAAACATTAAGGGCGCAAAATAAATTTTGTTAAAGGGAAAATAAATTTTTGTGAAATTCTCTGAATGCCACAGCATTTTAATAGCTACAAATAAAAATTTCTATTCTTAAAGTAGATTTAGTGGTTAAAGCTTTGTAATCTTTTTTTAACCCTAAAAAAGCACTATTTAAAGCTTAAAACAAAACACTTTTGATTTCTAGCATTTTTCACAGCATAGTCGCAAAAATTTTCTCAAATCATTAGTAGAGTGTGTTTGGAAACAGAGAAAGAAATTACCCCATTTATTAGTTTATGATAAACAGATGCAATTAAGTCTCATTTGATGTTTTTATAAATGTGTAGCTATATTCTAATTAATTTTTTTTTTTAGTTAATCGTGAGGCATTTATTTCTCTAGGTTAAAAAAAAAAAAAAAAAACATTTTTTTTTATGAATTTCATCTATGTAATTATAGGTAATAATTTTCTTTCACTGATTAACGTAAGTTTGATAAAATATACAGAGTTCTATCTCTATTGTAAAATAGAGATTGATTATAACTATACATTCTATATTATTTCAGTTTTTAAATATTTATTATTCTAGTTAGCAGTATTGCTATGCAGTAATTAAAATGCAATTAAACTTTTGCTCGAAATTTTGCATGTACACATGCCTCTTTTCGCCTCCTTTTTTTAGGACCAAGAAATGAAATCCATTTATCAAAAGGTGCACTTGCTTGAAACTCAGCTTCAAGAGAAAAAAGAAAAACCAGAAATACAAAATAATCAAACTGCTAATTCATTTCTAGAAAAGTAATATTCTTTCAGCTCTTTTTTAAGTATATAATCAAATATGTTTATCGTTATCATAGTTATATATTGATTAATATATATGCTTCGCTTAATGAATATAATGTTTTTTAACATTGGTACATAATTAATTTGATTTATATTTTTTAGGTTCAATTTCAATTCTGAAACTTCTTTTCATAAACCCGAACTATGTCCCCAAAATAAACCAAAGTCTTCCAGGAAGTGCAAATTGCTGGTTGACACTCCTAGAGGTTAGTTAATTTTACAGTACATTACTTAATTAGAAAGTAATATTTATATTGTTGCTGACCATTTATCATTTTTTGGTTTAATCTTATAGTGTTTTGTGAATAACCAGTTGTTAATTTGCATCATATATTTTTAGAGATAAAATATCCTTTAAAAATTACAGCAATATCAGATTCAGATTAAGGATATTGCACATGCCTCAACCTAAGTGTTAATGTTGAAATTCTTTAATTTTTAATACAATTAAAAAAATGGAACTAATTTGTAGAAAGATTAAAAACAAAAAATAGAAAATGTTTTGAAGTACATGCTCAAATGCTTTCATTGTTGTTGGTTTTTTTGTAATTTAAAGGCATTACTTTTTGTGAATTTGATAAGCCTCTAATAACAAATGTATTAAAGCAAAAATATTAAAAATTAAAGTATTTTAAGTTTTCTTTGAGCGTTTAAAATATTTGCAAAGTATGTTAATGAAGCTGTTAATTTATTAAAGACAGTCTTATGTCCTATGTATTTTTAATATAAATTAAAGCAAGAAATTTATTTTTTAATTTGTGTAAAATTTCAAAAATGTATTACACTTTTTTTCAAATGCATGAAATGTAGTTTACTTTGTGTTGTGCTTCTTTCAAGATGTCAAATTATAAATGAATTTTTCAGGTGAAGTTCAAGGAACTGACATAATATCCACCATTTTGTGCAACAAGTTATCAATGTCCCCTATACAAAACTACTGCTCTACCATTCCTCAGCCAGAGACCTCTGCAGAATCAACGATAAAATATTGTTCCCAGCTATCAGCTCTATCCATTCTGAGGCTAAGTTCTGATCAACAGACTGAAGAACTTTTCGATTATTTTTCTGGTGTGTTCAAGAACTATTTAGCAGATTTAAAGTCTGCAAAAAGTGCTGTGTGTTCAATTGTCAATTCTCCTTTAAGAAGAAAAATATCCTATGGAGATAGGAAAATTGTGATATCTTGTTTAAAGGATTTAGCTTTTATTATCTCAAGGTCTCAATTTCTTTCTCTTATACAAGGGCACAGGAAAGAAGACAGAAATTCAAATCAAATAGAAATGGTATTAACAATTTGATCTCTCTATCTTGATAAATCTAGTATTAAATGCTCTATTTTTAATTGACTCTCTGAATATTATCATTTAAATCTTGGTCAATTTATACTGCCCTTATATATTAAATCAAAAAGCTTAGTTTTTACTGGCCACACATACATAGTTGATAATAATGTCAAAGCATATTTCGTAACATAACAGCATGCTTAATATCAGGATCTATACTTGACCTTGCAATATTATGTACATACGAGGGTCATTCAAAAAGTAAATTGCCAATGTCTCGTAAAAAGAAACAAAACAAATTTCCTGGAAAGATTTATTATAAAAGATACAGCAATATTTCAGCTACTTCTCAACATAATCCTTCAAAATTGTAATGCTTGTCATACTTACTATGTGATAAGTTTTCGTAATTCAGTGACATAGATGTCTGCCGTCTGTAAATGGAGCTGGCGTGTCACAGTTGTCTGCAGGTCTTTATCTGTGGAAAAATGATGACTGGACAGGAATTTCTTCAGATGCAAGAATGGTTGATGTTTCTGGGAACAAGATAAGGATATAGGGCGGATGTTCAAATAACTCCTGGGAAATTTTCTGCAGTAGATATTTTGTGAGACCACGAACCTTGCTCATCCGGTCCCTGCACTGAATACAATTTAGTGCTATCTTCTGTGCATTCGTAAACTTTATCACAGATCCCACATTGCAGTCGGCGGGAGAAGAAACAATAGCCAACATCTTTGCACCTTCCAACAATGTTAATGTACCAATTGTAAGTAATTGGTAAGTTTCAACAGCCACATACGATAGCAACACCTACCTTTTGCAGCACCATCTTTTGGTGTTGTGGGAAACTTCCTTTCTGGATGACCCTCGTATAATTCTCTTAATTTAGAAAACATTCTAATGCTCAGACAACTCATATCTGGTTCTATGAAATAAATTTAAAATGTAAACTATTAATAAAAATAACCCTATCTTTCATAAGTTTTCAAATGTAATAGAAGGTAATTTTGTTGTATCAATTGTATTAAAAGTAAAACAATGTATACAAGTGGGCAGCTTGAATAATTTTACATATTTTCATCCTTAACACAAAATCAATACTTTAGTTTCTTGCTTTTGTTAATACTCAATTTAAAATACGATAATCTTTGAATACTTCAATTTAAGAAATTCTGCACTTTTTGCTTTCAAATCTATTTAATAAACAATAGTTTAATACAATTAATTTTGTAGAAAGAAACGTCTATAATAATAAAACAAGCTGTCTGTGGATCTATAGAAAGCTTCTTAAAATAAATGTAGTGCTCTGAAATTTTCAATATAAGTAGTTTTGGCCTTCTAATTGTACCTTTGACAAACAGAATGTTAAAATTTTAACTAGTTCTTTTGTAATTTTTTTTTTTTTATAAAATGACTTCAAATAGAGGTATAGCTTTGAAATTTTCAACATAAGTAGCTTTAGCTTTTTAATTGGACTTTAATATAACAGACTGATAAAATTTTAATTAGTTATTTTTTATTACATTTTTTTTTTTTTTTTTACAAAATGACTTTTAATAGGGCTACAGCTCTGAAATTTTCAACATAAGTAGTTCTAGACTTTTAATTGGCTTATTTAAAAAAAGAGCGTTTAAAAATTTTGATTAGTTTTTTTTAATTAACAAATATTTTACAAAACAAATTCTAATATGGCTAAAGTTCTGAAATTTTCAACATAAATAGTTTTTGCCTTCTAATCGGACTTTTGGCAAACAGAATGCTAAAATTTTCATTTGTTTTTTAATTAATATTTTTTCAAAAAGCAAATTCTAAAGCCTTTGCCTGTGCAGCAATGAACCTTTTATCAAGCAAAGCTAGTTTGTGCTTGCATAGCATTGAAGCTTTCAACAAGTAAAGTTGAGCCTATGCTTAAATGTTAATGAACTTTTCAGCGAGCTGTATTTGTCACAATGAAACTTTTAGCAAGTGAAGCGAGCTCGGTTTTGTCTAACAATTAACCTGTCTATGAGTGAAGTGAACCCATTCGGGAAACGCCAAAACTGGGACCTATACACCACTGACGGGTCTCCTCAATGTGGAGCCGGCAGCTAGTATATGTATAACTTATTAGAATACACACTCGCCATTCCTTTTTAATGGGTAAAAAAAAGTAAGTAGAAAGGATCATTCCCAGGACACTATATAAACCTTATGAAATTTTAGTACATTGTGTGATTTTAATAAAATGTATTATAACTTTTAACATGTGACATTGTTTTAGCCTGGTGCACCTGGTATGTCTACTGTTCCTCAATTTTCTTCCTGTGATTGGAAAACAGATGAATCTGAGCAAAAGATCAATTTACTTCTGCATTCACTAGTCTCCCTTTCAAGTCCAGAATCTTATCCTGTGAGTTAAATATAAGGTAGAATCTAATAAATTTTACTGAGTGTAAAATGACCTTAGTGGGAAATGGGTGATGTATAAAAATTTTGTAGAAATTTTACTTTTTGCTACAAGTCACTGTTCAATGATAAACAAAGATGAAAGATGCCTAAAAAATTTAACTCAAACATGTTTATTAAAGATAGAATAATTGGTATTTGCTGGAATCTGGCTGATCACAAACGAAAGTATTACAAGTGCTGAATTTGTCTCAGTGTGCTATCTCAAAACCGTGGAGGATCCTATAAACAATTGGAAATGTTGCAGGACGGTCAATACCAGATCAACCAAAGATAGCAACCGCTCGACATGATCATTATTTAACAATGGACAAGCAAGTTTAACCAGAAATGCAGGTTGTGCTAAATTAGTTTTTCTTAAAGAATGCTAAGTTATATATATTTAAACCAATGGAGTCTCTCTCAAAAATAAAGTTATTCTTATTCTTGAGTTCTGACTTTTAAAGGGGTTGTTCTTTACTCTTTAAAAATCTTATTAAATGAAAAAAAAAATTCAATCATGGAAGTTTAAGGTAATCTAAAATAGTTTATTTATCAGTGGTTTTGCATGTATCCATTTCTCATTAATGTGCCATTTTTCTTTACTCATGTTAGTTAGCATTATATTTAGAAGAATTATATTTAGTGTTAAAAATACATGTTGCTTTATCTTATTTCTAATTGAGTACCTTTTATAGGTGAATCATTTCAATAATGAAGAAATAGAATTGTCTTTATCCTGTCTTGTTTCATGGTCTGCATTAGCACCGGAAAGGTATCTGAACCATTTCTCTTTTTAGTGTCCTTCCATTATAGATCCAACTCAAAATAATACTATTTAGAAATTATGATTGCTTTGTTTAATAATAGTCCGAGAGGCGGCTGCAATTTTTTGGACCTCATCAAACATCATTCTGAATTTTTTATAGAAATTAAAGAAAAGTGAGTACATTAGGAATCCACTGGTCTGCCGTGGCAAAAATAGGCGAAACTGGTCAAAAATCGACTTTTAATAAGTTGAACTAAATCCAATTGCCAAATGCACCATAACTTGACAAATAATGAGCATTTTTTTTTATTTGGTAACCCTCACTCTAATTTTTAATTAAGAAGGTTGCAGACGATTCAGATATCTGGTGACGGTTTACTTGCATCTATTAAAAGGGAGCCAAGTTGGCAAAAAATATTACGTCACTTATGACGTAACTGATGTCGCCAATTTGGCTTACTTTTAAAAGATATAAGTTTTCCGAGCCAAAGATCAGAAATCGTTTGCGCTTTTTCTTATTAAAAATCAAAATGAAGTGGGTTGCCAGACAAATAAGTTTGTTCTATTTTTGGCAAGTTATGACATATTTGGCAATCGGATTTTAGTTCAACTCATTCCAAGTCGATTATTGATCAGTTTCGGCCATTTTTGCCACGGCAGACCAGTGGATTCCTAATGTACTCACTTTTCTCCAATTTCTATAAAAAATTCAGAATGATGTTTGATGAGGTCCAAAAAATTGCAGTCGCCTCTCGAACTATTATTAAACAAAGCAATCATAATTTCTAAATAGTATTATTTTGAGTTGGAAACCCTACCTTTCTGAAATCAAATTATGCAATCTATTATTAAATATTTTGTTGCTTTTATACAATTTTGTTATCTTCATATCTCTTAACTACTATTTCATATAAATAGTGTAACCGACTATCTCTGATTAAGTATTTGAACCACTATTAAATATAATCCAAAAATGGTAACTAGCTCTCTTGGACTGTTACTTGTTCTATTTTGATTCCAAATGCCAATATGAAACCCATCAACATATTTTTTAGGTCGAAACATCTGCAGAATACATTTTGGTTTCTGTAACTTTTACATATTATACTATGACATAATTTCATCTGGTTTTGTTTACAAATTCCTAATGCACCAATTATAGTTCTGTTATTTATCAGTGTTCATTAAAAGTGCTTAATATTTTTAACTGGTTTTCCAGGCTTTAAAAGTATTTGAAAATGCTTATAGGTTCTTAAAAGTCCTTAGTTTTTTTTCACTAATCTGCACTGCACTAAAATTTTTTGGTTTTATTTGGTTCATATTTGCTGATTGTTGGAGTTAAAATCGATTGATTTTAGTTATACTCTGTACTCAGTGAGACGAACATATGAGATTAGTGTTGACGTTTTCTAAGCCAAAAAATCAAAGATTGTCATCATAGTCTGTTTATAAGGCAAAATGCAAATTGTGCATGAAAGATTTTGTTATTAACGCTCTGGGCAAAGCAGTTGTAAAGTCACACATTAAAGACCTGATGCATGAAAAGAAATTTTCACAAGTCATTAAAAAATATTATTTAGGTCCTTTAAAGTCCTTGAAAAATCATTGATTTTCAATCAATGATTTCAGTAAGAACCTTGTTAATACAAATTTGCACTAAACTTTAAATTGGTTTGTATATAAATGCGCAACTGTCTTTAACTATAAATTTAAGGTGCCTTAAACTTTTTCCTACAGAGCTTTTTGTAGTTCAAGAGAGAACATAATAAAATTAAGCAAGTTGTCAAATTTAATTCAATATTTGAAAGTATTTTTTTATAATGGTCTGTAATAACAATCTCTTTTAGTATTGACATTAATTTAATTCATTGTTTTAAAGCATTTACAATATTTTTAATCCCTTCTCAGATATTCACTTCAACAAGCTATTCATGTGAGATTTGTTATGTCAGCGTTTTTCTGCAGAGAGTCCCATAATTAATTTTCAGTATCTCTTATCTTAAGATCAGACTGTTTTCGTTACCACTCTCATTTTCTGCAGACCTCTGCACAATTCCCTCGGTTAGTTTCCAGTGCGTTTCATAAGATGATTCATTCATTTGATTGATATCTGTCGTCCTGGTTACTTGTAATCTCTCTCTCTCTCTCCCAAGGAATGAGTAAATAAGTTGACTGCATCTTAAAAAGACTTTCCTGACTCTCCACACTGCATAAAAATTCTAAAAACATGTGAACATTACAGTATATAGAGTTTTCAATACGCCTCATGATTAGATTAAGAGTTTTAAAAAAAAAGTAGCCTCATAAACTGTTCAGTATCTTACTTGTTATTATGAGAAGCAATATAAATCAGTGGTCAGATTTTTTCTCAAATGAAATATTTTATAAAAGAATGCACATCAACACCATTGGTGCTTAATAGATCTGAAATGTAGATATTTTTTTTTATAATTAATGATGGTATAACAATCTTATACAATGTACTCTTTGTTAATTTAACTACTGTTGATCTATAATTGTGTCAAACAATATTTCCAAAACAGCAACATTCATTATATAAGAAATACACCACTTTAATTCAAACTTGTTAGAATTGATTGTTTAGATGTGACTACAGTGTAAAAGATGTATTTAGACCAACCTTACTATGTAGAATCTTATAATAATGGAACTTTATCACTAGCTTATATAAAGTTTAAAACAATTAATGATAAGTAATGTGGTGGTCTCGTGTACAAAAGACAGATACAACATCTAAGCACTAGTGATTACCACGCCCCACTTTGGAGCTGGGAGTCTTCGGATCAACTAGCCGTCTTCCCAGCTTCCGCCAGAAATAAGTACCAAGTTGAAAAATTCTCAATAATAATACAGTAAACATTCTGATATTAAGAATAGCTTAATCTTGGGTGAAAAATATTAAGCCATAATGGTTTCTTATTAAATGTGATAGTAATGTGAATTAATAAAAACCAACAATTCACATAATTTGACTGACTTGCTACGTTTATTCATCATCTACGACAAAGATGGTTCTAGTGTGTTGATGCTTTTAATTTCAAAGTCAACAACCTTAGTTTCTGGAACTACAATATTTCAATTGCTATCTATTGAAATGTCATTCGCTCACAAGTCCTTAGATTAAAATATATTCGCAACAAAAAAGACAGTAATCAGAAATAATTGATTGCCTTATCACAACACTTTTAGCTAATTGTAACTCCCATTAAATTTACTAAGCATCATATTTGGCCCAATCTTTCCTTTGAAGATTTCTCCAGGACATTCTATTACTTGTCCTAGTCTGCCAGTTGTTCGCTCGGATTACTTTAAAATCCAATTCAACAGAATCGAGCCATCGCAGTTTTGGCCTACCTCTTTTCCTACTTGTAAAAAGCCTTGCGACAAAATCTTCTTTATTGGATTATTTTCATCCATTTTAGCAATATGAGTAGCTCAGTTCATTCTTTTAATTTTAAAGTCTTTAATGATAATAGGCGTCTCTTTAAAAAGTTTATAAATTTCCGAATTCAAAGCGTCTTTGCCCAAGACCATTTCCTTTGACACCACCAAGTATACTTCTAAGAACCTTTCTCTCGAAAACTGCTATTTTGTTTTCTCTATTTTTTGTTAAAGACCAAGTCTCCGAACCATACATTAGGATTGGTCTAATGATAGTTTTATAGACGAAAAGCTTAGTTTTTCTGGAGAGAAAGTAGACCTCAGTAAAGGGCAAAGTCCAAAGAAGGCTTTATTAGCATCATTGTTGTAAAATAAACTGCCTCCAAAATACCAATCTTGGCTTTGGGTTTTAAAATACCCTTTGGCCATATGACATCTCCTGTCCCTCTTATTTCCTCCCACACAAATTCTACTGTTTCATTTGGCAGCACTGTCCTAACAGTTTTTACTTTCAATTACCCATATGTAATATACATAGGGTAATGAAAGTATAGCATTCAGTAAAAAAAAAATCAATTTTTTTTTTCTCTTCATTTTTTCACATTTTGGAATATCTGGATTTCAAAAAAGTGATCTAGAAAAAATGTCTCTGTGTGTCTGTGGTCAGCATAACTCCCGAACAAATTGACCTACAATGTTCGAATTTGCTGTGTGGGCTGGTGATGGCACAGGGACCTACCATTAAAGTTTTTGTCAAAATCATGTTTACGTATATGGTAGCTGCCATTGAAAAAATAATGTTTTCCATTGATTGCTGAAAAAACGACTGCAACGATTTTGATAAAAATCGCTGTGCTAATGCCTCTTAAGGAGTTCTTCTCCCCTCAGTTTCACTTATAATAATGGATAATATAAGGATTATCAAGAAGTACATCGTCAAGATCACAATTTTGGCGATGTTTTTTTTTTATATTAATATCCATACAAGAATTATCTAAAAAATATCGCTATACTGGCCATTTTTCTAAATAAATGAGGAAAATATAATAACGGTAAACGACGTCAGTATTATAGTGCAATTGAAAGTTGTGCGATGTTCCTCACCCCTAGTTTTTAAATGTTACTGCTAATGCCACTGTGTCACTTCAAAGTGTTGAGCCTTCTCCTGCATCTTGTTTCTTGCATTTTTCTATTGTTTTGTCTTTGTAATCATCTTTCTTCATTTTTTTAGGACTTTTGTTGGAAAAAAGCTTAGTTTATAATCTTACATATATGAAATATAAATTGAATTTATTTTGCCATTGTTTCATAAATAAATTTTTTTTAAATATTTTTTATTCCTCATTTATGTATTTTTTATTTTTAGTTTCATTCCATTGAATAGTGAGATTCCCTATCATTCACTTTTTTATTATGAAGATATAGCACCTTTGTTTTTAAGTTTGAAGTTTATGACAAATCTATGTGTTCACAAGGAATTTGTCCCAGTATTTCTACATCAGAATGGTAAGAACTTATTGGATTCTTAAAAAAAAAATCCATGTCTACTTTGAGAGAGCAAATGAATATAGATTTTAATGAAAAAATAGTGTTTGTATGTTTGAATAAAGCAATTTTGATTAAAGTGTTTAATTTATCCTAAAATTATTATAGAAACTATTATATTAACAACTTTTCTGTCATTTCTGGGCATGTCTTGCACTCTGATTCAATTTGGGGAAGGCATAACTTCATTGTAGAATTTATTTGATAAAGGCAAAGTACAAAGGTTATATTATGGTTTTATGATTTGATATATAATTTTTTCTTTTATGATCCAACTGAGTGAAAATATTAGTTAATATTTATTAAACATAAATGGATGATGTAAGCATAATTTTATTTAACAAAAAATTTTACATATTCAGAACTTTTTCTTTTTTTTAAAGTTGCGATGCAAAATGACACTTGCATATTACACATATGTTTGAGTCCATCTAATGAGTTCAAATGTACATCCGAAACATTTGATAATGTTAAAATAGAACTTTGTTAAGTTAAGTTGGGCCATTGGGTATTGTTTCATTTAAAAAAAATCAGGATATACTTATATACTACCTGCTTTCTGAAGCGGTAAAATTATCCTTGTAGACAAGCGCACCTTAAAAGTGATCATCACTCTATGTTGGTTCAAAATTCATTGAGTGAATGAGAATTATGGTGGGACCAAAGAAACATCGTTATGTGCAAGTTATGCACATGTTTCATTGTATTATTTGCACTACATAAAATATTAATTTTCTTAGTTTTTCAGTTTATAAATATATGTTCGACTACAGTCGAACCTTATTAATTCAAACACGTTTAAAAATAATTACTGTTAAAATGAACTACATTTGCAATCTATTGTATGCACAAATAACGTAATTTTTTTTTTGTTTAAGACGAACTTGCGAACTATAGGATTAGTCGGACTAGTATTTGAAGTACCTAACTTTCAAATTTCCATTCAGTAAAGCAAACAAAGTCGTTTTTCAATTGTTACCAACTTTGTCTTCCCAAAAAGTCTTCTAATACCGATTTTTATCTTGTTGAGATCTCCAGGGGGTCAACAGAGCCTAACACTTCCTTTTCTTGTCTCCTTGGAATGCTGTCTACAATTCTGGAATCTGCAACAGCCTATTCACTTTATTTGTTGCTGCACATTCAGTTGGCATTCGTGAATTGTAGTCTGTACTGTGCTTGTTCATGTGGGTAGATCGAAATTAGCATAGAGCATATTTTTGAATGAGTTTTAAAAGTAAAAAAACCTTAGCTTTTTAATAAAAATATGTCTTACTCATTGAGGTTGATGATGGAGTCAAGATTAAAACTGAAATTGCTGCTAATTTTCAAATTCCTGAAGCACATTGTCCACAATTTTATCGAATCGTGAAAAAATTGAAGCAGCTTACACAACAACCAATTTGAATCCAAACGTCATCTTTAGTAGAAGTATCCGTTGCCCTAAACACTTTGCGCCGATTTCTCTTGAAAAAAGTAAAAGACAGTTCGTCAGAATGCCTGAACAATTTGGATTTAATTGAAGACTTCCTTGAATAATTGCTAAGGAAAGATCAGGAAACAATGTGTTATAACAGAGTTTTTTAAGAAACAATAGGGTATGTACCTTACCTCTGTTAACATACAATAGTTTTCAAAGAATTTGTAATCTCAATTAACAAACATTGAAACTTACTTTTCAATTTACTTTTAAAACTATTTATATTAACGATCTAAATATTGTATTTTTTTCTATGTCAAATTTGAAATTTATGCCATTTACTTAAATATACATTAGGAACTAAAATTGTGTTTCTCGAAAAAATTTTAGTTTTTAAAAAGTTATTTTATTGTTTTCGGGATAAATCAAACTATGGTTAAGACGAATGAATTTGAATGGTCCCTTGGAGTTTGTTTTAACGAGGTTTCACTGTATAATAATATTGGGTAATTTTGTCATCTAATGCTATTGCGGTTAAATGTGCTATATTTCATATTTTTTATTTTCTATAATATTTTTTATTTAGATTCTTGTCTTCTGTGTGCCTTGTCTTCAATAACAGTGCAGAAAGTACCTCAAAATCCACTGAAGTATATAACTATCATGCTTATGGTAAAATTCTGACTTTACTCAATCATTGAGTATTTTTAAAAATTTATATATTTCCAAAAAAGAATTTTTATTTTTTTTGTATTTTTTTAAGCAATTTTTTGAAAAATGATACTTATCTGCAAAGTGTTTGTGTTAGTTCTTAAAGGATTGTTTTTGCTAAAGGCTACTTTCTTAAACCTGTTTTATGTTAAAATTATCTAATCAGGAATAAGTTCAAGGCAATGGCGGATTCAGCCAGGGGGAGCGCGCCCCCTCCTCAGATTATTATTATTTTTTAGAATTTGCACACAAAAAATTTAAATTTGTTTTTTTAATAAGTTCACTTAACGAGTATATTTCGACCTTCGTCTAATTTCCGAAAAAAGAGCTTATTTTTGGTTCAAGGTTCGTTTTATAGCCCTCTCCCTTCCCATTCAAACGGACGTTAGATGACTGTACAAGTATTCAAACCTCCACCCCCTTGACTTTGAAGACATCTCTACAACACTTTACCATAGGAGTTGAGTTGAGTTAGGTAAAAACTCTTTTACAAAATAATAATTGTTTACTTTTATTTTGTAACAATAAGGAGCCGAAACCAAAGCGAATTTTCCTCTATAAACTTCTAACTTAGACGATCACAAGAGGGGGAAGGGAGGGGGAATACACCGGATGTCGTCTTTCTCTCCTGATTTCGCACAAGGGATGGATGTGGGGAGGAGTATCACTGGACACTGAATGAGATAACATCTCCACCCCTCTGGGTCTTTGTCCTTGAAGCCCTCTTTTAAATGGTTGTGGTGTGGTTTACTAGTTAGCACAAGGAGAAGAAATTTTTGAACGCGTGGTGAGAGTGTCGAGACTTATGTTCGGTTTACAAAATGTACACTTCCGAAATTAACCAAAGAGTAGAGTAGGTTGTAATACATAAATGCATCCAAGCGACAAAAAGTAAGTGGGAACAAATTTTTTTAGCGTTTCTTTTTCTATTCTGAAATTATAAATACTATTTGATTTAAAAATGAAAGCAATCGTTACGAGAAGTCAGAAAGAACGCTTTACTGGCGTGGAGGACTTTTTAAAAAGAATTGCTTTGTGTTTGGCTTTCAAAAAATAGTTTAAAAAAGTTATTCTATAGCGATTTTTGGAAATGTACCTGTCATTACCCATTTTTGTGATATGTTTGGGAATACTTTTCTACGAGAAAAGTAAGTTAATCTTTGTTGTCTAGTGGCTTCATTTTTAAACCCTTTTTTAAATTAACTTCGATTTTTTGTGTCTGTGAGGAATAAATCCGTGGAGGACTAATTAATCCTCTTGTTATCCAATCGAGCTAAAATAACTTGTTGTCAATAACAATAACCATATTTTCGGACAAAAAAAAAATAATTAAAAAAAAAAAAAATTAGCCAAAGAGACGGAATTGATGATTTTCTTCGCAGTGGTCATCAAACACTATGAAAATTGAATCTCAGATCAAAATAGCTTAAGTAAATTGCAATTGTACATAAAAATTGGCAAGGAATATAAAGAATACCATAAAAACTTTGTATTTATGGATTCATTTTTTTAACATGAACTATTTGACCTACCACACTGGATCTCACTGACTTGCATTCCTTTAACTTAAAAAATTAACATAAAATTTTGCTACTCCTGGTTTCTATCGTTTGCTTTTTTACTTTATCCTTTATATTTACTTTTGATTTTGTTTATTTGTGGCGGGAAAATCTGTGGAAGGATAACTAACCCACTAGCCGTCATCCAATCAAGCTGAAACTTGGCAGATAGTCAATGAAAATGCATTCAATCAAGTTTCGGAGATTTTCACTAAAAGAAACTTTTACTCATGCTTCTATTAACACTATAAATCTTGTGTATGTATTAAATGATTTATATAAAAATTTTACTTTTATGAATTAATTATTTATACACGTAGGTGACACATTTTTTTTCACTGGACTACATAAGTGTAACATTGTATCTATGTAAAAAATGCTCTGTTTGGCTGAAATAAAAGCCAGGAATTGGAAAAAAAGGATTTTGTATCAGAAAAGTGGAAAATTAAATTAAATTTTGAAGAACAAGAGTAGAAAATATGAAAATGAACTGTCAACAAGTGAGATTTATCAAGAAATATAAAACAATTTATATTCGATGCTATAGAGAACTTCTACCTATTAAAAAAATATTAGACTTTGACATATTTAAGCTAAATAATAAAGCAAGATTCGGCTCTTCTTAATACACTAACATTTACATCGTGTAGTTTTTTTTTCTTCTTTAACTACTCTATTATAATTATCCATAGATGGATAAGTATAAGATAACTAAGTATAGTTTGCTAAATCAAAAAAAGAAAGACTGGAATTTGTTTTGTGCTAATTATTCAATGTTTAAATTGTATTTTTTTCCTATTGCCTTCTTAAAACTAATACTTATAATTATTAGTAAAACGTTCTCTTTGAAAAACAATGTTTTCCCTGAATACTTTTGGTTACTTGTGTAGCAATGGATTATCCAGTAAAACAACTTATTTTTACTTACTAAGCTCACTGCATAAATATGTTATGAATATGTTAAATTTTGATGTACAATTACTGATTTCCCAGTTTGATGTAAGTATAGTATAGGATTTATACTTAGTCAGTTAGTCACAAATAATAGACGCAAGCTCCCACTTTCATTGGAATTTCTTCAGTATAATCTATACTTCTGCATGGGGATGTAGCTTACAAAAATGTTTAAAATGCACGATACATTTTTAATACAATTTGTTTTTAAAATAAAACAGATAATGAAAAAACAAAAGGGTAGTGTTAACGCGCTAAGATACCTAACCGCTACCACGCTAACCTTACGCTAAAATAGCAAGTCAGAAATGTGACGAAAGAGGTTGGGGGTCAATCAATGGCTATAGATTAACTTAAAATATATTTCTTGAACACTGCCCCCCCCCCCCTTTTTTTTTAATATTCAATTCTGTCCTGGCTACGGCACAATCTTGCGCCCCCTCCTCAGGAAAATCCTAGATCCGCCACTGGTTCAAGGGTAAAATCTCTACCAAGAAAAATTACTTTTTACGTAATGAAAATATTTATATTTGAATTCTAGAAGTATTTTTAATACCATACAGTTTAAAAAATTATTTCTATTTACACATATATAATTCTTGGCCAACCTTACTGTTAATTTTAGTCTATGTTTTATATTCACTTGAAATTTGATTTGTCGTATATGTTTCTTATTTTATATGTTTGAACCTAAACTTTTTTATCAACAGAAAGATATAAAAATAATTAAATATGTACTTATTTTTTTAGATTGAAAACCTCTTATCTGTGTTATTCAATGTGCATAGTTTCATTGAATTAAAATTAGATTCTTCACTTTGCTCCTCAATGGTAAATTAATATATTTTTTTATCCACACTTAATATGAATTGTTATAAAAGTCATAAACTTGTAGTTAGTGTCAATTGCACTCCTCCTCCCTTCGCTATATTTTAAAAACGACAAATATGTTTTATAGGACATGAATTATCATAATGTAATATCGCTGCTTTTATGAAAGAAGCATTTCAAGGAATGACATTATTATATTTTAAATAAGTTTACAAATCGCCTCTGATCTTAACAAAAACAACCCTTTTAATTCAAAATTTTTTCTTTAATTCATAAACAGAATATCATTTATAAGTTATAGAAATAAAGATAAACTTTTGTATGATTCATGACAATATTTTGCTGGTTGCAAGTCTGGAATCTAGATAATTTGTGTACTTTCTCATAGTTTACAAATGGCTTCTTTACTCATATCTATAAAAGTGCATACTTTATGATGTTCAGTTTCAACTATCTCTCTGACAGGAATGAAAGGATGTTCTCTTGCAACTTTTGAGAGTTTTATAATGTTTGAGTGTTGTGTCGTTTTGGCGACAAGAAGTATTAGTTTAAGTTATCCACTATAAACAAATAACCCCAGCCGTGATTCTAAAAGAGAAGACCTAAAAAAAAAACTTACTCTGAGCAAACTCCAGTAAATCTTAAACCACTGAAATCAAAAATCTGAAATTAAGCTAAATCAACACCCAAAAATCCATTAAAGAATGACTCCACTCAAATAATGGCAAAATATATATATATATTTTTGGATTAAAACTCAGCAACAAAATTCATCATCTTCAAGAAGCACTATTACTAGTTAAAATACAATTGCATCACTTATCTTAAAAATTACCTTGTTAGAACTAAGTAAAGAAATGGAAATCAACCAATATTCAGTGGGTGTCCGAGTCATAAAGTGGAAAATATCTAGTTGTTTTTAAGTTTACAAAAGTAAACAAAAAAAACCTGAAAAAAAGAACTGGCAAAAAAAGAAGTTGTATCAATTCATGTAGAAAATTCATATAATGAAAATAACACTGTCTCTGTCTCGGTGGTACAGAGAACTCCTGTTCCATTAGAAAAGGATGCTGGCATCTCCAAGTAGCAATATAGGAGAGTAGTTACAGAGGGTTGAGAAGAACTGGGCAGATCCCAGGACAATGGGTGGTTGCGATTATTGGAAGTCGCTAAGGCTTGAAGGCGTCACAGAGCGATGAATTAAAGATGGTGGAAGTCGCCCAAGCTTGAAAGGGTCCTAAAACGATGGGTTGAAGATTCTAGGATACAGTAAGGGCATGAAGGAGTACATTTAAGATGGTTTGAAGAGTAGTTGAGACTGTACTGGCATCCAAGATGTTACTCTGGAGGTAAGGCCCTTGGTTGCGTCCCAATAGCAGAGATAGCCACTACGCGGCCTGCAACAGATTTTTCTGCGGCATGCCAGAACCATAGAAGATAAAAAATGAAATTTTACATTATGGACTTTTTCTTTTTAAATAATTGTAATTTATCCAAAATAATATGAGTTAACTTTGTCGAACAGTTTTCCACTACTTTTCTGAAGAAACTACATGAAGAAGCTTTCAGTAAAAGTGGTTTTCATGAAGAATAAATACAGGAATAACTTAACTGAACCTCATTTGAACAATTTATCAAAATTAACTGCAACAAATGCTCCGAAACATATCAACTCTAATATAAAATAAACTGAACGATTTTGACTCTAACATAAAATAAACTGAACAATTTCAATCTCCATCGTCTCGCAATAATATCAACTAAAATGGAGCAATCGGGAAATGTAGTTTAAATACTTCTATTAAAATTTAAGTCATTTTGTCACGTTGAAACAAAAGATTGCTCCTTAACTTCTCTAGTTAAAAGAAAGAGATATAATAAAACATGGCGTCAAAGCTTCCTTCATCTGACAACAGTAGTGCAACAATTCCTGCTTCTTCCACCATCCTCAGCAGCTTCAAGAAAATACGTCTGTCAGTGTTGAAAACCAGTGAAAAAATGTCTTTCCAGAAGCACAATTTCTCCCTTAGCTCTACTTTTTTAACAAATCAGCGGCATATGGCGTCTCTTTCAAAACGAACAAAAGTCTTTCAACAAACACAAAGACTAAAAAATAGGTGTAGCCCAACTAAACAGAATCCACTTCACAAATCAGCCAACTATTACTTTGAATCGAATCTACTCGCATAAACATTTATATACAGTGAAAAATAGAACAAAAAGAAAGAATTAGTTAAGGTGGGATGAATGCCAATCACACAAAATAGCAGGTCATTGATTGAGTATTTAATGAATTTAATTATAACATGAGTGATGAGGTAAACTGTTTTATTTCTTATTAATTTCTTACTTTGTTTAAACGGTTTTGTATTTGCTTGAAATTTCCCTCCTAATATTTTTAAGAGGGACATTTTTAAACATGTTACACAGATTTAAAAGTTTTACTAAGGATTGAAAACATTGTTTGTTGACAATTATCTAAAAAAAAAACTACTCGGTTGCATTGTAATACTTCTGTACGTCATCTATTTCAATCCAATCTCGAAATTTTTTTTAAAAAATGCTGTTGAAAGTATTACTTCCCATTCCTAAAACCTAATCGGTACAGTTTATCTGCCTATTTCCTCGGCTTTATTTAAAAGATAAATATCTTCAAATAGTTACCCTTTATTTTCACTTTCCAGTTTTTTAGCAACTATAATTAGTGTTTGGATGTTTTATTATGGTTCTAAAAGGAGTTGCCCATGTTCACCAAGTCCCTGTAGTGTACTAATAGCCAAAAGGAGTTGTCTTCTAATAAAAATCAACTTCACAACAAAAGTTGGTTTGAGTGAAAAATAAATTAAATATATGGTGAAATACTTTTTTATATCAATTATTGGGAGTACAAATAAGTTTCTGCAGTTTGACAAAAGATGGCCTCACCAGAAGGTTATGTTGAAATTGTTAAGTTGGATGCTGCTTGCCAGGCATAAAAAAAAGGTTTTTGCTTCATACAGTAACTGGTGATGAAAAATGGATCCACTGCGATAACCCAATGAAGCGAAAATCATGGAGAACATTTGGCCATGCTTCAACATCAACAGCCAAACCGAATATTCATGAGGAAAACTTGTGCTGTGTATTTGGTGGGATCAGTTTGGTGTCGTGTATTATGAGTTACTCTAAGTACCATTTTTTCACAATAAATTACTAATTTTTTATAGAAAATAGTGGAAACTTATTTGTACACCCAGTAACATCAAAGAAACTATGCAATTATGACAGCTTATGCTACTGTTATATTCTCTATGTGTGATTGTAGTAAAAGTTATCAAGATGATTTTGTAATATACATATTTTCTTAATTCAGGTTTTTCAAGGAGTTGTGATTTCGCTATGCAAGTTTTATGAGATTTACCAAGAAGGTAGCTATGAAATTATGCTAGTCCTAAGAAAAGGGTTCACTCTTGTTCATCAGCTGTCAAGATACTTACCAAATTTTAAGGAAAGACGATCATCCTTTGAGAACTCTTATATTTCTTTAGTATGTGGGATGCTAACTCTTAGCAAAGAAAATCCCGCTTTTAAAGAATTTTATGGTAATTATTTACAATAATGAAATAATTACAGATTAACCTTTCTTATATTCTTAATAGGCACATTGCAATGCTAGGAATATTCCAATAGGCAGTAGACCCCTGACTCTGCATCTTAACGGGGCAGAGAAGCAGGCGAGATAACAAAACAGGATTGACCTAATTTTTATTAGAAGTACTAATTTCTTGCCCCTCTTGCATACTATTAAAAACACTCTTTTTATATTAAAACCCCCTATTATTCATATTTTCTGACCTCTTCAACTTTTATTAATGTATAACTTAACTACAGGAAATATAAAATCAATAATACCTTCCACAGTATGAATACTAACCAGTGGTAGAAGTGTGGGTAGACGCGGGGTGATGCGTCCCCCCACTTTTCAAGAAAATACCCATGCGTCCCCCCACTTCTAAAATCACTAAAATCCATCCCCCACTTTTAAAAACACTCAATCAACTTAAAAACTATTAATGAAAAATAACATTAACCTTTAAGTGCAGTGAGAATTAGAAAGTGATTTTTTTTTTACGTTTGAATACTTTAAACCTATTTATGGTATATATATATCACATAATTATACAAATGTATTATACTACCTTGTATAAAGATATAAGTACTTTTATTAACAAATACTGTTTCATTTGGCCAATTTTTAACTTTGGAGGAACTTTCTTTTAAGTTAAATTTCTATTCTTGTTTCATATGAAGACAAGTTATTTTTTTAAGAAACATTTTAGAGTTTTCTATTAATTTAATTTCATGAAAGTATGCACATTTATAAGCACTTTTTAAATCTAAATAAATAGTAATATATATATATATATATATACATATATATATATATATAATGTTGAATTATTACATCACTTGATCTTTTATTTTCAAGGAAAAAAAACTAAGTTGCAGAATATTCATTAAAATAAAAATACATTTTGAACCTTTGTTCAATGTGAGTGTTAGGAAGTATAAATTAATTCCTTACTAGTTAGTATTTTTATTATAAGTTACGAAATTATAAAATGTATCGTTGTGAGATGGCGAGGAGGGGAGGGGGAGTTACTTTTGTAATCAACGTTTGGGCATCCCTCCACTTTTTTCCACCACTGATACTAACAAAACATCAACGTGAAACAGAGATTTCAGATTAACAGAAATTTTTAACTAGTTAGTCAGGAGTCTACTGTTTTTCAAGTGAGTATATTTGTTTAATTATTTAATTTTGCAGATCTTGTTCATGATCTCTGGGACTTCCAAGAAGATACCAGTGAATTTGATTTGGATGATCCTTCTGAAGAATCATCTCAAATGGTAGAAATAATGAGTCAGAACGGACATTAACTTGTATTAATTTGTTAAAGTTTTCCACCCATCTGTATAAAAAAAAGTATGTTGATTCATTCACTTTTGTAGACTTATTGTCCTTGTTCAATAAATAATGTATGTTTCACATTCCCCATGTTTTTATACTGATGCTTTGCACAAATTTATTGGTAGTTATTTTACTTTGTTTTCTTTGCCACTTCAATCTCTTCAGCAGTATTTAAGTTTATTTTATTGGTAGTCTCAAAAATGAAAAATAAGGAATTTTATAAATATCTTCCTATATAACGAGTACACAAATTTCAATATTTTGTAACCTCCAATGCTAAAGATTTTAACTTGCATACTACTCTGTATTGAAAAGTTTAAACTAAGTATCTGTCCATCTAACTTTTAAGATAAACATTATTTGATTAAACTTCAAATTCTTTAGGCAAATGTTGTATATCAAATTAAAGATCTTGACAAGTTCATGTAGAAAAATACAACAAGGAGTCCATTTGCAACTCACAAACTCTAAACTGTGCAGACTCTCTTTATATGTTGTATATCAAATTGAAAGTTCCAGAAAATCAGTTATCATAAATTAAACTTTGTTTGAATGTTGTTTAGTGCAAACATTTATAAGCTTGCCTTTTATTGAAGACCCTGCACCAGATACATGTTGATAAAATTTTCATGATTCAACATGATATATCGAAATGAAAAAAAAAATTAGTCCAAGAGACACTGAGCTTTCTCATCCTTAGGGTATGTTAATAGAATAGAAAATACTCTCGCATTTGCTGTGTTTGTCAATATTTTGGAAATAATTAATTACAAAAAATAACTTGACTCCAAGTTTGGGGAAGAGTCAATAAAAATAGTTGCCAATTTCCAGTTTTCACTAAAAATGTTGATTTCATTCACACATATAGACAGAGGTTTAGAGTTTATCACTGCATTTGTGTTAACCCTTTATATGGCCATTTTTTTTTCTAGTTATATTATGTGAAAAAATTTTAGAGATTGAGATTGATTTATTAAAAGAAATTAATTTGATTTTTAAAACAATTTTTTTTTCTGTGGGAATTATGTTCTCACCACCCACTAGGAGCTATTCAAAGGTATGACATTTATGTTTTGCATTTCTTTTATATCGGATTGCATGATTTTTCACCGCATATGGTCACCAACTTCAGTCAATTGTACACCATCTGGAACCAGTTTTCTTGCTGCTCAGAAAGCTTTCAGGTCGTCCTTTGCATTTATGGCTTGAAAATCCAAAAATGAGTTGTTGTGCTAGTTGAAGTTAAAACTTTAATTGGTCTCCCATCGACATTTAAAAATTAATGAAATTGGTGGGAACTATACTTCCCACTGCCTTATAAAATTTAACAAAAATATGTGGAATATATTACTTAACTTTATTGGAAATAAAAGTATTATGTGGCAACAGAAATAAAGATTTAGTATTTTACTACTATTGTTCAATATTTCTTTGACTAATCTTAATCACAGCAACCATCCTTCATTTTGGACTAGTTAAAGGTGGAAAATCTTGATATTCAAACTTTCTAACACTTTCACGTAACTTAATTTTTGTTAAGACTCAATTGACCCCAATCCACTTACATGTTTCCAATTTCTTTAAATTTGATTCTGTATCTTTTGACTTACAATAGGTTCAATTTCTAGTTTCAAAAAATGGAAGTTGATTTTTTTGACCATCACCATATTTTCTTCATCTAGTGGATGAGAATGAAATAACTGAATATAGCATCAATATTACTTCCTTAAAATTATATTTTAGTTACAACTTGCATTGAAAATAAAATATCTTTTGAATAATAAATGCTGCAGTGGTTAAAATAAGCTTTAAAAAAAAACGAAAAGAATTTTTTTTTTTTAAATGATGAACTCTAAATGTATGTGAATTCTGACTTAATTTAGAGCCAGACTGAGATAGCAAAATTTCCGCTCTACTAATATATTACATGAAATATAATATAAGGATATATGCACGAGTGTTGCATCTGCTCTAGTTGTTCAAACTACTCCAATTAATCATTTCTGCTCCAAAATTACCAAATTGCTCCATTTTAACATTTTTGCCATTGCAATGAAGTAATTGAAGACGTCAATTTTGTGAACGTCTCTCATTCAGGGCCTGATCATGACAATTTGGGGCCCAAGGCCCGGACACATTCGGGGGCCCCTTTTTCAAACGCGTGATCACAATACAAATCCCAATATCTTAAGTATTATTCACAACTTCAGAGTCGACATTTGCAGATCTCACAATAAATTCATCAAGATTTCCTTTCATTTTTTTTCTCTATGTTTAAAAAAAAGCTTGTTTTTTACATATTTAAATAATGGTTTGTTTGAATAAATATACTCTGGGATACTAACGATGATCCAAGATCAATACAAAATGATTTTTATAAAAAGATATTTTTATGAATAAAAGATATTCACATAGCTTTGGTGAGACAAAAGTATAAGTTTACATTCAATTTCGTGGCCCCCTAAAATCATGGACCCAAGGCCTGGGACTTCTGGGCCTAGGCGATGATCAGGGCCTGCTCTCATTTCAAAACAAAATGTAACCAAGTTGGACTATTTGGTGAAAAATTACATATTTTTATTTTAACAGCGCTGTTAATTATTTTTTTAATCTCCAAATCAAAAATTATGAATATATGCTGTTTTTAATAAGTTATAAACCGTTTCGTCAATTATTTTACTTTTTCTTAAAAAAAAACAATTATTGCTTGAATTCCATTGCTAGACATCGCAACTTCGACATACTGCTCTAAATTAGCCTTTTTATCTACACTAAGAGAGCTTTATACTTCTCAAATTTTAAATTTTCAAAATTCTTTTAACCGGACAACACTTCTGCATAATTCAAATAAAATCTAAACTAATTTTTTGCAATTTTGTGGAACATATGTGCAGCGTAATGCAAAAATCAAAATTTTAAAAGCTGAATCTTATTTACATAACTATATTTTTTGCATTCATTAAACAGTTAAATGCTTTATTTAAAAGCGAAACCGACCAGATTTTTTAAAACTATTTTAAGTCTTTAAAAGACTTTATTTAGTTTTATTTTCCAGTTTATGCTTAGACTTTATATAACTACTACTGAACATAGTACAGAAACGAAATCCAAAAATAAAAATCTGTTCCACCCTAATCTACATTATACTGTACCTGCTTGAAACTTTTCAATAATTGTTTACCAAGATTTAAGGATGTAATGGGGCCGGTACTGTGCACCGTCACTTTTTTTTTATCTAATTCATAATAATTCAAAAATCTTTATGCATGTATTGTGATATAAGTTAGAGAGAAAATAAATACTTAAATCAAGAGTATTTAGCTTCTTTTTGTATGGTAAATTATTTCAAATCTTATGAACTTGCATTTTATATTTAAAAAATCCCTTCTACAATTGGGATTACCGCCACGATCGGGAGGTTGCGTACCGGTAAACATTTTTTTAACACTACAACCCTGCCAAAATTCATAATATTTGTTGGATAACAATTTAGGAAATAGCATTAAAATATATTTATTTACCTACAATTAGAACTGTTCACCAGAAATTGATAGTGATACCAGAAGGAGGATTGTAGTGTTAAAACTTTTTTTACATGTACGCAAGCTTCCCGATCATGACGGTAACTCCATGCCAACTGTAGCTGGGATTTTTTAATTATAAAATGCAAATCCACAATATTTTACATAATTTACCATAAAAAAAAATTAAAAAAAAACTGCATGCAGTTAATTTACGTATTTATATTCTCACCAACTTATATTACAATACATTCATAACGATTTATGAGTTATTTTTAATTTGTCCAAATGGGTAGCGGTATGCCGTACCAGCTCTCAAAAAAGTACCGGCCGTAGTACACCATTGACTAGAAGATGTGAGGAAGTGTTGGTTTTTTACCCTAGTATAGTACCAAATTTAATGAAAACTGTACAAAATGATGCTATAAAAACTTCTATACTTCTTTTATGAGATGTTTCTTTAAAACAATCGATATTAATGCTGATTAGAAAGTATTGAGACATAAGGTAATTAATAATGAAAAACAAGTTATTTATATGAAAATTCCTCAAAAGAGTGAAATTACAATCCAATTAATATTTTAGTTCCTTTTCGTAAGAGCTCACCTTAAAATATATATATTGTTTGTATGTGATAAGTACTAAAGTACAATTTTTTTTTTTATAATCACAGTTTTATATTTAAATTGTTATTGGATTATGTGTTTTCATCTCAAATCCTGATTAACGTTCTGTAAAATTAGTCCAATCACTGAATTTCTTTATAGAATTGAACTGCAGAATTTCAAATGAGCCATTGAAAATACATCATCTGAAAACGCGTTATTAAAAAGTAGACATATTTGCAAGCATCAATTATCTTTAAAATATTAATTCTGGTGATATGCATAAGACTAGTTATTATCAGCAAAATATTGCGTATTGTAAGCACACAGAATTCATATTTACATTCTAACTACCTTGTAAAAGCGAATTCTTATTCAATTACATTCCCTATAACTAACTTTGTGAGGGACATTAAAAAAAAATTTTAAAAAATCGTATGGTATATTTTGTATGCTGCTATTAAATTGAATGTTGTTTAAAATAAACTGTCCTGAGAGAAATGTTTAACATTACAACCTCTGTTAAACCTTCTATTATATCCAATCCAATCACAGAATTTCATTTTTGTATGGAGATGTAGGATTTGCTGAAGACCCATTGTAAATTCGAATAAAAATCCAAAGAGGGGAGGGGGGGGGGGGGTTAGTTTTTTTTTTATTGTATCGCGACCTCCACCTCTCGATGTATACGGAAGAGCTCAGAATAGTTCAATCCTCCCCTCATCATGACCTAGTTATATGGATCTCATGCAATCTGCATTTTATCCCTCCCTTTCCATTTCCGAGGGGGATCATTACCCCCCCCCCTATGTAGCAGATGGTAACCCTTTTCATTCCCATTAAATAGTTTCCTCGAATTCTCGGTCGCCCCTCACCCACAGAACGTTCAACGTTTGCTTGTGCAAAACTTCAACTTGTTCGTTGTCGTTGGTCTAAATCCGAAGGTGAAAATGTGAAGCCGGTTTAGTTCTTGGAATTTTTTTTTTTTTTTTTTTTTTGCATAAACAAAAGCATACTGCTCATTAAAAACTTTTCTTGGTTTATCCAGAAAATAGATCTTCTATCTGACTTATAGCTTCGTCTAAATCGACCCAATATTTCTTATATAATCAGATATTCCTTCCATTACCGTAGTTCTTATGATTGAAGCATTTAGACGTAAGACTTGTAAAATTCCGAAAATTTCATCGTAATTGCTCTATGAATATAGCTCACCTGATAGGTGTGTGGTTAACGCTCTGGCATCGTATTCCAAAGGTGAGGGTTCGAATCCTTGGTAAGGCATGGATGTTCGCTGCGGTTCAGAATTTACGTTAAGCTGTACTTGTTACTACTTACATCTGTGGCATGCATCAAGGCCAGAGCACTAACCACACAGCTATCAGGTGGGCAAGTTGGAATTTTTTTATATTATATTTGAATAGAGGGAATTTTTGGGCTTAAAATATTTTTTTATTATTAAATCCTTTGATTTTGTTGGTATAGATAGGGTGTTAAAATGTGGTGCAACTAAAAATTTTCTGTATGAGAGGTTTTCGACCAAACACTACGTTTGCTCCTGTATTTCTGCACAAAATATGTCGTTGCAGAACTTTCTCATCCCATATTTGTCACATGCTGCTAATATTTATAATTTTTCTTATTCTGTCATATGTGCATATGCGAAATACTAAAATGGCTTTTATCTAGTATTCGATTGTATAAAACATTCCAACATAGGACAACATTTTATTTAGATGCCGCATTATCTGGATTATAGATTAAGCTGAAATTTTTGTTGTTTGTTTGAATTTATTTGGAGAAGGAGTATATTTTTAGACGAATGAACAAACACCTATATCATATCAGGCTTAATTTATTAGATATTTAAGGTGTTTGAAATGCAAGAGCTGTGTAGTATTAAAACACTATTATAAACGAATATTGGAAAACGAAAACATCCATATTTTTGCAGTTTTTATAAGACGTAAGTTGAGCAAAAATAATGCGTAAGGATTTTTTAGTTTTATGAGGTCAATAAATTCATTATTTATTTAAAAATTCTTGGAACTTATTAGTTACTTTAGAGCGATACTGTTGGTTTATTCTGTTAGAATGATAGCAAATTAAAAACATATTCTTTTAAAACTATTTACGAGTGCTGAGTTTATTATTCCTTCTCAAAAAAAACCCAGATCTGAATGTTTAGGCTTCTAAGGAGAGAGAGGGGAAGGGGGACACTAAAAACCTCAATGTGGAATGTTAGCCACCCGTATGAAATCTTTTAGACCTTTTTTAGGACTCTCTTTCATGTACTTTACGTAGATGTGGTTAACAAAAAATATTCAATAATGTAATAAGTTTTTTTAGTATTAGGTAAAACAACAAAAACATTTTAGGACTAAATTTTACTTTGAAGGTTTTGATCCAGGACAGGGAGAGTGATCACAAAAGGAAAGAAGTAAAATGAATTAGATTGAGGAATTTCACCCTCTACTGTATAACTAAATTGAAGAATTCAATCCTCTAGTGAATAGTAGGCCCTGGGCGATGTTAACATTTCTGCATCGTGATATATCGGGAAGCAAACATCACGATACATCGCGATGCTAACTATGTGTATATTTTTTTTACAAAATACTACAAAACTACATTTTCATAACACTCTATATAGCCGAAAGTTATGCTTAATTAACTTTGTAAAATTTTATTAAATTCATTTTAATTTTTTATAGTTTTAGGAAGTTTATTTTAAATAACATGAGCAGCGACCGAATTATTTTCAACGAGATACACAAAGCACCCAAGGTGGTATAAGCCGGTTATTATTATTATTATTATTTTGGTTTAATCCGGATTTTTCAATTTCTCTATCTTAATGAAATTTTACTTTGTTATTTTACAGGGAAGGAGGGGGGGGGGGGGGGGTGGAGGACAAGTGAACTTCCTGGCGGTGCACATGTTACTTTAGTTATTGGATATTCTTAATCATTAAATCAAAAACATACTTTATAATGAATATTTTATTACTTACAATATACAATATAACTATTATGCATTAATTTTATTTTTATCGTTTAACATTTAAAATTCTAATGATCTTTATTTTGTGCCCAAAAAATCTGCATTTCCGCATTTTTAAGAAGCAATGTTGGATTGATACTTATGGAAATAAACTTTATTCAAATTGTACAAACTGAAAAAAAGTTATAAAACATTTATTTACTTACGAGACCGAAAAGGAAATCCTTAAAGTGGATGGGGAAAAAAGGTTTATAAGTATTTAAGCAATCAAATTACAACTGTGATTAGTCCATGCACTAGTTCACATTGATTTTGGCAGATATAACAAACAGCTCATAGTAATAAATAACCAGATTATCTTAACTGAGTAAGAACTAGACAGAAATTACCACGCCAGAATACCGCAATCCCCTTGCGTTAATAAATAAAGCAAAATAAAATAATAGCAAGATAAAAAAAATCGTAATACTTTATTTCTTTCAAGTTAGAGAAATAATAAAAAAAAAAAAAATCAAAAATGAAACACAAAAAGTGTAGGAAATGCCCAAAAATAGATATCAAGGTCTTATATCTGATGACTATTAAATAAAAATCAAAATGTTTTCTAAGAGTTGAGAGAACAACATAAATAATGTTCAAACATTAAAGGAATACTTCTTTTATCGTATCTCTAATATTACTAGACTGCTGGCACCACCTGTCAAACGGCCCGATGTCGACGGTTTCCTCATGTTTCTATACAATATTGGGAACATCGCGCATATGCAGGGCAGGGTGGATAGGATTATCACTATGTGAGCTTGCTGATGAAGTACCGCGCAAAAGCAAATGGAACTCGTTTCAAACGGCGCTGTGTCGACGGTTTCAATACGTTTCCATAGTATCTTAGGAACACCAAGCATGAATCGTGGCGCGGTTCTTCGTCCATGAATGCGAATGAAGTATCGCCTCAGCAAAAGCAAATAGAAATCGTCTCAAACGGCGCGGTGTTAGCTGTTACATTACGTTTCTATACAGTTCTAGAGACACCGCGCATATGCAGGGTGAATTACTGCGATGTGTTGAAGTATCGTGTTTCAAACGGCGCGGTGTCGACGGTTTCAATACGTTTCTATAGTATCTTAAAAACCCCGCGCATCAATCGTGGCATCACGGTTCTTCGTCCTTGAAGTGCTAAGCAAGGATCGCGCTCTCGTCGAAAAAGATCGTGATGTATCGGGTATGCGAAAATAGTGACACTGGTTTGACGATGTTGATTTTACACCGGTTTTGGACGATATGTATCGATACATCGCCCAAGCCCAGTGAATAGTATAGCATATATGGTACAAAACTTATCGAGGAGAAATCTTAGAAGAAAAAATAGCTCCCTTAGCATATGATATTGCATATATGCTACATAACGATTTTAATTATTTAATTAAATAGTCACTTAGGGCTTTTTTGGATATTTTTTCAGTTGTCTAGGGTTAAAAATAAAACGAAAAAAAAAAAAATCGTGCACTAAAGGGCTAAATATATATTGGCTACACACATTGCAGGGAAGGTGGTGGAGGAGGCGATTCGAACACACACGGAACACAACTTTTTTTTCCGTCAATTTTCTCACTTTTATATTTATTTATGTTAACTTTAAGCATATGAGGATATTGTTGGACCCCATTTTTGCATTTATATTGGATTTTAAGACGTTACTCGTAAAAATTAACAATGTAAGTCTGAAAAACTTGCTTTAAAATATTAATTGCAAAATATTTTTATTTAAACTGAGACAAATATTTCTATACATGAATTGAATCTCCAGGAGATTTTCATCAACTCTCAGTTCATTCAAATTAAATAAGATATTTGAAACAACAAGAAGAAACTACGTTGGAAGATTGATGGTTGTTTTCAGATTATCTGGCGCCGTCACAGCAACTAGAGATGTGATATTTACGTTCTTTTTGCTGAACAGGTGTTCTCTGCTCCTGTTCTTTTAAAATGAACTACTCATTAACCCGTTCTTTTGAAGAACCAGTTCTTTTTTTCCATTTACCGAAATCATTGCGAAGAAGTGCCGGTCGGTCTTTGGGGTAGATCACAAGGGTCAAGGACGAATCTTCCCGCACTCCGCTGCTCTGATGACGTTGCGTTTTAAAGAATGAGAGGGAAAGTTACTAAGTTTTTGTTTGATTTTCCTATGACTGCGTCAGAATAATATATACAAATTAGAAGACTTTTTGATATTTTCGAAAATATGATTGTGACAGTCACACTCCTTAAATTATAAGCTCTACATATAATTTTAGGCTGAATATTTGCATTTATAATGTAGTAATTTTAAGTGAATGGAGTTTTTAATATATAAAGTTTCCAAAACACTGGGACTCAAAGAATGTTCAAAACCTCAATGGACAAAAACAAATATTATTGCATTTTATTTAGTCTATAATTTATTAAAAGGGATAAATAAATAAATTAAAACTTTAAATTAGAAATTAATGGAGGTATACAAAATCACAAACGATGGTGAATATTGTATAATTTTTTTCCCGACACCCTAGAAATGATTTTTTTTTACTTTCATTTACCCCAAGGGCGTAGCCAGAAGAAAAAAATTTCGGGAGGGGATATGAAATCATATCAATAAATCATACAATCCTCTTTATCAATGCCGCATGTATTTAGTAATCAAGATAATAGCTATTTTGTCTGTATCCTTAGACATTCAAAAACATCTATAATAGTAAAATAAGCTGTGTGTCTGTCTGTCTATTTGTCTGTGGATCTATAATAGAAACCTACTTAAAATTGGAGTAGAGCTCTGAAATTTTCAGCATAAGTAGTTTTTTCCTTCTAATTGTATACATCACAAAACAGAAAGTTAAAATTTTAATTAGTTATTTTTTAATTAATTGTTTTAATTAATATATATGTTACAAAACGATATCTAATAGGGCTACAGCTCTGAAATTTTCAACATAAGTAGCTTTGGCGTTTTAATTAGATTTCTAAAAAACAGAATTTTAAATTTTTATTTTGTTCTTTTTTGATTAATTCTTTTTAGTTAATAAATAAACATTTTACAAAACGATTACTAATGGGGCTACAGCTCTGAAATTTTCAACATAATTAGTTTTGGCTTTCTAATTGAACTTTTGAAAAACAGAATTTTAAATTTTTATTTAGTTTCTTTTTAATTAATTAATTAATATTTTACAAAACGATTTCTAATAGGACTACAGCTCTAAATTTTTCAACATAAGTAGTTTTGACCTTCCAATTGGACTTTAGAAAAACAGAATTTTAAATTTTTATTCAGTTTCTTTTTAATTCATTAATTAATTAATATATATTTTACAAAACGCTTTCAAATAGGGCTACATTTCTGAAATTTTCAACACAAGTAGCAAAGTCCTTTTGTCAGTCCAATTAGAAAGCCACAACGGCTTTCTAATTGGACTGACAAAAGGAAGGTTAAAATTTTAATTTGTTTTTTAATTAATTTTTTCCTAAAGAGCGACTTCGAATAGGCCTAGAGTTCTGAAAGTTTCAACATAAGTAGTTTTGGTCTCTAATTTTGCTTTCCACAAACTCATGTTAAAATAATCTTAAAGGGGTGTTGTATTATTGTACTAAAGGGGAAATTTTTTTTCTCGACAAGGGAGAGGCTTCCAATATTAAGGCTTTACGTAGCAATTAGATTTTAGTGAGTGAAGTGAGCTTATGCTTACGCAGCAATGAAACTTTCAGCCAGCGAAGCGAACCTATGCTTGCATAGCAATGAACCTTTCAACGAGTAAAGTAAGCCTGTGTTTATGTGTCAATGAACTTTTCAGCAAACGAAGCGAGCTCGATTTTGCGTAGTGATGAACCTTCCTACTAGTGAAGCGCCAAAAACTGGTTCCTATACACGAATGACAGTTTTCCGCAACGCGAGGCCTCACAGGTAGCTGAAATATTGCACATGATAAAATTTCGTAGTGAAGCACGGGTATTCAGCTAGTTTTAAATAAATTTAATATTTTAAACAAAATATAAATTGATTTTTGTGTTTTAATGGCAAACCTAAAAATTTTGGGACTAAAAAAACGCTTGAATTACCCATATGTATACATAGGGTAATGAAAGTATAGCATTCGGTCAAAAAAAAAATCTAGAAAAAATATACGTCTGTGGTCAGCATAACTCCCGAAAAAGTTGACCTACGATGTTCAAATTTAGTATGCGGGTACATGGATACCATTTAGGTTTTCGTCAAAATTGCGCATGCGCACAAGGTAACTGCCATTGAAAAAATCATGTTTTTCAATTATTGCTAAAAAACGGCTCCAACGATTTTCATCAAAATCACTGTGGAAATGCTTCTTAAGGTGTTCTAGATATACCCACCTTCGAAATTCTTATAAAAATGCTTTAATGGCGTAAAAAGTTGAAAAATGAATGCCTTCTACAAAAGTTCTCTTTCCTTGAGCATACCTCATCAACGATTGTTTTTTTCTTCTCCCCTCAGATTCACTTATAATAAAGGATAATATATAAAAACGGTAAATGACACAAGTTCACGTCAGTATGTAATTGAAAGTTGTGCGATGTTCCACACCCCTAGTTTTCATTTCAATGGTAAACTATGCTAAGAAAAACACGCATTTAATCGGCGCCATCTGAACAACGTTTTAGTTTTTTTTTTTTTTTTAATTTCTAGAAAGTTATAATTTTATATAAGTAACTCAAAAATTTAAATTATTTTTGAACATACTCGTTTCTGAAAACAAAATTCTTATAATATTATAATTATCTTGCTATATAACACTTATTATACTGGAGAAAATTAAAAAAAAACAAATGTAACACCTTCACAACTAGTGAGAGATAATTTGTTACAATCACTGTCGTGCCTACTCGTTTCTGGATAGTAGAAATTGCATTGGCCCGATGGGGCGATAGAGTATGAGTAATTTGTGAAAGATTCCCACAGTGATAATGCAGTGTAGAAAAAATTAACTTGAAACAAAAATGTTAGAGATAGCCCAGGTCCTTTTACCAAAATAATATTTCACAATAGATTTACAATATAATGGGACACTAGTTTTATTACACATTATATAAAAAATACAACCTTCATTACAGTGGATTTCGAAACACAACGAACAACTCAGCCTGCTATAAGGATTCGAACCTAGCACCTTAAGAGTATGCATTGGCGGCTTCAAGGGGGGGGCCATGGGGGCCATGGCCCCCTCCTTGAAGGGTTCCCTCTTCCTTCCTAGCCCTTTCAAATATCCCAAAACTCTTTGAGAATTTCCAGTTTAAAAAACGGTGAAAATACAGATTTTTAAGCACAATTTCATTAACGTAAATTTTTTCTTTACAGTACAAAAAATTATAGCCCCCCCCCCCTCAGAAAAAACCCTGGTTTTAAATGTATTTACGTACACAACACACGACACAATACCCGGTACACAACACAAGTACACAGGTAGTGACCATCCCCCTCCTAAACGACGATTTCCTTTTTCCCGGGGGCCTCTGCCCCTTTTTGGAACAACCATGCTCTTCTAAGCAACCATGGCGCCGAGGGTAATTTCAACACGTGATGTCTGGACTAGTGTGTGACTTTTGTCACTTGGGCATGGAATCGGTACTGTGTTATTGTTATAACTAGTTTAGACAGGCCATTTATTGTGAAAATATCTGTTGAACTAGCAACACTTTTATTCGTTGTTTAAAGATTTCGTGATCATTTTACCTCGAGTAATTAGTGACGAATATCTACAATATGTCTTCAAAAAGAAAAAATGAGAGCATTTTTAAATACTTCTCTAAAAAGAAATACTCAAATACCAGAAGATTATTTTAGAATCTCGGTTTACATACCTTTATTGGATAATATAATTGAAGACCTAATAGGAAGATTTCCAAAAGAAAATTTGGATTGTTTTGGCTTTCGATTACTGATTCCAACCTCCGATATGGAAAAGCCAACAGAATCAGAAAGCAACGAGCTTTAAAACTTATTAAAGAAGTTCATACCAATTTTAGGACTGACACAAATGAGTGTTATTCTGATTGAAAGTGAGCTAGCACTATGGAGAGAGAAATGGAAAAAAGAAGAATAGCTCCCCACTTCTGCCATAGATACAATGAGAGCTTGTGACAAATATGTATATCCTACTATTTACGAGTTACTTAAAATTTTGGCAACACTACCAGTTAGCGTTGCCTCTGCTGAAGAAGCTTGATGAAGTTGCTGATGAAGTTTCTCTACCCTTCGACGCTTGAAAACGTGGCTAAGAGCTAGAATGGGGGAAGAAAGGTTAGCAGGACTTAGCTTGTTGCATACTCACAGAGACATAAACATTGATGTGAGCTGTGTCATAGGCAGATTTGCCAAAACAAAGCAGAGGAAATTGGATTTTGTTCTTTAGGCTTTCAAAGAGTAAAGAAGTGTGATTGTAAAACAATTATTAACTATTTTTATTTTTTGTAATTTCTTTGTTTTACTCTTTTCTTATTTTTCAGGAGAGCAATTCAAGCTTAAATTAACTTTTTTAATTCTGCATCAAATGAAAATTACTAATTTAGAAAATTCTACATTTATCATTGCAATCAAGCATTTAATCAGCAGTTAGTTTATTATAATTAGGTTACATAGTGCATACATTTTATGAACTTAAAGTTTAAAATGGCCCCCCCTGAAAAATGAACCTAGGGCCGCCTTTGAGAGTATGACAAGCAACCTTTGGAATTGCGTTAAACAAAATACGACATTTCGTTTCTTTCTTAATTAATACAAATTAGAAGACCAAGAAGAGGCTTATGATCCAGGAGGGTTGGTCTAGACAAAATAAAATACTGAATTTATAAAATACACATTATAAAAAACAGAATATGCAGAATGCATAATAGAAAATACCGAAATTGCAGAATTCAACATTTTCAATTATGTATTCCTATTATGCATTGTGTATATATTTCGTAAGTAAAGAAAGTCAAACTGTTTGCAAGTCCTCACATGCCGAGAATTCTGTGAAAGAACATGTTCTGGACAAATTTATTATAAACTCCGCAAATTTATTTTTTTAATTCTTTCAAAACTAGCTTTTATTTGTTACATACAAGTCTAGTGAAAAAAAATTATAATAATTTCAATTTAAAACCAGAGTAAAAAAAAAATATTTTGTTTTTTTGCCGGATGGGATTTACCGGACCAATGTAACATAGACCTAATACATTAAAAATTAAAAAAAAAAATTAAAAATTCCAAAGTTAAATATTCCACAACATTTTGTTATCATAAATTATGTTTCCTTTTTCCAAATTTACCAAAAATTAAGTTTACTTAATTTAAAAACACACTTGTAACACATTACAATATAAGAAAAACGCAGTTTCATTCAATGCATTGATAGTTTGAATATAAACGAGAAATGAAATAATTACCTTATTATTATTAAAACAATAAAAAACAACAACATATAAGCATTATACCTGCTGAAATTAATTGAAAAGATCTCCCCCCCCCCCCCCTCCTCCCCGCGAGCATTTCAACACAGTCCTAATAATGAAATCAACAGCATATCCGAGAAACACGGAACCAGTTCTGTAGAAGCTCCCGTTCCGACACAGAGCGGGAATGAGCAGAGAACAAGTGAACGGGAATAGTTCAAATGAACTAGCTCTTTACGGAGCAGTTCAAACTGAGCCGTTCGGAAAGAGCAACTCAGCTCAACTGTTCTGAACAGAGCTGGTTGAAAAGAACTGGCTCTTTGAAACAAACCTGCTCATCGATAGTACTCCATACCGATGTTGTTCATCTACTCTGCGCCTGCGCAACGCAGCCCTGCTGTTAGGAGATAGATCACGGATGAGGAATGTGTGTGTGGAGGGAGAGGGGGAAACGAAACCTTCTTCCTCAAGTGCGACGTCAGAGGTGTGACGCATAGGATCGGAGCTGGAAGGATATCATCGAAGAATGTTAAGGAACAGGGTTTTGGTGAGATCAAAGAACAGGATGTTCTTGCTCTTTTTAAGGAACAGGCTCAAAATAGCAGACTGTTCTTTTATTTCCCATCCCTAACAGCAACACGAGAGCTATAAACTATGCGATGGAAGAAAATTCAACTTCTGGGAAGCCTTTGGCATACGTGCTTCTCCAACCCTAGATTTTTCTGCTATCCTTCCTTACTTTATTTGTCTATTTTATGTCACTCGAAAATTATATATAAACATATAATTCAAACGCTCTATTTTTAAAATTGATCTCTTTTTGTTATTATTCAGACGTGTTTTGAATGGCCATCCATTTGACCATTGTTCAATTTCACTTATAAAGAAATGTTCATAAAGATTTCTGTCATTCCAGATAATCTGAAAAAACATTCCTTTTTTTTTTTTTAATAAAATGAAACGTTACTTTTAAAATAAAGTTACCTTTCATCTCAAAATCAATCGCACAACCCATTTTTGACCAATGTATTTTAATCCTGTACGATCATCTTGAAATAAAACAATTATAAAAATACCGCCATAATTTTTAAAAAGCATAATTTAAGCGCGCTTATTTTTTAAAAACTCGGTTCTTTTCAAATCAAAACCGCGCGTTTATCTGGCAACTTGCTACCAAATTCAAATTTCCATCCCCTCAGCGCCATCCTTTGCCGGTTTTTTTCCTGCGCTTGAAACCGCCATCTGCCACTATCATACAAAGCGCGGGACAATATCGGCCGGGTATTTTCTCAGCTATTGGCATACGTACAACAGCATCTATTTGCCATTTTCTTCTCTTGGGTCATTTCTTTGGTAAGAGTTCAATTTTATTCAATTAAAATACTTCGAATCTTAATTTTCTCCTAAATTTTTAGCACTAGTTTTTGTTTAGTAAGAAAATTTATCTCGATTTATGAAAATTGGACATTTAATGCTGAGATTTTACTTGGCGTCTCTTGGGTAGGTGATGAGAAGCGTTGGCTTCTAGAATTTCAAAATGGTATCAAATTAAAATATAATTTCTTGTTAGTAATTTTTGCTGTTTCCCAAGTTATTTTTTGGTGTTATTATAATTTTTTTCATTCAAGAAATAAATTTTCTATTATTTTTTGAAAAATGGACGATTTTCATCTTGCCAATTGCAAAAATGGCTAAATCGCATGTAATTGTGGTTTGAGCTAATTTAGTTATTTTCATTGATTAGGATGTGTGTTTTTAGTGTTCTGATTGATTTTTTGACGTATTTATTTTATTTTTGTAACGCTCCATTTCAGCATAATGATTTTTTATATTTCGAGTGCTCTTGTCTGATAGTGTAAAAAATGGCTGAATCAAAGGCAAACTTGCCAAGTCGTATAACTAAATACCTCTACTGCCTTTTTTTCATGCGTTTGTTCGTGTATATTTTTAGATTTTTTTTAAATCTATTTATCAAAGGCAAAACATTTAATTTGTATTTTTTCTTGAGCTGTTAAAATTGGTGATCTACATTTCAATATAAATGTTATGTTAAATTTTTTTAGTTTTCTAATTCATTTTTATAAAAAAATTAATTTAAATATTGAGTTTTAAATGAACATTTTTTTTCTCCAAATTATTGTAGAAAACAATAAATTTTCTTGTATAATTCTGCACTAAATTATCAAACTTGGTACTTGTTGTACCATATTTTATTTGGAAACAAAAGAATAATATTTTAATACCTACTGTAATTTTATTTCTTGTTATATTTTTACTTGTCAATTTTATATTTGTAATTAAGCTTCATGACTGATCCTATACAAACAAGTATCAATTGAAATAAAGTCACTTGTAGTGAAGATTCAATTCAAGATGTTAGTTGTGCTTGTACAATTGTTTCTACATAAGTGCAAGTATATATTTCAATCGATTAGCTCTGCATTAATATGAGCAGTGGAAATGTTTCATTAAAGGTGTCATGCTGGAAGTGATGGAAAAGTGGGTTTAGATTTATTATAAGGAACTGGTGGTTTTTAATTATTTTTTTTTACACTAGTGCAGACCGCATATCCTCTTGTGGATATTTCTGGTTTTTTGTTTGTAAATCCGTTACAAACTTTCTGCATAATCTCATACCGGAGAAGTAATGCGAAGAAATGCAAATGAGTAGTCGAGTCCACAGCTCTCCTTGTCATCTTTTCAGTTGAAATATGAATCAATCGGAATGTGTAATATGAGTGCGCTACAGTTCCAGATGTATTTTGTCTATGTATTGGCTTTTAAAGTACTATATTCGAGAAACATAGCCTTGACTTCATTCAAAAGGAAGAGAAATTTATGAGAAAATCTTGGAATTTAAGAAAGAGTGGACTGACTTGTATGATAATTCCAAGCAAAAATGGAATATTGTCTCATTTGCTAGAATTTTTATACCATAAAAATAGTATTTAAACGTTTTTTAGTTAAAAGCTTGTGTTGCAGCTCTTTAAAAAATTTGCAATTTCGATTGAGTGTTTGGCTCTTTGCGCAGAAAAGTCTGCCGATCCCTGCTGTTGTGGGTTAAAATTCCAAGTCTTGTACGGATTCTGCGCCAAGAATTGTTAACATAAAACCGTGCCAAATTATGGCAACCATATGCCATTAATTTGTCATTAAAAATTGCGGGGCTGCCATTTTTTGGCAAAAATTGCCTTGGTGCAGAATCTGTACCGGACTTGGAATTTGAACCCTTAGTGAATACCACCTAGCTGAAGACCGGGTTAAAAACTTAAAAACATATTTGAAGATGTTATTGCATTTCAGGGCAGTATACAGAGTTCCCATGGTCCTGGAAAGTTCTTTAATTTTTAAATGACCACCAATAATCTCTGTTTTGTATTTAAAGTATGTAATTTTATAGTCGTTGAATTTTCTAAATAATGGAATCCTGGTATGGCTCTTGTGCTAATAAAATACAAGTGCATCACAAGGCTGATGATAAATTTGCTAATGTTTGATTATAATTTGCTTTCCAGAGCATTAAATAGTATGTGTTTAAAATCTTATGGTAGATGAGACTCCAAATTATTGTATGTTCTCTTTTCTGGAATGTTTTGAAAAGTAATATTCTTTTGTTTAGTAAAAACTTTCAAAATGTCTGACTCTGAAACTGGTGGAGATTCGACCAAGCGAGGACGTGGACGTCCCAAGAAGGCAAATGAGCCCCGAAGTGAGAGCAAGGTAAGATTGCAGAAAACGAGTTTTCAATAGTATTCAATTGATTGTTTTTTGGATAAATTTCAATACAAATAATATGGTTAAATTGGTAATTTGGTAGACCTGAAAATATCTAGTCGCCACAGGTCGATTAAACAGCGTGATGAGGCGACTAAATAAACTAATCAACCGGCCACCTTTCGTTGCTCCCCCTCACCTACAATTTTTTTTGTTACCAAAATTTCTAAATCAATGACAATCTCTCTACGCCGTTAAATCTATACACCGTTAAAATCCATTCATCCACGATATGGATTCATGAGTTGACAGGGTGGTGAGAGAACCTGAAATTCATATTCTCTCACAAAAGTGTAATGGAATTTAAAAAATTTCGAGTTTCCCTTCTTGCATTCCCCGTGCGGGTGCTGCTGCCGCCTTATTGCGTTATAATCATGCCTGTAAAGGATTTTTTTTTCCCCTTCTTGTCAGATGTTTTTGTCAACAAAATATATTAGAACCCTTGTTTTATTTGTAAATTATTTCTGTCATATTTTTAGTTATCCTACAACTTAACAGCGCGGCCACCGGTAGCCTTGCTGTTAGAAAAAAATCACTAACTTATATCTGACTGCATCCTTTACATGCATGATAATTTTTCTTGTCTTGCGTTTTTTGTCAACAGAATATATTAGAACCCTGAATTCCTTAATATTTCAAATTTATTCCCGTCGGATATTTTCGTTTTTATTAACACTTTACAGCGCTATGTTACAGATGTGCAACAAATCTATAGGCATCCATAAATGAAAAAGCTTAGATCCTGTACTTGATTATTATTATTTTTTTGTATTTTCATTGACATTTTATATGGATATGTTTTTGGATTTATATAATAATAAATTTTGAATGCGCTTCTGCATACATTCAGGTAAAGGTAATCTCCCCTACAGACAGGTAACCTCCCCTTCCCTGTCTGGGCCATTGGTAAAAAAAAAAGACTGAAGTGACTACTAAGCTATAAGTGTCTACCGGCCACTAGCTACTACTTGAAAATTTTAATTTTCAGGTCTATAATTTGACACTGCTTAGTACAATTTCTAAAAATTGATACCTATTTGTTGTCTAATCAAAATCTCTGTTGAAAATTCAACAATTAGGGTTGTCAAAAGTATATTTTTGACTTAATTCTTGCCGTTTTGCGAATCCTGCGGTTACTAGGAATTAACCTAATAAAGAACTAGTTTTGACTGAAAATATTGACTAAAGAAAGAGGCAAAGTTTGGTAACTTCAACAGGAGAAGAATGACGAGATACAATTCCTTGAGACAGTCTAGTCTCCAAGAAGTTTTTTGCTACAAGGATCATTAAATTGTAAAAAAGTAAATAAATTTATTTTTGCAGCAGTTCTTATTGCTATCAGATTGTAACTTCTAGTTCTTGCAGTTTGTAGAATTTTTTTTATTTATTAACAGGGTTCCCACGGTCATTGAAAGTCATTAAGTGTTTAATATTTTTGAACTTGTTTTCAAGGCCTTGAAAATGCTTAGAAGTCCTTAATTTTTACAAATGTTGTCCAACTGCAAAATTTATAAAAATACAACTCATACTTGCTATCCCCGTGTGACTGCCACTTATCTGCACTGTATCAGAATTTTCCGACATATTTGTATTATGCATCCATCAACTTGTAACTTTTTTGGTAGAATATACTTTATTAAAAATTTAAATATAGACATGATGCCTGAAAACGAATTTTCATAGGTCCTTAAAAACTTTAATTAGGTCCTTAAAAGTCATTGGTTTTCATTCTGTGATTTGAGTGGGAACACTGATTAATCCTCTTCTCCTCCGTTACTCAGGTAACAGTTTGTTCCTAGCCTAAATGTTTACACGTTTAAATGCATTTTGGCGGTTTTTATTTGGTACCTGTCTAATGGAAGAGTGTCATTAATCCTATTCTAAGAATTTGTTATTTCATACTTTTGTCCAGTGAATTCCAAAGGGGAAAAAAAAAATTGTTTCAAGGAGGTAAAATTTCCAACTTTTAAAAAACTAACAACGTGTAAAGATAGGGTTAATCTTTACCTTACGGTTTGCCCCTTTGGTAACTTTGGAGCTTTGCTGGGATTTAGCAATTTAATTATTCCTTGTGTTTCAGCTAAGTTTAGGCATTTAGTAACTAGAAGTTAATTAGTCTTAAAATTTCAATTTTTCCAATATAGGATAGTGGAACTGATGAGCCAAAGGCAAAGAGGGGCCGAGGCAGACCAAAGGGTGTAGTCAAGAAAGCAAAGAAGGTAATACAATATATTTAAAGGCAAAATTAGTTTTAAAAATAAACTGTTTTGGCATTAAGTTTGACAATTCCTATTTTTCTGAACAAATGGTTTGCCGTTATGTGAATGCATGTTGAAATTTGCTGTCTTTGAATAAAAGTCTAGCGGAATATGTTCTTTATCTGTGGTTAGTTTTCTTCATTTTATGTTTATTCGAAATTAATGCCTTAACATTTTAAAATGTGCAATCTTCTCTTAACATTTTATTGAACGTGTGGAATCGACATTGTGTTAGTAACACAAAGTCGATTATATTATCATTAATTTTTATTATAGGAGTAGTTTTATGCTTTTGTCTTCAACAGGGTTGCTTGAAAATCCTTGACTTCTAGGAACTCGATTCATTTTCTTTCTTCAAGTATGAATGTATTGTTGGTAGATCTTTTCCCGATGTTCCCCAGAATTCCATGATTTTTTAGTTTTATCTAGTACCCTGAACTCGGAGTTTCGTATATTAAAAGAATCGATCACATGTGACAGTTGATGTTAACTAGGTTACCGCTTGGCAATGCAAGGGAAAAAAACGCGGCGGTGGTTGATAATGATGAGTGCACAATTAACTAATCATAGTTCACTCTTATAGTTGGGTCATATTCAATTGTTGAGTGGGATTTGGTTTTTACCAACATTGTAGCCAGCAGAGTTCATCCTAGGCATTTTTCGAGGGGCGGCGCGCCCTTCTTGCCCTTTTTCTATAAAAACAGCGCCCTTCCTGCCCTTTTTCAGAAAAAATTTCATCCTGAAAGAATTCGAAAAACTTTCGTTTTTTTTCCCCTCCCAACAGTGCGCAATATGTGAATCACCCCCTACTGAAATCGGCTGTCGCGCATGCGCATTCATGCATTCAACGTATATATCAGGGACTGAAACCATTGAGTAGATGTCCATACAACGTGCTTCATTAGTAGGTGAGTTGTAGGACGCCGTCTTACAATTTCCCAAGTGCACATTAGTAAACTCCGATGACTATTTCGTACGTGTTTTGATTAGGTGTATTTCGATGGATTTTTACTATGCCTCCTTCAAAATAGTGAAGAAAGGAATTTGAAACACTTGAATAACTTAGTTAAAGGTTTATAACTATCAAATGTTTACATTAAGAATTTAAAAAGAATATTTCCGTTTGGACACTCGTAATCGCGATGTCCTCCTGTTAAATTTAGGGGGTGTTTTTATTAATTTGCCTGTTACCAATTAATTTCTAAACATCCGTTTCATATTTAAAATTAAACATAACAGGAATGCAACCAAAATCCCAGATTATTTCCATTTTTAAAAAAATAAAACTTCTATTATGGCTTACATAATAGCGGCATGCACGGCAAAAAAATCGCCGTTTTGACGCTAAATTTGATCCGATTTTAAAAATAAAAAAATGCAAATATTTCAGGACATAGTAGTCCAAGTTCTTTAGTCGGAATACTCCTTGTGATATCCCACAATGAATAATGTTAAATTTGGAGAAACTCTATTCTCTATCTGACAATAGCAAACCTAAGAAATTAAGTTTAAAGTTGATATATTCAAACTTTAGAAAATTTTGAAAGAGTGAAAAGTTCTTATCTTAACACATTTTCACTATACTACAACATTGTTATCTTAATTTTACTGTATTATAAATTGATAATTTTATAAAAATTACTATTTGATGAAAATTTTACTGTGTATATTGCACTTTAATTTTAATAATTTTCTCAGTCTCATTCCAGCAGAATTAGGACTGAAGCATTTTATCAGTATTTTGATATCTTTTAAGTTTCTGAGCGAGTTTTTGATTCACGGATTTTTGCATTATAATTTTTTTTCAGAATATTGAAAATTATTTATCGTGGTAGAAAAGTATAACAATATTGAAATTATGGCAGAAAACGCGTATTTCTGCAATTTGCCATGAAAGTGCCCTCGTAAACTGGAAGTGCCCTTTTTTTGGAAAATAGCACCCTGCCCTTTTTCATTTCTAGGATGAACTCTGGTAGCCAGTAAAGGTGAAGCTTTATCTACCGATTGAAACTGTCGATTTTGCAATTGGAAAATGCAGTGCTCGAGCTCTACTAATATAATTTATTGTCAAAAATTCATTGCAGTTTTATTCTTAAATTTAACCTGAAAAATTTAGTATTGTATGTGTTTGCTCATGGTGTAACAGTTTAACTTGTTTTTGTTAATTTTTAGCGTATTTAAAGTCTAGTGTAACTATGAGGGTAATTAAAGTGACCCTTTTTATATAGTCCGAGAGGCGACTGCAATTTTTGGACCCCACCGAACATCATTCTGAATTTTTTATAGAAATTAGAGAAAAGTGAGTACATTAGGAATCCACTGGTCTGCCATGGCAAAAATGGCCGAAAGTGATCAATAATCAACTTGGAATAAGTTGAACTAAAATCCGATTGCCAAATATGTCATAACTTGCCAAAAATAGAACAAACTTATTCGTCTGGCAACCCACTTCATTTTGATTTTCAATGAAAAAAAGCGCAAACGATTTCTGATCTTTGGCTCGGAAAACTTATATCTTTTAAAAGTAAGCCAAATTGGCGACATCAGTTACGTCACAAGTGACGTAATATTTTTTGCCAACTTGGCTCCCTTTTAATAGATGCAAGTAGACCGTGGCCAGATATCTGAATCGTCTGCAACCAACCTTCTTAATTGAAAATTAAAGAGTGAGGGTTACCAAATAATAAAAAAAATGCTCATTATTTAGCAAGTTATGGTCGCATTTGGCAATTGCATTTAGTTCAACTTACTAAAAGTCGATTTTTGACCAGTTTCGGCCATTTTTGCCACGGCAGACCAGTGGATTCGTAATCTACTCACTTTTCTCTAATTTCTATAAAAAATTCAGAATGATGTTCGATGGGGTCCAAAAATTGCAGTCGCCTCTGTCTAATAGTTTTGGATTAAAATGGTTTAAAAAAAAGGGAAGGCATTATCTCCCTCCTCCCTAACAAAAGCTCTGCTTCTTAAAACCTCATGATGGGGTTTCAGTGTTGCTTAGTTCACCCCTACCAAGTTCTAAATGGTTGATGTTGCATTTACAGTTTGTTTGAGAAAGATTTGACCTAGAAGATGTCGGGAAACTTTATCACTTATGGTTAACAGAGTGGCCACAGAACCTGGAAATGTCGGGGTGTTTTCTGATTCTGGAAAAAATCGGGGAACTTTTTTTTAAATTTTATGAAAATCGATAATTTTTTTTGTTATTGGTGCGTTTCCCCGTTTATCTGTATTTTAGCGCCATTTACCCAGAAAATTGTGGTGATAATTGTTAGAAGTTTAATGTTAAGAATAACTTAAACTTTTGATTAATGCCAAAGCTATTTTTTAAAAAAAAATTGACATCTCTTTAGCATCTGGAAAAATTGTGAAGATTTCAAAAAAAAAAAAAAAAATTGCTGTAAAATCAGGGAATTTTTTAGAAATCTGTCAGGAAAATTAGTGAATTATCGGGGAACTTTTTTTCCTGAATTTTGTGGCCACCCTGTACAAATTTTGGAACTATCCCTAAAATTTCTACCTAATTGTTTTGAAAACTCACTGTGTCCCCTGTAAATCCCTTTAATATGTATATTATACAATGTTTTTTGATGTGTTAAATTTTCATTTTCTAATTTATCTTTTATCTCCTTAGAGTACTACCAGCAGCAGCTCTGGAAGCTCATCCAAACGTGGACGTGGCAGGCCGAAGAAGAGCGTAAGTTTTGCATTTGTGTGCTAAACTTTATATGGGTATAGCAAGAGCAGGGGTTGCATTCATCTTAAAATTCTTAAAATGTTTGTTTCTCTAAAAACGTACATAATTTTTTGCTAATTTCTAAAACTAAAAGCCCTGAAAGTTTTTTTCTTTCACTAGGAGAGAATAAACTTTCCCTCAGCTATGTTTGCCTAAAATCACTGATCTCCATAGGGTTAGTTTCTGGATTGAGGTTTCCTTCAATCGCATCAACCTAGAAGTTGATAATTCGCGAAATTAAAACCAATCGCCGAAGATTTTAATAAATAGCTTACAAGTTTGACAACCGCAGTACCTGTGTTTGTTCAGACTCTGTAAATTTTCCAGTGTGATGTTAATTTTTCTCCTCTTACCTGCTGTTGCCAATATTTATGTTGGTGTGCACTGGCCGTTTTCGTTGATGTAATAGACGAGATTCGGATCTATATTTCAGCTCTAATGCCAAGATTTATGTTGTCATAGGCTCTTAACACGAGGACTCTTTTTGCGACCAATTAATTACCGCCATATTTTTCAAAGTATACCCTCACCTCAGGGCCTATTCTAACGAGTAGTCGTGGCTTATTTGGGCAGTCGTAATTCCAAAATTGGCAATCGTAAAGTCAAAATTGGGCAGACGTAAAAAACACAAAGCCAAATAAAATGGGAAAAAACTAGGGATGTGGTACATCGCACAGCTTTTAATTACACTATAATACTAACAGCGATTTGTGTCATTTACCGTTTTTACATTTTCATCCTTCATTTAGCAAAAGTGGCCAATTTGGCGATATCTTTTGCGATAATTCTTGTATGGGTCTTTTAAAAAAACTGCCGAAAAGAAGATTTTGACGATATACTTTTCGACAATTTTTATATTATCCTTTCTTATAAGTGAAACTGGGGAGAGAAGGAAAACGATCGTTGATGAGGTATGCCCAAAGAAAGAGAACTCCGTGTTAAAGGCATTTGTTTTTCAACTTTTTTGCGCCATTAAAACATTTTTACGGGAATTTTGGAGGTGGTGACGTTTAGAACACCTTAAGAGGCATTACCACAGCGATTTTGAACAAAATCTTTAGAGCCGTTTTTTAGCAATTACTAAAAAATGATTTTTTTCAATGGCAGCTACTTTATTCGCGAAAACCTTAATGGTAGGTCCCTGTACCATCACCAACTTTGAACATAGTAGGCCAATTTGTTCGGGAGTTATGCTGACCACAGACACATACATTTTTTCTATATCACTTTTTTGAAATCGGGATGTTCCAAAACGTGGAGAAATGGGAGGACCGAATATTATGCTATCATTACCCTATGTATACCAGGGTTTCCACGGTCATTGAAAATCATTAAAAGTGCTTAATATTTTTTAACTTGTTTTCAAGGCCTTGAAAATGCTTAGAGGTGCTTAAAAATGCTTAGAGGTCCTTAAAAGTCCTTAATTTTTGCGGCTGTTCTGCTAACTGCAAATTTTATAAAAATACTACTCGGACTTGCTGTTCCCTCGTGACCACCACTTATCCGCTCTGTATCAGAATTCTGTGACATATTTTATTTCGCATGCACCAACTTGTAAATTTTCTGGTATAATATATTTTATTAAAAATTTATATATAGACATGATGCCTGAAAACAAATTTTCAAAGGTCCTTAAAAACATTATTTTGGTCCTTAAAAGTCATTGAAAAGTCAGTGATTTTCATTCTGTGATTTGAGTGGGAACCCTGTATTCATATGGGTAATTGAAAGTAATAATTACTCGTTCTTATTTTGTAATAATAGTGGTTGTGGTACTACTTTCAAATATTTTACAATTAAATCATATTTTAAGAAGACAAATAACAAGGCATGTTATCCTGAGACGCACATCGGATTTTGGGCGCATAATTTTTCTTTGCATGAAATAGCCGAATTCAGTCCTACAGCTGATAGTTCCACCGATTGTGAAGAAGTGGAGTCTGTGAAGTGGAGAAGCGAAGCACATGCCAGCAGTGAACACTAACTTTTTCCTCACGTTGTCGAATGTCTGGATGTACTGCACGAACATTTTTTTTTACTGTAAAGTATTTTTATGTATCGCGTCCTCACGAAATTGTTTTACTGCCTTTCATGATTAAATTTCACTTCTGAACAATTACATTTTTTGCAAGCTTAAGGAGATAGCCATTTTTTGTCCCATCTTTATAGTTGAAACCCAATAATTTTGAAAGTACGTTATACAGACCCAAAAGAATAATATACATAAAAATTAGCTTTAAATCATGTTTCAAACCGTTGTGGGTCTCGGGAGGATATGCCTAAAATCAAAGCTGAGAGATGTTAAAATCTAAGCTCCAAGCCAGGACAAGCCGATCCTGTCCAAGCTTAAAAGATTTTTAGAAAGCACACCGGATGTTTTCTTTTCCCCTCCTAACCTTGCAATAAGGGGTGGATACGGAATGTTATCGGAGTTAAGTGTCAGCTGATCAGCTACCCCTACAAGCCGAAACCTTGGGATATCTTGTCTCATCCACTTCAACAGTCGAGCGCGAAAACCCTTTTCCCCCCTTTGTTAATAAATCTTCATTTCGGCTGTTTTCGGTCAACACTTGTCCCACTGTGCAGTGTGTCCTGTCCTTCTTGGGAGATGACCACTGCATTTTTAGGGAGTGGGTGATAACAGTTATAAAATTAAAAACAGCAATGAGTAGCGAGAGTAAATAATCTTTTAATGTTTGGTATCAAAGACATTGAATTGGTATTCACGATTGTTTTGTTGTCTTTTGCGACTTCGCAATCAAGGTATTTATAATTCTTTCGTAAGAAAAATATTATAGAAATATATACAGTGGCTCAAACAATTAAGAATACACTGTTTTTTGAGCACATTAGCACTTTGTATGGTGAATAATGCGTAAAAGATGTAATTATAGAAAAGCTTTTTGCAGAGGCCTTAAACTATGGATATTTTACTTTGTATACACACAAAATATAATTTATTAAAAATCAAATTAGTCATACAGCTTTAAAAATTTTGCAGTAAAAAAAAATTGAAAATAACACTTGTGAAAAATATATTTATTTAATTTAAATATTTTCAACTTGATTGCTATCTTAATGTAATCTTAAATATTGTTATTCTTAACCTTTTCAATTCTAATTTTTTTGTGATGAAACTTGTTAAACAAACTTAAATCCAAACTTTTAAATAGAAAATTGCTCTTCGAAGAAAAATTAGTATTGTTGTAAGGAAATTCCTATTCAAATTATTTATAATAAAAAAAAAAAAAAAAAGGAAAATCTTATTGAAATACCTAAAGTTGTTGGTAGAAGCCATATGTGTGTCCAGACAATAATTTTAAATGATGGATCGATTGAAAATAAAAGTAGAAGTAAAAAGGAGATTCTGAGGATATCACAAAAAGGTACATTTTGAAAGAAATCAAGGTTTATAATACAGTAAATGCAGTCAAACGTGCTGCAGAAACTTCTCAAATAATTGACAGAAGTGTAAGTGCTGAAACTGTGCGAAATGTAATTAGACAAGCTGGATATAAAAGTCCAGTAAGTAGAAAGAAACCGTTCGTCAGTTTGCAAAATCTGAAAAAGCGTTTGAAGTTTGTAAAAACTCATCAATTGAAGACAAATAACTTTTGGAAGATAGTAATATATAGTGATGAAAGTTAATTCAACTTTTTTGGTAGTAATGGCTGTTGAATTGTAAAATTTTCGTCCTTCAGTTAAACGTGGTGGTGGTTCCATCATGGTTTGGGATTGTATGGCTTCAACTGGTGTAGGAAATTTAGTATTCATAGAAGACATTATGAACCATAAGGTTTATTTGGATATATTTCACAACAATCTAAATGAAAGTGCAAAGTATTTGGGTTTAGATCGAAATTTTATATCCCAGCACCACAACGACCCCAAATAAAAGGCACGCAATGTCAAAATATGGGGTCTTTTTCATTGTAAAAAGCAGTTACACACACCACCAGACCTCGGACATCAATATAGAAAATCTACTGGACACACGCGAAACAGTGGTCTAAAAGCATAAAATTAGAAATAAAACCCATTTAAAACAAGGCTAGCTTCTAGACCGACAGGTTTCTAGTTCGAGTCCCGTGTTAGGCATGGGTGTTTGTTAATGTATGTTGGCTGGTCAAATAACAAATGTTTCGGCTCATTATAGCCCTTGTGTTGCTGACGGCACCAGATAATCTGAAAACAACCATTTAAAACAAGTATTGCAAGAATAATGGGGTAAAATACCTTCAGATACCATCTAAAAGTGTATCAAATCGGTACCACAGCATTTGGATGACATTATAAATGTCAAAGGAAGTGCTCCTAAATATTGACACTTTCTTCGTGCGTGAGATATTTAAAAAATTTCATTGGTGTATTCTCAATTTTTTTCAAGGTACAAAATCTGCGTATGTTTATTTAAAATGTTTCCGAAATTTTTCCTATTAAAAGTTTTTTTGTTGGTTGGTTAGTAAGCTCAACAACCTATATTTATGCACAATGACAGCTAATCAGGCTGGGACCTACAGCTTAACGTGGATTCCGAACCACAACGAACATCCATGCCTAACCCAGGATTCGAACCCGGCACCTTTGGCATGCGAGGCCAGAGCGCTAACCCCACAGCTGTCAAGATTGTTCTTTATTTTAACTTGAAATTAAACCATTTGTTATGTATAAAATTGGAGACGTGTTTTCACTTCTTGGTAATGTGTGTTATTTATATCGAAAGTTGGGTTTATTAAGTAAAAGTAAGGTGTATTCTGAATTCTTTGAGCCACTGTAGATATATAAATATTAAACAATTAGCCTTATGAAGTAGGATAACAGAAACCTGATTTTAAAATGTGAGTGTTACTGTTACATTTAAAGATAAATTATTGAATTTTATTGTTTCAAATTAATTTGTTGTATGGGTTGAAAGTGGAGATGGGAGGGGAGGGGGAGTTGGTTGTTCTGTACACTCAACGACTTATTTTTATGCACAGTAACGGTTAGGACGGAACCTACAGCTTAACGGGGATTCCGAACCACAACGGACATCCATGCCAAATCCGGGACTCGAACCCGGCATCTTTGGCACGCAAAGCCAGAGGGCTAACCCCATAGCCATCAGGTCGGCAAAGGGGGGGGGGGGGAGGTGAGATTGTACTATTGGGCAGTCGTAAATTTTCCTTAGAATAGGCCTTGCCTCACCCAGTTATATGCTGAACTAATTTTAGAAATTTAAAAAAAAAATGAAATTTTCTTTAGGATCAGTCATATTGGAGCAAATAACTTTGTTTTGTAATGAGCCTATGACATTCTCGTTGCCTAGTGTAATGGTTTTCAAATTATGGGTGACAACTAATTGATAGATCTTGGACAATGTTTCATTGGGCTGTGGTTCAGAAGTGATGCAGTAAAAAGATTTGCCAATGGGAATAAATTTTGTTTTATTTTAGCTGGGTACATAGAAATAGTTCAACAATTGAGGATGAAGGTATAAATTTGTCTTTGAATTCAAAAAATGTTTCTCGTATTTGTTAAATCCTATTTATTGCTTGTCTTGCCAATAAGCCAAAGGCATATAATATATTAAATCTGATTTTTTGCATTTTATCCTGAATAAATCTTTCTGTTCCAAAATGGTTAAATACTGTATTTTACAGGACACAAAAGATTCCAAGAATGTATCTGATGGAGGAGAATCTGGTGATGATAAGGACGATTAAGTCTGCCAAAAATATGGTATGTAATTTTAGTTCTAGTACTTTGATGTTTAAAAAATTTAAATGGTAAGTTAAAACACATAAATATAAACTCTATAATTGTTATTTGTGTAAATGCTGTGGAAACTAATAAATGTATAAGCACATTTCTCCAGGTATAGTAGTCTGTTATTATCTATATGATATTGTAAAAATAAAAATATTGGCAATAGAATAGGTTATCGTTGGTGCAATAAAATTAATGGGGTCTGTAAAAGTACCAGATTAAACCTGTATACAATTTAATGCGAGCAGTTATTTTGCACTCTTCTACTTGTAAAATTACAATGAATTTAATAATTATGGTTTTGTTTTATATAATATGGATGGCGAAGTTATTTGGGCAAGGGATATAACCATGTCCTGTGCTTCAGTGCCTTATATAATTATTCAAAGTTGGTTGAATATATATCTATATAACTTTTTCACCAACTAAGGTTATATATATATATATAAAAACATAGCCAGTATATTCCTAATTTTACAATTCTAATCGGTTTCCAAGTAGAGAAGAGTTATAATATTCATGCATCATCCAGAGAGTTGCCCAAAAACATTGTACCACTTGAAATACCTTTTATCTTCAGAATTGTGAATGAATTTTACCTGATTATCATCTATAGGAAAATTTTACTTTTATTTATTTTAATTGCCTGACATTTTAGTTGTCACATATTTAGTTCGTTTTGGCTGTATAAGGTTAAACATTATTTGTTCACTAATTCCTATTTTTTTTCTTGACAGGTTTGTGAGGACTGGCATTTGATCTAATGCACATCAGCTAGTTGTTATGATTGCAATTGACGAGTTCAACAATTTTTTGTAATCAAAAACGAGAGAGCTGTCCACTCCTCACAAATCGTTTTAAATGTATCAGTACAAGTCTTATCATTGTTTTTATTTTATAACATTGTCATCCTTGATCCGTTTGCAGTGGAGCCCCTTGCTGTGTTATGGGGGCACTTGTATCTCATCAAACTTAAACTCATCCCTAGTTCAAAACATGTCTTGCATAGTTTTAAGCCATAACTGAGTTTAAGTCTCATCATTTTTTAGCATATGTGTCTGTCATCGTAGTCATTTCACATGCTTGACATTGTGTTTAGTGTTTGCCTTCTTAGTTTTTTTTGTTTTTTTTTTTTAAATCTAAAATAAAGCTTTTTTTTGTGCAGATGTGTATTCTAAGTTTTTTCTTTAACCATGAACAAACCTTTAAAGTGTCATCAGACTTTTATTAGGAGGAGCTTTGTTACAATGCAAAGCCCTTGAAGATTGTAATAGTATTAACTTGGTGTTGTGTGCATTTTTTTGTTCCCAAGTAGCCAATTGTGTAAAGTGAAGCAATTTTTTTTGTCAATAAAGCATTTTCTTTACATTTTTCTGTTGATGTTTATTTCAAATTAGTGGCCAGTACAGGCATATTTTAAAACTTCCAACTCAATCAACAGCAAGCTAAGTATGGTTTTTAAAATAGTTGGAATACTTAAACGGAGTGGCCACAATAAAACCTGGGAATGTCGGGGAGCTTTCCGATTCTGGAAAAATCAGTTATTAATTCCACAAAAATCGGGGGAATTGTTTTGATGGTACGTTACCCCGTTCATCCATACTTAGACGCCATTAACCCAGAGAATTGTGATAATCGTTATAAGTTTAAGAGGAAGTCCTAGTGAGGATCATCTCCTATACTTGCCATGTTACTATCTTCTAGCCCAGTGCATTTAGAAACTACTATGTATAAAACCTTGAAATTTGCTGATTAGGTACGAAAATGACCACCTAATGAAATGACAAATTAAAAACTCGAAAATGCGTCGTATATATTTTTGAGATCCTTGCGCCAATGCATATACAGTGGCTCCATCTTGTTATATCTTATAGAGAATGATCCTTACTAGGACTTCTTAATGTTAGAGCAATTTAATCTTTTCAATATTGCTAAAACTAATAAAAAAAATTGGAATGTTAGTCTCAGGGCTGCCACATGCGATTAAAAAGGCGACTATATTAGTGGCCAGGCGAGTATGGCAACTATTTCAATGAAAAAAGGGCCCAAAACGATTATTTTTTAAGAAATTGTATACTGTCCGATAGTAGCACGGAAAAAAAAATCAGCATTAAGTTACTAACAATCTTCTCAAAACGGTGATTTTTTTTAAGAGGGGGTGGGGGGGGGGGGAGAGCAAATACTACTGAAATAGTTGTTCATATTCGCGGGTACAGAGGTTATTTTGTTAGTCCGACGATAGTTATCGCTAACGCGACATAGTTGTTTTTGACGGCAACCGCGGTCATTTTCGCCTGCCTGTTAGGTTCCTATGTTTTATCTTATGCTCTGCAAGACGCTAGATCATATACTGAAATATCAAATTATTTCTCTTTATTTACTCTACTTAACAAAAATTAATTTGTGGTGAACGCCGGAAGGAAATGCTATCAATATGGACAGTATTGATGTTATATAGACGTTATGTCCGAGATTGGTGCTGATGTGATGAATGATTTCGCCGTGTAGGTCATTCGATACAGAATGATTAGAATTTCAGTGTTGTAGCTAAATTTATAAATAATAAAATGATTTAAATTTTTAGGCAATTTAATTACTTTGAATGTAGCTTAAACAGGGTGGCGACAGAACCGGGAATTCAGGTAAATATCAAGGTATTTCGTAAAATTACTCTTTAGTCAGGGAATTTTGAAATTTTTGAGTTTCCTTTCTCGCATTCCCCGTGCGGACATCTATCCCGGCTCGCCTCAGAAGAAGTGGATGCCTGGTGCGTTGAATAATATAGTTTTTTTTTTTCATGTGCTTTTTCGTTAAAGTCATACCTGGCTAGTTGGCCGATTTGGGTGTATGAAGTTTCCGACCTTTTTCTACTCTCAGCAGCTGAGCCAAACTGGCCAATCCCCTCTCCTCGGCCCACAACCGCATGCTCATGTCTCCTTTTTTTTTTACTTTCTGAGATCATTGTAATGCTTGGAACAATTATTTGCACATTATTTCTGTTAGATTTTTGGTTATCTTATAACTTCGCGACCGCCGGCGCATTATTGCTAAAAAAATCCTCTAACTTAAATCTGAGTGCATCCTTTACAGATATGATTGTTTTCTTCTTGTCTTGTGTTTTTTGTCAATAGAATATATTAGAACCCTAAATTCCTTTATATTTCAAATTGATTCCATCATATCTTTTTGTTTTTATTAACCCTTTACAGCACTGTTATAGATGTGCAACAAATCTATAGGCATTAATAAGTAAAAAGGGTTAGATCCTGTACTTGATTTTTTTTTTACTGTAATTTTGATATTTTATTAAACGTAATTAACTGAAATTAAGAGATATGTGTTTTGAGATGCTTAAAGAGATATATGTTTTTGATTTACATGTTTAATACAAATCAAACGAAGAATTGAAACATCCTCCTCCCCCTCCAAAAATTTTAAAATCTGAATGCGCTACTACATACATTCAGGCAAAGGGTCATGGCATTTTTTAAAAATATTTAAAAAAATAACATGTTTTATTTTTGTTATTTTTAAATTAAAAAGAAAGGTATTGTACTAGTTTCTTTTCCTTGAAGTTAGCAAGTATGGGTGTAGTTTTTAAATTGGTTTATGAGAATTTTGTATTTTTTTATTGTTTTCCATTTTTTTATTGTTTTCCATTTTTTTCACACTCCAAAGATGCTTGTTTTGATTTTTAGCCTAAATTTATATTTTGGTGCAATTATACTTTGATAAGTGAATATAATTGTAAATAGTCAAATTTATATATTTTTAAACTGGTCATATTTTCTTCGTTTTTTAATGATAACGTCGACAGATGCACATCAGGGAATTTTCTGGAAATTAAAGAAATGTTGGAGAAGTTTGTTTCTCAAATTCTGTAGCTATCCTGTTAAAAAAATTAAAAACTGGCCTTAATTAAATTCGCCTGTCATTGTCATTATATTGTATAATTGTTTAAACATAAAACTTGTTTTTCTGCCAAAAAGTTGTTTGACTTTGGAAATTAAAAAAAAAATATATATCTTGTTTTGCCAATCGATTTTTACCATCGCTTTTGCATGAAGTTTAGCTTTTTTTGCTTAGGTGCTGTCTGGGAGTAAGGTTGAGTTGCCAACTTCCATCGCAATTATGTAAATACGATAGTGCCTCCCCCAAGACGCATGCCTTTTACCGTATGCAGGGCTGCCACAGGCGACTAAAAAGGCTACTAAAGCGACTATTTTAGTGGCCAGGCGACTATTTCAATGAAAAAAGGGCCTAAAACGACTATTTTTAACAAAACCTTCAACTATTTTTGGACTGAGGCGACTATTTTTTAAGAAATTGGATACTGTCCGATGGTAGCACGAAAAAAAAATCGGCACTAAGGTACTAAAATTTTTCTCAAAACGGTGATTTTTTTAAGGTAGGAGAGAGCAAATACTACCGAAATAGTTGTTCATATTCGCTGGTACAGTGGTCATTTTGCTAGTTCGACGATAGTTACTGCTCACGCGAGATTTGTTGTTTTTAAAGGCAACCGCTGTCATTTTCGCCTGCCTGTTGTTCCAATGTTTTATCTTTTGCTGTGCAAGAGCATACACTGCTATATTTTGAAATATCAAATTATTTCGCTTTATTTACTCTACTTAACAAAAATGAATTTGTGGTGAGCGCCCGGATGAAAACGCTATCAGTATGGACCGAATTGATGTTATATAGACGTTATGTCCGAGATTAGTGACGATTTCGCCGTGTAGGTCAATCGATGCAGAATGATTAGAATTTCGATGTTGTAGCTAAATTTATAAATAATAAAATAATTTAAATTTTGAGGCAATTTAATTACTTTGAATGTAGCTTAAACAATGTGGCGACAGAATCGGGAATTCAGGCAAATGTCAAGGTAATTCTTAAAATTACTCTTTAGTCAAGGAATTTTGAAAATTTTGAGTTTCTCTTCTGGGGCATTCCCCGTGCGGGTGCGGACATCTATTCCGGCTCGCGTCACAAGATGTGGATGCCATGTCGTCGGTGCGTTGAATAATACAGGTTTTTTCATGTGCTTTTTCGTAAAAGTCTCTCAATATCTGGCTAGTTGAAGTACGAAGTTTTCGACCTTTTCCTATTCTCAGCAGCTGAGCCAAACTGGCCAATCCCCTATTCTCGGCCCACAATCGCATGTTCGTGTTCCGTGTTTTTTTCAAAAATTTTTTTATACACATTATTTCTGTTAGATTTTTGATTATCTTATAGCTTCTCGACCGCCAGCCCGTTATTGTTAAAAAATATCCTCAAACTTAAATCTGACTGCATCCTTTACAGACATGATTGTTTTTCTTCTTGTCTTGTGTATTTTGTCAATATATTAGAACCCTAAATTCCTTAATATTTCAAATTGATTTCATCATATTTTTTTTTATTTTTTTATTGACCCTTTACATCACTGTTATAGATGTGCAACAAATCTATAGGCATTAATAAGCAAAAAGGGTTAGATCCTGTACTTGATTATCATTATTATTTTTTGTACTTTAATTTTGACATTTTACTAAACATAATTAACTGAAATTGATATGTGTTTTTGATTTATATGTTTAATATAAATCAAACAAAGAATTGAAACATCCTCCTCCACCTCCAAAAAATAAAAAATCTGAATGCGATACTGTATACATTCAGGCAAAGGGTCATGGAATTTTTAAAAAAGTCCATGCATGTTTTTCCCCTGCCGAATGCTATGCTTGTCATGTTTCATGAAAACGATTTTTTATTTCATTTAATATGTACTTTAGTGGTTTAAAATAATATTTTTGTCGTACAAAATTTTATTTCCATACATTTATGAGTAATTAATTTTTATAAGAAGTCAAAATCCAAAAGACATAATTTTTTATTGGTATAAATTTTTGTATATTAGTAAATATTTCGTAGTGTTAATTTTGTAAATAGGAAAATTTATGTACGTTTCGCATAAGGCAGTGCAATAGTTCGTCTTAACTTGGCTTCCCTGCAATATGTATCTTAATGCTTGATAACGAGTTTTGCAGAGATAACGCTGGGAAGCGAGTTTTATAAGGAGCAGGGCATTTGACATCATGGTAATGCAATCTCGCCAAATTGGCGAGGAAATCGCCAAACTTGACGACCATTTGGCGACATTTTCGGTCCCCATGTACATGTATAGGACTTTTCAACTGCGATCTGGGAAGTTCTCCAAATACCTACCTCTTGAAGTTTCAAGAAGGTTTGACTCCTATATAAGGCCGGCCGCGAATTGAGTTAGTTAGTTGACTGGAATTACCGAGTTGAGATACTGAGTCTCAGTGCATTCAGAGAGTTCCGAAAGCGAACTGTATTGCATTGTCTTTTGCCGCGATTTTAGCAGTTGTGTTGTCAAGTTTTTAACTGCTGTTTTGTGCTCTATTGTTGTGAAAAGAGCTGTTTTGAGTCTACTAAAACAAGAAGTTCTGGAGTTGTAAGAGAATCTGCGAAGAGTTATATCGGAATAAATTTCTGCAAGTTTTGATCTGCTTTGGCTGCAAATCTTTCGAACCCATCCACGCAACATTATGAAACATTATACCTAGTGAAATTTGTGACTGAATAGCAAAATGCTGATTATTTAAGTTTCAAGTTTAGTAAATATGTATATATGAAAAGTGAGGCTACTATTTTCAACGTCTGAGACTACTATTTTCAATGTTTGAGACTACTATTTTGGCTACTATTTTTAACATCTGAGGCTACTAAAGCAACTATTTTCAAAGCTTACAGTCAGTGGCAGCCCTGCGTATGGGATGTTATGTATTAGACACTATTTTGAATTGAAAGAAGAGTGTCTCTGGGTTTTTGTGTTTATGTAAATCAACAGTTTTATTCCGATCTTGATGATAACTTAAAACCTTTAAAACAAAAGGAAGATCTTTACCGACTTGAAAAAACAATCGTTGTTACGAAAAGGGAGGCTACTATTTTCAACGTCCGAGACTACTATTTTGGTTACTATTTTTAACATCTGAGGCTACTAAAGCAACTATTTTCAAAGCTCACAGTCAGTGGCAGCCCTGTAATCTCTTTAGCATACAAGTTGGGAGATTTTTAAAATATCAGGAAAATCGGAGAAATTTTCTTTGTTCTGAAGGCACGTTTCCCTGTGGAAATCTATTGGAGTTTTTTTATATGGAGACTTTTCCTTAATTTTGTGGACACCCTGTAAATTGAAGTGAAACAAAGCCTAGTATATGGATCAGTAAATGTGGATCATTTTGTTAATTTGAACAAAGATAGAAAATTAAGAAGTTGCGTCACACATGAAATGTGATACTAAGAGAAAGCCTTTAATTGAAAACTTCTTCCAGTTTTACTCTATTCTATTGAAAATAAAATTGATAGCAAAGTATCCATCAACAGCTGAATCGTCAATTCCGAGCATATAGTTACGTTTTTTAAAAAAGTATTGCAATAAATCGGGAAATTCCAACTGTTTTAAATATTTATTTTGTATTAAAATTTTTGCACCACATAATGTGTGCCTAATTTTATAGCAAGAGAATTTTCAAAACGTGGTTATGATGTGCAATAAATTATAAATTTGCTGTTGAACAAAGTTTCAATAAAATGGAAAATATCCTGTAGCGAAAGAAAACTCAGCATAACAACTTGATACAAAAGCAGCAATCAGAAGCCAAAAATTTTTTTTTTAAAAAATGCAAACTTTTGTTATCATACTTTAAAACTTAAAAGCCTTGTACCAAGTTTACATTGATCAATATGTATATAAAGAGTTGAATCTTTAAAACTTAACTAGCATTTCTGGCTTTACTCGGTTAGTCGCCTTTGATAAACTTCCATTTATTTGTGACGCAATAAAAAAAGCACCAAAGCAAGGTTAAAGGTATTCGGAATTGAATAATACTATATAATTGAATTGGTATTTTATCTCTAACTAAAAACCAATTGTGCTCAAAATTATTTAGTAACTATGCAACATGAAAGAGGCTTATTTTTAATATTGAACTTGTTGGTAATATACTAATTTCAAAATTGCCGAGTTTTTAATCTTAATTTGAGAATTAGTGTCATTAAAAACATTTGCAAAATTTCAAGTGATAGTGCAAGCAATATCTTTAGTGACTGCTTGAGTTAATGTTTGTAAAGCACAATCTTTATCGGGTGCAAGATTTACACACCCAAATACAATTTGATAAAGTTCAAAGAGTTTATTTTAATTGCTAAATGTAAAATAATATATTTGATGATAAATATACAGATATTAGATAACAATTTATTGCAAATAAAGCATTCATGAATAACTTCATTTATTGAATTTAGCTTTTTACAACATTGTTGACAAAAACTTTTGACCCTTTGTTGTATTATATTAATATAACTTAAATACAGAAATTGGTTAAAATATACGAGGCCAAAAACAATAATTATATAACACTAAAAAATTAAAGTAGTAAAAATTTGAATGCTAGATTCAAATTAAGAGTACTGTTTGATTTTAACAATGTAAATATTTTTTTAATATGTTAAAGATATCTAAAATGAGCTACAAAAACTTTTACTTAAACACCATATTTGAGGTTCAACTGTAGTTGACATAAGACAGACATGAAAATGAGTCCACTAAAAGTTGCAATGAGCTTGCAAATGAGTTTACAGCCATTAACCCCTTGCCTGTGACGCCCGAACTCGGTATGTTTTCTCAAGTACATTCCACAGGCGTTAAGAGCGTTTATCAGACCTATTTACATTATTGGCTTAGTGTCAACTTGGATATTCTCAACGTATATAAACACAGCACAAATATGTAAATAATCACAATAAATTATCAAGAACTAAAAAAGGACGAATGTAAAACGAAAAATATACTATATGTAAACTGAAAGACCTGGAAAGTTTTAGGTGACTGAATATTAGATTTATCTTTGCAAATCTTTTGAACTAATAATCACAGATTCAAGTTGACACATACACCTATTTAACAAGAATAGTATAATTTAAGAAAAATAATGCATAATATAACTAAAACTGCTAATTCTTTCAATTGGTAGTACTTGCCGAGAAAATATAAAGTTTTAGTGTTCCCATGTTTTATTCTTTTGAAATATTTTTAATTTACATGAACTTATATTTAAAATTTTCTTGCAATTTCGATACAAAGAATGAAAAATGATAGAATGATACTAAGATAAGAAAGCAAAAATAATAGTTTTTGATATCCAGTCAACAAAACATCACAAAATGTAAGATTATTTACATAAACTACTTTTGACTTGCAATAGCACCAATAGTATACCATCAATATAGTGAACATCTAATTGAACACACACTCTTATGAAGAAACTTAAATTTTTAAATTTAGCATCTTAGACATCAGGATTGCTAGATGGTTTAAACTGGAACTACAATATATGCAACTAAGAGTTCTTAATTAAAATATAATGCTCATTATCCAACAAATATAATACTTTAAACCCAAACATCAATTATCTGTATAATTAGGATAAACACAGTCAAAATAGTACTTTTGGTACTCATCTGTTAGACGGGTACCAGTTGTTGCCAAGTCTAAATGTTTATGGTTTGTGATAGGATTACTATAGTAACCCTATAACGGTTTGTTATAGGAATTATAAATGGTTTGAAGGTTGTAAATTTGCATGAGTTATCGTTGCAATTTGTTTCGTTTTTTATCTAATATCCATCTAACGGAAGAGTACCATATATTTTTTATGTAATTTACAACAAAATGTTTTCATACTGTATCAATCTGCACAGTCCGTATTCTAATACTGTTATCTTTTGAAAAACTTACATAAATTTTGTTTTTGTAAAAGGATTTATTAATTTTTTTTTATAAAGTTGTAACTTCAATAGAAATGTTAAAAGATTAAAATTTATAAAGCTTTTTACGAATGCCAAAACTGTGTGTTCAAAATTTATACCATAAATATATACTTTAATAAAACAAACTCGAATTTTTTTCATCAAAAATTACACAACTTATTTCTAAGTAACACAATTTAAAATACAATAATAAAGCATGAACTAATATAATAGTGTTGATGTTTTGACTTTCATCTATTGTAGATTAGATATGATAAATTATAACAAAAATGAATTGGAACAGAATATTCCCAGGAATGGACAATTCCCGCATTTTTTTTAATTTTTTTTATTCAATTCTAAATGTTTCGAGAAGGCAATAAACATCCAAATTTCTGCTCAATGCACTTGTTCTTTTTTTAATTTGCGATCAAAATTACCTTGTTAGAGGTTGGCGAGAAAACGGCAAATTTCTTTGGCATTGAACGTGACGTAAAACATCTTGGCTTGAAATGCAGCAGCGAAAACCAGATTTGCAAGTTTCTTGCAAATCACGCCAACCTGTACGGAATGTGACAATGGTCTACCATCGCCAACTTTTTTAACAATAACTATTTGGCAGAAACCTCACGATAACCATAGAAAAGCAGGGATCTCTTTACGTCACGAATTTTGCTGACTGTTTTGATCAGACTGGTTTTGGCTGGGTTTTGGGGTATTTTCTTTTCTTAATATTTAAATAATTAATTTTTTTAAAGAAGTTTTGTTTAAATATTTGGAATCAGAAAGAAATTCTTTATAAATATGTACTAATTTCACTCGTTTTTAAAAAATGCGGGAATTGTCCATTCTGAAGTTAAGCAATTTTCTAAAAGGCAATGAAAAGTAATAATAATAATAATAAAAAAGATATTATAAAGCTCCTGTGCCTAAAAAACATTTTTTTTTTTTTTTTAAATCCTAGAATATACATTTTTGCACTTTAAGGGTGGCATCAGAAGTAGGGATTCTTTAGACCATCTATCATATGTTTAGTTTATATGGAATCATATAAACTTTTTTTTATATAAATGTAAGTATAAGTCAATTTTTTGTAATAATATAAATAGAATTTTTTAATATCAATCTGAATGACAATTTGATAAAGAATTCCCTTTTACAGTTTCAAACAGCAGAAATATAAATTAATGGCAGTTCTTATGAAAAATTTGAAACAATATTTTTTTAATTAAATGGACTGTACAAATTTTTGTAATTTAATGAGGTGTAAAATTTCCTTAGGATATTATTTTCTATCAACTTTTCTAGTGGAAGAAAAAAGAATATTTTAATATATTCCAATTTCTCAACTACATGGTTATATCATTCTATCTTATTGGCAACAAGTTTATTCCATAAAGATGTATTTGATGGAGGAAAATTACAGAAAATGTATAAAATACTAATAGTATAATTGAAAAGTTAGTTGTAGTTTCCTACCATATATATATAGTCTAACCTTTAATTTTCATACCAAATATGATGATGTGAGAGATTTCAAATTTTATTCCATTGAATTTTAGACCTTTTAATTTATACCAATGCATACAAATATATAGGGTTCAGATTTTTTTTTTTATAAAATTAGTATTAAGAAATAATGTGACTAAAATGCAAACTTATTGGTAATTTTTTTACAAACCTACTTCATTAACTTTTCAACAATACAATGATGTAACTTAAAGAATAAATACTGTATGCCCACAAAAGAATGTCCTAGTTATAAATTCTAATAGTATTTAAATTGTGTAATTTATAGACACAAATGTTTAATTATGAATATAATAACTTAAGAAAAAGTAGGTTTGTTAGAGCCTTCAATTTGATTTATGATTTTTTGTAAATAGTCTAAATTAAACTGTTACATCGATTGCGACTTTCTTTTATGGACATCATATGTAACAATTCTTTTTCAATTCACATTTGCAATACATTTTTATCTATAATATCATTTAACCTATTGGTAATTTTGACACATGAGTATAGTGTATGAAAAATAAAATGTTAAACAAATGATAAGATTTATATATTATATTTGATAATCTAAAGGGGGATAAAAATAAAACTATTTTTAAAAATTAATTTAAAAAAAAAAAGGAACAGGTATCACCAGGCAAAAAATAAAAAATCTATAAAGACTTGCAAAATAATCACATTAGCAAGCGGTGGGTCATGCAGCTTCATCTTGGGGGAAAAAAAGAAGAAAAAAAAAACATGTAAGCTGCAAGTGGGTCATATAGCAGCCAACATGTTATAAAATATGCTACTATGCTTCAGGTAATTTTTTTTTTAAGTCTCCAGACCTACTTGTTTGTAAAATATGTATACATATATAAAATAAGCAAATATTTAATAACTAAAAGTAATATAAAAATTGAAACTAAAAAATTATCCATGATATTTACTTTACTAATTTATCTTATGGGGGAAAATGAATCTTGAATGTTTTTTGAGCAGTCACTGAATGATCTTCAGGAATATTTTTTTACTCTAACTATATAAAACACTCAGACTAATTTCTTCAAAAATGAAACATTTTAAAATACTTGCTTGTCAAGTATCATCAAAAGTGCAATTTCATATACAAGATGATACTTATATCTTTTAACTATGTGTATAGCAATAAGCTTATACAAGTAGATATTTTATACAGCTGTCCATGTAACACATATATTATAAATTACAATGTACAAGTAGAAATCTGGAAGTTGCAAGAAAAGCATTAGTCTCTATAACTAAAATGGCTAAAAATGTACTTCTCTAAAATGAGAATTAGTCATAATTCTTTGAAAGAGCAATTAAAATACACAAAATAGAATGAAACAAACTTTGGTAAATAATAAACTAAGTAGTTTTAAATTGGCACAATGCATCAAATCAGTTCTGCTATTTACAAATAGCAAGTTTTTTCTTTAGCAAAAGTATCGCAGTCTTGTTCATGCAAGGTCCTTTAGAGATTGCTTCTAAAAGATAACTGAGGCTGTTCTGCTGGCCTATTGGTCTGTTATTGAAAAATTAAGCAAGATATAATTCAGTACTTGAAATATTATCAATAAAACACTTCATAATTGACAAAATATAATAAAAGAAACACTTCTTGGTTTCTTCGAGTATGAAAGAACTTAGTGGTGTAAATATTTGAACACATAAATGGAGTTTGCTGATGGAAATTTTCTCAAAAGTAAAAAGGCATGCAATTTATTACATAAACTAAACAACCAGTTCTTATGTTATAAGTCAAACTTGATAAATAATTGATCAGTAAAAATCAATCGACAAATATGCTAGTTCTGTAAGGTAATTCACAAAATTTATGTTATTATATTATGGATCCCGAATTTCTACCAAGTATATACAATTAATTTGTTAGTATATATGTTTCTTTTTTTAAACCCTAGTTAATTTAAAACATTGGTGCTCCTCGGCTACATTACTATGAAATTTAAAGAAAGGTTTGTGGAAGGCCAAAGGCCGTTTAAAACGAAAAGCATTGTTTTATTGCAAACTATGTCATAAAAGTTCATTTCATATTAAACCATAGCATTGTAACCCAACCAGAAAATTTTCTCAAGCATTTAAAAATTAGAACATAGCAATATGCAGATAACCAATAAGAGTAGGGTAGGTAAGTAAAAAACTTAGATTTGAAGCATTTCTTGAACATTCAAGATTTGGGCATTCGTTATTTTAGAATAACTCACCAACTTTAAGTTTTTAAGCCTTTAAGTTTTTTTTTTTAATTGGTTGCTTGATTCTTTCCAAAATTTATTTGGTTAGGACAATGTAATAAAGACTGAGTTCTAATATCAATAGATGAATGTTATAATCTCCATATTACTTTTATCCTTTGTTGGTGATCAGTCCCTTCTTCCAAAAGTTCAGCTTCCCAGTCTTCCCCATCCTCTGCAGGATCAAAGCTGTAGAGAGGCATCAGATGGTGTCGCAGCTTATCCAAACTGTAAAGACAGAGTTGTCATACGACGACTTCAAAGTTAAAGTGATAAATATAGATTACTAGCTGTGTGGACTTGCATCGCAGAGACCAGTCATCATGAATAGGTCCCATTTTTGAGGTTTCGCGAACCAGACTCACTTCGCTCGTTAATAGGTTTAATGCTATGCAAGTACAGGTTTGCTAAAAAGTTCACTGCTACGTAAACTGTATTCCGCTTTGCTCTTGGAAAGGTTCGTTGACATTGAAACCCTTAATACCCACTACATACCTTTAACATAGCCTCCATACCATACATACCTTCCCCCACTACATACCTTTTATATATTAAATTTGGATGCAAATATGGCTTTTAAATTTTGTCGATGTATTTTTTGTCATTGTATGTAAAAATTTTATGACCAAAATAATCAGATTAAAAACCCCTCTTGTATCTTTGCTTTAAGAAGATTCTGGAGGAGATTCCTATTTCTAAAACTACCACAGTTATATTTTCTTTTAAGTAATCCAAGTGCTTCAAATTTGTACGTTTCTTAACATAATCACTGTCAATATGTTCAAAATATATACAGCTGTCAGCTTTGTAACAAGTGCATTTTTGCACATCGTTTTTTGTAAATGTAAAAACAGCAAAACAAACGTTTCAAATACCTGCAAAGATTATGCTATTGTCTATTACACACTACACAGGTTCATTTCAAACCCAAAGAAATAGGTGCAATATGAATGAAAAGATTTAAGTTGACTATCATTCATGAAAAAAAGTTGTTGCTTGTTGAAGTTTTGATCTTTACTTTCCCACCTCATCCACTCCTCACACGATAAATGAAATATTATGCATTTTTAAAGCGAATTATAAATTACAGAAACAATGAGTAAATGTAGTGCTAAAACTTGCAATACATGAGCATTAAATGATTGGAAATTATATAACCATATACAATAAACAATTGAATTTGATTCATTCATGAGAATTTGGGGAAAATATAAAATTATATTTTATTTTGATGATCGAGCAATTTATTTGAGGATGGATAAATAAATTTGATTTAATAATAGTAAATTACTATTATTAGTACAGAATAATTAGTATTTTTTATGCATGAAAGGAGTATGCGAAGTGACTTTTCCAAATCAAAAATGTGCGTTTGAAGTCTTTTTGTGTGTTTTTGGGCTATTTCTGCATACAAAAAGGACTTGTGATGCTTGATAATACAAAAACTAATATTTTGACTAAAAAAATAGCGATAAATTAGCGACATTATGTAATGTGAAACAATATATGGTCATGCATACTCACAACATACCAAAATTAATGAGTTGAAGTTTTGTGTGAGCTGCATGTCATTGTTTAAACTATTTTTTAATATGATTTTTCTTAAAATAATTATTTAAAAATACTATAAATTAGTTACTAGTGAATTTACAGGATTTTATAAGACATAGGTCCAAAACCAATCGCCTGCAAATAACTGTTTCTATTTTGTGTTTATTATTCTTTTTCTTTTATAATTTGTAACTACTTATGTCCAAATAAATTATAACTCTTTAAAAATCTGTTTTAACGGAGTATACTGTATAAGATTAATATACCATCTGTTGAAAAAGTTTATCTTGTGGAGGGAAGTTGTAATTTTCGTAGGGAAATGAGCTGTGGTTTCAATTTCAAAACATAGCTTTTATTGAATTTTATCGAATTGTCTCCGTTATAAGAAATGAGGATTTGCTTAGTTTCCCGAAGAAATTCTTATTTTTCCCGACATGATGAACTGCTTTAACAGAGTATAATAGAATATAGAATGTGTTAAAACAATTTATTCTGTCGGGGAAATTAAAAAATTTGTCGGAAGATGGGCTGTGGTTTCAATTTAAGAGCATTGTTTTTGTTTAATTTTTTTGAATTGTCTCACTTATAAGAAAAGATGATTTGTTTATTTTACCGACGAAATTCTTTATTTTCCTGATGACTGTGTGAAAACAATCTATCCAGTAGGGAGTTATTATAAATTTCTCCATGAAACGTATGGTGGTTATCGTGTGTTTGGTGAAGGCGTGATTTTACGCCGTTGGTTGTCGGGAATGCGTTTAGGGAGATTGTATTGCTAAGTGTTGGACATTCAATCACAGGTTTCAGTTTAACATGCTGATATCAAACGGCGACCTGTAGAATAGTGGCAATGAGGCTGAGGCTTACAAACTTTAATACTCTCTTTGATTCTTGAAAATGTTATTGCAAAAAAGAGAAAAAAAAATTCTTCTCTATCCCCCGACGAGAATCTCGATTGTGCCCTATGGGGATGGGGGGGGGGGGGGTACCAGCTGGATGGAAGCACTGTAGAAAGCCAAAATTTAAGTGCATAAAGGGGAAAAAAACCACTTCCTCTTTTCTTTCCTCTTAAGAAGAATGACAATAACTTGCGATTCACAGAACCAATTTGGTTTTAAGTAAGGTGATGAAATTGAAAATAGGGAATGAAAGTGAGGGTGATCATAATTTGAGACCTATACAGAATAAATTAAATAGGGTTTTATCAATTGACTAGTTCTGATTATCGGGAACACAATTGCATTTCAATTTATTCAGTATTAGCCAACAAGTGTTACAAAAAATACCAAGGTATTCATTCGAAGAAATTTGACAGGATATTTTTTTTAAAATCATTTAGCATTAATGAACAAATAGTAGTAGAATGAGTAAATCCTTAGTAATTTATAAAAAATATTCACATCAACTATATATACTTTGATCTCACCAACAAATTATTAATTTATTGAAATATTTCACTAAATTAAAAAAAATTTCTTACTTTTTACTGCAGATATTTTACACAACATACAACAGAATTAATCTTATTAAGAACGAGGCAACATAAATAAGAAATTAGAGTAAATCAAATAAGAAAGTTCCGAAAATAACAGTAAATTGCTTTGTGCGTGTGCTGCTTCATGAAATTTTATTTTTTAATTCTTTATTCACTCTGCTTACAGCTCAATTTCAAGATGAGATGTTAACCTATACAGTCAAAAAATTTCCTTCTTTTAAAACTGGGTACTTATAATCAATGAATTAGTTTTTAGACTGTTAACTAAAGAAATGTAACTGTCTGCCCAACTTTTTGTGTTGTACATCTCCACTTCAATGAGCAGAGCAACTGAATGTCAGTAGCGAAGTAATTTATATTATTAGAAGTACGGCTGTATCACTTTCTAAGAGCTTAACATAATTAAATAATAAAACCCATAAAAACAAAGTTTTTAATATAAATCCTTTACATGCATTACTAATTTTTATGTACAATTGCAGCTTTTTGAGCTCAGATTGAGTTTTCATAGCGTTTGACCTCTAAACGAAAGATCCATTTAAACAACCATCCAAAAGATCCAAAGTTAAATTGATTGGACTTCACTTCATAATGAATTTAGGCATTCACTCTCAATTAACTTTTATTTATTTTGATTAAAAGAATTTTGGCAACAAGAAAAAGTTTCAACAAATTATCAGTTAAATAGGATTTATTAGTATTCTGAAACGATTATAGAAGCGTATGTAAAAGCGACCTTTTAGCTAGAGTTGCAGTCCCATAATTAGATAGAATCCATTGTCATCGACATAGAATCTATCTGCCAAGTTTCAAGCTGATTGAATGACAGCAAGGGGGTTAATTAGGCCTCCACAGATTTGCCCGTCATCAAGGAACATACCCAGTCACCCACTCACATAAAATCAAAGTTAATATAAAGGATTTAGAAACGGAAACACTTACCGCTTTTTTCTTATAATAAATGCAATGAGTCCCACAATTATGATAACAGTTGCTATCACAATTAATGGCAGTATCACAAAATCAAGCAAAGCAGTACGGTCGGTTCCAACATTTTGTTGTATTATAGTTGCATTAGTAGCTGTAATGTTGAAATCATCTTGAGGTATGGAAGTGAAATTAGTCGTACTGAGTGTACTCTGAGAAGAAACCATTAGCTTTCAAGTTCTTCTATTAAAAAAAAAGACAATTTTATTACATGCCATAATTACAAAGAATACTGCATACAAAAAAAGTTTTTTTAAGTACTATTTTTATTAGTGACCAAACACTGATGTACTTACATACAAAGAGAAATTGATTAGATGGTAGAAGTTGCAAACTGTACAACTTCCTTTATTTTTCGCAGGGACAAAAACAGTAAAAATATAAATAAAGAGGGAAATATATACACAACGTTATTTTGAGGTACAAAAATATTTGAATTAGAATATACTTGTGTACTAATGTGTGTACAGAATAGTGGTGCAGCTAAAAAAAAATTCTGAGGGGAATTTTAGGAAAGTTTAGTCTGATAAAGCCCAACAAAGTCCATTAAAAATAATTAAATAGTAGAAAAAGTGAAAATTCTCAGAAAAAAGAGCGGAAATCGGCTAAAAGCAAGATTTTCACCCGTATTTCAATCAATTTGCTTTTAGCAGGGGCTTTTTACACATTGTTACAAGAAAACATCAAATTTTCCGAACGCAGATGAGTGATCTGAAAAAAATTACGGAACTTCTTGGAAGAAAATTTGAGCCTGATGAAAGAAATTTGGTTAAAATTGCAAGTCCGCTATGGATTTGCACCAAGGTGATTAATGCCAATAAATGGTAGAATTGTTTATTAACAATTGTTGAATTGAACAGAACAATTGTTTATTAGCAAGCTAAAAGTTGGCTATTCTTTTTGCGAAAAGGATTATATATAGAATTTTAAAGCATGACATCACAGAATTAAGTTATTCTGAAACTACATGACTTTTGATTCTTCGATTTTTTCTGTTTGCCAGATGATTTCTATTTATGCAAAATAGATGCAGATATTGATGTTTGGAAACTTGTATTCATATGAAAGTTAGTGACTTTGGTGGCCGTTAGGCCACCAAAAGTATTCTATGAAATATAATATATTTGGAATAGAATTCGAATTTTTCCTCGGGTAAGTTTCATTGAGTTTTACAATAACAAGTGATTTAAAAAAAGTGACTTTGGGGGCGAGTTTCCCCAAACGACTGCCCGAATTAGGTAGGGGTATTTTTTGAAAGTTTTATATGCCACTTTTTCCTTTTAGGACGCAAAGCCTATGCACATATTACTTTATATCAAATTTTGCAATAACAAGCAATTTATTCAAATGGAATTTTGGAGGCAAGTTGCCCCAAACGACTGCCTGAATTAGGTAGGGTTACAGGGTTCGCACTCAAATCACAGAATGAAAATCAATAACTTTTCAATGACTTTTAAGGACCTAATTAATGTTTTTAAGGACCTTAAAAAATTTGTTTTCAGGAATCATGTTTGTATAAAAAAAAATTATAAAGTACATTCCACCAAAACAGTTACAAGTTAGCGCATGTGTAATACAAATATGTCAGAAAATTCCGATATAATGAGGATAAGTGGCGGACACGCGGGGATAGCAAGTCTGAGTTGCATTTTTGTAAATTTTGGAAGTTGGTCAACATACACAAAAATTAAGGACTTTTAAGGACCTCTAAGCATTTTCAAGGGTTAAGCACCTCTAAGCATTTTCAAGTACTTTCAAGGCCTTGAAAACAGGTTAAAAAATATTAACCACTTTTAATGACTTTCAATGACCGTGGGAACCCTGGGTTATTTTTTTAAAGTTTAAATGGCAACTTTTTTTTTTATGCAGCAAAGCGCACACGCATCTTGCTTAATACCGAATTTGAAAGCAACAAGTGATTTTGAAAAAAAAAGTCATTTTGGGGGCGAGATGCTCCAAATGACTGCCCGAAATAGGTCATACTTTTCCTTTTTAGAGCATGAAGGGCACACGCACCTTACTTAACACCAAATATGGAAGAATAAGTGATACAAAGAAATTGGGAAACTGGAGGGAGGAAGGAATGATAAAAAAAAATGTAAGAGTTTTTAAATTAGTAAATGAATATACTTCCATGAAATTTTTGTTTAAAAATTAAAGGAAATTTAAAATTTTTTATTTTCTATTACAGTATAAATTTTTCGTAACGTACTTTAAAGTAATAGATTTCTTCCGAAAAAAAAATCGTATTACTCTTTTTAAAACAAATATAAACATTATTTTATTTTAAAACTCCTCTCAGTAAAACAGAAATAAAAAATAATATACTTTACCTTAGTGACCAATCATAACACATCTTTAAAACTATTTGAAACTTATAAATTCTGTTGCGCAATCACCAGTCGATTTTTATTAATTTCCACGAGATATAATTAACTGTGACGTTTTCACGCATAACTTCTAAAAAACTCGGTAGTTTAAATTGATTTTAGTTTTATTATTTTTACAGTTTGACAAACTTTATGGTTATCGTAAACTATACGTAATCAAACCTTGTCGCAAAATCCGTACAGGACTTGGGAATTTTTACCAGAAATTCCCTGACTTTTCCAGAAAATACCATACTAGGCATTTTCCCTGACAATACCAGGATTTCCCTGTTTTCCAGGTGTGTCACAACCTTGTTATTTACAAACTATTCAGTGAAAATAAACAAAAATACAGGAAAGAACTAAATATTTAGTTCACATAACCAGCTATCATTTAGAGATGAAAATACATTTTCCCACATATCAACAAAAAGTCTGCAAGGCAACATTTCAACAGATTCTTTTTAATAAAAAAAATGCTTTAATGCGGTGTATTAATAGCTTCTAATCCAATAGAAATAACAACATAATAAAATGGAATATCTTTAAGAAGTAATGAAAATCATTTGAAAAATGTATTGAAATTACAAAATATTCTTCAAATTCTTACTCTATAATTTACTTTAGGAATGGGAAATTCGTCAAATTCATAACAAATTAGCTGACATGTTGTTTACAGTTTTTCTTTAATTGTTGCCAATTTTAATCACAAAATTAGAGGCGATTTTTATTTCCAAACATAAACACCCTGGTGGTAAAAAAATACATTGAATAAATTTAAAAAAAAATATTTTAAATAAACATATTTAAAATATAAAACATTTGATGCTGTAGTTTTTTTTTTGTATACGTTCCGTAGTAGTTTAAAGTGATGAGCATATTTGGGAAATCGTCAATCAGCTAATCAAAATGTCCGCAAAAAAAAAAAAAAAAAAAAAAAATTATAATTCCTCAAAACATCTCAACTCTTTTTCAGTAGGTCACCGAACAAAATCAACAAACATGGCTCTTCGCCGAGGATTTTGTTTTATAAACCCCTTATTATTTAGTCGAATTTCTACAATTTCTTGTATAAGAGTGGCAAATATATCAACATCTAAAAAGAAAAAAGATACTCTTATTAACCTTGAGGATTTATTTCCTAAGAAAGCACCTCCTGGACCTAAAACAGTGGAAGAATTCGCTGATACGAAAAATCCAAAGGTATTTGAAAATCTTCTGCTTTTACCAAATTATGAATTTTTTAAGACACATTTTTTTATGAATATATATATCATGAGCAAGCTTTTAATGATATTTGAAGGTATTTATAGGTTTTGTCTGAAGATAATTTCATATTGTCAACATTCACTTGCCTATTCCTTTAACGATATTTGGTATCATAAGTAATCCCTTTTCTTTAATTTTCTCTTTGTGCTATTGCATTATGGTAGATATTATATTTAATGATTCTTTTTAGATTTGTTTTTGAAATTAATTTTATAGCCAAATCATAAGTAGTGGTATGAAGCAACCTTAATTCAAATTTACTTAAATTTTTTTAAAGCAACCCCAAAATAATTATGGGGATGTAGAGCTTCCGAATATTGCATCTCTATACTGATGGTAAAATGAGATATTCAAGCTGCTTTTAAACTGACTGCCAAATTTCGTAGTAAGTCAGTTAGTATTAAGCACAATCTAGCGGATAGATTCATTGTCATTGACGATGCATTCTATCAAGTTTTGGGTCCTGTCACTAAATGACCAATTTTATACAAGTTTCTATTGCCCCTTCAGATTACTAGTAACCTTTTTACCATCATCCATTCAAACTATAACCTATCAAGTTTTGGAGGAAAAAATTAATCAGTGGTATGAAATTGAGAGTTTTCTTTCGTGTGGTCAAACTCTATGAAAGTTTGAGCTCAAAATTGCTTAAATAAGTTTCAGTTGTGCTTCTGCCTTTTGGTGAATGCTCAGTTTAAATATTGATTTCTAACAAGATCTGGTATAAAAATCCAGAGTATACATCTTCAGACAAGACCTTATTTAGATTTCAGTTTGCACATGTAAATGAAATAAAAAATTGGCTCCAAAAATAAAACTTCTTTATCCTTTGAACTATGTTGCTCGTAGGTTCTTGGGTTGTGGTATGTAATTCACCAGAATACCAGCTTGTTTAGTAGGTGTATATTAAATCTGTCTTGGATTCAATGTCCTTGCATTGTGCGAGGGGGAGAATGAGGTTCTAACTTAAATGTTGACCTCGTCAGGTATCCAAATGAAATATTATAAGACAGGAGTGTCTTAAGTGTTAATTTAGTAGGAATGAGCCTTGAAGCAAGATTCCAGCAACATTATATATTACAGTCAAACTCCAATAACGTGAAGCAGTAGGGACCACCGAAATTCTTTGTGTTAACCATATAATCAATGCAGATTTAAACTATTTGATAAATGTGTATTTAAGACTGCTGTTTTTAATTCACGTCTTCTATTTTGTCAGTTCACATCCTTTTCCTTGCAGGCTCAAATTGATTTACAGCATAAGCAGCTTCAATCTTTTTCCGTTTTTTTTTTTTTTTAAATTGCTAGATAGAGTGTTAGTGATTCCATACTTGGCTACAATTTCTTTTTTTAAAGAATATAACGTCAATTTCATTTAAAATATTTTGCTTCGTTTATAATGATAACTGCGTCTGACTCATATTTACAAGATTCAACGTGCAAATGTGACTGAGTTTAGTTTCTCAACTTATTGTTGGATACAGGGGTATGGAACGTCACAAAACCAGTTTACAGAGAAATGCCATCTAAATACGCACTCATATCAGCAAATTTATCAAAATTTTGATTTCCTTGAAAATTAATCACTGAGATTTTATCTGTTTCATATTATTTGAACTTGAGGAATATTTTTGTAACTCCTTTAAATTTTGTCCCAAATAATGAAGACCATCTAAAAAAAGAAGTTTGAAGAACACATTTTTTTTCCCGTTTCAGCAGGATTTCGTGTTAAACAAATAAATTAACTTAAAGTTTAAGCTTCACCTTATAGAAAACTGGTTATATTTTGCATTAACAAGGTTTGAGTATATTTTTTAATTTTTTGGCTCAGAAGCAAAAGTCGCAAAAGAAGAGGAATCCTCAAAGTGATGTATTCGATTAGGGGCGTACTGGAACACAAAATGGCCAGGTGATTTAAGATTTATGTCGGCCCAAATTTTCAATGTAATCATTGATTACATTTTAATAATAAAATAATTGGATAATTAGTATATTTTTTTATTTAAATATTTAAATTTAAATAAGAAGTTAAATAATTAAATGGTTTTATTTATTAATTAACTTTAATAATTGAATTGTTTTAATAATTAGTTTAATCATATGCTGTTAGTTTAGTTAAATATAATTTTCTATCTTCCTTTACTATTCATATCTCCTTTGAGTGAACTTGGTTTCTATTAACCATTGATTGTTTGAAAAACTAAAACTAACAAAATTGAAATTGTTAAATGAATAATGCCCTGGCATATAACTAGTATTTTTATTAAAAATTGACATCTGAAATGAAAATATAGTATAATTATCCTTAAAAATTAAAAAATAAGTAAAAAGTCATAATATAGGGTCTTTTGGATGTGATTGGATTTGAATGCATCTAGTTTAAAAAAGAAAAACATATAAAGAGGCAGTTATTTATATTGGAAAAAAAAATTTGAAATACTAAAAAAAAACCTGCTGTACCAGTCCATATTTTACTGACACTGACTGTCCTAGTGTTTGCACCGGACAACCCTATGGCTAGTTCTCCCCAGTCTTTGATAATTCTGTCGTCCAATAAATTCTCTTGTTACAAATCTTTGCAATGCCCTGCCATGGCTTTCACTTCAATGCCTTAAGATGATTCACTAAGATTCTTAATTGCTAATACAAAGTTGTCTATAGACTGCTCTGAAAGGTTTGTGGAATGACTGAATTTAAAGGCAAGTTGTGCAATACCTTAACAGCACAAAGGAGAAAGTTTTTCTTTAAAAAAATTATAATTAATACAATTTCTTTTCATATTTCTTCAATTTAAAAACATTTCAGCCTGTAAAAACCAGAGATCTGGTTAAACAAAGGCCAAGTAAGTTCTATTATATTATTAATTGGCAAATAGTTTAATCCTCCTAATGGGCGTTATAAAAACACGAATCACTCTTTTTTTAATTCATGAATACGACTTAGGCTATGCTCTTTTACAATTTTAATTTAATCAAAATTAATTGTAATTTTCAAACTTATTGAACTACTAGAATTACCTTAAAGGATTATATAAATTGTTCTTAGATAGCCAAACATTTAAAAAATGGAATTGACTTTAAAAATTTATATGCTCATTAAATATTCAAGCAGAATTTGTGTTATGTTCAGCCAAAGATCTAAAGCACTCATGGACCGAAACAGGAAAAACTAGAGCACCACACTATGAGTGGAATTAAAAATCTCATTGAGTAAAGAGAAAACAACTACAGTATGTGATAGCATTTTTGTTCAATGAACATTAAAATATACAGTTTACTCAGTTATTGTTATTAAATCCTAAATAAGATTAAATAAATATTTAATTTTATAAATCTGATTTATTCGTATAATTTTTTTTTATATCGGGATTTTTTTTACACCTTGGATTTTATTTAATTCAAAACTATCAACTTATTCCACCACCAAAGTATATTTAAAAATTTAAATCTTGATTGGTGCCGTCAGGGTGCGCAGCTGCTTCCTTAACATTTGGAAATAAAATAAGTGAAAGTGGGGATATTCTCAGAGGAAAATGTATAATATAGGTTTAAATTTATTAATGCTGAGAAAGAATTAATGCATAATTATTGCTATTACTTAATATGTCAGCAGAAAATCTAGTTCATTTAAAAAAAAAGTTTGTATAAAAACATTTCTTGCCCTGCACCCCTTGCAAAAAATCGTGTTGGGGTCCATGCAGTCTTCATGCTTTTTACTCTTTTAATATCCTTTAAAATTGTCTAGTATCTATAAAAAAATATATATATACATAACTTAAAGAAATGGAAACCATGTATTTGTCCAGACACCAAGGATAATCAGTTTAAATATTTGTTGTGTTATATTTATCTAAATAAAAATTTTTGTTTTATTAAATGTTTAAATTTCTTTTCCTCTTTCAGAGTTGGGTATCTTATGGTTATGATGAAGAGAACTATGAAAATGATAGATTTTCACATAAAGTCCTGAATTTCACCCTTTTGACGGTTTTATTATGTGGAAGCGTATTTATAATGTCGTATGCTCCTGATATGCGGTAGGTTTTTTTCCCCTTAATTTTTATCATACTTCATAGAATCGTTATCTCAATATAACCACATTAACAAATCGTTTATTTATATCATAATTTGATTGTTCTAACATTTTTTTAAAGGTAAAATAGAAATAAATGTTTAACTCTTATACTATACTAGTCTTGCATAGTGCATCCTTAAGGTAATTACTCTGTAAAAAATATTGGGACATATCAAGGGTTTTGATAATTTTATTATTGGTTTCATATCACATGTGTAACATTCTTTAATTATCTTTAAATTGCTTATTACTTAGATCGATGAAAAGGTCTTGTTGTCAGCAGTTTCATTCAATTTTTATCATAAGAATTGTGTTAAAATTAATTTTAGTAATATTTAGGATATTTAAAAAAAATTATTACCAAATTATGTAATAAATATTACTGTCTGCCTTGTAACAAGAATTGTTATAAAATACATCAGAATTTGAACTTTTGCTGTTTTTCATAAGATAACATGGTTGAGTTTCATGTGGATCAACTTTCCAACCTTTAAATTCTTAAGTTTTTTTATTATTATTATTATTTACCCTAAAATTCAGTGGCTGTGTTTAAGGAGAAACAAAAAGGCTGCTCTATCCCCACCTCTTAAAATATTGAATGACTGTGTTTAGGGGAAGGAGGGGAAGCAAAATACAGTTCTTTACCTCCTCCATCTTTCTTAATGTTCAGTATATGCTGTTCATTATTAATTTCGAGTTATATAAGAGCTCCAAAAATTTTTATTCTAATTTTGATAACATGCAACATAGGAAAATGATAGCCTTATTTATATAGTGAATAAAGGCGAATCTGTACTTGGTTTTCATCCTTTGTAGTCAGGCACTATAATCAGTAAGTCGTGACTTACAGAATATTTATTAGATTAGCAATAATCAGCCAAATATTAAACACATTTTTATTTATTACTTTAATTTAAAGATATTTTGCTAAACCAATTTTTTTTTAATCTTTGTACTTTCTTCATGAACCCCAACCTACAAATTTTGAATTAAAGGGGAAAGCTGGTGTTTTCCAATATTTAGATGCAACACATTTCTAAAATCCTCTTTTTTAATTCCTGCCGCTTGGCAAATAAGTCTAATTTTCTATACCTCCTGTATCAAAATCAATTATCCATGCAGGTTCTATGCATAAACATCCAAACGTATGTTTTTTAGACTAATCAACACATTAATTATGCTATTTAGTTTTGCATAGTTAGATAAAAGAGATGATATATAAATAAAATTTGACATTAACTAAAATAATTAATGTTCAAATAACAAATAATATTCCTTCTGAAAATAATTTAAACTAAATAAATAAACAATTGCTACTTATGTGGACAATCAAATCATATTAAATATACAATTTTAAATTATTCTTTAAAAAAACCAACTGGTTATTTTGAGGAGAAAAAAACGTTTGGTTTAAACCATGCCAACCCTGATCTGAAGAAGTAAACCTGTTTTCAATTGCTGACACATATTTAAAAAAGAAGTTGGAATAAAATTGATAACCTTGTTTTTAAAAAAAATATTTCGTCAAATAAACTGTGTTCCAATGTAGATTAGATAAGTAACATTGTATATTTCAGATATTTTGTGCATTGAAAGTTTATTTAAAAAATTTATTCTTTTCATGAAGCTAATATCTCCAATTTGCAGGAAGCATGGTTAAAGATTACAAGTTTGCATTATGTTTGCTATAAAAAATTTTACTTCTTAGAGAGAACTCAAATTAAATGCCAACATGTGTTATAATAGTATTTTGGTATTGTGGAATATTTCACAGTATACTTTAGGTTAATCCAATAAATCTTCATAATTTAAATAAGTAGGTAAAGTTGTATGTTTTACGTATCTAATTCAGCATTAAAAGTGAAGTGTGGGGAAAATTATTCAAATTTTGTGTATAAGTACTATGTATAAAAAAATAAACTTTCATATATAATTACAGAATATAAATTTAAACAAAAACTGACCTATTTCATTTTGATTTAAAATCTCTTTTACTTACAGTAATAATGATTGGGCTCACCGAGAAGCATTTCTGGAATTGCACAGACGGGAGGCCCTTGGATTACCACTTGTGGATAAAAATTATGTAGATCCTGCAAAAATTGAACTGCCCTCAGATGAAGAACTTGGAGATACTGACATCCTTATTTAAAATGTTTGTAAATTTGAGTTTCAAGATATCTGTGTATGCATACATTTAAAGATCCTAGCTGTGACTTTAGTTTTGATGTTATGCAAAGATTTTATTTGGTGGTTGAAATAAATTTTCTTTCAAAAGTATATTGAGTAATTTTTTAAACACTATTGTACATTTCTGTAGATATACCTCTCTAAGTTTTAATTTTTTTTTTGTGTGTTTTGTTTATCCTTGTATTTACTATGAAATATGTAATATTATATATGTACTTTAATCTTAAACTGTTAGTGAACTTTTGTTTTCCTTTTATTTGAATTACTGTTTCTTGAAGTCTTGAATGTTAAAGCACATTAATTCATTAATCACACTATAAAAAAATTGTGAGGTTTAAAATAATCCCAATCACATTTTAAAATTTTATATTTCAAACAAATAGCTTTTTATTTTATACTTTTTACACTTGACTCCCAAAGAATATCACATCCACCTTTGTTTATTAATAAAAAAACTCCTTTTCAAAATAAACTAGATTATATTTAATGAAATTGAAATGAAATAATATTTGTAATTGTAACATCAAATGTATTCAGAATATTCATTAAAAAGACTGTATTCCAACCAATGATTTTGCACTTTATATGAATTGTTAATTGGTGTAGTTTTTTAGTGTTTAAATAAACAGTTACTATTTTAATGGTTTTTACTATTGTATTTGCTTTATTACTATAGAAGGGTTCTCTTCTCTGTCATCCATTCTTTGAATTTTGTAAGGGGCTTTTAAATTGTTTTACATTAATAGGTTGCAATAATAGCATAGTCTGGGGTTGAAACTTTTTTTACAATACCTATTTTGAAAAAAAGTACAATATATTAAAGTGTGGTTCATTGTATGATATCTGAACCTGATATCTATTTAGAAAGAATAATTAATGCTCTTAAAGATAAATTATAACTTTAAATTAACTTGCTTGTGGTTATTAGTTTATGTTGAATCAGATTGTGTTTGTGGAATGTTTATCAGGACAACAAAACAAATTTGAACTGCATTTTTTAGAAAAAGTATTAACTTATTAATGGATAAGTCTTTAAAAAATTTCAAAACCTTTGATAGTTCAGTAATTAAAAAATTTATGTAATTAAATGTTAGTATTTCAACATTTTTTTTATTATTTTAATGATTTTTTCTCCACTCACCAACATGACATTTTTTTCAAAGAAGTTGAACATTGCATTTTGCTACTTGCTACATTTTACCCTTACAACTAATTAATTTCTCAGATTTCTTTTTCTTTGTTTATTCATTGATATGTATAGATACACTTACCTATGTTGATTATAACGTTAAATAAAAATAAATATGTTTAAAGCTGATAATATCTATTTGAAAAGTACAGTTAATTGTAAAGTGACATGTACTATAACTTGAAGATATTTGATCAATTATTAAATATTTTTAAAGGGAGGAGAAATTTTTAGAAACTTTGCATCACAACTTAGTATTATAGCAGGTTAATAAGAACATTTTTATATTCATAGTGATACAGTTTCCCTCTGCTGATAGGTCTGTCCATTCAATTTAGATATTTGATTAAATTTAAGAAATAGCAAATCACATTGATACATGAATTGCACATGAAACACTTGTATGATTAAAATAATAGTTACATGGTCGATGAGATACGGGAATGTTTCCTCCACAAAATTATACTTTTTGGTTTTTAGAATTTTGTTCCTTTTTATATGTATATAAGGCTTATTTTAATTTAGATTTCTTGAGTATATTGGATGATGATTTACTTTATGGGATCCTTTACACAAATATATTTGTTTTCAATCTGGGATTAAGTCATCTTCGGTTCTAGATGTTCCTTAAAATACATTAAATTTTTTTTTTTTATCCTCTTTTCAAATTGTTTTAATGTATATGGTGGATATATGGACATTTGTATAACATTATTAAATTTTTTTGAGAATCAGGATAAAATTTTGAATACTTGACTCTTCCATATCCCCTACCAAAAAAATACAGGGCTACATCCTTGATGTACTAATGGTAAATCATATCATAAGCATGATTCTGTTAACATTACTTGTGCAAAGTACTACATCTACATCACTGATATACTTTTAGGTGGGGTTAAAATATATTCGAATATATGTCCTATGAAATTTCTATTTATAACAAACAAAAAATTCACTCGGTAAAATACTCGTAGTGTTGCATTCCTGTAAAAATTTTAATTGTAAAATCTTATTATTATGCATTATCAAAAAATGGACTTGAATTTTTTTCTGTCGGATAGAAATTTTTGGATATTTAAGTTTATTCTGGCTGCTTACAGCATAAATTTTTTAATTTAAAATTGGAAATGAAAATAGAAAATACAAAGTTAACAAGTTAATGTATTGTTTTTATACTTCATAGAATAATTTTATTTGAAATTATGCTGTGTGTATTTCTTTCTCATTATATCTGCAGGTTTTTTTCCCCTTTCAATAATTGGACATTTCATTCTGACAAATACCCAGAAAACATGAAAACAAGAGTTTTTGTTCTTTTTCCTGCAAAACGTCCGAATGTGAAGCCCTTGGGGCATAAGTCATGTCTCCCCCATCCTCCTTTCCACGACCATTCTATTGTCATTTAAGGGTCGATGACGTTCCTATTTGTGCAGAATATTGACATCATGATTCAGATAGGATTTTGAAAATTCTTTAACCTCAATTTAAAACAAAATCCGATTTAGGGAAATATTTGTAATCGAAAAAAAGCAGCCTGTCTTAACAATTTTGCTTTTGGAAATTGATTGCATGCTTTGTTTACGCTTGTCAGATGTTTGGGCGGAGCTTAAGAGCCTTATAAAAAAGTAAAAGCTCATAAGTGGGAGGGGCTAGGTTTCCAGGAAGGAGTTTCTAATTATGCATACTTTTAGTCATCCTTTAAAACAACTTTAATCCCAACCGAAATAAATAATAATCTGGTGAATTGAAATATTTATTTTGTATTTTTAACAGAAAGATATGTCAAAATAGCTGAAATGACTCCAACAGTTTCTCACGAAATTTAATATTGCATTTTTCCAAGCCATATTTCTTTAGTTCTTGCCTTTACTTATTCTTTTTGAAGCGTGCAAATGAATAGTTTTTAAAGGGAAAAGGATTTTTTGTCACTGAACATGAAACATCAAAATATTATAAAACCAAAATACGCATCACATGATATGTGACGTCAAAAAGGATAGTTGCCAAGCTGTTTGCATTGAAGGTGAAGGAAGGTTTGATCAAGTTTGATGTTGCTGTACACAAAAAACTGAAAGCTGCTTGGTCTCGCGTATTTACAAGTTTTGTCTCACTGTTCTCCAGCTGATATCAGAAAGATCAAAATTATTATATAGTAAAACAAAAGATGTCGTCTCCAAGCGCTGGAAAGCGAAGAATGGATACGGATGTTATTAAACTGTATCCTTTCCAAGAAAATTCCTGATCAACCCCTGTGGCGAATTTAAGGGCTTGTTTTGGTTGCTTTTAGTTTGTTTGGATGATGCATATTTAAATTAATGACGTTAATGTAAGCCTAAGTAGGCTTAAAAATTTTGCCTTGTGAAATTCATAAACAAATTTAGTTCATTAAAAAAAGTTGCAACATAACTTTATAAATAGCAATGTTTTAGGTGATGAGTGAAATAATTGATCGATTTAGTGCGACGTATATTTTTGTAAACAATAAGTCTGACTTAATTGATATTTTACTTACGTTTTGTTAAAAATCATCTTCGAAAGGTAAACATTGCGCATTTTCTCTTTATTGTTTGTAAATGGTTAAAAAAAAAAAAAAAAAAAAAAAAAAAAACATTTTGAAAAGAAACTAACATTATCTAGATCAGGATTTAAGCTATGTGCTATTTTTACGATTATGGTAACATTCGAAAAACTAGTCTTAATTCCTATGCTTCATCTGGTTTTGAAAAAATTTGTAAACAATACATCTGTCATAAATTTTACTCTTAATTAATGCGTTCGTTTGAAAACTGGATTGTTGAAAATTGATTAAGATATCAATATAATTGGTTTCAAATTATTTTTATCTATGAATAGATTAAAAAATATCAAATTGAAATCATTCTTTCAATCTTTTGTTTTATTAGCTTAGTTAAAACATGGCCTTGATTTAATTTTTCTCTTATTGTTCTTATGATCAAAAGGATCTTACAAAATTGATAATTAAAAATTATTTCCTACTTAATTTTGGTTGTCTTACATATTTGTCACTTAACAGTTTTTCTTTATAATTTAATGTACATTTCAGTTTCAATAATTATCAATCAGTTTAGTTTTCTTCTTGTGATTTATGAAGTTTGTAGAAGTACTCTTTTTACTGGAATGTACTTAATTTTTCTCTAAAACTCACTCTAACAGCCGAACTTTAGAAAAATAATAATAGTTTGTGAGAGAGTAGACCTTAACCTTTCATCAGTATAGAAAGTAAGCATGAAGTAACAATACTCGGTGGGCTAAATGAGTTCTGTGTCAAGTTCTATGGTCCAAAAGGAAGTAAGTCTCCAAAATGTTAAACTTTCCTAAAAAGCTTTGTTAATAATTCAGTAATGTTTTTATAAGTGTTTTCAAAATAATTGGTTATGATTGAATAATTATAATTGTGAAATATTGGATTGATGATGGAAGTTTGGAAAAGAGTTTTAAGTAAATATTAAACAGAACTTAAAGTATATTTCAATTTAAAAATTGTGCTTTAATGATTGGTTTATACTACTAAATACCTAAGAATTGTGGGAATGTAAGTTGAAATTTTACAGATATTATGCACTTGTTTCACTGAATATAGCAGTTATGTACAATTCATGGAACATATTCTAACCTTTATTTTTGAACTTGTGTATTATCAGTTTCTGAAGAAAAAATATAAAAAGTGTTGTACGAATAAGCATGTCATTTTTCTCTGTTAGTCTTTTCAAAATTAAATTTTGTTATAAATGATCATTAAGATTTCCTTTGTGAATTACCACTACAAAGCATAAAACTTTAAATGAATGTCTTAATTTTTTCCCCCTTCATTTTTCTACACTTCCTCATACTTCTTATTAGAAAGAACTTTATTAAGTTTTACAATGTTTTTGTATGAAGTTTTCTTAACTTGCCAACTATCTGAAAAGATTTAAGACACTGAATATGTAATGTAGTACTTTAAAAAATTTATTAACTTCATCAAACAAAAACTGGAATAAACCTTTTTATAAAAATATTTTAAGTTAATTCTTTATTCCTCAATATGAACTGCAGAATAAAATTATTATTCAATTTTACATGTGTACTTATATTTTATGTGAATGAAATTTTATGAATCAACTATTAAGTAATAACCCTTAGATTTTTTCAATGTAATTTTTTTTTCAGAAGCTGATATTATATTTAAACTTGATTAATTTGAAGAATGCACAGATATACATTTTAAAAATTGGGAACCTGTTATTTTTTTTATTTTCATTTAATTAGTCAAACATTTTATCTCTAACAATACATTTGTCCAAGAGAATAAATTTTCTAGGGTGATTTTTTATTTTTATCATGTTTCAAAATTGTGTTAGATTACAGGAAAGGAATAAGTAGCAATGAAAGTTAATAACCTGATTAAGCATATTTTTGTAGCTATGCATTTCCTAATTTTTAAAATTTAATTTTATACTTATTAAAATGAAATTTGTGCTTCGAAAAGTATCAGTCGTTTTTTGCTGAATGGTTTGAATGGCTGAATCCTTCCTTTTAAAGTTCAATGCTTTAGGGTTTTTTTTCTCTGCCTATCTCTTTTGCTCATCTTTTTTTTTTTTTTTTTTCTTTTCCTCAATAGTTCTTTTAGAGTAGGATACATTAATAATGTAAAATTAAAAGTTGTGGAAAAAAATCATAAGTCTAGGAACGAACTAATAAAAAAATGCATTAACATAACACAGTTTTGAATGTAATATCAATATACAACTAAGTCAGAGTTGCCACAGAACCTTGCAATCAGAGAAATGTTGGGAAGCTTTCTGATTCTGGAAAAAATTGGGGAAATGTGAGGGAATTTTTTTTAATTTCTAGAAAAAATCGGGAAATTTTTGTATTGTTTTGAATTTTAACCCTTTGGGTACATTTGATGAGTAAGACTCGTCATCTGCTTACTTGAGCGAAGTTATGGTGGACGAGTCTGACTTGTCATCCGTCCTATGGGCATAAAAATCTTCAAATAATTCAGTACTCAAAGGGTTAAAAGTGCAAAATTACAGAATAATCTAAACTTTCCATTACTGCCAAAACTATTTTAAAAAATAGGCATATTATCTCTTTAACCTACATGTTCTGTTTGATCAGGGTGTCGACACATCTAGAAAAATTGAGGAAATTTGGAAAAAAAGTTACTTTAAAATCAGGGAATTTGTATAGAAATCCACCAGGGAATTATCAAGGAACTTTTTTTCCCAAATTTTGTGGCCACCCTTTAAATTGTGATTACATTTGGCAACCAAAGTTTTCGAAATTTAATTGAGCGTTTAATTTTAGACTTTCATTTTCTGCAACACTATTTATCCCTGAAGTAGCAAATCATTCTTTTTAAACCACTTCTATGTCCATCTAAAGCATATAAAATTAGGTGGGGTAAAATGGGTAGTCAAAATAATTGTTAAAATTTTAGAAATTTTTAATATATTCATAGTTTTTAAAATTGTATATGGTAGTATGATGCCTAAACTTTATTTTCCCACTTTATTTTTGTTTCAATAATTTGTTTTATATGAATGCCACCAGTAAAAATACTTGTGTACAGCTTCATGCCAAATGTTGTCTACTTAAAACTTCTGTCTGCAGCTCAGAATTTTTAATAAAATTACATTCCAGTGACTTGAATGTGTTTATTTAAAAATGTTATTGCTTATTCAATTTGCAGATAAAATGAGTTTTTTGTTTATTTGTTTTAAATCCAAATTTTGCAAGTAGGGGAAAATGGGTATAGTGTTAGGCTTAACATATGTAGGTATTTTTAAGGTGTTAATATAAAGTTTTTCTGAGAAAAATCTTATTTCTTAAAAAAAATTAGAATAAAAATATGTTTTAAAGTGCCACATTAAAATACTTTTGTAATATTTAAAGCTTTTACAAAAATTAAGATGGGTAATTAAAAATCCTTTGTGGAAGAGATCAGGAATTTCTCAACTGGACACTGTTAGATTATCATTATTCAAAGGAGGGCCCAGTGATGACTCTGAGGTTAATGCTCTGGCCTTGCATGCCAAAGGTGCTGAGTTCGAATCCTGGGTTAGGCATGGATATTCATAGTGGTTCAGTTCCACTTTAAGCTGTAGATCAAGGCCTGATTAGCCGTTATTATGCATAAAAATAGGTCATTCATCCTTATAAACATTTTGTCTTACAAAGCAATTTTGCCTCTTATATCTCCAATGTAATATATTCGAGTCTTTTTTTTTTTTTTTTTTTGTGATATATTCAAGTCTTATAATAATGTGTATAAAAAAATTCAAAATTGAAATAAATATAAACATGTCCAAACTAAATCTGACTAAGTTTTAATGTATGAAGAAGTCATGATGTGGTTAAAATTAAATTTGAAAACTAGAGCACTAAAAAAGTTAATGCCAATAAGAATAGAAAATCGAAGTACATCATAAGGCATCGGCCTAAAAGTAAAGAACAATGAAAATTACATATCTATCATGCATGAGTGAAAGTTGAGTAATTATGGAAAAAAAGAAGCAAGAATTTATTGGAAAAATTATGACAGTCAAAAAAGACTCATATGACGTACAATTTTTTTAAAAAAAATCCAAGATTTTTAAGTTTTATGTTTTCCCTGATGTGCAGCTCACAAATGTCATTAAAAATGGCCAGACTACAGATTTTAAATGAATCGGCATTCAACAATAGGAGGCATTATATTTTTACTAGATTTTAAATAATAATAATAGTATTTTGCATTCATTAATGTAATATGGAGAAGAATGTAATTTAAATGCAAATGTTACCTATAATCATTTGAGTTGGATGTATTGACCAATTTCTGACTAAAATAAGAGTAAAATGATTTTATGGCTTATTATAATATTTTTCATATTTCATTAGGCTTGTGCTTTCTTTTAGTTTATTATTTACCTATGGTTTAATATTTATTCTTTCGTTTTCATTGTTAAACTATAGTATACCCATTTTACCCCACAGCAGAGTTCATCCTAGGCATTTTTCGAGGGGCGGCGCGCCCTGCCTGCCCGTTTTCTATAAAAATAGCGTCCTTCTTGCCCTTTTCTATAAAAATAGCACCCTTCTTGCCCCTTTTCTATAAAAATAGCGCCCTTCTTGCCCTTTTTTAGAAAAAATTTCATCCTGAAAGAATTCGAAAAACTTTCGTTTTTTCCCCTCCCAACAGTATGCAATATGTGGATCACCCCTACTGAAATCGGCTGTCGCGCATGCGCATTCATGTTCAAACGCGCAACGTATATATCAGGGACTGAAACCATTGAGTAGATGTCCATATAACGTGCTTCATTAGTAGGTGGATTGTAGGGCGCCGTCTTGCAATTTCCCAAGTGCACATTAGTAAACTCCGATGGCTATTTCGTACGTGTTTTGATTAGGTGTATTTCGCTGGATTTTTACTATGCCTCCGTCAAAATAGTAAAGAAAGGAATTTGAAAGACTTGAATAACTTAGTTAAAGGCTTATAACTACCAAATGTTTACAATAAGAATTTAAAAAGAATATTTCCGTTTGGACACGCGTAATCGCGATGTCCTCCTGTTAAATTTAGGGGGTGTTTTTGGTAATTAGCCTGTTACCAATTAATTTCTAAACATCTGTTTCATATTTAAAATTAAACATAACAGGAATGCAACCAAAATCCCAGATTATTTCCGATTTTTAAAAAAATAAAACTTCTATTATAGCTTACATAATAGCGGCATGCACGGCAAAAAAATCGCCGTTTTGACGCTAAATTTGATCCGATTTTGAAAATAAAAAAATGCAAACATTTCAGGACATAGTCCAAGTTCTTTAGTCAGAATATTCCTTGTGATATCCCACAAAGAATAATGTTAAATTTGGAGAAACTCTATTCTCTATCTGACAATAGCAAACCTAAGAGATGAAGTTTAAGGTTGATTCATTCAAACTTCAGAAATTTTTGAAAGAGTGAAAAGTTCTTATCTTAACACCCATTTTCATTATACTAAAACATTCTTATCTTAATTTTACTGTGTTATAAATTGATAATTTTATAAAAATTACTATTTGATGAAAATTTTACTGTGTATATTGCACTTTAATTTTAATAATTTTCTCAGTCTCATTCCAGCAGAATTAGGACTGAAGCATTTTATCAGTATTTTGATATATTTTAAGTTTCTGAGTGAGTTTTTGATTCACGGATTTTTACATTATAATTTTTTTTCAGAATATTAAAAATTATTTATCGTGGTAGAAAAGTATAACAATATTGAAATTGCGGCAGAAAACGCGTATTTCTGCAACTGGCCATAAAAGTGCCCTCGTAAACAGGAAGTGCCCTTTTTTTGGAAAATAGCACTCTGCCCTTTTTCATTTCTAGGATGAACTCTGCCCCACAGTATATCCATTTTACCCCACAGTATATCCATTTTACCCCACAGTATACCCATTTTCACCTGGGTGGAGTAAAATGGGTATAGTAAACATATACCTATAAAATGTTTTCTCACAAACATATTTATGTAACTTAATAATTAAAAATTATGTATTCTTATTCCCAAGATGTGCTATGTAAAGAAAAACCAAAATAAAAATTGAATTGTTCAACATTTACATGAAAATTTTAACTGAACATAAAAAAACAGTGATTTTTATACCCATTTTTCCTCACCCTACCCTAGAAATTGATTAAACCATAAAAAAATTTCAAATTTAAAAAGTTGTTTCACATACAGGGTTCCCACGGTCATTGAAAGTCATTAAAAGTGCTTAATATTTTTGAACTTGTTTTCAAGGCCTTGAAAGTGCTTGAAAATGCTTAGAGGCGCTTAAAAGTCCTTGAAAATGCTTCGAGGTCTTTAAAAGTCCTTAATTTTTTCAGATATTATCCAACTACAAAATTTATAAAAATACAACTTTGACTTGTTATTTTCCACTTGACCGCCACTTTCTGCACCGTATCAGAATTTTCCGACGTAATTGTATTATGCATCCACCAACTTGTAACTTTTTTGGTAAAATATACTTTAGTAAATATTTAAATATAGACATGATGTCTAAAAACGAATTTTCATAAGTCCTTAAAAACATTAATTAGGTCCTTAAAAGTCCCTGATTTTCATTCTGTGATTTGAGTTGGAACCCTGACATAGTACTTAAAATGTTTTTTAAAATGAAAAAATAAAAAGTTATCATCTAATTCCACAGCCAGCAGAAAGACATTTCAGATATGTTTAAAAAATTACATATGCTATTATTAGTTTTAATGGAAATTATTTTAAATTTGTAGTATTTTTGTAAACATGTCAATTAGATTTGATGATTAAATATTGTAGCCTCTTTATACATGTGCAAAGCTGATGCTACAGTTACATAAACTACCTGACTAGCCTGAATGTAATTTGTTTCCTAATTCAGGAAAGGAAAGCTATGTTTGTAACCAATACTTTTTTTTTAATTGATTCCATTGCCCATTTTTTCCCACTCCATTTCATTAAAATTTTATTAATTATGTATTTTTAATTTATAACAATTACTGTTCAGTTTCACAAATTTGTTTGGACAATTTTTTCTGGATATTAGCATAGTGTTAGTTTATTATTTTCTTTGCAGTGCTCTTGATTGTTAAATGTTTATTTTCCCCTCTCTCCAATTTTTAGCTCCATATGAAGGTGGTGTGTGGAAAGTCAGAGTAGACTTACCAGAAAAATACCCTTTCAAGTCTCCATCTATTGGTAAATCGAGCAAAGTGTTTCTTCATTTATAATTTTAAATTTTATTCTTGCAGAAAAAGTTTTTTATTCTTGGAAAATTCTTGAAGGTTTTCAGTTGTAATGCAAATCTGTTATCAATGTTGTTATTTTTTACTTTGTGCTTTGACACATTTTTTTTAATACTTAAAACTGGTTAATCTTAACTGAATCAAAGAATAAGTTCATGTGGATTGAAATAAACATTTCTTAACAGAAGTAATATATTTGTTGTTTATTAAAAAATAAAGTCTTTGTAGAAAAATATTGGCATATGCTACTAACTAATTTAAAAAAAAAATAAGTTTAGTTTTTTTAAAGTTTTAGGTTTAATTTCCGAGATTCCATTCAGAGTTCCATAGAATTAAAATTGTATTAAAAGCATGTGGCCCATAAACTTTACTTATTCCCAAAGAGTGATTACTTATTATCTAAATATTTTAGTAAATTTAATGTTTTGTCAAAACAATTTTGGCCTTTTCAGTTTGCTAATTACTAAAAAATAATACTTTTTAAATAAGGAGGGGCTGCCAATTAGGATAGATAGTCTCGTGTTGATTATTAGGTGGTATTTTATTTCTCTTGTTTTTTTGTTTTTTTATTATTATTTTATTTAATATGTAAATAGTACATAGAAGAAAAAAATTCCCATAAAAAAACTCTGAAAATTTCCTTTAAATTCATATTCATATATAATATAGCCAAATATTTTTGATGCAGTATAGACCTATATAATTCCAATACTCTATAAGTTATTTTCTAAGACAGGTTTTCCCTGTGAACAGTGATTCGCTGGTGGCTTGCAACTCAATTTTTGATGGTTCGTTTTTGTAAAGTTATATTTAATAATAAATAAGGTTTTTTTTTCGCAAAAGTTTCTTTTTGATCCATTAACACCTCTTTTGGAACGAATGCATTAAGTTTTTCTCTGAAAAAATTCAATGCGCCTGGTATGAATTGAGTTGCAATATGTAATACTTTGGGAATCCCTGCTCTAAAATAAAGTTTGTAAGCCAACATATATTTGGTCCACCTAAGCCAATCATGGTAATTGTGCCATAAAAAGGCATTCCATTAACCAGTCTATGTAGCAGGCAATTGGAGATTAAACTGTTAGTTTTTGCAGTGGTAGAAGTGTGAAAAATAAGTGGGGGGACTCCCAAAATTTGGTGAAAAGTGCCCCCCCCCCTCTCTCCCTGCCTAACCTTCTCTCATCTTCAACTTATACTTCCTAACATTAAACAAGGGTCCAAAATTTATTGTTATCTTAATGAATATTCAGCGACTTAATTTTTTTACTTGAAAGTAAGAAATAAAGTTAAGAAATAATTCAATGTTTAATACATAACTGTTTATTTAGATTTAAATAATGCTTATAAATATGCATAGTTTCATGAAAATAAATTAATAAAGTATTCTAAAAAGTTATTTTTTTTATTTTTATTAACTTGTCTTTATACGAAATAAGAATAGAAATTTAACTTAAAAGAAAGTTCCTCCAAAGTTAAAAGTTGACCAAGTGTAAACGTATTTGTTAGTAAAAATACTAATATCTTTATACAAAGTTGTACAATACATTTTTTAATAATATGATAGATGTACCATAAATAGTTTTGAAGTTTTCAAATCTAAAAATAAACAGTAAAATCACAGTGTCACTACATTTAAAGGTTAATGATATTTTTCATTAGTTGTTTTAAGGCGGATTGAATGCTTTTAAAAGTGGGGGGGGATGGATTTCAGTGGTTTTAGAAGTGGGGAGACGCATAGGTGTTTTCTTGAAAAGTGAGGAGACGCATCACCCCACGTCTACCCACACTTCTAGCACCGAGTTTTTGTGCCATGACCTATCCATTACAACCAATCATAAAGAAAAAATTATTCATGAAATTTTTCAAATATTTTGTTTACAATTAATGTATATTTATAATAACAGCAATGAACAATTCCATACATAGGTTAATAAAAGTATAGGATTCAATAAAAAAAAAAATGTAATTTTTTTTTTTTTCATTACTCCACTTTTTGGAACATTCTGATTTAAAAAAAAAAAGAAGAGATCTATAAAAAATGTCTGTATGTGTGTACACTGCGTGAAAAAAGTAGGACACATGATTTTTTTTTTATAAATAAAAAACACTGATTTTTTTCCATAATAATTTAATGAGTAACACTTTAAATTACTAATTACAAACAGATAACTGTATCTGAAAATTGAAACAAAAAAAATACAGGTCAAGTACAGCAATAAATCAGTTTTGTTTTCATCATACTCTGTGAAAAAAGTAGGACACTTCTAAATAATGCAAATAAAAGTCTTATGAATCGGGAATTCTTCCACCATTGGCTTTGATTACTTCAAAAATTCGATTTGGCATCGAATCATATAAAGTTTGAATTTCTGTTTGGCAGAAATTGTCCCATACATAATTCAAAGTTCTCCGAAGCTCAACTATAGATTCAAACTGCTTGCCTTCCTCATAAACGCGACGAACAATCATTGCCCATTTGTTCTCTACAATGTTGAGGTCCGAGCTTTTAGCAGGCCATGACAAAACCCGAACATTATTTGCTGCAAACCAATTTTTAACCCCATTAGCTGTGTGAATTGATGCTCCGTCCTGTTGAAAAATCCAGTCATTTCCGCCTAGATCAACTCCGTAGGGAAGAAGATCTGAATTCAAGACTTGAATGTAATCTGTGTGTTTCTGCCTGCCACTCGGGAACACTAGGCTTGTTCTTCATCCGTACCCGACTGCCAACCAAGCCATTAAACTCCCTCCTCCCATCTGTCGGGTAGAATAGGCCTTTTCTTCAGTATCGAGACAGTGCCAATAGTATTTGTAGCCATCTGGACCGTCTAAATTAAATCTTTTCTCATCAGAAAATATAACGGAGGTCCATTCTGACGTCCAGGACACGTGGTTTTTAGCCCAGTGCAGTCGGTGTTCAATGTGCCTTTCATTCCATTTGGGATGGTGCTTCCTTTTTCGGAATACAAAATTTTTGGACCTTTTTATGTAGTTGTAGACAGTTCTTCTTGAAACGTGTGTGATGTCTGCATTATTTTGAGCTTTGGCAATACTTCCATACATTTTTTTTAGTTCCCGAATGATTTTTCTTTGATCGCGTTGCGTCAGTTTTTTAGGTCTGCCAGTCTTCTTTTTGGTTCCCTGACTACTAGGATTTCTTATATAGTTTGAAACAGTATTTGGACTAATATGTAGCTGGCGTGCAATCTCTCTCACACCTTTGCCATCGTTTTTGTAGGCATAAATTTGGCTTTTTTCAAACTCACTTAAAGGTTTTCCTCTAGGCATTCTAAAAAGATGAAAACTACGGATTTTCAATAAAATAGTATGTTTTTCTTAACAAAAACAGTTAAAAAGAATGAAACACCTACCTTTGAGGTTTACAATATTCCAAAACAAATTATTTTAGCACGTGTCCTTCTACTTTTTTCACACACCAAAAATCGTTAAGTACTGTTTTCCTTAATTTTTACTAGTGGTAGATAAAATTTACTCATTTATTAAAAAGAAAAAATAGCCAAACTACATAAAAAAAGAAATTTAGATCAGGAGGATCGAAATACAAAGCATAAATTACAAAATATGACTGTCCTCCTACTTTTTTCCTGTAGTGTATGTGGTCAGCATAACTCCCGAACTAATTAGCCCACGATATTCAAATTTGGTGTGCAAGTTGGTGGTAGTCATGGGACCTACCATTAAGGTTTTCGTCAAAATCGTGCATGCGCATAAGGTAGCTGCCATTGAAAAAATCATGTTTTTCAATAACTGCTGAAAAACGGCTCTAATGATTATGTTCAAAATCGCTGTGGTAACGGTGTTCTAAACATCCCCACCACCAAAATTCCCGTAAAAATGCTTTAATGGCATAAAAAGTTGAAAAACGAATGCCTTTAACACAGATTTCTCTTTCCTTGGGCATACCTTATCAACAATCATTTTTTTTTTTTTTTTATCTCTGCTCAGTTTTACTTACAAGAAAGGATAATATAAGAATTATTGATAAGCATATTGCAAAAATTCCTTTTTTTTTTTTTTTTTTTTTTTTTTTCTTTTTTTTTTTTTTTAAATAACTAAAAGAATTATCACAACAAATATTACCAAACTGGCAATTATTTCTAAGCGACTAATGAAAATATAAAAATGATAATTTACACAAATCTACATCAGCAACATAGTGTAATTGGAAGTTATTCAATGTCCCCCCCCCCCCCCTAGTTTTTTTTGTTCTATTCTAAATGTTTCAAAAAGGCCATAACCACAAAAATTTCTGCTCTTTGCGCTTTTTAAAAAAAATTTGCAACCAAAGGTTATGTGTCCGACTTTGGCAAAAAATGTCATGACGTCATAGCTATAGCGGAGTGTTTTGATCAGACTGGTTTTGGCTCAGATTTTGGGCATTTTCATTTCTTATATGTAAAATAACTAATTTTTTTTTAAGAACTTTAGTTTGAATGTTAAGAATCGAAAAGAAATTCTTCATAAATATAAACAAATTTCACTCATTTTAAAAAAATGCAGAAATTGTCCATTGGGTAAAAACTACTTATTAACTAGTACTTAATTCTCTGTTTACATTGGAAACTTGGAGTTTGTAACATTTATTAAACTTTTATTTTTTCCAGGATTCATGAATAAAATATATCACCCAAACATTGATGAAGTGTAAGTATTTTAATTACTTAGTTAGGAGATTTCTTAATGTTGTATTTATTAATTTAAAAAATAAAATTTCAAGAATATAATAAAATCCTCAAAATTGTATGTATTGTCAATATTTTAACAGGACGACTCAAAACCTTGAAATATTTTCTATTCTTATAAACCAGCTTTCGCCACTAACTTTTAGAGGCATGCCGTCTGACTTATGTTGGAGCTATTCGCGGGTCAGATACTCCAATATATGTATCTTTGATTATTATCCATTTAACAATGTATAGTATTTCAGAAAACTGAAAAAATATTGACTTTTTATTTATTTTAATAAAATTAATATGTATATTTGATTCTTCTTTTTCAAATAATTAAAAAAAAAAAAAATCATTTTTAGGAAATTTAAATCTAAAAAAGAAGTGAATCTTTTGCTCCCAACGTAACAATGGGACTTGAATTAAGTTTTAATAAATGTATTTAGACTGTACTTCCAGATTACTCTGTTTTAGTCAATTGGGAGACAATGGAGGTCGAAATCATTCGGTTTATTTTATGATAGTCGATATCTGTTGCTGCAATTGTTGTAGTCAGTCTTAATAAATTGTCCAAAAGAGATTCAGTGAAGTTATTCCTGTATTTATTCTTGATGAAAACATCTTGCTGAAAGCTTCTTCTTATAGTCTTCGGACACGTAGCGGAGAACTCTGTTCTACATAATTAACACATACCTGGACAAATTACAATTGGGTTAAAAAAATCTATACTTTTTTTTTTTTTTTTTTTTAATCTTCTGTGCTGCCGGCGGGCTGCAGAAAAATCTGTCGTGGACCAAATCCGGGGACCGTAGTGGCTAACGCTGCTATAAATAAATATTTTTTTTGTATATTCTAATTAAACCTTACAAAATTAGTTCGTTACATATTCTTAAATTATTTTGCTAGGAGTTGGGTGCATGTGTAGAAATAATAGGTTCATGTTTGCATTGCAGATCTGGCACTGTATGCCTTGATGTCATCAACCAAGCATGGACTGCTCTATACGGTATGGATTTGAAGATTTAACCGCTCAGAGCTGTCCAATTTTATGCTTTAAATAGATGCTTTGAAATAAGATGCAAGTTTTCTTTAATTACAAGTTGTGTGCTTATTTTATTATTAGGGGCAATGCACTTTTTTTTATTTAAACTTTTACAGACTTTTTGGGTTTATAAATATATCAAAATACCTAAATATTGATTTACTATTTTATTATTATTTTCATAGAAATTATTACATGTTCTTTGTTAACATTACAAAATTCAATTTATAAAATTATTGAGTAACTAAAATATTTAATTTTTCTACATTTTATAGTGTTTACCATAACTTATTACCATAGTAAAGGAATGCAACTCATAAATCAATTCAATTGCATTTTATATGAATATTTATTGCATTTACCATTCATTCGAATTGCAAATGGGAATTATTTTTTTAAAAGGAATTTATCAAAAATTAAATGTTATTGAAAACAGGATATTTAAAAAATTATGTTATCAATTTTGACAGTAACTTGATCGTTTTAAAATTATTGATGGATTCTGTGTTCTTCATCTGGGTGACTCAATTTTCTAGTTATGAATGCTCACACAGAATATTTCATAATTATTTTAGGTTATTTTTCCTTTAAATTCTCTTCTGAAGCAACCTGGATACATTTTTAAAATGTAATAAAACTGATTTCTCTTTTCTAGATTTGTCCAATATTTTTGAGTCTTTCCTTCCTCAGTTATTAACTTATCCCAACCCCATTGATCCACTGAATGGAGATGCAGCTGCTATGTATTTACACAAACCAGAAGAGTACAAAAAGAAAGTACAAGGTACTCATATTTGTAATATTACAATTTAATTTTAGTGTGTGTTCATTCATACAGTCATACAGGATAATGTTCTCTGCCATTGGTTTCTCGTTCCATTTCTAATTTAAACTCAGTTTTTTTAATAATAATTTGAACAATGATTATGACAGGGTTCGTACGATCCTTGAAAGTCCTTAAGAACTCCTTATTTTTACTTCATGTCTCCAAGGGCCCTTGAAAAGTACTTGAAAACTCCTTATTTTTAACCTGAAAGTCCTTGGAAGTTTTTTAATTTTTGAGAGCTCTTGAAAAGTTCCTGAAAATAACGGACATTTATTATTCCTTTTATTTTTCTTTCTTTGTGTGTGTATTTTAGAAACTTCGATAGAAAAAAAAATCCTGATCTCCTAATTAAAAAAAAACTTCATATTTTATTTCTCTTTTTGTAGTTGAAAAGTATTTATAATAAATAATGTAATTCTGATTTGTAAGGATTATCGTAGTAATAAATTATACATGATGAAATGAAGCAGGATTTTATGGCTGGTAAGTGAAGGTCACCGTCGTCATCATAAATTTTGATTTTTTTTTTCTTGTGCAACCGCGTTCAGTGTACAAATAGAGCCTTGTGAAACTATGAAGATTGGAACATAAAAATGGCAAAAATATAGTTCTGCCAAAATTTAAAAAACAACAACTAATAATTCAAAATATTTCTGCATCATTAAACAGTAACACCATTCCAATGCAGTTGTTCGGACAATACGAATTATAAAATGTGAAGCGTTAAAACAAGTGAATTGGAATGTTTTTCTGTAAGTACTCACTGATTTTATCTATGATTTTGTCTATAATTTTTTGTGCTACTAACCATATCAGGACTCTTGCTACCAAATGCATTCAAATTTACGACTTTTAATTTATTTTTAAATCCTTTATGTTGACTTTGATTTGTGAGTTTGTCGATGGAGGGCAAATCTGCGGAGGCCTAAATTACCCCCGTGCTGTCATCCAATCGGTCTGAAACTTAGCAGATAGGTTCGATGACGATGCATTCTATCAAATTTTGGGGCTGTAACTGCCACTAAAAAGTCGCTTTTATGGAATACTATAAACCAACTTGCCGTCATCCAATCGCATTAAAAAAAATATTGGACCGACCATTGTTGAAACTCTTTCCAGTTGCCAAATTTAATTTATTTAAATTTATTAAATATTTATAAATAAATAATAAAATTACTTTAATCATAATAAATAAATGATATTTAGATATGAGAACATAAATGCTCGTTCATTTTTAATAAATAAATTTTGAAACGTAGTTTTCCGCACATTTTGCTGGTAGAAGTGCTTTTGATATTTAAAATTAGATACAAATACCAAGCACACACTGTTTATAGAATCGACGCCTGTGTTAACGAATATAAAAATTGGCAATGCATGTGAAGGATTTATAATGCAAACTTTGTTTTTATAGGTTATATTATTGACGTCTTATTTTAAACTTCAAATATGGTTTGAAAACTGAATTGGAGAAATAAGGTGTCTGGTTCTATCATAACTAATGTGGACAGAAGTCATTTGATCGTATTGGTATTGCTGCTTTTGACGTAAAATTGCACTAAACTCTACAGTTCTTGGTTTAGTATTCTTGTTTCATAGATGAAACTTAGTATTAGAATTAGTTGTCAGAAAAATCCTTTATTTTTTTTATCGAGGTGTTATTTAATGATTTATTTGTGAAATAATCTTTGAGAAATTAACCTGTAATCAAATATTCATGGCGCTTAAAGAATTGATATGGGCGGGGAAGATTGTATGATCGGGTGAGTTTGACGGAGGGCAAATGCACAGGGGAATGATAGAAAACTAACGATTTCACCCGAAGTTTCTACCTTGATAGCTAGGAACTGTCTTTTGAATGGAAAGTTGTCTCACATTAACAATGTTGAATGCAACTTGGTTCTAAAATTTTTAATAGTAACGATATTTTTTAACATTCAGGTGACGATAATACACCATAGTATAGTTATTCAACCGAACTATATATCATATCCAAATCGTATTTCACCCACCTGAGGACTGTTTGGTAAGCGCTCTGACCTCACGTGCCGGATTTGAATCTTGGGTTAGGCACGTATGTTCGTTGTGGTTTGGAATCCACGTAAGTTCTAGATCCTTCCTAATAAACCGTTATTGTGCACAAAAATGTCGTTGAGCGTACAAACCAACCAACCAAACCGTGTTTCCCACATTTCAATTACAAATTGAGATTCATGACGATCTTGTTTTGTCCGGTTTTTTGAAAGCCAAATGAAATTTATTCTAATTTAAATAGTTATCGATTTAAGATTCTTTGGCGATATAAAGTAATAAACAATATATTTAACCCCTTGCATGTAACGCCCGAACTTAGTTTGGACCACGCAAATGAGTTTTCAAATATATTCCACAGGCAAGGGGTTAAATCGTAAAATTTATTCAAAAATCGTATCACAAGTAATTCAATAAAAATAAAGGCAGAGAAGAGGAAAGTGTATGGATGCACCTGTGAGGTGAGCGCGACTAATGGAAGGTTAATCGTGAGGATTCCAACTTAATACCGCCTGGATCAAATGAGGTTGGCACTAGGGCAGATTTTTGTTTTTTGCATTGGTAAGCTGTACATCACATGATGAGGGGTTAACTATTCAATCTAAACTATTGTGTTGATTGAAAAGTTTTTGTTGTAATTATGGTCGTATATCCTACTATTTTTGATTTTTAAATTCAAAAATAACTTTTTATTTAGAAAGTTATAAAAGCGATATACATTGGATTATTAATTTTCAAACACACCATGGAACATAAGTTCATACTTCATCACTCTCGAACCCTTATTGTCAAGCAAGGTTAGAAACTAAAAAGAATTATCGTTATAAAGACTATTATGACCAAATTTGCACTTTTAACCTGATCAGCTCCGTGGTTACTAGATGCATTTAAGTTAATCAGTGATTAACAAATTGTTTAGATGCAATTTACGCATCTTGTATGTAACCCGTTTTGCGTATTTAAAAAAGTGCAGAAACTGAAACCATCCTGTGAAACGCAATTTAATAAAATTATCGTTGTATAATATACAGTAACTAAAGTTGCTATACTTGATGTAACTGACAAAGTGATTAAATTTTAATGAAAATAACATCTTCGATCTTAAATGATACTGAATGCTCCAGCCAAATTTTAAGATTTTTTTTTTCATTTAATTTTATGGTCCTTATTTTTTATTTGGAAGGTACTTGAAAAGTCCTTGAATTTGTTTTTAAAAAATCCGTACGAACCCTGTATGAATTTCGAACGATAAATCTCCCATTTTTGCATGACAGTTGACATAAATACTTTTGAAACTGAAAAAGAATTGCTCTGTAACAGAAATTAAATTTTTTTTCTATGTTTGAATATTTATTAATCATTTATTAATTTTAGTAATTTTCTAATAAATGAAGGTATACATACCTTTAAAAAGACAGTCTTTCAATTATTTTTAGTGTCTGATTTTCTTCAACTCTGCTATTTTTAAAGGGTAGCTGTCATTACCATTTCTTCTTGGCTAATGTTTTCCTGAGTTTTGAAAAAAGCTCTCTCCACAGTGGCAATTTATACTTCTTTTGCAATGACTTTCAGCATATCAGTCAGTTGTTTTCCTCAACCTCGTCTTCAGACTATTATACTGTTGCACAAATTGTCTGTATATATTGTAAATAGTGACGTATTATTTCAAAATTCTATTGTAATTTATTTTTATCTTATCTTATTTTATTTATTAATTAATAGCGATTATACAAGTTAGAAAAAGGTGGCAACACCTAAAGCAATCGAGAAGTTTCGAGATATTTCTTTTCCGATGAATTGGCTGGAAATTTCGAGAATGTCTCACGCGCTTGTATATAAAAGACTGGAGAACGGGAATGTTTTGGAGATTGACTTCGGACTTCGTTGAAAGCTGATCGCTTTGTTTACCTATTGGAGTGAGCTTGTATAATCACTGAATTCGAAGTTATTTTTGTTGAAGCTTGAGAGTAATTAAACTGTTGCCTGTGAATAAATTTTTGTGAGTTTTCTGAAGAGAGAATAAATACTTTTAAACCGTGAAAACTGTGCCATCATTGCCTCAGTGGAAAAATTCATAACAGTGGTGTCAGAAGTGGGATTTAGTCATCTTGAATGCCGACAACTAGAGGAATGATGGAAGACCAAATGAAGCAGTTGATGGAAATGATTGCTGGAATGAAGGCCCAACAAGAATCCACTGCCGCCGAAATAAAATCCGAAATGAAAGCCTGCCAAGAAACCACCACAGCCGAAATGAAAGCCGAACTTTTCGCTACGATTGCCGCCGGACAAGCCCGTCAAGAAACGACTAATGCCGAACTCGCCGCTGCAATTGCCGCCAGTCAAGATGCGACATCATTAGATATTAAAGCTTTGCAAAACGCAACGTCATCTGACATGAAAGCGTTGGCTGATAAGTGCGAGTCCACATCAGCAGCCGTAATCAAGATCAGAGAAGAGATGAAAACCGAGCTAGCCTCAATGGTAGAATCTACAATTATGGAGACAACATCATCGGTCCTGCATTCCGTGAAAGAAGACGTTCTCATTGCTGCAAGGGATGAAATGGAAGAAAAGGTATCTACCATAGAAAGAGAAATCACGACTGCTAGAAATGAAATGAAAGAAGAAGTTTCCACCCTGAAAAAAGAGCAGGGAAGGTTTATTGACGCTATGGAAGAGAAACTTCGAAAACTGGAAATTCGCGGTACTGTGGCAGCTGCATCACCGAACTGGGAGGAGGTTTCCACTGCAGTTTTAGCACCACGTTCCAACATCAAAGTGGCCACTTTTGATGGAAAGTCTTCCTGGCGCGTTTATCAAACGCAGTTTGAAATTATTGCTTCTGCGAATGGTTGGGACGATACTTCGAAGGCATTCCATCTCGCAGCATCTCTTTGAGGTGAAGCTGCTGACATTTTACAGACACTACCTGAAGAGAAGCGGGGAGAATTCGTGGCGCTGGCAAGTGCGTTGGAGTTAAGGTTTGGGGAGCAGCATCTAAAGGATTATAACAGACTGCAATTGAAAGTGAGACAGCAGAAGCCCAATGAAACTCTTCAAGAATTGGCATTGGATATAGAAAGACTGTCGCTCCTCGCTTTCCCAGACTGTCCCTCGGACGTACGAGATAACCTGTCTCTTCAGTATTTCGTGGATGCCATCAAAGATCCCGACATACAGCAAGCTACCAGGATGTCAGACAGCAAAGATCTGAATTCCACCCTCGTCTATGCCATGAGAGTAGAAGCCGCACAGCAAGCTTCTAGAAAAGACCGGTGTTTCGTACGTGGAACATTGGCAGACGATTCCTCTGAACTTTTCACGAAGAAGTTTCAAGAACTGGAAAACAAGATGGAGCGAATTATGAGAAATATTCCTGGCTCAAGGGATCGAAAAACTAGACTGGTTTGTTGGCTCTGCAACCGGAAAGGACATTTCAGACGTGATTGCCCTGAATTGGACAGGAGAGGAGACAGACCCTCGTCCGAACCTCAGCAGTTAAACTAAAGAGCGGCTATCTCGCGAGGCGGAGGTCGCCGTGTAGAGCAGGTGGTGCCCCACTCAGCCTCTATCACATCTCATCCCTTCAAGGAGGAAACCATGGTTTATTCGTGGAGGGCAAGATCAATGGAACTCCCTGTCGTCTAATAGTTGACTCAGGGGCAAATGTAACCATCTTACGGACGGATGTAGCCCGGCGCCTGGACAGCCAACCTCTTTACACGGCGCCTTCAATTTCACTACAAACTGTGACTGGTGACAAAATTTCTGTGCATGGGAAATTAAATGTCAACATCTCTTTTGGATTTCACACCTACACTCACACCGTTTACGTCGCTGAAATTATTGACCCATGTATTCTTGGATTGGACTTTTTAAAGAAAAATGGAATTACTTTGAATTTCGAGAAAGGCGAGCTTCAAACAGGGAAAGAAGAAGTTCCATTGTTCGGTTTGGACTCGGAAGAGCCGTGTGCATATCGAATAGTAGCTCTTGAAGACATCACCATCCCCTCCATGACAGATTTGGTTGTAAAAGGTTCAACAGAGCTCCCGAAGGCCTTCCGATTTGGAGTAACGGACTTCCCATCATCGAATAGCGTCCCGAAAGGAGTGCTTGTAGGAGCGACGCTTGTGGATCTCTCTCAAGAGGTGGTGCATGTGAGAATGGCCAACATCGGTGATTCTAAGAGAGTTATCTAGAAAGGAGAAGAAATTGCCACTTGCACACCCGTTACAAGCATCGAACGAGGATCGAAGGAGCTTCCGACCGCACCACCCGTGGATTTAGTGGACCAGCTTCTCGAGGACTCTCGGTTGGAAAGAAGGCAAGAGATGATTGTCGGAAACTTTATAAAAGAATTTCAGGACGTTTTCTCCATGTCATCGAAAGATGTAGGAAGAACGAAGCTTACACAACATCGAATTGACACTGGGACCCATTTACCGATTAAACAACATCCTCGAAGACTTCCATTTGCAAAACAAGAGGAGGTCGGGAGATTGTTACATGAAATGGAAGATAATAGAGTTATCGAACCCTCCTCAAGTCCATGGGCCTCTCCAATCGTACTCGTTCGAAAGAAGGATGGTTCCACCAGGTTTTGTGTGGATTACCGGAAGCTGAACGAAATTACGAAAAAGGACAGCTACCCTCTGCCAAGAATTGATGACACTTTGGACACTCTATCAGGGAACCAGTGGTTTTCGACTTTGGATTTGAAGAGTGGATACTGGCAAGTGGAGATACATCCCGACGATCGTGAGAAGACTGCCTTCACTACCGGCCAAGGATTATGGCAGTTTCAAGTTATGCCGTTTGGCTTGTGTAATGCACTGGCTACGTTCGAGCGACTAATGGAGACTGTGCTTAGAGGACTTTCCTACGAGACCTGTCTGGTATATTTGGACGATATCATTATCACCAGGCGGAGTTTTGATCAACACTTGCAAAATGTGAAGAACGTGTTCTTGAAGCTTAGGGAAGCCCACTTGAAACTTAGCCCATCAAAATGTAAGCTCTTTAGGCGGAAAGTCAGTTATCTCGGACACATCATCTTATCCGATGGAGTAAGCACAGATCCAGCCAAGATAAATGCTGTGCAAATTTGGTCTCGACCGCAAGACGTTCATCAATTGCGAAGCTTCCTAGGCCTGTGCACGTATTACCGTAAATTCGTGAAAGGTTTCTCCAAGATCGCCAGACCCTTGCATCGACTAACAGAGAGCAAGCAGAAGTTCCTATGGACTGCCGACTGTGACGACTCCTTCAATCAACTGAAAAACGCTTTAACATCCGCGCCTGTTTTGGCTTTTCCCAATGTTAACAAGGACTTTATTTTGGATACAAATGCCAGCAATGAGGGAGTGGGCGCCGTTCTTTCCCAGGATATTGAAGGACAGGAGAAAGTCATCGCTTATTTTAGTAAGAGCCTGTCAAGATCCGAGCGGAACTACTGCGTCACAAGAAAGGAGTTACTGGCAATAGTAAAAGCCGTTGAGCACTTTCATCATTACTTGTACGGCCGAAAATTCCTTTTAAGAACTGATCATGCGTCTCTGACTTGGTTGCTGAATTTCAAGAATACAGAGGGACAAATAGCAAGGTGGATTCAGCGCCTGCAGGAATACGACATGGATATCCATCACAGAAAAGGAACGTTCCATGGGAATGCAGACGCTCTTTCTAGAAGACCATGTCCGGAGAACTGTCGATTTTGTTCCAATGCCGAGTCTAAGTTCGGGGTTAACACATCGGCCGTTCGGAAAATAACTACCAACTCAACTACTTCAGACTTGGACCCTTGGAGTGACCAGAATGTTCGAAAAAGTCAGGTTGAAGATCAGGACTTGAAACCTCTTAATTGAATTCATGGAAGCAGCTACCGGAAAACCCAGTTGGCAGGAAATTGCATGCTATAGCCCAACAATGAAGAGATATTGGGCTATGTGGGACTCTTTGCAGTTGAAGAATGGAGTACTCTACCGTCGATGGGAGTCCGATGATGGCAAAAGCTTCCGGTGGCAATTAATCCTTCCAAGTTCTAGAGTTACGAACGTTCTAGAAGAACTTCACAGCAGTTCTACTGGAGGACATTTTGGTGTCACGAAAGCTACATTTTGGTGTCACGAAAACTCTTCAGAAAGTCAGGGAGAGATTCTTCTGGGACAAAGCAAAATCCGACGTGGAGAAGTGGTGCAAGTCCTGTGATGCATGCAATTCGCGGAAGGGACAGAAGACCCGAACTCGTGGAAAGTTGCAACGTTACAACGTAGGAGCACCATTCGAAAGAATTGCTTTGGACGTCTTAGGCCCCCTACCTCACACAACTAATGGCAACAAATACATCCTAGTTGTCATGGACTACTTTAGCAAGTGGCCAGAAGCATACGCGATTCCGGACCAGGAAGCCACAACCGCAGCAGAAGTCCTCGTACGGAATTGGATCTCCCGATTTGGCGTACCCCTGCTGATACATTCCGATCAGGGGACGAACTTCAACTCTGCCGTCTTCACTGGGCTGTGTGACTTGCTCGACATGGAAAAGACTCGTACAACTCCCCTGCACCCACAATCCGATGGAATGGTTGAACGATTTAATAGAACGATTCTGAATCATCTCTCCTTGTTTGTTTCCAAGAACCAGCAAGATTGGGATCAGAAACTTCCATTGTTCCTTTTGGCCTACAGAAGTGCTACTCACGAGACCACCGGATATACACCATCTCAAATGATTTTCGGAAGAGACCTTAGACTACCCTGCGACCTCCTCTTTGGACGACCACCGGACACCCCTTCCTCGCCTGTCCAGTATCTAGATGATCTCCAGGCACGTTTGGAAGCCGTACATCGGTTCGCCAGAGAAAGAATCAACATCATGACAGAGCGCATGAAGGTCCGCTACGATGCCAAGGCCACGGAACGTTCATTCCAGGAAGGTGACAAGGTGTGGTTATGGAATCCTAAACGTCGGAAAGGACTCTCCCCTAAGCTCCAGACGAACTGGGAAGGGCCGTATGTGGTCCTTAAGAAGATCAACGACGTCGTGGTAAGGATTCAACGGACACCCTCCTGTAAACCTAGAGTTGTACATAACAATCGACTAGCCCCATATTATAGTAGAAGTGATTGAATTGCCTTTCCTCTTAAGGACTTCACTGCCCGGGACGTGCAGTCTTTAAGAAGGGGGAAATGTTGCACAAATTGTCTGTATATATTGTAAATAGTGACGTATTATTTCAAAATTCTATGGTAATTTATTTTTATCCTATTTTATTTAGTAATTAATAGCGATTATACAAGTTAGAAAAAGGTGGCAACACCTAAAGTAATCGAGAAGTTTCGAGATATTTCGTTTCCGATGAATTGGCCGGAAATTTCGAGAATGTCTCATGCGCTTGTATATAAAAGACTGGAGAACGGGAAAGTTTTCAGATTGACTTTGGACCTCGATGAAAGCTTATCGCTTTGTTTACCTATTGGAGTGAGCTTGAATAATCGCTGAATTCGAAGTTATTTTTGTTGAAGCTTGTGTTGAAGCTTGAGAGTAATTAAACTGTTGCCTGTGAATAAATTTTTGTGAGTTTTCTGAAGAGAGAATAAATACTTTTAAACCGTAACAATACTATCTGCATCTTGTTTAACTTCTGCATGTGGCCAGAAAATTCTCCATGTTACAAAAGTCTTCTAATGGTGTCTCCAAGCATAGTCCGTCATACTCATTGCATCTAAGACGTTGATTTTTATAAGTGTACTTCCTTCGTTGATGGCTTTTAAAAAATTTGCTTTTTTTTAAAAACTGAATATTCTTTGATCGACTGCTGTTTTGAACAAGTATTTGGTGATAAAATTTCAGTGACCTTCCTCAAAGTAGGGAGCTTGAATGGGCCCTGTCTATGAAAAAAAGAATTTTCTGCTTTTTCAAAAGCCTAGATTTGTCTACAGACTTTTACCACTCAATGAACATTTTGCTGGTTATCCTTTTTATCCGCTTTATTGTTTGTCTTTTACGTAAATAGAAATGATTTTATTTTGGTAAAGCATCTTGGCTTTTCTGAATGTCTGATCATTATAACAGGGCTGCCACAGGCGACTAAAAAGGCTACTAAAGCGACTATTTTAGTGGCCAGGCGACTATGGCAACTATTTCCATGAAAAAAGGGCCCAAAACGACTATTTTGAACAAAACCTTCAACTATTTTTGGGCTCAGGCGACTATATTTTTAGAAATTGGATGCTGTCCGATGGTAGGACGAAAAAAAAATCGGCACTAAGGTACTAACTCAAAATGGTGATTTTTTTTAAGGGTTGCGGGAGAGCGAACTCTACCGAACAGTTGTTCATATTCGTGGGTAGAGTGGTCACTTAGTTAGTCCGATGATGGTAATCTCGTGCAAGATTGTTGTTTTTGACGGCAACCACGGTCATTTTCACCTACTTGTTGGGTTCCAATGTTTTTATCTTTCGTCGTGCAACGCAACAGCATACACAATTATATTCCCAAATATCAAACTATTTCGCTTTATTTACTCTAAACAAAAATGAATTTGTGGAATTTGCCTTGAACTTCGGAAGAAAGTGCCATCAGTATAAACATTATTTATGTTATTAAACGTTATGTCGGAGATTTGTGCCGGTGTGATGAACGATTTCGCCGTGTAGGTCAATCGATGTAGAATGATTAGAATTTCAATGTTGTAGCTAAATTTGTAAATAAAATAATTTAAATTTTTAAGCAATTTATTTAATTACTTTGAATGTAGCTGAAACAGGGTGGTGACAGAACCAGGAATTCAGGGAAATGTCAAAGAGTTTCTTAAAATTACTCTTTAATCAGGGAATTTTGAAATTTTCGAGTTTCCACTCTCGCGTACCCCGTATGTGTGCGGACATCTATCCCGACTCGCGTCACGCGATATATATATATGTAGTTTTTATAGCTGGTCGATTTAGGTGTACTAAGTTTCCGAACTTTTTCTACTCTCAGCCCTCAGCCGCTAAATCAAACCGACCGATCCCCCCACCTCGGCCCACAACCACATGTTCCGTGGTTTTTTTTTTGTTTTTTTTTTTACTTTCTGAAATCATTGTTATGCTTAGAACAATTATTTACACATTATTTCTGTAAGATTTTTGGTTATCCTATAACTTCGCGTCCGCCGGCGTCTTATTGTTAAAAAAATCTCCAAACTTCAATCTGTCAGCATCCTTTACAGACATGATTATTTTTCTACTTGCCTTATGTTTTTTGTCAACATTATATATTAGAACCCTAAATTCCTTAATATTTCAAATTGATTCCATCATATATTTTATTAACCCTTTACAGCACTGTGTTATTATAGATGTGCTACAAATCTATAGGCATTCATAAGCAAAATGGGTTAGATAGTGTACTTCATATTTTTTTTAACTTTAATTTTGACGTTATATCTAACGTAATTAACTGAATGTTATATGTGTTTTTGGTTTATATGTTTAATATAATTCAAACAAAGAATTGAAGTATCCTCCTCCCCCTCCAAATAATAATAATAATAAAAAAAAATCAAATCTGGGTGCTCTACTGCATACATTGCAAAGGGTTATGGAATTTTTTAAAAAAATCCTTACATCCCCCCCCCCCCCCCATGCCAAATGCTGTGCTTGTCATGTTTTATGAAAACGATTTTGTGCCTCATTTAATATGTACTTTTGTGGTTTAAGATAGTATTTTTGTTGTATAAAATTTTATTTCTATATATCTATGAGTAATTTTTATAAGAAGCTGTTAATTTCAAGACTTTAATTCATGCATTATGTGTCATTTATCTTTTCTCAACTTCAAAATCCAAAACACATAATTTTTCATGAAATATATGTACCTAGTGAAATTTGTGACTGAATAGCAAAATGCTGATTATTTAAGTTTCATGCTCATGTATGCCCAAGTTTAGTAAATATTTATACTGCCTATGACATATATTAAAAAAAATAACATTTGATTTTTTTTTTAATTAAAAAGAAAAATATTGTACTAGTTTTGCTTTTCCTTGAAGTTAGCAAGCATGGGTGTAGTTTGTAAATTGGTTTATGTGAATTTTGTATTTTTTTTATTAATGTTTTCCATTCTTTTTCATGCTCTAAAGACGTTTATTTTGATTTTTAGCCTAAATTTATATTTTTTTGCAATTATACTTTGATAAGTAAATGTAATTCAAAAAAGTGAAATGTATATATTTTTATTTAGCCATTATATATATATATATATATATTTTAAATGATAACATCGACAGAGATGCTCATCAGGGAATTTTCTGGAAATCATTGAATTTTGTTTTGTAAATTCTGTAACCATTCTGTTAAAAATTTAAAAACTACCCTTAATGAAATTTGATTGTCATTGTCAATATTTAGTATAATTGTTTAAACATGATACTTGTTTTTCTAAAAAAAGTTGTTTGACTTTGGAAGTTGGAAAAAAAAAAAAAAAAAAAAATTCCAATCGATTTTTACCGTCGCTTTTGCGTAAAGTTTATCCTTTTTTTTCTTGTTTTTTTGCTTAGTTGCTCTCTGGGAGTAAGGTTGAGTTGCCAACTTCCATCGCAGTATATAAATATGATAGCGCCTCCCCCAAGACACATGCCTTTTACCGTATGGGATGTAATGTTTTAGACACTATTTTGAATCAATAGAAGAGTGTTTCTGGGTTTTCGTGTTTATGTAAATCTACTGTTTTATTCCGATCTTATTAAAAGTTACGAAAAGTGAGGCTACTATTTTCAACGTCTGAGACTACTATTTTCAATGTGTGAGACTATTTTGGCTACTATTTTTAACATCTGAGGCTACTAAAGCAACTATTTTCAAAGCTTACAGTCAGTGGCAGCCCTGTTATAAATATCTGATCATCAAACCTCATTAAGACAAACTCCAAGGCACTTTTAAATTAATTTGTTGTATCCGTAGTTCAATTTATCCGAAAAACAATAAAATAATTTTTTAAAAACTAAAAGAATTTCGCACGATTTTCCGAAACAATTTTAATTTGTAATGCATATTTCAGTAAAAGCGATAAATTTTGAATTTTTCAAAGAAAAATACAATATATCACTAATACAAAAAGTTTCAAAATTAAAGATTTAAACGCTAGAATGTTTATTAATTGATTACAAGAGAAATTCTTTTTAAAATATTGTATGGTAAAAGGTATACATAAGGTGATAAGTTTAGTTTTTTTATAGTTTTTTTTAAATATAGTTTATAGTTTATATATAGTTTTTTTTTTTAACTTTTAAAAACATTGTTTCCTGCTTTTTTCAGACCAATTTGTCCAGAAATCTTCAATCAAATCTAAACTGTTCAGGCATTCCGTTCAATTGTCTTTTCCCAAGAGAAATCGGCGCAAGATGTTGAGCGCAATGGATGCTTCTGCTAATGATGGCGTTGTGACTTCAGTTTCTTCCCGTTCATCGTCGGTATCATCCGATTCACTTTTTGGTTCTTCGAGCATTTTTTTTATTTTGAACCACTGCATCGACAATCTGACTTTCAGTTAAAGTTTCTGATGTCAAAATGTCGTCATCCATCGTAACATAGTCTTCGAAACTTACACCTTCCTGGACAAGCCCCCGTTGTTGTGCTGCTTCAATTACATCTTTTGGAATTGCATCATTTTCATTTGCTGTGTCTTCTTGCTCTACCGTTTCATTTAAATGCATGGCGGAAACAGTTTCAAATGGCTTTGGGCGTCACAATTCTCCAAGCTTTTCTAACAATTGTTAATGAAACCAAGAGATTAATATCAAATTGTTTCTTTTGATAGAAACTGTCAATCGCTCGTCGAACAATTTCTTTTCTATAAAACAGCTTTAAGCAACGAATTATGCCCTGGTCACAAGGCTGTAGTTTCAAAGTGGTATTTGGTGGCAGGAAAACTAACTTAATTGCCCTTACCCCAGGTACATCGCAGTGGGCACTGCAATTATCTACAATTAAGCACAACTTTCTTTTTTCGCGATGAAACCTCTTGTCCAAATCAACTAGCGACTTAATAAATATTTCTCCAGTCATCCACTCTTTTTTATTAGCCTTGTAGGGCTCAGGCAAAGTTTTGACGCCCTTAAAGCAACGCGGCTTTGCAGATTTTCCAATGGCAAGTAAGGGTAATTTCTCGGATCCATCCATATTGCAACTGATCATTGTTGTCACCCTCACTTTACTACATTTACCGCCAGAACATTTCTCCCCTCTTATACAAAGAGTGCGATTTGGGAGAGCCTTCCAAAAAAGTCCGGTTTCATCTGCATTAAAGATGTTACTTGCATCAGAATCTTACAGGATCTTGGGTAACTTCTCGGTAAAAAAATTGTTTAAAATCTCCGATCTCACACCGGCTTCTTTACCACAAACTTTCTTGCATATGATGCCATGTCATTCCTTGAAAAGCTGAAGCCAACCAGAGGAAGCTTGAAAATCCACCACATTCAAAGCATCGGCAAAAAATAAAGCTTTTTCCTGTAGAATCCCTCCAGTCAACTTTAAATTCTGGCTTCTAACTTCTTTAATCCATTTCATTAAAGCGATTTCCACGTCTTCATTTTTTGCAGTTCTCATCCTTTTGCATTTGGATTGAAATTCATTTGTTGCGTAAGCTGCCTCAATTTTTTCACAATTTTTTTAAATAGTGGCTTTTGGGTAATCCAAAAGTAGCAGCAATTTCTGTTTTTGTCATAACTCCATCTTTAACTTCAATGAGTAAGGCATATTTTTTTTCCAAAGTTAAGATTTTTTTACTTTTAGAACTCATTCTAAAATACGCACTTTAATCTCAATCTACCTTCACAAGAACAAGGACAGTACAGATAACGAATGGACACTGGAACTGAACGTGAACTGACGAATCCAGTGAATGGGGTGTCGCGGATTCCAGAATTTTAGCAAAAAGACTTACAAAGAAAGAGACAGCATTCCAAGGAGACAATAAAAGGGAGGGTTAGGAACTGTCACAGTGTTGCCTGTAGATCCCTCTTTGAACCCCTGGAGATCTCAACAAGTTAAAAACCGGTAATTAGATAATGGGAAACATATGGCATATCCATTGTCCTGGCACCCCCAACCACCCCCTCTTCCCCATCAAGGGGATTCTTCCCCCATCAAGGGGATTCTTCCCCCATCAAGGGGATTCTTCATCTTTGAGCTGTCCTAGGGGTCAAATAACTCGAGTGGAAACATACTCCCCGTATTGAAATCTTTTAATCTCTCCGGGAATGTATATGTGAACTTGACAATAGGTTTGGATCTGGTTAGTTGGAGAGGGGGGAGCAGCTCAGATCAACCGGTATAAACTAGTTTGTGAGAGTAGAAAATTGTTGCAAACCTCACAAAACAGCCAAATACCTAGAGGCCAACTAGTATACTGGGTCTTTGTTTGAAGACATTCTGGGAAAAAGAAGTTGATAACAAGTGAAAAACAACTTGTTTGTTTTACAGAATGGAAGTTTGAACGTTAGGGACTTTAAATACGAGTTTGACTAATCCTATAGTTTGTAATAAGCATGTTCGTCTTAAAAAAAGAAAATAATGTTATTTGTATATACAGTAGGACAGGGATCATAAATGTTGTTCGTTTTAACTGTAATTCGTTTTTAGCTTGTTCGGATTAATGAGGTTCGACTGTAAGAGAAATTATTTCAGATCCAACTTCATTTCCTGTCAAAAGGACTGTTTTTCGTTCTTTGGTCTTCTCACCCGCATCTGCACTCTGCATCTTTAAATGTTGCAGTTCTTTCCGGTAGACATTGAAAACAAAAAATCCTGTTTCATCAGCATTAAAAACATTTATTGGCTTATATCCGTGTACTAGAGAGAATATCCATCATTCAATCATCACAAATATTTTCAAGTAAGGACAAACTTTCCCTACTTAATGTTCTTAAAATAATGTCATATCTACCTTTGAAGCCATCCATTGCTGCATTTAAATCCTTCACCAAGATCAAGTTCAATAGAGAAATCTTCTCTTTTCTTTGCAACATCAATCCATGATTGGAATGTCCTGGTCTCTGCGTTGAGTAAATCATTTTAGTATGCATTCATCTATACCCAAAAAAGTGCATTTTCACTTTTTTCTTCTTTTTGTATTTGTAAAATTGAAAATCAACACAATCCAATATAACTCAATTTGAAGTTAAGATTTCCGTAATTTTAATGTTAGAACTTAACATTAGTCTTTTCTCTTGCAGAGTATGTGAAAAAATATGCCACAGAAGAAGCTTTGCGGGAGCAGGAGGAAGATCAATCAAGCAGTGAGAGTTCGATGAGTGATTTCTCGGACGACGAAACACAAGACATGGAACTATAACAAAACTAGAAAGGGGGGAAATGGGGAAAAACAAGAGGGGAAACTCAATGGGGAGGGGAATTATTTCAAGCTCCATATGCAGAGAAATCATGTGTAAATTTTTCATGTTAGATATATTGACTGATGCTGCTACATTCTAATTTCAAGCAGCTTATCCTTTTTTAGCCATCACCCTCGATAATAGTCATAGTTTTCTTGTAAATATAGGTTTGTGTTAATCAATCTTAACTTGCATTATTTAGGGGAAGTTAACTGTATTTCAAAATCCATATTATTTTTAAAGTTCGAGTTATAACTAAACTTTTCATTTAAATCCACCTTTATCCAATCATTGAAAGATTATCTTTAAAAAAAATTAATTTTTGTACTCGCATTATATTCGTATTCATAAATAGGACTTTAACTCCCCTGTTTGGTTTCATCATAACTCCTACTCTCTTCATTGCTCGAAAGTTAACCACTAGTCTTCAAATAAAATAAGTTATTTATGAAGTCTTTATATTGTAGCTTTATTTTAGCTTTTTTACCCTTGGAATAAGTTTTTAAAATTTGTCATGTCAATGGGTGTTTTTCAACTGGTATAAATCTACATTTTTTGTTAAAACCTGAGATTTGCATTATGTGATATAAATTTTCTATTGTTAATCACTTTTAGCTTTCATTTCATGTAATTGTGTTGCTGAATGTTAAAAAGTGAAACCTCTGCTTTGTAAGCATGTTTATATTATAAAAGTGTTGAAATTCATGGTGTTCTTGTGCTTGCAAAAATACTTTCTTTTAATTGTGTTCAGATACGCAAAATCATTGGGTTGGTAAATTATTTTTTATTTCACTCGAGGTAAAACAGTGTCGAAATTAAATACTGTTTAAGTTTATGAAAACAATTTGTTGCGAGTTCATAATTTATATTATCTTATGCTGCATGCCCTAGTTTGAGGAAAAAAAGTTGTGATGCTTGTGTATCAATTTGTGTTTATTTAGATTGAAGTAGTTGCTGTTGGTTTCATATAGATTAGTGATACATACTGCATATTCTTTATATTTTGTAGTGTCAGAAAGCATTGAACCTGTTAAAATTGTCCAACTCTGACTTGGTATAATGATATTTTAAAGTATGCCAGACAGGCATGTTTAATTTCAAAAAATATCTTGTACCATACCCTTTTTCATGTTTTGATATTTTTTTTAAATGAATATTAGAAAGGTAAGTCGTTTGTTCAAAAGAATTTTTTAGGGTAGAAGAAAAGACTGGTGTAAGTTTAATTCAAAAATTATATTTAGATACCTTTAAACTTAAATTATGTGTTTAAATATGGCCCTCTCGGAAAAACAAATTATTTAATTTTAATCTTCAAATTAAATTTCATTATATGTAACAGAATATTTTAATGCATAACTCGATATTTCCTTACATTTTATTAAAAAACAGTTATGAACTAAGTATTGTAAGCTCTATTCTGAATTTTTATGAAATTTAAATAAGCTTATTTTATATCTGATATAATTATGCATTTGGTTTACGTTAACTGAAAATTGTGTTTTATATCATTTTCTACTTGGTTAGTGTTTTAAATTGTATAACAAAAAAACTAGTCTGTTTAGCTCAAAATGTTTCTTTCAGTCTATGAAAATTTATAATAAATTGAAAGTCAGATTTAAAAATATGTACTTATTTCAATTATACAAAATATTCAAAATTAATTAAACTGGTTTTAATGTCCTGATTTCATTTAAAAGAGCTCCCTAAAATAACTGACATTTTAGGTTTAGTTAATCCTCTAATTGGTTTTTAACTAATTATTTTCAGTGCAAGTAAAAAAATATTTTTAGTCAACTTTGCATCATTTTCAAGTTTGATATTAGGGATTTTAATTACTGTGAATGAAATGTAATTAAAATATAATTTTCACGTTAATTACACTTAATTGAAACACCAACTCCAAAAAAATATACCAGCTAATAGAATTTAAAATTAAAAAACGGCAACTGCGGATATCGAGTAATTTTTTTATTATTTTGACTAATAATCAGTAAATTTACTTACTGATTATTTATTGTAATTTCTTAAATATGATAAAATTTTGAAGATCCAAAATACCTCATTTAGTCTTTCTACTTGAGAAACTAAAGTATATCGCTACCATTTACGTTTCTCTCTTTTTCCTTTAAATCATACAGATACCTCATTTAACATATTTTTCATCAAGGTATTGTACTTACAATATTGATTCTTTATTATATCGTTTTGCAAAAAAATTTTTAGTACAGGAGTCTTAAGTTGTGAAAATTTCTTTACAGATACAAAGACTCAGTCAAGTTGTACTTAGAAATTTTCTGCGCCTATTGAAATTTAACCTTTTTAAGACCTTTAGTGAAAATACTTCTTATCTGTACAATTCTGTAAAAAACTAGTATGAACAAAATGCATCACATTATGAAGAAATGAATATTAACTAAGGAATTAATTTTTTAAATCTTGAGATAAAAGATTCATTTAAAAAATGATGTCGAACAATGCCAACTTTGATGATTTTGATATTGTGATGAACAGTATGAGCACTAAAGGAACCCACATTAAAATGTATAGTTATTTGGGTCAAGTCACTGGTTATTTTTGCAAAAACTTCTCGTAAAGAAAGGGATTTTTAAAAATTGGTACAAAATTAGTCCAATTATTTGAGAATAGTAAACAATTTTTTTATTTAAAAGAAACATAATTAAGGGAAATGACCTTAAACAATTGTTTGATTATTGTATTAGGATTTCTTTGTATTTGAAAATGTGATGTCTGTGATTCTATTTAACCAAATGTTTACAATTTATCTTTGTGTGCTTTTACTTTATAATAAATACTGGTGACAGTTTTCTTTTGTTATTCTACTAAAGTAATCAAGCAATATATGTGTATAGTGTAATTATGTAGATCGTTAATATTGAACGTTGCCTACTTTGGAAGCCATCTACTGAAAATGAATTTTAGATTTCATAATTAAATGTGCTTCTGAAGTCTGTTGATCTCTATTTGATTGCCAAACTAACTACAGTTAAGGAAACATCTAGATCAGTGATTTTCAGCCTTATTTGGTAATTATATGTTTTAAAAATAAATCTTAAGGCAACAGGATTATTCTAAATTAATGACAAATAATCTCAATAGATGGACAAGATCTCTAAAACGTATACATTGTTATGTAATGCAAGTTTTCTCTTAAGATGTTTATTTGTAGAAGGACTGAACTTTTCAGGAACAATGTCACTACAAAGTAAATTATACATAGATGTGGAACTATGTGAATCCCAGAAAAAAAAACATTTAAATTACTACAACATGAATAGAAAAGATTATCTGTCCATCATGAGTGTCAGTGAATAATACTTCCACTGTATAAAAAAAATTTCTTCCATTTTTGGCTTTGTTGCAAATTTTTGTCCGACTGAGACCACACGTTTCTATTTGTTACATATTTGAAAGCCATCAATGGATTATGATTTTTTACTTTCCCATTAGGAAAGTGTCCAGGAATCAATTTTTTTAGGTACCTCTTTAGTTTATAATTGATATGCCGATACATTAAACTTTGCTATCTGTTAAATTCTTGGAATTGTTTCATTATAGTGTATTAGAAATCCACCATGAAATTGTTTTTTTTTTTGAAAAACTATTTTCCATCTCACAACCAAGCTACTCTAAAACCTCCTTTTTTTAGTTATAGGTTTGAATTGTACTGAAAAATAGTTTTAAAATTCACTTTCAAACCTTAAAATGTGTCTAGTGAGTTTAGAATTATCCTGTATGTTTTACATATTTTATTCATGGGAAATTGTCAGATAGTATGCTTATTTTCAAACAGTTATTTTGCTTGAATTCTGAAAAGATTTGCATAGTTTCATAAAGAAATGTGTCTATCAATAAAAAATCTGTTTCAATATTTAAAATTTTTTATTGATCCTTCTTAAACAATGCTTTGACTTCCACTATACCATCCTCCCTTTATAATAAAATTAGAGGGTTTAATAATAATTTACATTTTAGCTCTTGAAATTTTTTCTTAAGCTTTAACATCAAAAGTTATTGGCACTGTGGAATAACTGCTTACCTAGTACTGTTTATAGCATTACTTACTTATGGTATAAATAAATTTGTTCAATTTGGTTGTAGCAAGGTCCATATATGTCAACACACCCAGTTTCTCTTGCATTTAAAATCCAGGTTTGTTCAGTAAACATTTCGGATATATTTTGTAGGTTACTTTTATGCATTATTGTATCTTTCAACTTAATAGGAATAAAAACTGTAGTACTTTTTAGTCTTAAAAGTTAATTGAAAATTGTAATTTCTTTCAGTTATTGATTGAGTGTCCATTATACAAGTTGAGAGTTTCCTAAACAAAATATCAAAAAGTATTTAACTTTAATTTGGTGATGCATTGTCTTCACTATATTACAAATATGGTTTTAGAACTTGATAAGTCTATTCTTACTTGGAAAAATTTGCATTTTAGAATAATTTGGACACAAAGCATCATTTTACTACGATAAGAATTAGAATTTTACTTGGATCCAATTTTTTTCTTTTTTCTTCAGGTATTGTCTTATTTTTTAAGTGACAAGACTTTCACGATTGACTTTATTGACTTGTTAATGGTCAATTGAACAGTAGAGTGAACAATCTTAATTACAGCATTTTGAAATCTTTATGAATAAGGGATACACAAAATTAAGTTAATTTTTTTAAATAAATTTTTAATTTTTCTAAACAGGGTACTTGCCAAAATATTACTTTAAAACATGAAGTTTAGTAGAATTGGAAGAAATGGTAATTTTGTATTTAAATAAAATAGTCCTAATTTATTTTTTGTGACCAATTTATGTTCATTTTGTGTCGCTGCCTGTTGAATGCATGAAATTTTCTTTACAATTCAAAATTTTTACTGTCTTACTTTTAAATTAGTATCAAAACAAAAATCATCAATTATAGAAAAAAAAATCATGTTTTAAAATAATATTTCCAGATACTACATTAAAGAAAACATAGCTTTAACAGTTTAAATGAAAAAGTTCAATTTCTTTTAATGATACTTGGTCTTAGACCAAGTATCATAGAAAATTGTAAAATAAATTACAAAACTAAACCTTTAATTTACCTAACATGGACATAATCAAGGTTTAGAAGTATATAACCTACAATTGTAATAATAATAAAATGTTGTAATAGCAATGTTAAACACTAATTTCCTTTGCTTATTACTTAAGCTAGTCGAGATGTGCATTAAAACTGCTTTCTAATTGCATATTCCTTAGAAAAAAATTTAAATAAAATAGTAAAATTATGGAAATATAAAGTGGACTTTTGTAATTTTTATAAATTGTAATTTGATGAATTGTGCCAATTGTTCTTTAGATAATGTTTAGATGTTGTATCATTTTATAATTGTGTTATCTTGTTTAAATCATGCTTTAAGACTAATATTTAAACCATCAACTGTGTGCTTAGTAATGCAAGATATTTCACTTCATATTAAAAGTGATATTTTTTGTACATTACTGTCTGTGTAACGTATTTCATCTTCAGTAAATCTTAAAAATATTTCGCTAATGTAAATTGCTCTAATATAATCCGAGCACAGATTTGGTGTTGGCTGTTGTTAGACTTAAAAATGAAATGCTAATTTCCTTCATATTCATTTCATATATATATGCATAAGTATATGTATATATAATCATACTATGATGAAAGATTATAAATAAAGCACCATTATTTTTAAAAAAGTCTGCGTAATTTTACTGTTTGATTGAAACAAAATTCAGTATTTCTATCTTTAAACTTCAAAGCATTCACTTATTTTATTTGAAAATTGATATAAAATATTTTAACAAATTATAATCGACACTTAATAATAGAATTTTTTCATATAGCAAGAGGCACGTTACTAGAATATTTAAATTTGTACTATTTGACGAGTGAAAACTTTTATTCAACTGCATTTTTTTTTAATGTTGTTTACTTTCAAAGTACAGATTAGGAACATGTTTATCCTCTTCAATCATTTTTAAGATAATAGAGAAATTCTTTTGCCTTGATTCCGAACAAATATACCAGAATAAAAATTGTTTGTACGCTCAACAACCTATTTTTGTGCTCAATAATGGCTATTCAGGCCGGGACCTACAGCTTAATGTGGATTCTGAACCACAACGAACATCCATGCCTAACCCAAGATTCGAACCAGGCATGTGAGGCCAGAGAGCTAACCCCACAGCCGTCAGATTGGTGAATAAAAATTTAAATTGTTAAAAAAAAGTATCCCTTATGTTTCAGGTCCTATTTAAAATTGTTAGCATTTTTACAGACGAGTCAAATACAGTCACTTTAAACTATTTAATAGGTACTTTTTCAACTTTGTTTTAAGTATTTCAATTACCACATCTGTGCCATAAAAGTTGTCCCTATCTCGAAAATGGAAAAAGTAGAAATTTCTTGTATTAATTATTCCTTTTCAATCCACCCAGAAAAACCACTAGATTAAGAAATCCAACTAATTGAAAACAAAGTATAAAGTAAGAGTCAAGAAATTATTTTATATATAGATTAAAAATATACATATATCAATCCTATTAGTTATGAAAAAATTCAACTGTCAAAGAAGCAATTTTTCAAAAACTTATAAAAACTATTAAGTTACAACAAGTCCAAAATGTTAATTTTCATTGCTTAGATAAGCTGTGGAATGGTTCAGCAAAATACTTTCACATAAATATAGATGATTATTATTATTTTTTTAAAAATTTTTTTTTATTATCTTGGGTAAAAGAACAAACAAAAACTAAATTACATAGTAAAGAAAATATAAAAATTACTCTTTGCAGATTTTAATTATTTAACCCCTTAAAAAAAATACAGTATTGTATAGAAAATTTGGTTTGTGACTAAACTTTTTGAAAAACTGTAACAGTAGTCCCTGCCTTGTTCAATATGGATACTTTCGTTCGTGGACAACCAGCTCATTTCAAATACAAGACTTCCAAATATAGCTAAATATCAAAGAAAATAAGGTTTCATGTTAAATTTATTGTCAGTCAGTTGAAAAAATTTCTTTACTTAGTTTTATTGCTAATTAACATTTAAACAAAACTTATATTCATGTCAACAAAAACTAGGGTATTGATATTTATTTTCAAAAATTGACATTGAGATAGACTAAACATTTTTCATCGTAGGATATATTAATAAGACAGTTGGCAAGTTTGGCGACAAATATAGTTATCAATTTCTAGATTTGGCTAAGAATGAGGAATTTTCATGACAGATAGCAGTACATAATCTTTTATAGGCTTATCACTACGTAAATGTAGGAGTTAAACCAAAAAAAAAGGAATTTTAAAATGACTTGTTTGGAAATAAAAAAAATACTTTGGCAACAGAAAATAAAATTGATACTAAATATGTTTGATATTGGTCACTTTACATTGTTTACACCAACCATTATCACAACAATCATTTATCATTGTAATGATGTTTAAAAGGAACCTTCCAGACCTTTTCACAAACCGGAATCTTTAAGACTCAAATGGCCATCTGCAGTAACTTACAAGTTTTGTTAAAATTACTAATTTGTTTCAGACTTATAGAAGGTACAATTTCTAGCACTAAGGACAGACAACATCGATATTTTTGCAGTCACTGTGTCAAATTAGGTCGATAAATGTAAAAAGGTTGATTTTTGGAAATTTTACTTTCTATTTTCTGATCAGCAGTAAGTATTAACTCTTGCATTTATGTTGATTTAAGTCTTGAAGTAATGGAACAAAAGTATAACAATTTCCAATTTTTATTAAACTTAAATTTTTATTTTAAGCTATATTTAAACTCGAGAACAATAAATAATTCCAATGTGGATCAACAATTATGATAAAATTAAATATGGTTGGGATAAAGTCAGTCACAACCCTAGACAGACCAGTTTAAACAATAATTGCTCATTTAGAACATAGTTGAGTTGATAACAATTCTACCAACCATAAAACAAAAACAACACATTATCATTTTAATAAATAAGAATTATCATGTTTTGTATTATGAGACAGTTCTAAGGAAATCCAAACTTTTTATCTTTAAAATAATTTCAACAGACTTATCAATACATGTGAGCATCTTATCACCACAGTTAAAATATCATTCAAAATAATCCTGACAAACTATTGAGCTTAATACAATGCAAATTTTAAATTATTGTAAAAAATAAATACTCATAATAGGAACTCCAATGTTAAACCTACAAAACATAATTTAGATGTGTAAATGCAAAGAACAAAATAATAACAATTTAATGGTACTAGGCAAAAACATGAATAATTAAATATAATTTATATACATATCAGTAATCTTTAACCTTGAAGTAAGAATTGCCTATGTAAAAATCAATTAAGTACATGGTTGAAGGATATGTTTGCAATGCCAGAACAACTAGTTATAGGAGTATTTTTATTGAGTTATAAGATTAGTGCAAATTATTTAGCATAGATGTGAAGCTTGAATTTTCTTTGGTTAGTTTTTAAAAAATAAATACATTAATGTTAGGTGTTCTTGTTCCAAGGTAGAAAAATATGGAACCATGAAATCTGGGTACAAAAAGAAGTTGTACCCAGATTTGTTATGGGGGGGGGGGGGGGGATATTAAAGCTTTCAACACAATTTCCACCAAGAATGACATGGAGATATTTTACAAAGGAGTATGTTAGAAGTTCAACAGGGTGGCCACAAAATTCAGGAAAAAAAGTTCCCCGATTTCCCCGACAGATTTCTAAAAAATTCCTTGATTTTAGGGCAAACTTTTTTTCAAATTTCCCCAATTTTCTTAGGTTTTCCAGATGTCTAGACACCCTGATCAAATAGAACATGTATGCTAAAGAGATAATATGCAATTTTTTAAAAATTGGTTTTGCTGGTAATGAGAAGTTTGAATTATTCCGTAACATTAAACTTCAAATGGCTTACCACTACAAATCTCCATGTAAATAGCGCCGAAATATGGATGAACGTGCCTTAAACAATACAAAATTTCCCTGATTTTCATGAAATTTTAGAGAGTTCCCTGACATTTCCCTAATTTTTTCCAGAATCAGTAAGCTCCCTGACATTTCCCCGATTTCCAGTTCTGTGGCCACTCTGTTCAACATTTTATAAAAGTCTGGAAGGATGAATCATTTAACAAAATGTCTCACCTTACACATATGCAGTTTTCTTTAGTATAAGAAAATAGATACCATCTAGTAAATGATCCCTTGTCAAAAAAATGCCCTGCTGCAAACATCGACTTTTTCCCAGTGTGGATGAGGAATCCAGCCACAACTTTAAAATCTTAAGATTTTTTTAAACCTTTGTAACTTTACTTATTTATTTATAAAAACACAATTTTTTTTAGTTAACAGTACTTCATTGTGTTTAAACTTGTGTGAGTTCAAAAAATTTATGTCATTAATTCTTCTTTACTCATTTCCTGGTACCTACACATTGCAGTTTGATGTGTAATACTTTCCATATCAAAATGATATAACTTCTATAAATAAAATAACCCACTTGCAGGTTTCTACAATAACTTGGACACTCTCTGTTAAGTTATTTGCCAAGAACATTCAAAGCTTAGGGGTTTATATTAAAAAATGATTCGTAGTTTTTAGGAAAGGATTACACACTTTAGCAGACAGTGGTGGCTGGTGCAGGGGGCAACTCACTTTTTGGGACCCTAGTCCCACTTATATATACTTGATAATGTTTTGGAATTTCTGTAAAATATTTTTAAAATGAAAGACAAATGAAAGCAGTTATTAACCTCACAATATTAACTATTGTGCGTAGAGCAATAGCTCTCTTGCCACAAACTCATGATAATGTCAATCAACAGCAACAATTTCAAAAAAAGCACACTCCGTTCATCCCTTCTCTTAAAGACTCCATCATAATGACCTTGAAGTCTATCAGTGGGGACGCAATCCTTGAAGGATAAACGACCCCTTTCTCGGAGACCTTGAAAAGAACAAAAATTGAAGCTTGTAACCAGGTCCTTCACTTCCTGTGTTTTTAAAGGGGACTGGGGGGGGGGGGGGGTCTTTCTCCTACAAAGGTATTAATTTACTGCAAGTTTATAAGGAATGGTCCACTTTTGAGTGTTGGGCAAAAGTAGTCGAGCTCAAGCTTGAACTGTCGAAAGAATTGTTGTCCACAGTGCAAGCGTACAAGAGAATGACAATGAATTAAATTGGGAGAGCCAGAGAAAATAGACAGAAAACTACAATTATACAAAAAGGGAAATAATTTTTCAACAAAAAACTCGGTAATTTAATTTAATTTTACCCCTTATATTTCAAATATGAGCGTAAGCTTTTCTTAATAAATAAATTTTTAAACAGAATCTCGATTTTTAAAAAATATTTAGAGACGCATTTTGTCCGGGTAATCCCAGGTCCCTTCGCATAAATGAGCTCAATTGATTTATGTATTTCATTATCTTAATTATTATATTTTTAATTCATTCGATTTTAGAGGTGATTAGGTAAATGAGTTATACAGCAAGTAAAATTAGGCTGTCCTTATCTCCCTCCTCCCATCCTATTTCCCCACCTAATTGCTGCTATATTAGACAACGGTCATCGTAGCAACCTCACTGACTTGACTGATGTCTGAATCCACTTTTGAATATGCAGACATAAGGCCCACTATACCTTCAGCAACTTTTTACTTTGGTATGGCAATAAAACTTCCTTTTATGGGTAGCAAAAAATAAGATTTTTTTTTTTGCAATTGAAACATTATTTTAATCTATATAAATGTGTTCTAAACACAGATTATTAGCTATCTTTAAATCATTCAGTTGCCTGAAATATCCATTTATAAGGACAACAATAAAAAAAAAATTGTGGTACATTCCACTAGTGACAAAAGAGCTCTGAATGAACAGTAAAGAACCAAAAATTTTAAAAAGTAAAAATATAAGATTGAAAATATTTTTCTTTTGAGTAATGAAATTTTGAATTGAAATATTAATGAATCAATATGCATTAATTTTATGTTTAAATTAATAATTTAAAATCCATACTTTATCTGAAAATCACATCACTTTTCTTCTCTTCATTTTTAAATTTTTGTAAGCCATGAGCCATAAAGTTCAAAAGTCATAGGACATGGGGTTAATTTTCATAATCCATTGGCTCAAACGAAATGCTGCAGTGTTGAATTTGTGTTATAATCATTTATTTTATTAAAACATATACTTTATTAAAATTTATTTGGACAATTTGTTTAAGAAGACTTGGTACCCTTCAAACTTTTTTTTTAAGTATTTAAAATTATAATTTTTACATACTTGGAAGTAATTACTAAATAAATGTAAAAATTAAATTTTATTAAAAAAAAAAATCAGTGTGCTCTAAATTGTCAAAATTTTAAAAAAAAATTCATCAAATTTAAAATTGTACCTCCTTTTTTATTTTTCAATACTTTTTCCTCATTTAAAAAAAAAAAAATGTTTCTAGTAATATAGTCCAACTTTTTAGGTATCGGATTTAGAATAAGTAAAATAGTTTTTGAGAAAAACGATAATTACTGAACCTATATGTAAAAAAGGGTATTTTTCAACATTAAAATTAAAAAAAAAAAAAAAAATTATTTTATTCAATAATCCATGCCTATTTTTTTAAAATAGGTATTAAGAATGACAAACAAAAAAAAGAATTTCAAGTCATTTCATTCATATTTGCTGAAGTTTTAGAATTTTGAGTAAGATGGGAATTTCTAAAATCACGAATTGAGAAAAAAAATTTGTTCGAAACATCTAAGGAGCTATTGCAGCAATGCTAAATCCGCCATAAAAATATAGTTTTTCTGCAATTGCAGTTATCGGTTCAGCTCAAAAACTTGCTAGAACAGGAAGGTTTGAAAGATTATAAAAACGCAAAAATTAGAAAATTTGTATTTCATTATTTTTTTTTAAAACAAGGGGTACCAAGTCTCCTTAACTGCTCTAATAGCTTTGTTTTATGTGAATTTGATAACATTTAATTGCATGAAACTCATGTAATTTGAAATTTGCATTCCCCCCCCACCCTAAAAAAAACCCCATGCTATTGTTAATTTGGGCCCCCTCACTTTTACTATTCACGAGCCGCCACTGCTGGCAGAGTATGTTTATAAATAAGATTCGTTTTCCGAGGGGGAAGGGAGAGATAATGGTTTCAAAAATAGGAACATAAAAATTGCATCTGAAAAATACTGTGATTACTGATAAGAAAGGATTTGACCCTTTGCAGGAATCTGTCTAAACATTTTGTCATGATTTTGCAAATTTTTTAGGAATGTGAAAAAAAATCTTTTTCCGAATAATTTGACAAAAACCTGAATTTTTTTAATTCACGAGATAAAAAGTATTAAGTCAATACGTTAAAAATTAAAACTATTGTCCATGGAAACATGCAATACTGACCGATACTTTCAAACTGTAGAATCTGAAGTAAAAAATCTTCAATTTTGATTTGTGTTAAAACATTAAATGTTATTCCTTATAATATATTCCAACAACTTGGTTTGATACATTCTTCACCGGTTAAACTATTCAGCTAATTCAATACAAATTTGTAAATATTTACTAATTATCAGAGAATAATTGCCCTTTTCAGACAAAACTTTAAACCTACCTATAGCAAAATTCTTATTAATTTATTAGATTTACGAGTTTTGTTCATTATTACTTTCAAAAATAACAAATCCAATAAATATAATACTTATATTTTAAAGATAACGATTTAATAAAAACCAATAGATTTTAAATCAATGCAAAAATATACTTCATTTATAAATCTTTAAAATTTTAAATCTGTATTTTTTAAATTTTACTTTGTTTTATATAATGCAATTTCACATAACCAAACACAGCACAAGCAGTTATACTGCATTCGATATAAAAGACACATCTCACAATATCTTCCCAAAACTTCTTATTTGGCAATGAAAGACAGATTTCTCACAATTTGGTTTTCAATTTCCTTAGAGGAAAAACTCTTCTACTGAAGACGTTGCCCACTGACAGTAAATAGACCTGTATAAAGAAAGATATTTTAAGGTCTTAAAAAGGATTAAATCTTTAAAACAAATTGCCAGGAAATTATAATAACTGTCGTAAATGAACTCAAACAATTAGATTATTTTTCACAAAACTACCATTATGTGAATTTTTTAATTTGATGTCGGAGGTTTATTGGTATCAATATTAAAATGTTGTTAAAAATTATGAACCAACTCAATTAATAGTTATCAAAAGGTAGCATGTGTCTAAATCCTAAAAAGATTATAGTAGAATATTACTAATAAAATTTTGATTCTTGTAAACATTTATAAAAAAAAAATTTTCTCCCTTCCCCTTCAGATAATACAAATCTACTTCTTACGAATATAAAATATTCTTGGCAAAGCTCTAGTAAGAGTTATGATTGCAAACCTGATATAAATAAAGTTTTTTTTTATATTTATTTTTAAAAGTAATGTTGTCGTTTGAAAAGGAGGGTAGTATATATAGAATAATTCCAACTGAAATTATACACATTTTGTTAGTAGGAGAGAGTTAATTACAGAAAGTATAATCCATGCCTGCATATGTGTGACAAGAGGAACTAATTAAATCAAGCAGACCGCTGAATGTTATTAACGTATAAATGCAATTCAAAAATATATTATAATAGAAAACCTTTTTGGAAATTAATACATCCAGATAGTTTTCAGCAGTAGAAATTGATTAAAAAAATTACTATTACACCAATCAAATTTAGTAAAATTACTTTAAGTTAACGTTCATTGTGCTGAAATTTCAATAAGGGATATGGTATACATCTTTGGATTCGTAAAGGGGAATTTACATTTACGTATTATGCAAAAGAAAGATAGGAGCATAAACAAAGTTTTTTATGTGGAAATTGGTTAAACTTAAACAACTCATTAACAGACTTATGTAACAAAATATTATGAATATAAATGAAGAAAATACGCGTAAATGCCCAGGAAACATGAAATTCCAAAAATAAGTTTAAATGTTTACATATTGAAATGCTGAGGCATAGTTGTCATATTGGGTACTTATACATTATCCCGTCAACCATTAGCGAGATAAAAAGTTTGCCATACGGATTCCCCAAGTCTGTCGAAGCGGTCAGTCTAGACACATGCCTAGTTTGTAGCTGAAGTATTTTACTGGACATCTGAAGAGGCCATATGGTTTGAACCTCTTGTAGCCAATGGTTGACGGGATGATACTCTAAAACCCCATATTACTTTAAAATAAATTATTAGAATGAAAATCACAAAACATGACAAACAACATTTTACAAACTGCAGATAGTAGACATAAACAAATACAGTTTGAGTGCAAAGGGACGTCAACAGATACATGAACAGCAAGTAGTAAAAATTTAAAAATATTAGTTTATGGTAAGGCTTGTACTATAGACAACAAGATGTAAATTCAGCTGTTTAGCAAAAAATTATGGTATGAGTATGATCTTCAGCCAAAAATGTTGAAGATATCATTCATAGTGCATTGATTTTATACAGAAATAAAATTTTTAAAAAAAATCCTCTACATTTTTAAAACTTCAAATATGTTTTAAAAACTATATTTAGTAACAATTTAACAGTTAGTTCCTGTCATTATAGACATCATTTGACTATTTCTTTGCCAAACAATATGCCTTTTTTTACATCCCTGTGTGTTCGCATTTCAAAACGTTCCTTTAAGCCTCAAGAGTACAAACTAGCTATACATGGATTTCAAAAGGAAAAATTGGAGAATATCAAACAATGCTGGTTCCCGTTAAAAAAGGAAAGATCTGCAACTAAAATCTCAGAAAATAATTATACATATTATCCAATTTAAATTCAATTTGATAATATAGCTCAAAATGGGTTCCAAACATACTTTAATACTAAACTTATTGATTTTTTTATTTATCACAGCTCAAATAACAAACATTTCTTCAAATCTTAAGTTTTTTTTTTATCTAGCTACTTTATAAAATATTTACATAACTACAGGTAACCCACCAAGATACAGTCAAACTGGATAGAAGGTACCCAATTCTGCTTTGCAGAATATAACTATAAAATTCAAAATATATTTATTACAAGTCTCTTGCTTTTTCAAATGTTAATTAAAATTTAAAGTATTAAAAAGTATTTTATACATAATGATAATTCACTCATATTCTTATTACTCATTAATACAAGTAACTTATATAATTACCATTCTCTTACTTATCATTCAATTTCACAAACTGCGATGACCTATAAATCACATATTTAAAGTATTATATTGCTCTTGGAAAATAATAGCACTCGATGCATGTATAAAAGGTACATGTTTCAACAACTAGTTGTAAAAGGCATATCAACATTAATTAAGGAAATTTATACACAAAGAGGCAACTGCAAGTTTTAGTACTTCATCAAACATCATTCTGAATTTTTTTTTTTATAGAATGTAGTGAAATAAAAGTAGTTAAAGAAGATACTAGTTTGCAGGGGAGGAAGGGGCCAAAACTGTTAAAAAAAACTTCAAATTAGTTGATTTAAAACCGATCAAAAAAGATGGCTTAACTTGCCACAGAAAAATTTCAAGAGCATTCATCCTTTATTAGGTAACCTACCCAGTGCTAGAAGTGTATGTAGGCGCAGGGTGACGTGTCCCCCCACTTTTTCAAGAAAATACCTGTGCGTCAGCTCAATGTTAAATCAATGAAATCCATCCTCCCACTTTTAAAAACACTCAATCCGTCTAAAAACTACTAAAGAAAAATAACATTAATCTTTAAATGTAACGCGAGAGAGCGATTTAAAGTTTTCAAATGTAAAAAAAAACAAAAAAACACTTTCTACCACTGAACCTACCAATCTATAATTTTTGATGATGAAAGGAACACCAATTTAATTCTTTTTTAACTAAATCCTTCTTCTTATATTACTGAGCCAGGTAGGCTAAGTAACACATTCATTTATGTCACTGATGTTAAAATATCACCTTGGTTCAGTTTTAAAATAATAATTTGGCAACAGGAAGGAATAAAATCGTTCTCTTCCTCATCGAAAATTAAGGAATGGTTGATTATCTCAGAAAAAGAGAAGTGCTTAATATTCAGTAAGTTATGTCATATTTGGCTATCAGTTTTTAGCTCAACTCATTAGAAATTCATTTTTAAACATTTCCCGGCAGACAATTATATTCTTAAAATATTAGAATTTCTTAACATTCTAAATCAAATATTCAGAATGATGTTAGATAAGATTCCAAAACTTGCAACTGCCTACCAGAATATTAAGTAATACATTATTCAGAAAAGCTAATGCAGGTTTATTTGTTGCATACTCAACTTATGCAATGAACATAAAATATTTTTAATAGTACCAAAGGAAGATTCAAATAAACATCTAAATAACAACTGGAGACATTCATAGCAACTAATACAAAACAACACAAGAAGTTCAAAAAAGGTAATAAATAATTGCTTTAAAAAAAATCAAACCATAAACATACACAAGACATAAAAATCACAGAGTAAATATACTTTGGGCGATGACGTCTCCAGTAATTATCGTCTGGGTTTCTGAACTCGTCATCTCCTTTTCTGCCTTTGATGGAAGGCTAAAGCTGTCAGTTGAACAAGCTTGATCTACTTTATCATTAACAAAGGCTTCAGAAGAAGCTGCACTTGTAGATGGCCGTTCAACGTCATTGGGCATCCCAGTTCTCTTACGAACTAAACTAATAATGTCTTCGGACAATGCCCTAATATCAGTCTGAAAAAGTAAAATAAGAGGAAATGATAAATTAGCTAAAATAAAATAGATAATTCACATAATTTCCTATAATTTTTTTTCTGTAAATGTAGAGTCAGGTGACAATAAAGAACAAACACCACAGCCTAAAGTGGTTGATTGGACGGTAAGAAAGATTAGTTATCCTATGGAAATTTATCTTGTCTAGGAAAAGTTATATCTTTGAAAGAAATTTTAAGAAACTACCTTGAATTAGTGTCTAACATATTCTCAACTTTGACAGAAAATTAAATCCTTTTAAATTAATATTTAAAGGAAAAATGTACTTTCAAAGTGAAATTAAACTTTGATTTTTAAAAGGGTTAGAATGCAAACACCCTATAGATTTATTTCAAATACCTTAACTTAACTTCAAAATAGTTACCTTAAAACTAAATGAAATCAGAAAATTTAATTTTTTAACAGCTCATATGTGTCTTGCACTATGTCTTTTTTATAGCCAACCTAAGTGAACATTATCACTTAGTCCCTAATAGTCAGTTACTTTTAAAACATCATATGCAAACTAAATGTTTTCGACAACAAAAACTCTTGATGTGTAAATAATTGTTTTTCTATCGAGCTAATGAATTAAATTCACACCAGATGAAGAGGAGGCCCAAGAATTCACAAAGGATACTTGGATATTTCCTCAAGAGGCATGATAAAAAAGGACGCCATCAAATTCGGTGAGCAGCATGCAAAGTCTTGTTTAGAGATACTTTTAAAATGACATAAATCTTATGGAAAAGGATGTTCGTTGAAAAGGAGGTTTGGCTAAACTACTAAACCTTTAAAAAAACTTAATCACTAACCTCTGAATCTGCAAAGTTTGAAATCATTTGGCTAATAGCTTCAGCAAGGCCTTCTTCTACAGATTCCACCAGCTGTTCCTCTTGCATAATTCTTTCAGTACCCAAGCAAGATGCTGCCTTTGTATCTTCGACCTTCACAGAAGGTACATTTGATTCCTCTTCTTCGTCATCACTGAAAGCAGCAACAGAAAGGAATTTCCGGGGCGGAGCAGTAACAGTTGGTTCAGATTCAGTAGCAATATTAAGTCCACTAATCCGAGAGGTTTCTTGAGAACAATAGTCAATCTCATTTTCATCAATACTAATGCACAAAAAGTTTTGGCTAATGTACTCCCTTGGAGTCATTTCTTTCACTTTAGGTTGTTTCCCTTTCCAAGCAACAGTGATCTTTTGCCAACAAGAACCTGCATCATCTATTATTTTGATGCAGTTGAATTTAATGGGATGCCCTGGTTGGATTATTTCCTTCATATCATCAAACTTATCAGCAACAGGGACTCCATTATAATACAAATCATTCCAAAGAACACATACAGACTTGTTTAAGAGATCATGTTCAATTTCAGCAAACTTACAGAATACCTTAACGACTTTACCTTCCAAGTCTCGAAAGTACTTAACATATGGACTACATTTTTCTTCTTTATCAGCAGCACCATCAGAGTTTGATAGTTCTTTCAACAAATTTTTCTGGTTCTCCCTTTCAAAATCTTCAGGTTCTTGGGATTCTCCCTTTGTATCAATGTCTTTAATATTTTGAACAGCATCACTAAATTCATCATCTGAATGAAAGATTTCTAAATCAGGAGATCTTGTAGGACTAGGACCACTTTCATTTGTATCATTCTCGAACTTACTATCCTTGTAGTCTTCTTTTAAATTTATAGCATTGCTTAGACTAGTTATTTCTTCAGTGGCAAGAGATACATCCTTGTTCTCTTCTCCAGGGAAAGGAGTGTCACCCCAATTTTTATATAAATCAGGATTTGGTTGCAAACACTTTCTCAAATCAAGCGACTCACAACTTGTGCTCAGTTTCAAAGATGATTCAAAATCAAGTGACTCACAGCTTATGCTTGGTTTCAAAGTTGCACGAGATGAAATGTTTGAGTCTACATCTTCCCTTCGTAACCTTGAACTGAGAAATTCTCTTGTATTCTGATTTGTGTAGCTGTCTTCAGATTCCAATGCGCCATCATCTGTGAGACTCGAGCGTGAATTCGCTTTCTTCATAGGTTTTGAATAGTATTTTGATCTCCTGTTTCTCCTTTTATGGTTAACAGAAGCTTGTGGTTTAAAGTCAGCCGAGACTGAAGACATAGTGTCATCCGACAAATCAAAATCTTTATCAACACTAGTATGTGACTTAGGATAAGATCTGGAGCTTTGATTTGAAACTTGCGATGAGGCAGGACTAGGTACAAATGTCCTCGATCTATTGTTTGGTGTTCTCGAACGTTGGTCATGTTTTGTCTGTCTAGAAAATTCTGGCGGGCGAACAACTCTTGATTTTAGGTCAGGAACAAAACCTTCATTTAAAGACACATTATCATCATCTGAAAACTCAGTGAAGTCGCCGATATGAGTTGGCAAAACAATATTAGGCTTAACACCTACCCAAGCTAGCAATGCTTTCCACCCAGGTGCAGACTTTATCTTGATTCCATCAAAATGCACATTATCTCCATCACTAAACTCCCAACACACATCATGAACTTTTTCACCATGTAAATAAAATGGACAAGAATCAGCATCAGCTAAATTAGTATCATTATTTCCAAATTTTATAACGACTCCATCCGAATGAGGATATATTTTACCAAGTACAGCCTCTAGAAGCTGTCGCTTTGGCTCAATATTTTTACCAGCATTCCTCTTTTGTTTGTTATCACTTTTTTGAGACAGGGAATCACATTCTGAAAGGCCTACACCAGAGGAATCCTCTGTCTTAAAGAGATTAGTTTTGCCCGCCTTTTTAATCCACACTTTAGATGCTTCCCATTTGACTTTAATATCTTGCTTTTTGCTACGGACAGCCTTAAACTCAACACTGTCACCAGGTGAAAAAACTTTGGCCAAATTCATAATGTTCTGTACATTACACACTTTAGATTTATGAAAGAAAATATTCTCATGACCATTATCATTTGTTATAAATCCAAACTGTTCAAAAACATTTTGCACTTTGCCACTACCTTCTATTGAGACTGGATCATATAGGCCATCTTTAGGAACTTTAGGATGAAAACCATTGGGCACAAGAACCTCATTTTCAACATTAGATGGTGTCCAAACTTTTGTAGCACGATATTTGGCTTCAAAGCTTGTGTTTGCTTTCTTCGCATTTAGACGAACCTTCTTTCCAGGTAACATATCAGCAATGTCGGTAAGAAGTCGACCATTTTCATCTCCAATTTTAAACTTACCATCAATCACACAAGCTGGTGTGAAATATACATTGGTTTTCACAGGATTTTTAATAGCAATGAAACCAAAGGTTGGAAGAACTTTAATTACAATCCCAGGTGCATCTATTATTTGTGTAGGAAATAGACTATCAGAGTCGTTTCTGTTAGAATTAGTAACAACTCTATCTTTTTGATTTTTTTTTTCAGTTGCTTCTTCAGAGGTCTTACGAAAAGATACAAAACCTTCAGAATCAACTATAAATAGTCCTTTATGTTTATTGAGAAACTTTCTTAAATCACTAGGGGATGCTCCTACAGTCTGTCTAACACTCATATTAAGCTGTGATAAGTGGCCAGTAAGGTGTTGAAATTTAACTAGACCACCTGCTTTTTCTATCTTTTCTTTTATGAACGCTGCATATACTACCTCGTTTTTATCCATATCAGGAAATTTGGATGCTATACTTGCAGCCATAGTGATGCACATTACATTGGAAGTTCAAGATTTATTATAATATAAAACACCTATGATAAAAAAAAAGCTCTATTTAGGAAAAATATACAATACCATTTCAGAATAAAATAATATTTCAGACTAAAATCTACCAAAAAGAAAAAACTGAATGTTCTTCAATGAATCTTCACTACTTTGGATTCTTAATAATTTTAACCAATAATTAACCAAATGGATAATAATTATAAAACTTATTAATAACTTTAACATTAAGAATCAAACTAACTTCTGCAAATTTTTAATTGCCTGAAATGACACAACCAAGAGGCTAACAAGTCTGTTAAAATTAAATTTCAAACTGTCAAGAATTGAGAAACCCATAAAAAAAAAAAAAAAAAAAAAACATAAAACCAGATTAATCTGCAGTTCTTTTTTATCTAAAAAACAAAGATTGTTAAATAAATCACTTTGCAAATAAATCACTTGGCATTTCAAAGTAACTATGCACAACATTTATAGTAGAAGTAAACTCAATGAAGATTAAGTAAAATAAATGATCACATAGTGAGGATAACAAAAGGTTTAAGTTCACAATTTTGGATTTTGGTTCATATTTACAAGCAACAAGTTCCCATTTGCGACTCAAGAGCAATCAGCCTGCTAGTAAGAACCTTGGTTCATTAGAAGAAAAGAAATTATATTTTGATGTAATTGCTAAAAATAGTTAAAAAAATGTATTTGGATACAAATATTTAGGATATATTTTAAAGTACATCTTAAATATTTCTATCCAAATAGATTGTTAAGATTCGTAACTAACAAACGACTCAAAACAAACTAACATTTACACAGCATAGCCAACATTGGTTGTTTTTTAAATGAGACAATAGCCAATCAATAAATGAAGAAAAATGAATTTCTTGTTTTTATGAAATTTTTTATTATTGTATTTTAAAGTATGAATGAAAAAAAAATAATAATAATTAAATTTTTAAAAAATTCACTGCTAAATCCTCAATTTTTCTAAAATTGAGAGATTTCCCAGTTGCTAGACACACTGAAAATACTTTTAAAATTTAACAAGGTCTTCACCTTCAATACAAACAATTGTTTACAAAGATTAACTTGAATTGGCATTATCAAAATGCCTTTAAAAAATTAGTAGACATGACAGTGATTAAGACAAAAGATTGTACAATGAATGTTGGACTGTCTGTTGGGAATTAGTTTTATATTGCAAATGTTATATGTAAAATTTTAAGTTAGACAACCATCCTTTTAAAATTCCTTACTCTCAATAACCCACACTTTATGGTGATTCAGCTTTATCAGCATGGTTTTTATGTTGTTTTACATAAAAAAAATACAGCCAATGAAGAAATAAATTAAAACAATAAATTTGAATTGTAGATACTTTTATAGTTCAGAACCAAAAACATGTGAATAAGGCCTATTTTTTTAAAAAAACAGAGTTTTTAAAACATTTTTATATTTTAAATACAAATCTACTTCTAATTAAAGGTAAGCATGGTTTGTGACATTTTTATATTTCAAGTTAATATTGTAAATAAACTTATTGGTAAAAAAAAATGTTTTGAAACTTAGTACAAGTATTTAAGATTGCTAAAGTAAATTTCTAGATTACAGTATAAAACTAAGTTCAATTCTTGAAAATTGGCATTAAAACACACACAACATATAGAGAGGGACAATGCACTACAGTACTATGTTGAAGACTGATACTCAAATTACCAAAAATCATTTCAACCAATCACAATTCATAAATCATAGTACACAAAATCTGGACATTATGGTTTAACAACTTAAGAGATTAAGCTGTGGGTGCTTTTTTAATAAAATGCTAAAAAAAAAATTTTAAAAGTTAAAATAGAAAATGTGATTTAGCTCTTTTACTAAAACATTTAGCCACAAAATTTGCAAAATTAAAATTTTTTGTTAGCCTAAGATTAGTCACCTAAAAGGATAAGCAAGCTAAAGATTGAAAAGATATTTTTCAATTGATGTTCAGTATAATATAGCTTAAAATTTATAGTTAAATAGTAAAAAGTTTCTTAATTATTTTCTATAAAACATCAAGAATTATGAAACTCATAGCAATTTTAGCATTTAGCTATAAAGGATTATTTTTTTTTGCTAAAATTTTTTGTGCCAACCAGGGTTGGCACGGTTTAAAGCAATTGGTTTAAACCAAATGGTTTTTTTTCTCAAAAAAACTCATTGTTTTTATAAAGAATAATATAAAATTGTATTTTTATTTATTTATTTGCAGTAAGATTTTTCAAATTATTTGATGTTGTAAATAACTTCTAATTTTAACCAAGTTTTCCATTTCAAAAGGAAAATATTGAAAATGTAACAGTTATAGAATGATGGTAAATACAAGAAAATTATGTAAAAAAGTTTAATGCTGATGTATTGAAGGAAGTTTAAGTATATTTCTTACTGCAAAAACAACTACAACAAATGTTGAAAAAAATTTCTCTTTTTTTAAAGTAGTACAATTGTTGCGTAACAGACAGATTTTAGAAAAAGCAGCAAAACTTTCTTATTTGTTCAAAATCTTCAATACAAAATTTGCTTTAAATGGAATACAGAAATAAGAATTTAGTTTTATTGCATTTTAAATTTGTTTCTAAAATAAAGGTTTTGTGCTTTAACAACTTATTTCTAAATCTTAAAAATATCATTTTGAACAATTTATCACCATTACTGATGAATATAAGAGCAATATTCCATGTATTATTTATTGAATGTCCACATAAGTAACAACAATTGTTAATTTGCTTAGTTGAAATAATTTTCAAAAGGAATACTAATTGTTATTTGAATATTAATTATTCTAGTTAATGTCAAATTTATTTATAAATATGTATCCAAGTAGGAAGGATTTTTTTCTTCAAAAAAGCCCAGTTTATTTTTTATTTTTTTTAAACCTGATTTTTTTTCCAACCCTGACATCAACAGTTCCAACTGTCACCAAAATCCGACTATACCATATACTAGGAATTAATTGACAGCTTTATTTTAATATTGTGAAGATTTCTCAAGAAAATTTTAAAATCCGTGTTCAGACAATCCATGACTTGGAATTCAGCCACCAATCAGCAAGTAGAATTTTAAGATGAATTGTTTCACTTGGTAAATTGCAGATAGGAAAAAATTCAAATGATGAAAATTTTTGCTTGCCAAAGGCTAAATATTGACAAAATGAATAAATTACATACTATTGTTTACGTTAACTCCTAAAAATGTGAAAGAAGTATCCCAAACAAAGAAGTATTTTGCAATTAAACTAAATTTTACACACTAATACGCTGCTGAATGTAATTTATTGATGCCTCAAAGTGAAAGTAATATATAGTACGACACAAACTTTCTTAGAAAAATCCAATCCTTAAATACACGGCTTGAAGTGTTAAAAATTATATATAAGATAGGAGAATCGATCCTCTTCCACGCATACATTTCAAAAACTAAACTTAAACAATAATATTAAAAAAAAATAATAACACCCCGCCGTTAGCAGTTTCTGAGGGAAGTTATTTCGGACAACGACAAAATCTCAACAATGAGAGGAACAAATAGGATTAGAATCATTAAAAAAGAGAAAATACATACATTTGACCCGCATGTTTAGAAAATTAAATAATTTCAAAATTTGAAAACAAATGCATATTTGTAAAGTACGTTTCTATTTATCATCTCAATTTGTGCTCGTTTCGTTCGTTTTTGCTTGAGTTTTGGTTCGCAGTTTTTATATTGCCATACCAAAAGTACTTTGGAAAGTAACTTATGAAGATTAGTTATTTACGTCTTAATTAACTGCTACTTTTTAAGAAAACATAATATGCATTTTGATTTGCTAAATAATATGAAAAGTTGAATTTTATTCGTAATTCATATTCTGATTGGTTATAAACAGTGCTGTCATACAATGAACCCTACTCAAAATAACTTTTTGAATTATATGGTTGGTTGAACTCCCGGCTGGGAAAAGAAAGGAAGAACTTTGTGAACTAGCACCTGCCTCCGCGTACATAAGTGAGAGAACCACCTCTCTGGAACAGGATGAAGTAAAAAAAAAGAACTAATAAAAAAAAAGGGGGGGGGGGGAATTAAATCATTTCGGTGCAGAAGGAATTTTGTGAAGTTGCCATTTCAATGCTTTCTCCTGGTGAGGACGTGGACACACACGTTGAGCTAAGCTGCAACCTGGAATTCAATTTTGAATTATATAATTGATTATATAAACATGAATCAGGAAAATGTCGCAACTCGCCTAAAATTCCAAAGTAACAGTTTTCGCCTTGATGGGACTGGCTGGCTTAGTGGATAGAGTATCGAGTTCATGATCTGAGAATTGTGGTTTCGGTCCTCAACGGGCGCCAAAGATCGGTGTGTACAGAATGGGGGCTGATGCACATTGAATCTGTCGTGGCCTCAATGTTCTCTCGTTGGTGTGGTGGGAACGGAGAGAGAGGTGGTTAACACAAGATTTCGATCACGTATTCTTATATGCTCAAAAGGACATGACGTAACATGGCTGTGTCTTTATAAGTGGCAGAAATAGACAGTCGAAACTTCCAAACCAAACTTTGGGACAAACCAAGGAGGTTAGAAGAGAAGGAGGTGTGAGCAAGCTGGAAAACCATTCGAAACCGGTTGTACCTATGAAGCAGGTTTATCGCCGTTTTCGCCAAGCAACTATTAAGCCCTTTTCGACGCCAAACTCCAAACTGCGCCAAGCTTAGTTGATTTTCTCTACCAGCGGTTCCTACCCCACGGACCGCGATTAGCGTGGTACTGGGCCGTGGACGCTGGTACAGAATAATAACTTCGATAGTGAATAATGCGTGAATTAAACAGCATGGCTAAGTTTTAATCTAGATATTGACTCTCTCATGGACGGGGGATAAACAATGTCAAAAATTTCGATGATTTTTTTTTAAACTTTGGTCACTTGTTTTTTAGTTTTCTAATTGTTGTAACAGCCAAGTGCAATAAAGTTCCTCACTTTATAAAAAAATATAATTTAATTTTTCGTGTACAGTATATTTTTTTCATAATATAGATAGTTGATCCGAACAACTAAAAAGGTTAGAAACCGCTGTTTAATACAATATCATTTTTCTCTTTGTCAAAGAGAACTTCTTCTGTCTCCCCCCCCCCCCCTTCTCCCAATTTGTTTGGGAAGTTGTTTTGGGGGAAAATCTGTGTTGAGTTAGTATTATTTTTGTAGCTTTTATTATTCTAAAACAATTATAAAATGGGCTTGTTTACTGTTTAACATTGCTTTATAAGCAGTGGCATTATTGACTTGACCCCAATGCGTAAAGGGGGGTGATGTCTGCTCAGGGGACCATAACGGATGATACTTTTGTATCGATAAACAAAATTCTTCTTAAAATCATTAAATTTTTTTTTCTGAGAATAGCGATTTGACCATACAAGTATAATATACGAGAAGGTTGAAAAACAAATAATAAGATGTAATATGCAGGTGCAAATTTGGAAATTATGGTAAGTCACAATATGTTTCAACTTATATCAAATGATTGTATTTCATTCGTTCTGACAGTTACTTACAAATTATTACCTTTTTTAAAAAATTGTTTATATAAATTTCGATTTTGTGTGTGTGTGACCTACAAATCTGCGAATGGCTAATTAACCCTCTTACCGTCATCCAATCAGGCTGACCAACCTGATGGCGGTGTGGTTAGCGCTCTGGCCACGCATGCCAAAGGCCGGGTTTGAATCCGGGTTTTGCCATGAATGTTCGTTGTGGTTCAGAATCCACGTCAAGCTGTAAATCCTGGCCTGATTAGCCGTTATTGTGCATAAAAATAGGTCGTTGAGCGAACCAACCAACCAATCGGGTGAAATTGGTCACATAGATTCGTTATCGATGACAATGCATTGTATCAAGTTTTGGGGGCTGTCACAGACACTCAAAAAGATCGCTTTAACACAGGCTTCTATTATCGTTTCTGAATGCTAATAAATCCACTTACCGTCATCCAATCGCGCTGAAATTTGATAGACAGATTCATTGTCGCTAAGAATGTATTATATCAAGTTTTGGGGACTGACACTATTATAAAAGAATGCTTTTACACAAGCTACTATCGTCGCTTCGGATGACATCACACTTCATCCAATTGGACTGAAACTTGCCAGATAGACTGGCTGTGGATGAAAATGTATTCAAGCAAGTTTTGAAACTAGTAAATATTTCGGAATAGATGTTGTTTTTCCCCTTAGTGATCAAACATTATCAAAACTTGATCTGAGTTCAGTGACTTAACACATAAAACATATATATAAAGGATTTGTATTAGAAACTTTGTTTTTATGAGTTATAATAGTAAAAAGACTTCTTGAATTTAAGATGTTAATGAGATAAATAATTAAATCATCGAACAGTTTTCTTTCTGTACTTCAGATATTTACCCTTTAATAAGTTTACATTATTAAATAACTCAAGGTGGTTCCTCTAATCTGGCGCCGTAATTTCTCTGTAGTTTGTAAAAGTTTAGATAAATCTGTTAATTTTTAATTCTGAGTTTTATTATGTAGGTTTATATAATAATGTCAATATAAACTGATGATAATAATTATTGTTAACCGTTTCAGTACTTTTTAAAAGCTTTTTTTTTTTATTTGCGTTGAAGAATTTTCTCTTCTAATTGGTAAATAAATAAAAATTATAATATTTTTTAGTTATTATTTAGTACAGTGCATTATATTTTAAAGGATAGTGTTATGCATGAAAAAAGTTATTCATTACTGAACTGAGAATTTTATTATGAGTCTAATTTATGAATAGAAGAAATTTTATAACAAAAGATACCTGAACATTGGAAAAAGTTTAAAGTGGCATCCGACAATGCGGCACAAATGTGACAGATCTTGCAGTAAAGAAATTGGCAGGATTTTGTTTTTCATTACTCTTCTTTTATCAATTTTTTCTTACAATATACGACTTTAATATTGATTTCTGGCGAATTACAGTATTGAAATTATTCTTAATTAATTACTGAATTCAAACAAAATTCTCACAAAAGTATTTCAATCACGCAAAATATTCCAAAAACACATCAGAGCTTCATAAGTAATAATATAAATTAAACCAAAGCAACGTAGATATCTGATGACCCATGATATTACAATAATAATGTTTTGTAAAACTATTATAACAAAATTCGAATCGAAAAAGAGCATCCAAAGTTTTCAATAGAAAGCCAAGTTTTTTCCATTATTCCTTTTCTTTTCAAACATAAAGTTCGAAATCCAAATACCTTAAGAACTAAGAAAAGAAGCCGCCTTGTTCATCGACAAGTCGTAAAACTTCTGCTTAGAAATCCCAATAGCAGGGGGCTTTTCTCTGTCCCTATTCTTCCCTCAGGCCACGGAGTGATAATGGACTTGTTTTCGGACCCTTGTACCCATCGTCCGTTACAAATTAACAAAGAGGGGCGGTTGTCACCCGCCACCAGGGGGGGGGGGGGAACCGGCTCTCGCATCTCGTTTCAGGCCCACCCACAGTGGACCCTCAATTGCCCTTTACAAATTAGCACCGAGAAGTCTTCAAAAGTAAGCCATTGTAAAAGCTACGATTCAGATTTCAGCGGACATTAGGAATTTGACGCACGGAAAACGAAATAATCAATCGAAGTAAACAACCAAAAACTTTAATTAATATTTTTTAATTAATTTTTTAAGCTTTTTTTATAAAGTGATTTTAAATAAGCGTAGAGCTCTGAAATTTTCGACATTAGTAGATCTTGACTTTTAATTTTGATTTTCTTAAACAAAATGTTAACATTTAAATTTTTTTTATTTAAATTTTTTTAAAGCTTTTCTTTATAAAGTGACTTCAAATAAGCGTAGGGTACGAGTTTCAGTGAGCGAAGTGAACATATGCTTGCGCAATAAAATTAACCTTCCAGCGAGCAAAGCAAGCCTGTGAGGGCGTAGCAAAGAATTTTTCAGCGAGCGAAGAGAGTTGTATTTGCGTAGCAACTAACCTTTGAACGAGTGAAGCGAGCCAGTGCTTATGTGTCAATAAACTTTTTAGCCAGTGAAGCGAGCTGCTTTTATGTTACAATTAAACTTCCAGCAGGCGAAGCGAGCTTGGATTTGCGTGGCAATGAACCTTTTTTCGAGTAAAGCCCCAAAAGCTGAGACGAGACCTATACACCAATGATGGATATCCGCAACGAGGAACCATGCAGCTAGTGTAAAATATTTCCAATAGATTACGAAACGATTACATTACATAGTGTGCAAAGGTAAAGAAAATATTGGTATCCATTTTTTTTAAATATTGGTTGGTTGTATTCAGATTATCTGGCGCCGTCAGCAACACGAGGGCTATAAAATGCGCCGAAACATTCGTCATTAGACAAACCAACATACATTTACAAACACCCATGCCAACACGAGACTCGAACCCGCAACCTCGTGGTCTAGAAGCTAGCACGCTAACCACTATACCGTTTGGTCGGCTTTAAAATATTGAATCCACTTTTTAAATTTTCATCCACAACGAGTCCATCTGCCAAGTCTCAGTTCAATTAGATGACGGCAAGTGGGTTAATTAGCCCTTTGAATATCTTTACTCGGTAACTTTAATAGTAGAAGATTTCAGTCATTAAATATTGCTAAAATTTAACATGTTTGAATTAAGGTTTGTATCTGGATAATAGAACGTGAGTAAAGGCTACTGATAATTCTAACGTAAGGCAATAGAAACGCATGTAAAAACTGCCGTTGTGTGACAGTCCCAAAACTTAATAGAAAGCATTCTCATAGACAACGAGTGCGTCCGCTTAGTTTAAATGTTTAATCTCATGATAGGAAAAGGGTTTATAAGTAAACCAAAGCGTCAATAAAAAGCATACGTAAAAGTGGCCTTTTAGTGGTAGTGAGTCGCCTAAAAATTTGATGGAATGCATTGTCATCCAAATCGAATCCATCTGCCAAGTTTCAGCTTGATGGGTGGATGGCAAGTGGGCTAATTAGTCCAATAGTAGCGTGTGCAAAAGCAGTCTTTTAGTGATAGTAATAGCCCCCAAAACTTAACTGAGTGCATTGTCATCAACATCGAATCAATCTGATAAGTTTTTTCTCGATTGGATGACGGCAAATGTGTAATTAGCCCTCCATCGATTTGCACGTATCATACAAAATCGAAGTTAGTGAGAGGGATTTAAAAACCTCTGAATATTGCTTAATTATTAGCTGTGAAGAGTAATACGCATACCATTTGATAGTTCAGGTCTTGAACTATAGCCTACAACCGCAGAAATTGCTTTTTTAGAAACTATATTAAAAATTTGGCAGAATTTCAAACCCTACCCACGTTTTTTCCCGTAGAAGAGCGTACTAAAAAGTCGGTTTGTATAGGCTTAGTTCAAGTGAGAGTAGGGTTGCCAAAGTCTGCTTTTTCGCGCCAAGCTTGCTCGGACCTCCTCTCGTTCTTCTAACCTCCTTGGGACAAACCAAGGAGGTTAGAAGAGAAGGAGGTGTGAGCAAGCTGGAAAACCATTCGAAACCGGTTGTACCTATGAAGCAGGTTTATCGCCGTTTTCGCCAAGCAACTAAGCCCTTTTCGGCGCCAAACTCCCAACTGCGCCAAGCTTAGTTGATTTTCTCTACCAGCGGTTCCTACCCCACGGACCGCGATTAGCGTGGTACTGGGCCGTGGACGCTGGTAGAGAATAATAACTTCGATAGTGAATAATGCGTGAATTAAACAGCATGGCTAAGTTTTAATCTAGATATTGACTCTCTCATGGACGGGGGATAAACAATGTCAAAAATTTCGATGATTTTTTTTTAAACTTTGGTCACTTGTTTTTTAGTTTTCTAATTGTTGTAACAGCCAAGTGCAATAAAGTTCCTCACTTTATAAAAAAATATAATTTAATTTTTCGTGTACAGTATATTTTTTTCATAATATAGATAGTTGATCCGAACAACTAAAAAGGTTAGAAACCGCTGTTTTATACAATATCATTTTTCTCTTTGTCAAAGAGAACTTCTTCTGTCTCCCCCCCCCCCCCTCCTTCTCCCAATTTGTTTGGGAAGTTGTTTTGGGGGAGAATCTGTGTTGAGTTAGTATTATTTTTGTAGCTTTTATTATTCTAAAACAATTATAAAATGGGCTTGTTTACTGTTTAACATTGCTTTATAAGCAGTGGCATTATTGACTTGACCCCAATGCGTAAAGGGGGGTGATGTCTGCTCAGGGGACCATAACGGATGATACTTTTGTATCGATAAACAAAATTCTTCTAAAAATCATTAAATTTTTTTTTCTGAGAATAGCGATTTGACCATACAAGTATAATATACGAGAAGGTTGAAAAACAAATAATAAGATGTAATATGCAGGTGCAAATTTGGAAATTATGGTAAGTCACAATATGTTTCAACTTATATCAAATGATTGTATTTCATTCGTTCTGACAGTTACTTACAAATTATTACCTTTTTAAAAAAATTGTTTATATAAATTTCGATTTTGTGTGTGTGTGACCTACAAATCTGCGAATGGCTAATTAACCCTCTTACCGTCATCCAATCAGGCTGACCAACCTGATGGCGGTGTGGTTAGCGCTCTGGCCACGCATGCCAAAGGCCGGGTTTGAATCCGGGTTTTGCCATGGATGTTCGTTGTGGTTCAGAATCCACGTCAAGCTGTAAATCCTGGCCTGATTAGCCGTTATTGTGCATAAAAATAGGTCGTTGAGCGAACCAACCAACCAATCGGGTGAAATTGGTCACATAGATTCGTTATCGATGACAATGCATTGTATCAAGTTTTGGGGGCTGTCACAGACACTCAAAAAGATCGCTTTAACACAGGCTTCTATTATCGTTTCTGAATGCTAATAAATCCACTTACCGTCATCCAATTGCGCTGAAATTTGATAGACAGATTCATTGTCGCTAAGAATGTATTATATCAAGTTTTGGGGACTGACACTATTATAAAAGAATGCTTTTACACAAGCTACTATCGTCGCTTCGGATGACATCACACTTCATCCAATTGGACTGAAACTTGCCAGATAGACTGGCTGTGGAGGAAAATGTATTCAAGCAAGTTTTGAAACTAGTAAATATTTCGGAATAGATGTTGTTTTTCCCCTTAGTGATCAAACATTATCAAAACTTGATCTGAGTTCAGTGACTTAACACATAAAACATATATATAAAGGATTTATATTAGAAACTTTGTTTTTATGAGTTATAATAGTAAAAAGACTTCTTGAATTTAAGATGTTAATGAGATAAATAATTAAATCATCGAACAGTTTTCTTTCTGTACTTCAGATATTTACCCTTTAATAAGTTTACATTATTAAATAACTCAAGGTGGTTCTTCTAATCTGGCTTCGTAATTTCTGTCTAGTTTGTAAAAGTTTAGATAAATCTGTTAATTTTTAATTCTGAGTTTTATTTTGTAGGTTTATATAATAATGTCAATATAAACTTATGATAATAATTATTGTTAACCGTTTCAGTGCTTTTTGAAAGCTTTTTTTTTATTTGCGTTGAAGAATTTTCTCTTCTAATTGGTAAATAAATAAAAATTATAATATTTTTTAGTTATTATTTAGTACAGTGCATTATATTTTAAAGGATAGTGTTATGTATGAAAAAAGTTATTCATTACTGAACTGAGAATTTTATTATGAGTCTAATTTATGAATAGAAGAAAATTTATAACAAAAGATACATGAACATTGGAAAAAGTTTAAAGTGGCATCCGACAATGCCGCAACAAATGTGACAGATCTTGCAGTAAAGAAATTGGCAGGATTTTTTTTTTTTTTTCATTGCTCTTCTTTTATCAATTTTTTTCTTACAATATACGAGTTTAAAATTGATTTCTGACGAATTACAGTATTGAAATTATTCTTAATTATTTACTGAATTAAATAAAAAATGCTCACAAAAGTGTTTCAATCACGCAAAATATTCCAAAAACACATCAGAGCTTCATTAGTAATAATATAAATTAAACCAAAGCAACGTAGAGAATATCTGATTACCCATGATATTACAATAATCATGTTTTGTAAAACTATTTTAGTACATTTCGAATCGAAAAAGAGCATCCAAAGTTTTCAATAGAATCACATTTTTGTCCATTATTCCTTTTCTTTTCAAACAAAGTTCGAAATCCAAATACCTGAAGAACTAAAAAAAGAAGCCGCCTTGTTCATCGACAAGTCGTAAAACTTCTGCGTACAAATCACAATAGCAGGGGGCTTTTCTCTGTTCCTATTCCTCCCTCAGGCCACGGAGTGATAATGGACTTGCTTTCGGACCCTTTTGTACCCTACTATACCCATCGTCCGTTACAAATTATCAAAGAGGGGCGACGCTGTTGTCACCCGCCACTAAGGGGGAAAAACCTGCTCTCGCATCTCATTTCATGCCCACCCACGGAGTTGACAGCGGACTCTCAATTGCCCTTTACAAATTAGCACCGAGAAGTCTTCAAAAGTATGTCATTGTAAAAGCTAAGGTTTAGATTTCAGCGGACATTCAGAATTTGACGCACGGAAAACGAAATAATCAATCGAATTAAACAACCAAAAACTTTAATTAATATTTTTTAATTATTTTTTTAAGCTTTTTTTATAAAGTGATTTTAAATAAGGGTAGAGCTCTGAAATTTTCGACATTAGTAGATCTTGCCTTCTAATTTTGATTTTCTTAAACAAAATGCTAACATTTTAATTTAATTTTTTTTTTTTGAAATTTTTTTAAGTTTTTCTTTATAAAGTGACTTCAAATAAGCGTAGAATACGAGTTTCAGTGAGCGAAGTTAACATATGCTTGCGCAATAATTAACCTTCCAGTGAACAAAACAAGCCTGTGCGGGCGTAGCAAAGAATTTTTCAGCGAGCGAAGGGAGCTTGTATTTGCGTAGCAACTAACCTTTGAACGAGTGAAGCGAGCCAGTTCTTATGTGTCAATAAACTTTTCAGCCAGTGAAGCGAGCTGTTTTTATATTACAATTAAACTTCCAACAGGCGAAGCGAGCTTGGTTTTGCGTGGCAATGAACCTGTCGTGAGGCTAGTTAGTGTATGAAATTATAAATATTAAATAAGCAATACATGTTGCACGTTACTTAATGAAGTCTATTATTTAAGGAAAAACTTTACAGGCATTTTACGTTAAGCAGTAACACAGCGAGGATTCATTAGCACGCTAATAAAAAGAAGCAAGTAAAAAAGGTGGATTGTTCGAATCCAAAGTAGTATTAATCCAACCCCACCGTAGTATAAGTTATTATTACGACTTTGCATAATGTCTGTTCATCATGACGTCATGTCCACTGCACACTCCCTCCCCAGTGTCAAACGTATGACACGAGATGTCTTGGGAAGTGCACTAGTCTACCTGATCGAGTTGTCACAGGCTTGCTCAATAGGACCCTGGAGCTTTCTCGATCACTTGAGGCTGAAGTATTGTGCGTTGCTGGTGCATTGGCCGTGGCTGGAGCACTGGGCGTTGCTGGCGCATTGACCGTGGCCGGAGCACTGGGTGTTGCTGGCGCATTGAGCATGGCTGGAGCACTGGGTGTTGCAGGGTTCACCGCGTCAGACTCTTGTGAAAAAAATGCTGGTTTCAGCCTGTCTAAGGATATGGTTCGCCTGCTACCCTTGATGTTGATGTCAAACGTCTTATTCGACCTTTGCAGGACCTTGTACGGTCCATTGTAGGGGGCCTGCAGAGGTCCTCGGACAAAGTCCTGGCGAACGAAGACGTGTGTGCAGTCTTTCAAGTGTGGATGGACGAAGACTGATCTCCTTCCATGGCTTGATGTTGGCACCGGTCTGATCTGTGCAAAATGGTTCCTTAGATCCTCCATTACCTGTTTGGGGTCAGTTTCTGTTGGTGTTGGGTCGAAGAACTCTCCCGGCAGGCGCAGCGTCGTTCCGTAGACCAGCTCTGCTGTTGATGCTTGTAAGTCAACCTTCAGCGCTGTCCGGAATCCCAGGAGTATGGTTGGCAATGCCGATGACCAGTTAGGAGTATCGTAGGCTTTTATGGCTGCCTTCAGGGGTCGGTGCAACTGCTCGATGAGTCCGTTAGCTTGGGGGTGGTACGGTGAAGACCGGATTCGCTGGATACCAAGTAGGTTAGTGAGGCTCTGGAAAAGTCGACTTTCGAACTGCCGGCCCTGATCAGTGGTTATGCGAGAAGGTACTCCGAATCTGGATATCCATGTGCTGAAAAAAGCAATAGCGTCAGTCTCTGCTGTGATGTCAGCTACAGGGACAGCTTCCGGCCAGCGTGTAAATCTGTCGATCATGGTCAAGCAATAAGATTTTCCATTTGATGGGGGCAAGGGCCCAACCAAATCCAAGTGGACATGGCCAAATCTATCCGCCTGGCCAGGGAATTTGCCTAACGGGGTTCTGGTGTGTTTCGTGACCTTACATTTTTGGCAAGCTATGCATGTTCTTGCCCATTGATTGCAATCGGAATTAATTGAAGGCCAAGTGAAACGAGAACGTACCAATTTTGATGTTGCTTTTATTCCTGGGTGTGATAATTTGTGAATTGAATCGAAAATCACCTTACGGAATTTTTCTGGTATATAAGGGCGCACATTTCCGGTGGAAATATCGCAAAAGAGTGGGATATCAGTTCCAGGTAAAGTTACTTTTTTTAGTTCCAAACCGTTTTTAAAATCCTTCAAAAGCTTAAGCAACTCAATATCGTTTTCCTGACTTTTTGCGATTTCTCCATAATCGATTGGTGAAGGCATTTTGATCGTGGCTATTCGCGACAGAGCGTCTGCCATTATATTGTCCGTACCTTTTATATGCAAAATGGTAGTTGTAAACTGGGAAATAAAATCCAGCTGACGAAACTGTCGAGGTGATGCCTTCTCTGGCCGTTGTTGAAACGCAAAAGTCAATGGCTTATGGTCCGTATAAACAGCGAATTCCCTTGCCTCTAACATATATCGAAAATGTTTAATTGTGGCGTAAGCTGCTAGTAGCTCGCGATCGTACGCACTGTATTTACATTCGGCAGGCGAGAGTTTGCGTGAAAAGAATGCTAGTGGTTGTGATTCTTCCTCAACAATTTGGAAAAGTGCCCCGCCTATCGCGAAATCCGAGGCGTCTACCTGCACAATGAGTTTTGCATCCGTTTGTGGATGAGCTAAAAGCGTTGCTTCGGACATAAGTTTTTTGCAATTTTTAAATTGTTCTTCAGCCGACGTAGTCCAATTGAGGGGCGAGTTATCATTCTTTTTTGAACCTTTAAGAAAGTTATTTAACTCATTTTGGAAATATGCTGCTCGAGGCAAAAACCTGCGGAAAAAGTTTAGTAAGCCAAGAAATCGTCTGAGTTCCTTAACTGTTTTTGGCAAAGGGTATTTTAAGATTGGTTCCACCTTGTCTGGCAGCGGCTGAGTGCCATCTTTTGTAATTAAATGACCCAAAAAAGAAATCTCTTTAACTCCAAAAACACATTTTGAAGCATTGATGGTTAAACCGTACTCGCTTAGTTTTCTACAGACCATGCCGATATGTTTCCTGTGTTCAATTACATTGTCGCTAAAAATCAAAATATCATCCAAGTACACAAAACAAAAATTGAAATTGCCTAGCACCTCATTCATAAACCTTTGAAAAGTTTGGGCGGCCCCACACAATCCAAAATTTAAAAATGGAAATTCGAATAAACCGAATGGTGTACATACTGCAGTTTTAGGGATATGTTCCGGATGAACAGGTATGTTAAAGTATGCACGAACTAAATCAATCTTGGAGAATATTTTTTTTCCACTAAGAGCATTCGAAAAATCCTGAATATGAGGGATGGGGTACCTGTCTGGCACTGTACAAGCATTGAGCCGACGATAATCACCAACAGGTCTGATACTATCTGTACCCTTTGGCACAACATGAAGTGGAGATGCCCATGGAGATTTCGACGGTCGGCAAATGCCCTGATTGACCATGTATTGAAATTCTTCCTTTACCGCCTCGTACATCTTTGGATTTAGTCTGCGTGGACTACTGTGAATTGGTGGACCTTTGGTCTCGATGTAGTGAACTGTAGTATGCTTAACTTGTTTTAGTTTTGGTGAAACCTCAAGAATACCAGGAAACTCGGACAAAATAGCGTGATAATCTGACATTCCTGATACTAACTTTACCGAAGACACGTTGTTGTTTTCTGTTTTTATACCAGATTGAGTTAACTTTGTTATCGTGTCTACCAGTTTCTTGTTTTTTAAATCTACCAGAAGCCCAAAATTTTTCAAAAAATCAGCCCCGAGGATTGGTGTGGGAACTGATGCAATTAAAAATGTCCATTCAAAACAACGTTTTAGCCCTAAGTCTATTTTAAGTCGTTTTGAACCATAAGTAAAAATTTTGGTGTCATTAGCAGCAAATAGTTGTAACGGCTCTGGCTTTAGTTTACTTGCATTGTTTGGTGCCGGTAAACATGAAATGTCTGAACCAGAATCAATTAAAAATTTCAAATGCGTGCGTTTGTCGAAAATGTGTAAGCGACAAGATGTTGTGGCTACCGATTCCGTCGCTTGAATTCTTTGCTTAGCGGCAGCCGAATCTAGTTTCCCTGTACCGCAGAATTTTGCTGATCAGAGCTATCGAAGTTGCATGGCGGTTTGCATTTAAAGGCCCTGTCACCAAATTTAAAATGATAGTAGCATTTACCCTCGAAATTTTGTCTTTCCCTTGATTGCGAGTTTTGTCTCCTATTACGACTTTGGGATCTATTACAATATCGTCCTCGATAATTCTTATCTCTTGGACGAGAGAGACGTTCGACTTGCTTGGCCAATTCCGCGATTTCTAGTCGGAGGGCACCGATTTCTCCACCGGGGGAATTTCTATTTATGTGTTGGTTCATAGCCATAACAGCATTGCCTGGGTTATCAATCCGCACCTCGGCAATTTTGTCGGCCATTTTGGCCAAGTTATCTACACTTTCAGTGCTGATTGACAAAATAGTCTGCATTTCTGAGGGAAGTCTCTGTAGAAAAAGAGTTTTTAGAAAATCATCAGAAAAAGCAGTTCCTGCTAACTCCCGCATTTTTCTTAACAGATGTGACGGTTTTTCGTCACCTAATTGCAATTCCGATACTAACTGCCGGATTTTTTGCGTTTCCGATTGCGAAAATTCCTGTATTAAGCGTTGTTTCAAAGTTTCATATTTGTTTTCATTAGGAGGTGATAGTAATATGTCACTGACTGTGGATAAAGTATCCGGATCTATTGCAGCGACTACATGATTGTATTTTGTTAAATCACATACGATTCCAGCCAACTGAAAATTGCTTTCTACTTGAATAAACCATATTTTAATTTTACCCTTCCATAACGGTGGGAGTTTAGCTGCCACCCTTGAAATCTGCTGGTTCTGACTAACCTCATCGCTATTCTGATTATTCAATCCTGCATCACCGTTATTCATCGTTGTTAGTTTTCCGAATATTTTCAAAAACGAAATTAGGATAACACATTAAACTTTCACTTGCCAAAACGAAACTAGAAAAACGTTCACAATAAACATTCTTTTAAAAACAAATTACAGGACACAAGAACACCATTTGGAACAAAATACATCCTAGCCATGCGGGATAGAGAAGAAACATGTCTCACCTGTAATTATTTGCTGCTGCGTTAATCAGTCATTCCAGGTCACCAGTGTCGTGAGGCTAGTTAGTGTATGAAATTATAAATATTAAATAAGCAATACATGTTGCACGTTACTTAATGAAGTCTATTATTTAAGGAAAAACTTTACAGGCATTTTACGTTAAGCAGTAACACAGCGAGGATTCATTAGCACGCTAATAAAAAGAAGCAAGTAAAAAAGGTGGATTGTTCGAATCCAAAGTAGTATTAATCCAACCGCACCGTAGTATAAGTTATTATTACGACTTCGCATAATGTCTGTTCATCATGACGTCATGTCCACTGCAAACCTCTCTGCGAGTAAGGCCCCAAAAGCTGAGATGAGACCTATACACCAATGATGGATATCCACAACGAGGAACAACGCAGCTATTGTAAAATATTTCCAATAGATTACGAAACGAATAAATTACGTAGTGTGCAAAGGTAAAGAAAATATTGTATCCATTTTTTTAAATATTGAATCCATTTTTAAAATTTTCATCCACAACGAGTCCATCTGCCAAGTCTCAGTTCAATTAGATGACGGCAAGTGGGTTAATTAGCCCTTTGAATATTTTTCCTCAGTAACTTTAATAGTAGAAGATTTCAGTCATTAAATATTGCTAAAATTGAACATGTTTGAATTAAGCTTTGTATCTGGATAATAGAACGTGAGTAAAGGCTACTGATAATTCTAACGTAAGGCAATAGAAACGTATGTAAAAACTGCCGTTGTCTGACAGTAACAAAACTTAATAGAAAGCATTGTCATAGACAACGAGTGCGTCAGCCAAGTTTAAATGTTTAATCTCATGATAGAAAATGGGTTTATAAGTAAACCAAAGCGTCAATAAAAAGAATTTTGTAAAAGTGGCCTTTTAGTGGTAGTGACTCGCCTAAAAATTTGATGGAATGTATTGTCATCCAAATTGAATCCATCTGCCAAGTTTCAGGTTGATGGGTGGATGGCAAGTGGGCTAATTAGTCCAATAGTAGCGTGTGTAAAAGCAGTCTTTTAGTGATAGTAATAGCCCCCAAAACTTAACTGAGTGCATTGCCATCAACATCGAATCAATCTGATAAGTTTTTTCTCGATTGAATGACGGCAAATGTGTAATTAGTCCTCCATCGATTTGTACGTCTCATACAAAATCGAAGTTAGTGTGAGGGATTTAAAAACCGTTGAATATTGCTTAATTATCAGCTGTGAAGAGTAATACGCATACCATTTGATAGTTCAGGTCTTGAACTATAGCCTACAACCACAGAAATTGCTTTTTTAAAAATTATATTAAAAATTTGGCTGAATTTCCAAACCTACCCACGTTTTTTCCCGTAGAAGAGCGTACTAAAAAGTCGGTTTGTATAGGCTTAGTTCAAGTGAGAGTAGGGTTGCCAAAGTCTGCTTCTTCGCGCCAAGCTTGCTCGGACCTCCTCTTTCTTCTAACCTCCTTGGGGACAAACACAAGGAGGATAGAAGAGAGAGGAGGTCCGAGCAAGCTTGGCGCGAAGAAGCAGACTTTGGCAACCCTACTCTCACTTGAACTAAGCCTATACAAACCGACTTTTTAGTACGCTCTTCTACGGGAAAAAACGTGGGTAGGGTTTGAAATTCTGCCAAATTTTTAATATAGTTTCTAAAAAAGCAATTTCTGTGGTTGTAGGCTATAGTTCAAGACCTGAACTATCAAATGGTATGCGTATTACTCTTCACAGCTAATAATTAAGCAATATTCAGAGGTTTTTAAATCCCTCTCACTAACTTCGATTTTGTATGATTACGTGCAAATCAATGGAGGGCTAATTACACATTTGCCGTCATCCAATCGAGAAAAAACTTATCAGATTGATTCGATGTTGATGACAATGCACTCAGTTAAGTTTTGGGGGCTATTACTATCACTAAAAGACTGCTTTTACACACGCTACTATTGGACTAATTAGCAAACTTGCCATCCACCCATCAAGCTGAAACTTGGCAGATGGATTCGATTTGGATGACAATGCATTCCATCAAATTTTTAGGCGAGTCACTACCACTAAAAGGCCACTTTTACGTATGCTTTTTATTGACGCTTTGGTTTACTTATAAACCCTTTTCCTATCATGAGATTAAACATTTAAACTTAGCGGACGCACTCGTTGTCTATGAGAATGCTTTCTATTAAGTTTTGGGACTGTCACACAACGGCAGTTTTTACATGCGTTTCTATTGCCTTACGTTAGAATTATCAGTAGCCTTTACTCACGTACTATTATCCAGATACAAACCTTAATTCAAACATGTTAAATTTTAGCAATATTTAATGACTGAAATCTTCTACTATTAAAGTTACTGAGGAAAAATATTCAAAGGGCTAATTAACCCACTTGCAGTCATCTAATTGAACTGAGACTTGGCAGATGGACTCGTTGTGGATGAAAATTTAAAAAATGGATTCAATATTTTAAAGCCGACCAAACGGTATAGTGGTTAGCGTGCTAGCTTCTAGACCACGAGGTTGCGGGTTCGAGTCCCGTGTTGGCATGGGTGTTTGTAAATGTATGTTGGCTTGTCTAATGACGAATGTTTCGGCGCATTTTATAGTCCTCGTGTTGCTGACGGCGCCAGATAATCTGAATACAACCAACCAACCAATATTTAAAAAAAATGGATACCAATATTTTCTTTACCTTTGCACACTATGTAATGTAATCGTTTCGTAATCTATTGGAAATATTTTACACTAGCTGCATGGTTCCTCGTTGCGGATATCCATCATTGGTGTATAGGTCACGTCTCAGCTTTTGGGGCTTTACTCGAAAAAAGGTTCATTGCCACGCAAATCCAAGCTCGCTTCGCCTGCTGGAAGTTTAATTGTAACATGAAAGCAGCTCGCTTCACTGGCTAAAAAGTTTATTGACACATAAGCACTGGCTCGCTTCACTCGTTCAAAGGTTAGTTGCTACGCAAACACAACTCTCTTCGCTCGCTGAAAAATTCTTTGCTACGCCCTCACAGGCTTGCTTTGCTCGCTGGAAGGTTAATTTTATTGCGCAAGCATATGTTCACTTCGCTCACTGAAACTCGTACCCTACGCTTATTTGAAGTCACTTTATAAAGAAATCTTAAAAAATTAATTAAAAAATATTAATTAAAGTTTTTGGTTGTTTACTTCGATTGATTATTTCGTTTTCCGTGCGTCAAATTCCTAATGTCCGCTGAAATCTAAATCGTAGCTTTTACAATGGCTTACTTTTGAAGACTTCTCGGTGCTAATTTGTAAAGGGCAATTGAGGGTCCACTGTGGGTGGGCCTGAAACGAGATGCGAGAGCCGGTTCCCCCCCCCCCCTGGTGGCGGGTGACAACCGCCCCTCTTTGTTAATTTGTAACGGACGATGGGTACAAGGGTCCGAAAACAAGTCCATTATCACTCCGTGGCCTGAGGGAAGAATAGGAACAGAGAAAAGCCCCCTGCTATTGGGATTTCTAAGCAGAAGTTTTACGACTTGTCGATGAACAAGGCGGCTTCTTTTCTTAGTTCTTAAGGTATTTGGATTTCGAACTTTATGTTTGAAAAGAAAAGGAATAATGGAAAAAACTTGGCTTTCTATTGAAAACTTTGGATGCTCTTTTTCGATTCGAATTTTGTTATAATAGTTTTACAAAACATTATTATTGTAATATCATGGGTCATCAGATATCTACGTTGCTTTGGTTTAATTTATATTATTACTTATGAAGCTCTGATGTGTTTTTGGAATATTTTGCGTGATTGAAATACTTTTGTGAGAATTTTGTTTGAATTCAGTAATTAATTACGAATAATTTCAATACTGTAATTCGCCAGAAATCAATATTAAAGTCGTATATTGTAAGAAAAAATTGATAAAAGAAGAGTAATGAAAAAAAAAATCCTGCCAATTTCTTTACTGCAAGATCTGTCACATTTGTTGCCGCATTGTCGGATGCCACTTTAAACTTTTTCCAATGTTCATGTATCTTTTGTTATAAAATTTCTTCTATTCATAAATTAGACTCATAATAAAATTCTCAGTTCAGTAATGAATAACTTTTTTCATGCATAACACTATCCTTTAAAATATAATGCACTGTACTAAATAATAACTAAAAAATATTATAATTTTTATTTATTTACCAATTAGAAGAGAAAATTCTTCAACGCAAATAAAAAAAAAAAAAAAAAGCTTTTAAAAAGCACTGAAACGGTTAACAATAATTATTATCATCAGTTTATATTGACATTATTATATAAACCTACATAATAAAACTCAGAATTAAAAATTAACAGATTTATCTAAACTTTTACAAACTACAGAGAAATTACGGCGCCAGATTAGAGGAACCACCTTGAGTTATTTAATAATGTAAACTTATTAAAGGGTAAATATCTGAAGTACCGAAAGAAAACTGTTCGATGATTTAATTATTTATCTCATTAACATCTTAAATTCAAGAAGTCTTTTTACTATTATAACTCATAAAAACAAAGTTTCTAATATAAATCCTTTATATATATGTTTTATGTGTTAAGTCACTGAACTCAGATCAAGTTTTGATAATGTTTGATCACTAAGGGGAAAAACAACATCTATTCCGAAATATTTACTAGTTTCAAAACTTGCTTGAATACATTTTCATCCACAGCGAGTCTATCTGGCAAGTTTCAGTCCAATTGGATGAAGTGTGATGTCATCCGAAGCGACGATAGTAGCTTGTGTAAAAGCATTCTTTTATAATAGTGTCAGTCCCCAAAACTTGATATAATACATTCTTAGTGACAATGAATCTGTCTATCAAATTTCAGCGCGATTGGATGACGGTAAGTGGATTTATTAGCATTCAGAAACGATAATAGAAGCCTGTGTTAAAGCGATCTTTTTGAGTGTCTGTGGCAGCCCCCAAAACTTGATACAATGTATTGGAATCTATATCAAATCAATCTGCAAAGTTTCATTTCGACTGGATGACAGAACGGGTGTTAATAAAAAAAATCATTAGAAGTGACAATGTAGTGTCTGCAATAGCGGTCTTTAAGTGACAGCCCCCAAAACTTAATAAAATGCATTGTCATCGATATCGAATCTATGTGACCAATTTCACCCGATTGGTTGGTTGGTTAGCTCAAAGACCTATTTTTATGCACAATAACGGCTAATCAGGCCAGGATTTACAGCTTGACGTGGATTCTGAACCACAACGAACATCCATGGCAAAACCCGGATTCAAACCCGGCCTTTGGCATGCGTGGCCAGAGCGCTAACCACACCGCCATCAGGTTGGTCAGCCTGATTGGATGACGGTAAGAGGGTTAATTAGCCATTCGCAGATTTGTAGGTCACACACACACAAAATCGAAATTTATATAAACAATTTTTTAAAAAAAGGTAATAATTTGTAAGTAACTGTCAGAACGAATGAAATACAATCATTTGATATAAGTTGAAACATATTGTGACTTACCATAATTTCCAAATTTGCACCTGCATATTACATCTTATTATTTGTTTTTCAACCTTCTCGTATATTTTACTTGTATGGTCAAATCGCTATTCTCAGAAAAAAAAATTTAATGATTTTTAGAAGAATTTTGTTTATCGATACAAAAGTATCATCCGTTATGGTCCCCTGAGCAGACATCACCCCCCTTTACGCATTGGGGTCAAGTCAATAATGCCACTGCTTATAAAGCAATGTTAAACAGTAAACAAGTCCATTTTATAATTGTTTTAGAATAATAAAAGCTACAAAAATAATACTAACTCAACACAGATTCTCCCCCCAAACAACTTCCCAAACAAATTGGGAGAAGGGAGGGGGGGGGGGGGACAGAAGAAGTTCTCTTTGACAAAGATAAAAATGATATTGTATAAAACAGCGGCTTCTAACCTTTTTAGTTGTTCGGATCAACTATCTATATTATGAAAAAAATATAATGTACACGAAAAATTAAATTATATTTTTTTATAAAGTGAGGAACTTGATTGCACTTGGCTGTTACAACAACTAGAAAACTAAAAAACAAGTGACCAAAGTTTAAAAAAAAAATCATCGGAATTTTTGACATTGTTTATCCCCCGTCAATGAGAGAGTCAATATCTAGATTAAAACTTAGCCATGCTGTTTAATTCACGCATTATTCACTATCGATGTTATTCACTCGTTACAACATCGAAAAATACAATCGAGTGGCTAGATTGTTTCCATCTTAAACCCTGAAGCTCCGATAATATTTATCTCGGCGATTCTCTACCAGAGTCCACGGCCCAGTACCGCGCTACTCGCGGTCCGTGGGGTAGGAACCGCTGGTAGAGAAAATCAACTAAGCTTGGCGCAGTTGGGAGTTTGGCGTCGAAAAGGGCTTAGTTGCTTGGCGAAAACGGCGATAAACCTACTTCATAGGTACAACCGGTTTCGAATGGTTTTCCAGCTTGCTCACACCTCCTTCTCTTCTAACCTCCTTGGGACAAACACAAGGAGGTTAGAAGAGAAGGAGGTGTGAGCAAGCTGGAAAACCATTCGAAACCGGTTGTACCTATGAAGTAGGTTTATCGCCGTTTTCGCCAAGCAACTAAGCCCTTTTCGACGCCAAACTCCCAACTGCGCCAAGCTTAGTTGATTTTCTCTACCAGCGGTTCCTACCCCACGGACCGCGAGTAGCGCGGTACTGAGCCGTGGACTCTGGTAGAGAATCGCCGAGATAAATATTATCGGAGCTTCAGGGTTTAAGATGGAAACAATCTAGCCACTCGATTGTATTTTTCGATGTTGTAACGAGTGAATAACATCGATAGTGAATAATGCGTGAATTAAACAGCATGGCTAAGTTTTAATCTAGATATTGACTCTCTCATTGACGGGGGATAAACAATGTCAAAAATTCCGATGATTTTTTTTTTAAACTTTGGTCACTTGATTTTTAGTTTTCTAGTTGTTGTAACAGCCAAGTGCAATCAAGTTCCTCACTTTATAAAAAAATATAATTTAATTTTTCGTGTACATTATATTTTTTTCATAATATAGATAGTTGATCCGAACAACTAAAAAGGTTAGAAACCGCTGTTTTATACAATATCATTTTTATCTTTGTCAAAGAGAACTTCTTCTGTCCCCCCCCCCCCCCTCCCTTCTCCCAATTTGTTTGGGAAGTTGTTTGGGGGGAGAATCTGTGTTGAGTTAGTATTATTTTTGTAGCTTTTATTATTCTAAAACAATTATAAAATGGACTTGTTTACTGTTTAACATTGCTTTATAAGCAGTGGCATTATTGACTTGACCCCAATGCGTAAAGGGGGGTGATGTCTGCTCAGGGGACCATAACGGATGATACTTTTGTATCGATAAACAAAATTCTTCTAAAAATCATTAAATTTTTTTTTCTGAGAATAGCGATTTGACCATACAAGTATAATATACGAGAAGGTTGAAAAACAAATAATAAGATGTAATATGGAGGTGCAAATTTGGAAATTATGGTAAGTCACAATATGTTTCAACTTATATCAAATGATTGTATTTCATTTGTTCTGACAGTTACTTACAAATTATTACCTTTTTTAAAAAATTGTTTATATAAATTTCGATTTTGTGTGTGTGTGACCTACAAATCTGCGAATGGCTAATTAACCCTCTTACCGTCATCCAATCAGGCTGACCAACCTGATGGCGGTGTGGTTAGCGCTCTGGCCACGCATGCCAAAGGCCGGGTTTGAATCCGGGTTTTGCCATGGATGTTCGTTGTGGTTCAGAATCCACGTTAAGCTGTAAATCCTGGCCTGATTAGCCGTTATTGTGCATAAAAATAGGTCTTTGAGCTAACCAACCAACCAATCGGGTGAAATTGGTCACATAGATTCGATATCGATGACAATGCATTTTATTAAGTTTTGGGGGCTGTCACTTAAAGACCGCTATTGCAGACACTACATTGTCACTTCTAATGATTTTTTTTATTAACACCCGTTCTGTCATCCAGTCGAAATGAAACTTTGCAGATTGATTTGATATAGATTCCAATACATTGTATCAAGTTTTGGGGGCTGCCACAGACACTCAAAAAGATCGCTTTAACACAGGCTTCTATTATCGTTTCTGAATGCTAATAAATCCACTTACCGTCATCCAATCGCGCTGAAATTTGATAGACAGATTCATTGTCACTAAGAATGTATTATATCAAGTTTTGGGGACTGACACTACAGTGCGGTTCATAATTATAAGGACATCAGGTTTTTCTAGCTTCAGCAACACTGAAAGCTATTACTACAACAAGTATATATTTGTTTATTTTTATATCATGTATAAACACTATTTATCGGCTTTAAACTCGATAATTTAAAAGTACAGGTGAAAAACAGAAGTAATGGAGAATAAATGGAGGTTCAGAAATATAAGGACAGTACAATTTATTGTCATTATTTATACAATTAATACTTTGTTGCTGCTCTTTTTTTACTTAAACAATCATACATTCTACTTGGCATACTTTCAGCAAGTTTCTTCAAAAATCCAGCATCGATACTGCCCATACTGCATACATTTTGTCTTCTAGCTCTTCAAATGAATTGTACTGCTGACCTTGCGCATAAACATGCCTAACCATGTAAGACCAAACATATTCCATAATGTTCAGGTCTGGGAAATTAGGTGGCCATGTCAAAAGATTGATCTTTCTTTCATCAAACCACTCTTTTGCCGCTTTAGAAGTGTGGCAAGAAGCTCCGTCTTGTTGAAAAACGAAATTGTCACCTCCTAAAGGTGAACAATAAGCAAGTAGTTGTACTTCTAAGATTTGCAAATACAACTCTGTGTTCATATTACTAGGCACAAGTACCAAATTGTTTTTCCGTTGGTTGAAACCGCTCCCCAAAACATACGCGATTCACCTTTAAAACGCCTGCTCCATCTGACTGCTTTTTCCTTTCTCAAATCATGCCAGTAACTATTCCAACCATCGGGGCCATCAAGATTGAAACGCTTTTCATCAGAAAATATGACATTTCGTCAGTTCAAACCGTCAGCAATCCACTTCTGCACAGCTTGTATTCGCTTATTTTTATGTTCAACCTTCAACATCGGTTTTTTATTCATTTTAACGTACTTTGTGAAATCGCAGTTCTTCAAAACTCTTACAATTGTTGGCTTTGAAATGTCTTTTTCAAAAGTACGCGCAATTTCAGAAGCAGACATCTTTTGAATGACAGCACGGCTTACGATGATTCTTCGATCTCGCTCAGTCAGTTTTGGTTTTGAACCAGATCTTTTTAATACCGAACCATTTAATCCACGATTGATGACATTTTCAACAGCAGTATTAGACCTTTTAATTTTAGTGGCAATACGCGTCATAGACATACCTTTTCCGCGAAGAAACCACACTTTTCTCACTTCAGAAGTCGTAAGTTCTTTTCCACGTGGCATTTTGACTGATGCTTGTGTCTGAAGTTTTCAAACTTTATATATGGATTCAGATAAGGATCGCAGTTAAAAATAATCATATTTATCTGTAATATTTTGATCATATGTAAATTAAACCAGCAAAATCTTTGATGTCCTTATAATTATGAACCGCTAAAATTTTATGAAAATTGTGATTTTATCCCTTTTAAGCTTAATTTTTGATATTTATAATTTGATAAAGGATAAATTTTGCTTTTATGACAGATTCAACAAGTATGTATTGCCTTTTCTTGTGCACAGTAAAGTTTTAATTCGGTATCCCAAAATAATCGACTGTCCTTATAATTATGATTCGCACTGTATTATAAAAGAATGCTTTTACACAAGCTACTATCGTCGCTTCGGATGACATCACACTTCATCCAATTGGACTGAAACTTGCCAGATAGACTCGCTGTGGATGAAAATGTATTCAAGCAAGTTTTGAAACTAGTAAATATTTCGGAATAGATGTTGTTTTTTCCCCTTAGTGATCAAACATTATCAAAACTTGATCTGAGTTCAGTGACTTAACACATAAAACATATATATAAAGGATTTATATTAGAAACTTTGTTTTTATGAGTTATAATAGTAAAAAGACTTCTTGAATTTAAGATGTTAATGAGATAAATAATTAAATCATCGAACAGTTTTCTTTCGGTACTTCAGATATTTACCCTTTAATAAGTTTACATTATTAAATAACTCAAGGTGGTTCCTCTAATCTGGCGCCGTAATTTCTCTGTAGTTTGTAAAAGTTTAGATAAATCTGTTAATTTTTAATTCTGAGTTTTATTATGTAGGTTTATATAATAATGTCAATATAAACTGATGATAATAATTATTGTTAACCGTTTCAGTGCTTTTTAAAAGCTTTTTTTTTTTTTTTTTTTTTTGCGTTGAAGAATTTTCTCTTCTAATTGGTAAATAAATAAAAATTATAATATTTTTTAGTTATTATTTAGTACAGTGCATTATATTTTAAAGGATAGTGTTATGCATGAAAAAAGTTATTCATTACTGAACTGAGAATTTTATTATGAGTCTAATTTATGAATAGAAGAAATTTTATAACAAAAGATACATGAACATTGGAAAAAGTTTAAAGTGGCATCCGACAATGCGGCACAAATGTGACAGATCTTGCAGTAAAGAAATTGGCAGGATTTTTTTTTTCATTACTCTTCTTTTATCAATTTTTTCTTACAATATACGACTTTAATATTGATTTCTGGCGAATTACAGTATTGAAATTATTCTTAATTAATTACTGAATTCAAACAAAATTCTCACAAAAGTATTTCAATCACGCAAAATATTCCAAAAACACATCAGAGCTTCATAAGTAATAATATAAATTAAACCAAAGCAACGTAGATATCTGATGACCCATGATATTACAATAATAATGTTTTGTAAAACTATTATAACAAAATTCGAATCGAAAAAGAGCATCCAAAGTTTTCAATAGAAAGCCAAGTTTTTTCCATTATTCCTTTTCTTTTCAAACATAAAGTTCGAAATCCAAATACCTTAAGAACTAAGAAAAGAAGCCGCCTTGTTCATCGACAAGTCGTAAAACTTCTGCTTAGAAATCCCAATAGCAGGGTGCTTTTCTCTGTTCCTATTCTTCCCTCAGGCCACGGAGTGATAATGGATTTGTTTTCGGACCCTTGTACCCATCGTCCGTTACAAATTAACAAAGAGGGGCGGTTGTCACCCTCCACCAGGGGGGGGGGGGACCGGCTCTCGCATCTCGTTTCAGGCCCACCCACAGTGGACCCTCAATTGCCCTTTACAAATTAGCACCGAGAAGTCTTCAAAAGTAAGCCATTGTAAAAGCTACGATTTAGATTTCAGCGGACATTAGGAATTTGACGCACGGAAAACGAAATAATCAATCGAAGTAAACAACCAAAAACTTTAATTAATATTTTTTAATTAATTTTTTAAGATTTTTTTATAAAGTGATTTTAAATAAGCGTAGAGCTCTGAAATTTTCGACATTAGTAGATCTTGCCTTCTAATTTTGATTTTCTTAAACAAAATGTTAACATTTAAATTTTTTTTATTTAAATTTTTTTAAAGTTTTTCTTTATAAAGTGACTTCAAATAAGCGTAGGGTACGAGTTTCAGTGAGCGAAGTGAACATATGCTTGCGCAATAAAATTAACCTTCCAGCGAGCAAAGCAAGCCTGTGAGGGCGTAGCAAAGAATTTTTCAGCGAGCGAAGAGAGTTGTGTTTGCGTAGCAACTAACCTTTGAACGAGTGAAGCGAGCCAGTGCTTATGTGTCAATAAACTTTTTAGCCAGTGAAGCGAGCTGCTTTTATGTTACAATTAAACTTCCAGCAGGCGAAGCGAGCTTGGATTTGCTTGGCAATGAACCTTTTTTCGAGTAAAGCCCCAAAAGCTGAGACGAGACCTATACACCAATGATGGATATCCGCAACGAGGAACCATGCAGCTAGTGTAAAATATTTCCAACAGATTACGAAACGATTACATTACATAGTGTGCAAAGGTAAAGAAAATATTGGTATCCATTTTTTTTAAATATTGGTTGGTTGGTTGTATTCAGATTATCTGGTGCCGTCAGCAACACGAGGGCTATAAAATGCGCCGAAACATTCGTCATTAGACAAGCCAACATACATTTACAAACACCCATGCCAACACGGGACTCGAACCCGCAACCTCGTGGTCTAGAAGCTAGCACGCTAACCACTATACCGTTTGGTCGGCTTTAAAATATTGAATCCATTTTTTAAATTTTCATCCACAACGAGTCCATCTGCCAAGTCTCAGTTCAATTAGATGACGGCAAGTGGGTTAATTAGCCCTTTGAATATTTTTCCTCGGTAACTTTAATAGTAGAAAATTTCAGTCATTAAATATTGCTAAAATTTAACATGTTTGAATTAAGGTTTGTATCTGGATAATAGTACTTGAGTAAAGGCTACTGATAATTCTAACGTAAGGTAATAGAAACGCATGTAAAAACTGCCGTTGTTTGACAGTCCCAAAACTTAATAGAAAGCATTCTCATAGACAACGAGTGCGTCCGCTAAGTTTAAATGTTTAATCTCATGATAGGAAAAGGGTTTATAAGTAAACCAAAGCGTCAATAAAAAGCATACGTAAAAGTGGCCTTTTAGTGGTAGTGACTAGCCTAAAAATTTCATTTGTGTTTGTCCGAAGGAGGTTAGAAGAGAGAGGAGGTCCGAGTAAGCTTGGCGCGAAGAAGCAGACTTTGGCAACCCTACTCTCACTTGAACTAAGCCTATACAAACCGACTTTTTAGTACGCTCTTCTACGGGAAAAAACGTAGGTAGGTTTGGAAATTCTGCCAAATTTTTAATATAATTTAAAAAAAACACAATTTCTGTGGTTGTAGGCTATAGTTCAAGACCTGAACTATCAAACAGTATGCGTATTATTCTTCACAGATAGTAATTAAGCAATATTTAACAGTTTTTAAATCGCTCACACTAACTTTGATTTTGTATGAAGCGTGCAAATCGAGGGAGGGCTAATAACCCATTTACCGTCATCCAATCGAAAAAAAAACTTGCCAGATTGATTCGATGTTGACGGAAATGCACTCAATTAAGTTTTGGGGGCTATCACTATCACTAAAAGACTGCTTTTACACACGCTACTATTGTTTTTAGTAGAACTATTTAGCACACATGCCGTCTTCCCATCAAGCTAAAACTTGGCAGATGGATTCAATGTGGATGACAATGCATTCTATCAAATTTTTAGGCGAGTCACTGTCACTAAAAGGCCACTTTTACACATGCTTTTTACTGACGCTTTGGTTTACTTATATACCCATTTTCTATAATGAGATTAAACATTTAAACTTGGCAGACGCACTCGTTGTCTATGACAATGCTTTCTATTAAGTTTTGGGACTGTCACACAAAGGGCCGTTTTTACAAGCGTTTCTATTGCCTTATTTCAGATTTACCAACCTTTACTCACATTCTTTTATTCAAACACCAAACTTAATTAAAACATGTAAAGTTTGACGATATTTAATGACTGAAATCTTCCACTATTAAAGTTGCCGATTCAAAATATTCGAAGGGCTAATTAACCCACTTGCCGTCATCTAATTGAGCTGAAATTTGGCAGAGGGACTCGTTGTGGATGAACATTTTAAAAATAGATTCAATATTTAAAAAATGGTTACAATATGTTCGTTACCTTTGGGCACTATATAATGTAATCGTTTCGTAATCTATTGGAAATATTTTACACTAGCTGCGTGGTTCCTCGTTGAGGATACCCATCATTGTCCTCAGTCCCGAAAAGAAAACAAATCATTGGCATCGTCGCTTCGCCTGCTAAAGCATCATTGTAACATAAAAACAGCTCGCTTCACTCGCTGAAAAGTTCATTAACACATAAAAGTACTGGCTCGCTTTGTTCGTTGAAAGGTTAATTGCTACGCAAGCATAAGCTCCTTTCGCTAGCTGAAAAATTCTTTGCTACGCCAGCACAGGCTCGCTTTGTGCGATGAAAGGTTAATTATTGCGCAAGCATAGGCTCACTTTGCTCACCAAAACTCGTAATCTACTCTTATTTGAAATCACTTTAGAAAGACCAACTTTAAAAAATTAAAAATTAATTTTAAACAAACTAATCAAAATGTTCACATTTTGTCTAAGAAAATCAAAATTAGAAGATAAAATCTACTTATGTCGAAAATTTTAGAGTTCTATGCTTATTTAAAATAACTTTATTAAAAAAAAAAGTTTAAAAAAAATAAATTAAAAAAATAATTAAAGTATTGGTTTGTTAATTAGATTGAAAGCTGACCATAGAGAAGAAAAATTAATGTTCAAATAATAATATATTTTTATAAAAAAAAAAGTTTCAAGATAAAAATTAATGATATGGCTCCTTAAATAGATATTCTGTGCAACAACTTTGCTGCATATTTCTCATTATGAATAATGAATAGAACTTTTTTATACACAATTTAAAAACTTTTACAGTAATGTAAAGTTTAAAATAACTAAAAATTAGTGTTTGACAGTATATATTCCACCTCAAATTATGCCGAATATATAACTTTGATATAACTTTTTTTAATAACGTTCAATGGAATATTGTTGTGAAACATTTTAATGAATCGCACTTATAAAGTACAACTAAGTTTACATTACTACCAAGGAGGTCTTCTAAACCTTCAGCTTTTACAATCATTCGAAAAGTGCACTTTTCTTTCCCCCTTGGGGGCATATGACTAACCGCATTGACTCCCCCAACTCCCCCATTTGTAGCTATGTTAAATCTTTTATATAATTTTTAAATTGACAATTTGTGCGGTTGTAGGCTGTAGTTCAAGATCTGAACTATCAAATAGTACGCATATTACTCTTCACAGGTAAGAATTAAATACTATTTAGCTTCTTTCTGAAGTACAAATGTTATTTTTATGTAATCTTGCCATGGTATCTAATGGGTTCAATATCGGAACGAAGACTTAATGTACAGCAAAAATAGATTGTAAAAATATAAATACTCAAATATATTTTCTTTACTTGTGATATGTGCGTTACGTTGTATTGTGATAAAATGTATCCTACGAGTTTGGTACTATATACTTATTAAATTATATTCTTGATTATATTATTATTATTATATTGCTTGACTTTTTTTTTAAATTATATATTTAGTTAAATAAGTTGTTAACTAGAGTAATAAGTGTTTTTAAATAAATATCTGCAATATACTTGTATTTGTTTTGAAAATTGTGAATATAAAGATGACATAAAATCTACCTAAATTCAATTTTTTTTTTAAATGGATTATTATTATTATTATTATTATTTTTTTTTTTTATTTTTTTTTTTTTAACTTTTGCACAATATATAACGTAATATTTTTGAAATCCATTCAAAATATTATACATTTAAGTTATAATGCTCCATGCATAATTATATGGGGAATTCTCTGAAAACTAAAACCACTACACCTAAAAAAAATCCCTTAAAGGAATATAAATGTCGTATAATACTCAATCAGTAAGCAGCAGCGCCACCCGTAGCGACAGTGGCGCCACCGTGCTTTATAAGAGCAGCGCAGATGCGGAGCATTACATTCGGATTCGGACGCTAGATGCTGCGAGGGCCTCTTCGGATGCAAGCGAATCTTTAATCAAGGCTTAACAGCCCTTGTACTCCTTTTGCGTTCATTAAAAGAACGATATGAAAAGCCAACTGCCTCCTCATTATTTACCAATTCATCCCCCTAGACACCCCTAACTAAAACATGGGGGCTCCACCGGTCCTGAACTCTGTTCGTTTCGCAAAGAGAAGTAACGGCTACTAAAACAAAAATGCTGGAAGAAAAGCAGCAATCCTTCAAAGAGAAGTAATTCCTCCAAAAAAGCGTAGCAGTATTTGATGTCGGAGCAACCCCTCCAACAGCGTAGCAGTCATCGGAGCAACCCCTCCAAAAAAGCGTAGCAGTCAACACTATCGGAGCAACCCCTCCACAAAAGCGTAGCAGTCAACACTATCGGAGCAACCCCTCCAAAAAGCGTAAGAATCATCGATATAGGAGCAACCCTTCCAAAGTGCAGCAATCTTCAACAAAGGAGCAACAAAATCATCGAAAGGCCAACGCAACGCCTCGTGAATCTACAAGCAACAACGCCGCCAAAAAGAGCAGAAAACGAAAAAACGACCTTCCACAACGTTGCCTTTCCAAAACCCGCGGAACCACACCGCTCCAGAAAATCATCCCTGCAGCGCCCCGAAAGAAAGCCGAAGAGCGAAGCGTTTCACCTCACAGGAAAGCCATCCGGAGTTTTCTCGTCTCCTTCGATCTTCAACTCTTCTGAAATACCGGAGTTTGTTCCCTCTTCATCCTCTTTGACTGAAAACCCGTTCCAGCCTTTTCTGTCACACACTGGGAGATTCAACGGTGACCAACACAACGTCCACTTCCCAACAAGCAACGCAGCAAAACCAACATCACAAGTGTTTCATCACAAGTGTTTCATCACATTTGTGCATCGATTGTGCTCTAAAAAGTGTAACGCATCGTGTGCATCGAAAAGTGTGGTGCTACTATTTCTAGTGATCAAGTTTCAGCAAATGGATAGCCTAAAAGCGAGGTACTGTGGGCCCCAGCAAATGCAACTTCACATCTACAGTCATCGACGGTAAACCCTCAACAGTGGAGGTAGGATCTAAAATTTATTATTTAAAATGTATAAGCATTCGAAAAAAGAGGATATCATACAGGTCGCCCAGGAACTAGGCGCGATAGTACCGGAAGGTGCCACAATAATTAAGTTAAAAGAACTAATTGAGAAAAATGATTTGTTCAAAAGCGAACCTGATTTCATTAAAGATCTCATTTATTCAACTGTCGAGGAAAGAAAGGCAAAATTAATCGAAGAAAACAAAATAGAACTCGAAAAAATTAAGCTCCTGCAATCAAAAACAATCGAAGAAAACAAATTGGAAATCGAAAAAACTAAATTAGCACAAATCGAAAAGCAACTTGAACTCGCAGCGATCAGAAATACTTCAGAAACAAACCAAACCGAACTTAGAAACACGAACACAACATTCGAAACATCACCCCCGAACATTGAAAATCTGATAAGAAGCATTAAAACTCTTAGTATGCCGGTTCCGACTAAACCAGAAAATTTTAATCTTTTTTTTCAATCATTGGAACGTGCCTATACAACAAAAAATGTACCTCAGGAATTTAAATCGGAAATTCTTATTAATATTTTAGGAGAGCGTGCAAATCGCATTTTACTGTACATACCAGAAAACGAACTACAAGATTATGAAAAAGTTAAGAACATTATTTTGCGCGAATTTCAACCAACGGCAACAGACTGTCTTTTAAATTTCCGTCGTGCTCAACGATTACCAAATGAATCACACGTCCAATTTTCATCTAGATTAACTACAGCGTTTGAATATTATTGTAGATTAAGAAATGTCAACGACTTCGAATCAGTGTGCGAGTTAATGATTTCCGATAAATTATTTAGTTCCTTAGATAGAGACACCCAATCACATATTTCAATTCGCCAAGGAGAAAACTGGTTCAAACCAGCAGAACTTTCAAAAGAATGCGATATTTATTTTGCCTCCAAGCACAAACCACTAAGTGAAATAAATCCCCGTCCATTCGAAAATAAAAACAAAAATGGATATCGGAACAATAATCAAACACAAAGCGAAAATTTTCGAAGACCGAATAACAATTTCAGAGGTCACCACAATCAGAGATTCAATTCTAGAGGCGGAAATAATAATTTTCAACGGCAATTCAACTCAAACGAAAATCCCGTTTGTAAAGTCGAAACGCAAAAACAAACTATTCCCGAAAGATTTTTAAATAAATTACAATACGAAAATATTCTTGTTCATGACACTGAAGTAAGTGCTTTGATTGATTCAGGAAGTGTTATCGTGTGTGTCAAATCTTCATGCGTACCGGAAAATACGAAGTATGACGGTAACATTGTTTTAGAGGGTGCTTTCATGGAACAAGAAGAAAAACTTGCTAAAATAAAATTATCTCTTCCAAAACACCCACAAAATTCTATAATCGTTACAGCAGCCGTCTGCGAAAATATAAGTAAAGATTTAATAATCCCCCCTCAGATATATCAGAATCTTTATTCATGTCAAGGACAATCTACAAACCCCCTTCCAATAACCGGAACCAAGTTGTTTCAAAATATCGAAGAGAAAAAGAAGAAAAATCCAAATCAAACTTTTTACGAAGATAAACTTCCACACATGCCAAAAAAATCTGATTACGTAACAACAGAAAATAAAATTACAAACGCAAAAAATCTACATTCCACATCTTCAGAAGAAGGAAACTATAGCGATTCTAAAAATAGACACCCACCCATGTATGCAACTAACATTCCGTCTTTGCAGGGAAATACTCTTTTCCAATCTCAAGCAGTTGACCTCTGTGACCCCACTTTGAGTTCCTGTGAAATTCCTGCAGAAGACGAAATGCCGGCGCCAATGGATTGCTTCTACAAGAAATCTGTTTTGTCTATGACTAATACAGAAAATAAAAAAACTACTGAATCGGAATATGATCCTTTCGAAATAAAAAGCGCTCATAAAGAAAAAATGAATGATGAGTTGGAAAAAATTTCGGATTTTTATATATTTACAATTGGTGATGCGATTTATTCTGAAATTGATCTTTCGCACATAACAAATATTTCTTATCGTAAGGAAGTCGAAGATATTATTAATTCTTATAAGCCAAATAAAATTAAGGATACTAATTTACAAATGAAGATAATTCTTTCCGACGACCTACCAATTTCTCATCGTCCACGAAGAATGGCCGATTCTGAAAAGATCGAAGTTGAGAAGCAAATAAATCAATGGTTACAAGATGGTATTATTTCGGAAGAGACATCCGATTATTCAGCACCGTTAGTTCTTGTTAAGAAACCAGATGGCAGCACCAGGATCTGTGTCGATTATCGCCAGTTAAATAAAAAAACAATTAAAGAAAGGTTTCCACTGCCGCTCATCGAAGATATTTTTAATAAATTACAAGGAGCTATGTTTTTCTCGAACGTAGATATGAAAAATGCATATTTTCACATCAAAGTGCATGCTGATAGTCGTAAATATACCAGTTTTGTTACACATAATAACCAGTATGTCTTTAATTCGGTTCCGTTCGGAACCTGCAACGGACCCTCTGTCTTCCAAAAATTTATACAAATAGTGTTTAGAGAACTGTTAAACGAAGGAATTGTTGTTATTTTCCTGGATGATATTTTAATCCCCTCAATAACTGAAGCAGAAGGTATTTCTAAACTTAAAAGAGTTTTTGAAGTAGCATCGAGTTATGGACTTCAGTTAAATTTTAAAAAGTGTAATTTCCTAAAACGGAAGATTAATTTTCTTGGTCATATCTTGGAGAAGGGTACGATTCGTCCCTCTACAGCTAAAACAAGCGCTGTTATAAATTTTCCAGAACCTAAAACACAAAAACACATTCAATCATTTTTTGGTTTAAGTGGCTATTTTCGTAAATTCATCAAGGATTATGCACTAATCGCTAGACCCTTGAGTGACCTGTTAAGAGATAAAGTTCCATTTCATTTTGGTCAGGATCAAAAACAAGCTTTCCTTACCTTAAAACAAGCCCTATCATCAGAACCTGTATTACACCTTTATAAACAGGGATTCCCTTTACAAGTACATTGTGATGCTAGTTCTAAAGGGTTGGGAGCTATACTTTTTCAAAGCGATTCAGATAATAACATGCATCCAATACATTTTGTGAGTCGAAAAACATCTCCCCAAGAAGAAAAATATTCTAGTTACGAGTTAGAGGTATTAGCTATTGTTGAAGCTCTGAAAAAATTCAGACATTACTTAATAGGAATTAAATTTCAAATCTATACAGATTGCCAAGCTTTTCAACAGACAATGTCAAAACGAGACTTGCCACCTAAAATAGCAAGATATGCTCTTTTCTTAGAAGAATTTAACTATGAAATACTCCACAGGCCAGGTACACAAATGCGTCATGTAGATGCCCTCAGCCGTTATCCTGTCATGGTTTTGCAGCACAACGCAATGACACAGAAAATCAGAGAAGCACAAGCAAAAGACGAATTCACATCGAGTATCAAACAATTACTTGAACAGTCAGCGACAACAGATTACGTATTAAAAAATAACGTTCTTTATAAATTGGTCGATGACCAAGAACTGTTGATAATACCATTCGATATGCAAAATCAAATAGTGCAACTTGAACATTCTAAAGGTCATTTCGGCATAAACAAAACAGAAACTCTCGTTAAACAACAATTTTATTTTCCTAACATACGAAAAGTAGTAGAAAACGTAATTTCAAATTGTGTACAATGCATACTATCATCTCGAAAATCTGGCAAACAAGAAGGTTTTTTACATCCCATTCCAAAAGGAGATGCGCCACTTGACACGTTTCATATTGATTTCTTGGGTCCTCTTACATCAACTAATAAGAATTATAAACACATTTTTACTGTCGTAGATGCATTCACAAAATTTATTTGGATTTACCCCGTCAAATCGACTTCAACAAATGACGCTCTTGAAAAATTAAAACACCAGCAAACAACATTTGGAAATCCAAGACGTATAATTTCTGATAAAGCTTCAGCATTCACATCGAAAGAATTTCAAAAATATTGCCAAGACGAAAATGTCGAACATATCACCATTACAACAGGTGTTTCCCGTGGAAATGGTCAAGCAGAAAAATTTTACGCGACATTAATCCCCGTCTTAACGAAGCTTTCTATTGAAGATCCAACTAAATGGTATAAACATGTATCCTCAGTTCAACGAATCATCAACAGTACTATTTCTCTATCGACAAAATACACACCATTCGAATTATTAACGGGAATAAAAATGAAAAATCAAGATGATCTTCACATTAAAGAAACACTTGAACAGGAACACATACAAACATTAATTCAAAACAAATCGCAAATAAGAGAATATGCTAAATCAAATATTTTAAAACTTCAAGAAAATAGTAAACAACATTATAATAAACACCGAAAAGAAGCTAAAATATACAACGTAGGTGATAACGTGGCAATAAAGCGAACACAATTTGGAGCAGGCCTGAAATTAAGACCCAGATTTTTTGGTCCTTATGAAGTCACGAAGGTAAGGCCAAACGACAGGTATGATGTTAAGAAGACAGGGATTCATGACGGCCCGAACTTTACTTCAACTGCTGTTGATTTTATGAAGAGTTGGGAAGGAACATAAAAAACTTTTTGTGTTTTTTTTTTAGTGACTTTTAAATCAACAAACTGTTGATTGTGATTTTTTTTCCCTCTTCAAGTTTAAGTGATCGTCAAGAACATTTTATTGACATTTTTCCTTTAATTTTCATCAGTCAAGAACATTTTATTGACATTTTTCCTTTAATTTTCATCAGTCAAGAACATTTTATTGACATTTTTCCTTTAATTTTCATCAGTCAAGAACATTTTATTGACATTTTTTTTCTTCAAGTTTAGTTATAGTCAAGAACATTTAAAACATTGACAGTTTATTTTTTTAAAAAAATGTCCTGATGTCATACAGAACATTTGTGAACTTTTAAATTTTCAACTTTTCATCTTTCACAGTGTTGTGAAAAGTTAAGAAGACATTGTAAAATCTGTGTTATTTTTTTTTTCTCTTTTCTTTCTTTTTGATTTATTTTCAGATTCCACTACAAATATTAGTTCGGGGTCGAACTATGTCCAGGATGCCCGAGTGTCGTATAATACTCAATCAGTAAGCAGCAGCGCCACCCGTAGCGACAGTGGCGCCACCGTGCTTTATAAGAGCAGCGCAGATGCGGAGCATTACATTCGGATTCGGACGCTAGATGCTGCGAGGGCCTCTTCGGATGCAAGCGAATCTTTAATCAAGGCTTAACAGCCAGGGACGGAACTAGGTCACTTTTTACCCGGGGCAAGAATTCATTTTGGCGCCCCCACACAATAATTTTTTAGATTTGAAGCTAACTATATATACATTGAAAATTAACAAAGGTTTTTCCTTTGTAAAATTCTGTTTTGAAACAAACAATAAAAGAATTAATTAATTGAAATTTTAAATAAATATATTTGACAAGCCCTTATTAATGACCAGGGTTCATTCTGCTTGGATAAAGATTTGCATAAAGATAAAAAAAAAAAAAAAAAAAAAAAAAAAAACTAATGAATCAATACAAATAATGTCAGTTACAATGAAATAAAAGAACATAGTTGAATGATATGAGTAGTTAGAAAATGCCGATCCTGAGCCAGGGCGCAATGCGCAAGGGATGAGGGATGATGACGTCACCGGAAGGGGCGTGACCGGATATGACGTCACAGGAAGTGACATCACAGGATATGCCGTCACCGGAAGGGGGCGTGATCGGATATGACGTCACAGGAAGTGACATCACCGGAAGTCACGTGACCGGAAGTGGAGTGGAGTTGTTCCCCTCCTGCTGCTGTTTTAGTTTCGGTTTCATTATAAGCTGTTTGTGTATGACGTCACAGTGGGAATGACGTCATAATGTGTTTTATATCAAAGTTTAGAGCGATGGCAACACTTTTTAGTTTCGATTTACCTTTAAGATAGAGTTGAGTTGTTCTAGGACTGCTTGTAAACGAATAAGTTAGAGTGATAGGTTTTTATTGCATGACGTCACAGTAGGTATGACGTCATAATGTGTTTTATATCAAAGTTTAGAGCGATGGCAACACTTTTTAGTTTTTGTTTCCAGTTAACTGGAGTTGAGTTGTTCTAGGGCTGCTTCTTAACGAATAAGTTAGAGTTATAGATATTTTTACTAGTGACGTCACAGTGAGTATGAGGTCATAATGTGTTTTATATCAAAGTTTTGAGCAGTGGCAACACTTTTTAGTTTCGATTTACCTTTCAGACGGAGTTGAGTTGTTCTAGGGCTGCTTATAAACGAATAAGTTAGAGTGATAGGTATTTTTACCAATGACGTCACAGTGGGTATGACGTCATTCTATGTTAAAATTTACGTTTTAAGTGGTGATAACACTGGATATGTACCAAATTTAGTTTTCAGGTGTTGGCAACGAGTTCTGATCGGTCAGCTAAATACTCGCTGGTGATTGGTAAGTTTTAAACATGTGACCAAAAGCTAACTCCTGATTGACTGTTTGGTTTTCTAGCGAGTTACTTACATATCCTTTAGCCAAGTTAAAATACCTGCAACAAAGTTACACAAATAAAAATGTTAAATTTGAAAAGTTAATAAAAGGAAGGCCATTTGCTAAGGGTCTAAAGAACCCTAACCCCGAGCTACACGTGACATTTCAATATTTTACCAAACAATTGTTAAAATATCGACTATCGGACGTTGCTTTCATGGTAACTCATCTACCCACCCCCCTTCCCTAACTAATTTTGAATAAGTTAAGACTTTAGAATTACAATTAATAAATTTTGAAAAATTATTTATTAAAGGTGAGGACCCACCTCCAGCCCGATACCTCTTTTAGGAAGAATTGGTACCGCCTCACTCCACCCTATCAACAACAACAACAACAAAAAAACAAAAAAAAAACTTATTTCAAAGAACGTATATTTCCTTGAAATATGAGGTCACTAACCAACCATCCAATAATATCTTTTAAGAAGACATCATTACCTTAAATCCTAAACAATTTTAAATTTTAAAAAATCTGAAAAGAAGACTTGTGAGAACGTATATTTCTCTCATGAATTAAATTTAATGGTCACATACAAAATCCTGAAAAAAAAAAAAAAAAAAAAAAAAAAAATAACGCTAAATAAGTTTTTAAAAAATTAGTTAAAGTAATATTTTAGTTAAATTAAGGCTTAAAGAGATAAAAAAAAAAATTAAGGATTAAATGAATGATTTAAGGAATTTTGAAGTGACCATAGGCATAGCTGGTTATGCCATCTTCCAGCAGATACCGCTTGTCGTCATAGGCCGACAAGGCTCTCTTGGTTTGTTGGAGTGAGAAGATGTTTAAAAATTCACTTACCGAATAATCGAAACGAAATCTGCGAAGCTAAAATAACTGTGAATAACTACACAAGTACGAACAAAATCGCGATGAGAAAAAAAACACGAAGTATTAAACACGTCTTTCACACTCAGGTATCTAAGTAGAAATGACAAGACGGCAACCGATAGCGTCTATATATGAGGGGTGATCACGTGACTTCACCGACCAATCAGGTTTCACGGTAGAGGGTGCTACTGACTATCGACCCGTCAGACGGGAGGGGAGCGAGACTAGGGATGTTTCAACACGCTTCAACGCGTTTGCGAGTTGAGTTGTTGTGTAACGATCTTGCTTGAAACAGTTAAAGTGATAGATAATTTGTTCGCGACGTCATAGTGTAGCGAATGGGTTTTTAGCGTAGACAGTTGTTTCAATTGGAGTAATTATGAAATTTATTAAATATAAAGATAATATTTAGTAATAATTATCAGATTTTATTATTATTATTATAAAAAATAAACTTATAAAAAAAAGTGAACGTGAAAATTTACTTTACGAATAAAAATCATGTCTTTAAAATGTGTACGAATATCACTAAATAAGAGAAAAAAGTAACATACTTAAACTCTTTACGACAAATAACTTTAAAATTAACGAAAAAAACTTACTTTACACATAAAAATCACTTTAAAATGTGTAAAAATATCGCTAAATAAGAGAAAAAAAGTAACTTACTTAAAATTTATAAGATAAATATTTAACCTTTACGCGAAAATTCCCTTCATGTATAAAAATCACGACTTTAAAATATAACATGCAAGAGAAAAGTAACGTACTTAAACTTTCTACGACAAATAACTTTAACATTAACGTAAAATTTTACTTTACACATAAAAATCCCGATATTAAAATATGTAGAAATATCGCTAAATAAAAGAAAAAAAGTAACACACTTAAACTTTGTACGACAAATAACTTTGACATTAACGTAAAAAATGTTCTTCGCAAATAAAAATCACGACTTTAAATTTGAAATGTAGGATGAAAGTATAACATACCTATAATTTCTACGACAAAGAATTCAAACATTGCCGTTCATGTCTTTAAGATGTATAATGACAACTCTAACTTTTAGAAAAAAGAAACACTAAAAATTTACAAGGCAAAGAATTTAAAATTAACTTTACATGTACTATCATACTCTTATATCAACGATAAATAAGATAAAAAAAGAAACTCTAAAAATTTATAAGGCAAAGAATTCAAATAATACGCGAAAATTTACCTCACATATAAAAATTATGTCTTTCAAATGTGTAAGAATAACGCTAAATTAGAGAAAAAGAAATATTAAAAATTTATAAGGTAAGGAATTGAAACAATACGCGAAAATTTATTTCACACATAACATTTTTATCTTTAAAATGTGTAAGAATAATGCTAAATTAGAGAAGGAAAAAAAATAACATACTTAAACTTTCTTCGACAACAATTTAAACAATACGCGAAAATTTCATACACAATTATTTTCTTAGGTTAATGTTAAATAATGGGAAATTTAACAGAATAAAAATTTCAAAGATAAAGAATTTTAACCTTTACGCGAAAATTTACTTCACATATAAATATCATGTCTTTAAACTTTAACGTGACAATTTACTTCTCATATACAATTAAACTCTTAGGTTAATGTTAAATAAAAGAAAAAGTAACATACTCAAAAATTTCTAAGATAAGCATAACGTAAAAATTTCATATCATGTGTTTAAAATGTAACATATAAGAGAAAAAAAATAACATACTTGAACTTTCTATAGCAAAGAATTTAAGCGTTAGCGTAAAAATTTACTTTACATATAAAATTCACGTCTTTAAACGGGGTGATAAGCATGTGACGGTAATTAGCCAATCAGGTTAGCGGTAGGTGATACGCCACTTGCCGGCATTTTTAGACCGGAGGATGAGTCGCACTAATACTTGTTCAAACAGGTCGGGAGACTTGTACAGCAAGAACAACAGCATCGACGCGCAAGCAGCGGGTGATGCTGCGGTGTGTCAGCAGGTCTTCGAGATTATCGTTTTCCTACTTTTCCTTTTTCATAATGAAATGTTTGTGAAAACTTGGAATGAATGAAGTGGATTTCAAAGACACATTAGTAAGTGAAGGTAGAATTAGCATGGACTTTCTTCCAAAAAGTATGATTCACTTGGAGAATTTAAGATCATTTCTACTTGAAAACTTTTCTATTGTCTAAAACATTGAATATTGTTCAAACTCAGTGAGATTATATGCTACAATACGGGTAAAACTTAACAAAATTGTTACATAGAAGAAAAATAATAAGAGATTTAAAATAAATACTAGTTATAGATACTCCAAGGAAAAAAATTCACCTCTACTTTTCAATCGGAAAATCAATGCAAGTTGGAAATTTATGTTACTTCAAGAAAGACTTAGACAATTTACTTTGTAATAATATACGTTAAGGTGTCGTATTAACTCGTGCAATACATGCTGACTAAGGTTTATTTTACTTATCTAAGAAAGGTGAATTGGGGGAAAATATTAAATAAATTGTAGATATTAAATACATTGTAGATATGCATTTAAGTTTTGAAAATCACCTGCAAGACTTTTAAAACATCTTAAGAAAAATTGAAAGAAACTTGCGAATTATATGTAAACTATATAACTTTTTATACTCTGAAAGGAAATCACAAGTAATTTAGTTAACTTTTTTCATGGTAACACTCATATTCAACGACATGTTTTTAAAATTTAACCTTCTTTACATGATAATAGTTATAAATTTTTTCAATCTCAGATGCGATATACTATTATTTCTAACATATATGTTACGAATTGTGTAAAGTTTTTAAAACTGTATATGCAAATCACCAATCAGAAACATAAAAATCTAACATCAATCAAACAAACTAAAATAATAAGATATTTTCCTTAGTGGAAATAGTTAACTACTCATGTGATGGAATATACTTAGAAAATTTAAATACTGAAAAAAGTTTGCTAGGCAAACTTAAAGAATATTTATTTTTTTTCTTGTGAAAAACTATCATAAATTTGGAAAATGTAGAGTTTGTTACTACGTAAAATTGAACATCATCTGGACAAACTAAATTATACATGATTTTTTTTTTTTATTTGAGAGGTGCTGACAATATATCATTAATATAGAGATTTTTAACTTCCACCCATAATTTCTAAATAACTTATACATAAATTTCAGAAAAACTGAAACGGAATGTGTTTTACAAGAGGCTTATTTTGTAAGATGAATATTCAATATTAATATAATTGAGCAAAGTTCATTCCGGAAAAAACTTGTAAAAGATACTTATATTTTGAAAATAGTTTGAAATATCCTTTTAAATTTATGAATGCTCGCTTTCGAAAGACACAAATAAAACTGATATTACTCATGATAATTAACACATACATAACATTAGTCAAACAAAGTGAAATTTTTATTGCTTGTGACCGATAACTTTTCAGTGAAGCAGAACTTACATAGGAAATTTGTGCAAACTTTTTCAACTTTTAAACCAAGTATCATGTAAAATTATAAATTACGATAGGAAATAGCATACTTCAGAATTGGAACAAGTCTTGTAGTTAAGCTAAATGTATTTCTCAAGGAATTGAAAGCATACCAGAGAAGTCCTTATCATTTCGCATCTTTTCTCATGTTGCAAGAAGTCATACATTGTAAAAGATCGTCTTAGAACTTAACAAAAATCAGTAAAAATAAATATATTTTCTATGGCAAAGATAAAACTTCACAACTTAATTACTTAAATTTAGCTAAGTTGCATATGGTTTATTCACATAACTCGCATGTGCTTTGAATGTTGAAATATATTTGTCAGTTGAAATCAAACTCATCGAAAATAAATGCTATCTACATTTTCAAGTCGGAAATTACTATTAAATAAACTTTACATGTAAGACATTATCATGTTAAAAAGAAAAATCTACAAAAATGTAAATAATAATTTTACTGTTGGTACATAAATGATGAATAATTTATGATTTTATTCTAGGCAAACGTTTTATTGTCTAACAGAGAACTTAAACTTTAGCAGAAAAACGAAAAAATACAATTTTTATATCCTATCATGCTTGTCGAAAATTGAATTTATTAGCTGTTGTAATAGATTTTTATTGTCCAAATTTCTATAGTTCTTCCCAGTGCAATAATATTAAGTTCATGTGTAATGAGTAGGTTTTTTTTTTTGTTGAATCTTATAAATTTAATGAAATTATTATGACCTAAGAGATTGAGTGAACTGAATAAATCAATGACGTAAATTTAAACAGTGACTTGAACTGATACATACTATAACTGTAAAGAAGTATGACAAAGTGATAGATGAAGTGAAAATAGAAGTTGAGTGAAATGTGTTGAAAAAAGTTGAAGACGACAAGAAATTCATAAATGAGAATTATCATTGACTTATACTAACTTCGTTTTTCATGCTTATGACAAGAAAATACACTCTTGTTTATTAAGAACCAACTTGATATCTTATCATAGAATGACAATGATGAAATATCTATACATTAAAAAAAAAATACCAAACTTAGACATAGCAAATTTCTTGAAATTCATGTATAATGTGAGAAGTTTTACTGGAAATATAGAAGATACAACATTGAAAAATGTGAATGTTTCGAAGTACTTTATCAGAAATTAAAAAAAAAGAAATGCGTTGAGGTCCGCTATAAAATTTTTTAGGAGAAAGTTTAAACAAAATTTAAAATCAAACATGCTTTTAAGTGGGAACACATATATTAAAACTATAGCACATTTAACAATTTATATTATGTCATCTCAGTTGGTATCAAACTGAATAATATGAAAAACAATCACAAACTGAATAAACATGAAAATTATCAATATATGTGGAAAAGTTTCCTTTTTTCACATATAAAAAAAAAATAACACATTGACATACGTTAAGATCACGAAACATGCGTAATCATATACCGATAAGAGCAACCAATGTTGCGGGGAGATATTCACGTGATGGACAATATCCCATGAATAAATTAAGTGATTTAATTTCTAATGCTAATTCCAATAGTATTCCACGTAACTTCAACTTTATATGTTACACTATAGATATATTTATTTTTCAAATATATTGACTTTCGAAAAATCATCCTTCAATATAAGAATGATCATAGTAAGAATAAAAGAAAAGATACTAAGCATTGATTTAAAGTGTATTTATTTCAACTTAGCAACAAATCATATGCGTGAAACGAAAATTGCCTCGAACCAAAGTATAACTATCCAATTTCATTGATTCCTACAAAGAAATTTTTCTCATCTAGTAATTGAATTTTTTTTTCTCGAACACATTATAAGTGTTGTCCAATCAGGTGTAGAATAGCTGAAGATATCCGACCTCTTTCTAAATATTAATAAGTCACTGTTGAAAAACTTATAAAAATTTCAATTTACACTTAAAGTTTTTTTTATATATATATATTTCAAAGAATTTTTTCAAATCAATATGTATATTTAAATACTGAAACTTATTCACTTCAATAAATGTATGTTTAAGTTATAAAACTTGTCGTATGTATTGAAAAATTGTAACTTTTCGTCTTCGTATAAATCGATAACTTATACACTAGTTCTTCATCAATTAATCTTCTAAGTAAATCTTTCAAAGGTAAAAACATACCCATAGCTTTGCATTTGTAACAAGTTAAATTGTACATGTTTCTCGTGAAATTAAAATTTTATATGTTTTTCATGAAAATATATAAAATTTTGTAACTTTCACATGAAACATGTACAATTTAACTTGTTACAAATGCAAAGCTATGGGTATGTTTTTACCTTTGAAAGATTTACTTAGAAGATTAATTGATGAAGAACTAGTGTATAAGTTATCGATTTATACGAAGACGAAAAGTTACAATTTTTCAATACATACGACAAGTTTTATAACTTAAACATACATTTATTGAAGTGAATAAGTTTCAGTATTTAAATATACATATTGATTTGAAAAAATTCTTTGAAATATATATATATAAAAAAAACTTTAAGTGTAAATTGAAATTTTTATAAGTTTTTCAACAGTGACTTATTAATATTTAGAAAGAGGTCGGATATCTTCAGCTATTCTACACCTGATTGGACAACACTTATAATGTGTTCGAGAAAAAAAAATTCAATTACTAGATGAGAAAAATTTCCTTGTAGGAATCAATGAAATTGGATAGTTATACTTTGGTTCGAGGCAATTTTCGTTTCACGCATATGATTTGTTGCTAAGTTGAAATAAATACACTTTAAATCAATGCTTAGTATCTTTTCTTTTATTCTTACTATGATCATTCTTATATTGAAGGATGATTTTTCGAAAGTCAATATATTTGAAAAATAAATATATCTATAGTGTAACATATAAAGTTGAAGTTACGTGGAATACTATTGGAATTAGCATTAGAAATTAAATCACTCAATTTATTCATGGGATATTGTCCATCACGTGAATATCTCCCCGCAACATTGGTTGCTCTTATCGGTATATGATTACGCATGTTTCGTGATCTTAACGTATGTCAATGTGTTATTTTTTTTTTTATATGTGAAAAAAGGAAACTTTTCCACATATATTGATAATTTTCATGTTTATTCAGTTTGTGATTGTTTTTCATATTATTCAGTTTGATACCAACTGAGATGACATAATATAAATTGTTAAATGTGCTATAGTTTTAATATATGTGTTCCCACTTAAAAGCATGTTTGATTTTAAATTTTGTTTAAACTTTCTCCTAAAAAATTTTATAGCGGACCTCAACGCATTTCTTTTTTTTTAATTTCTGATAAAGTACTTCGAAACATTCACATTTTTCAATGTTGTATCTTCTATATTTCCAGTAAAACTTCTCACATTATACATGAATTTCAAGAAATTTGCTATGTCTAAGTTTGGTATTTTTTTTTTAATGTATAGATATTTCATCATTGTCATTCTATGATAAGATATCAAGTTGGTTCTTAATAAACAAGAGTGTATTTTCTTGTCATAAGCATGAAAAACGAAGTTAGTATAAGTCAATGATAATTCTCATTTATGAATTTCTTGTCGTCTTCAACTTTTTTCAACACATTTCACTCAACTTCTATTTTCACTTCATCTATCACTTTGTCATACTTCTTTACAGTTATAGTATGTATCAGTTCAAGTCACTGTTTAAATTTACGTCATTGATTTATTCAGTTCACTCAATCTCTTAGGTCATAATAATTTCATTAAATTTATAAGATTCAACAAAAAAAAAAACCTACTCATTACACATGAACTTAATATTATTGCACTGGGAAGAACTATAGAAATTTGGACAATAAAAATCTATTACAACAGCTAATAAATTCAATTTTCGACAAGCATGATAGGATATAAAAATTGTATTTTTTCGTTTTTCTGCTAAAGTTTAAGTTCTCTGTTAGACAATAAAACGTTTGCCTAGAATAAAATCATAAATTATTCATCATTTATGTACCAACAGTAAAATTATTATTTACATTTTTGTAGATTTTTCTTTTTAACATGATAATGTCTTACATGTAAAGTTTATTTAATAGTAATTTCCGACTTGAAAATGTAGATAGCATTTATTTTCGATGAGTTTGATTTCAACTGACAAATATATTTCAACATTCAAAGCACATGCGAGTTATGTGAATAAACCATATGCAACTTAGCTAAATTTAAGTAATTAAGTTGTGAAGTTTTATCTTTGCCATAGAAAATATATTTATTTTTACTGATTTTTGTTAAGTTCTAAGACGATCTTTTACAATGTATGACTTCTTGCAACATGAGAAAAGATGCGAAATGATAAGGACTTCTCTGGTATGCTTTCAATTCCTTGAGAAATACATTTAGCTTAACTACAAGACTTGTTCCAATTCTGAAGTATGCTATTTCCTATCGTAATTTATAATTTTACATGATACTTGGTTTAAAAGTTGAAAAAGTTTGCACAAATTTCCTATGTAAGTTCTGCTTCACTGAAAAGTTATCGGTCACAAGCAATAAAAATTTCACTTTGTTTGACTAATGTTATGTATGTGTTAATTATCATGAGTAATATCAGTTTTATTTGTGTCTTTCGAAAGCGAGCATTCATAAATTTAAAAGGATATTTCAAACTATTTTCAAAATATAAGTATCTTTTACAAGTTTTTTCCGGAATGAACTTTGCTCAATTATATTAATATTGAATATTCATCTTACAAAATAAGCCTCTTGTAAAACACATTCCGTTTCAGTTTTTCTGAAATTTATGTATAAGTTATTTAGAAATTATGGGTGGAAGTTAAAAATCTCTATATTAATGATATATTGTCAGCACCTCTCAAATAAAAAAAAAAAATCATGTATAATTTAGTTTGTCCAGATGATGTTCAATTTTACGTAGTAACAAACTCTACATTTTCCAAATTTATGATAGTTTTTCACAAGAAAAAAAATAAATATTCTTTAAGTTTGCCTAGCAAACTTTTTTCAGTATTTAAATTTTCTAAGTATATTCCATCACATGAGTAGTTAACTATTTCCACTAAGGAAAATATCTTATTATTTTAGTTTGTTTGATTGATGTTAGATTTTTATGTTTCTGATTGGTGATTTGCATATACAGTTTTAAAAACTTTACACAATTCGTAACATATATGTTAGAAATAATAGTATATCGCATCTGAGATTGAAAAAATTTATAACTATTATCATGTAAAGAAGGTTAAATTTTAAAAACATGTCGTTGAATATGAGTGTTACCATGAAAAAAGTTAACTAAATTACTTGTGATTTCCTTTCAGAGTATAAAAAGTTATATAGTTTACATATAATTCGCAAGTTTCTTTCAATTTTTCTTAAGATGTTTTAAAAGTCTTGCAGGTGATTTTCAAAACTTAAATGCATATCTACAATGTATTTAATATCTACAATTTATTTAATATTTTCCCCCAATTCACCTTTCTTAGATAAGTAAAATAAACCTTAGTCAGCATGTATTGCACGAGTTAATACGACACCTTAACGTATATTATTACAAAGTAAATTGTCTAAGTCTTTCTTGAAGTAACATAAATTTCCAACTTGCATTGATTTTCCGATTGAAAAGTAGAGGTGAATTTTTTTCCTTGGAGTATCTATAACTAGTATTTATTTTAAATCTCTTATTATTTTTCTTCTATGTAACAATTTTGTTAAGTTTTACCCGTATTGTAGCATATAATCTCACTGAGTTTGAACAATATTCAATGTTTTAGACAATAGAAAAGTTTTCAAGTAGAAATGATCTTAAATTCTCCAAGTGAATCATACTTTTTGGAAGAAAGTCCATGCTAATTCTACCTTCACTTACTAATGTGTCTTTGAAATCCACTTCATTCATTCCAAGTTTTCACAAACATTTCATTATGAAAAAGGAAAAGTAGGAAAACGATAATCTCGAAGACCTGCTGACACACCGCAGCATCACCCGCTGCTTGCGCGTCGATGCTGTTGTTCTTGCTGTACAAGTCTCCCGACCTGTTTGAACAAGTATTAGTGCGACTCATCCTCCGGTCTAAAAATGCCGGCAAGTGGCGTATCACCTACCGCTAACCTGATTGGCTAATTACCGTCACATGCTTATCACCCCGTTTAAAGACGTGAATTTTATATGTAAAGTAAATTTTTACGCTAACGCTTAAATTCTTTGCTATAGAAAGTTCAAGTATGTTATTTTTTTTCTCTTATATGTTACATTTTAAACACATGATATGAAATTTTTACGTTATGCTTATCTTAGAAATTTTTGAGTATGTTACTTTTTCTTTTATTTAACATTAACCTAAGAGTTTAATTGTATATGAGAAGTAAATTGTCACGTTAAAGTTTAAAGACATGATATTTATATGTGAAGTAAATTTTCGCGTAAAGGTTAAAATTCTTTATCTTTGAAATTTTTATTCTGTTAAATTTCCCATTATTTAACATTAACCTAAGAAAATAATTGTGTATGAAATTTTCGCGTATTGTTTAAATTGTTGTCGAAGAAAGTTTAAGTATGTTATTTTTTTTCCTTCTCTAATTTAGCATTATTCTTACACATTTTAAAGATAAAAATGTTATGTGTGAAACAAATTTTCGCGTATTGTTTCAATTCCTTACCTTATAAATTTTTAATATTTCTTTTTCTCTAATTTAGCGTTATTCTTACACATTTGAAAGACATAATTTTTATATGTGAGGTAAATTTTCGCGTATTATTTGAATTCTTTGCCTTATAAATTTTTAGAGTTTCTTTTTTTATCTTATTTATCGTTGATATAAGAGTATGATAGTACATGTAAAGTTAATTTTAAATTCTTTGCCTTGTAAATTTTTAGTGTTTCTTTTTTCTAAAAGTTAGAGTTGTCATTATACATCTTAAAGACATGAACGGCAATGTTTGAATTCTTTGTCGTAGAAATTATAGGTATGTTATACTTTCATCCTACATTTCAAATTTAAAGTCGTGATTTTTATTTGCGAAGAACATTTTTTACGTTAATGTCAAAGTTATTTGTCGTACAAAGTTTAAGTGTGTTACTTTTTTTCTTTTATTTAGCGATATTTCTACATATTTTAATATCGGGATTTTTATGTGTAAAGTAAAATTTTACGTTAATGTTAAAGTTATTTGTCGTAGAAAGTTTAAGTACGTTACTTTTCTCTTGCATGTTATATTTTAAAGTCGTGATTTTTATACATGAAGGGAATTTTCGCGTAAAGGTTAAATATTTATCTTATAAATTTTAAGTAAGTTACTTTTTTTCTCTTATTTAGCGATATTTTTACACATTTTAAAGTGATTTTTATGTGTAAAGTAAGTTTTTTTCGTTAATTTTAAAGTTATTTGTCGTAAAGAGTTTAAGTATGTTACTTTTTTCTCTTATTTAGTGATATTCGTACACATTTTAAAGACATGATTTTTATTCGTAAAGTAAATTTTCACGTTCACTTTTTTTTATAAGTTTATTTTTTATAATAATAATAATAAAATCTGATAATTATTACTAAATATTATCTTTATATTTAATAAATTTCATAATTACTCCAATTGAAACAACTGTCTACGCTAAAAACCCATTCGCTACACTATGACGTCGCGAACAAATTATCTATCACTTTAACTGTTTCAAGCAAGATCGTTACACAACAACTCAACTCGCAAACGCGTTGAAGCGTGTTGAAACATCCCTAGTCTCGCTCCCCTCCCGTCTGACGGGTCGATAGTCAGTAGCACCCTCTACCGTGAAACCTGATTGGTCGGTGAAGTCACGTGATCACCCCTCATATATAGACGCTATCGGTTGCCGTCTTGTCATTTCTACTTAGATACCTGAGTGTGAAAGACGTGTTTAATACTTCGTGTTTTTTTTCTCATCGCGATTTTGTTCGTACTTGTGTAGTTATTCACAGTTATTTTAGCTTCGCAGATTTCGTTTCGATTATTCGGTAAGTGAATTTTTAAACATCTTCTCACTCCAACAAACCAAGAGAGCCTTGTCGGCCTATGACGACAAGCGGTATCTGCTGGAAGATGGCATAACCAGCTATGCCTATGGTCACTTCAAAATTCCTTAAATCATTCATTTAATCCTTAATTTTTTTTTTTATCTCTTTAAGCCTTAATTTAACTAAAATATTACTTTAACTAATTTTTTAAAAACTTATTTAGCGTTATTTTTTTTTTTTTTTTTTTTTTTTTTCAGGATTTTGTATGTGACCATTAAATTTAATTCATGAGAGAAATATACGTTCTCACAAGTCTTCTTTTCAGATTTTTTAAAATTTAAAATTGTTTAGGATTTAAGGTAATGATGTCTTCTTAAAAGATATTATTGGATGGTTGGTTAGTGACCTCATATTTCAAGGAAATATACGTTCTTTGAAATAAGTTTTTTTTTTGTTTTTTTGTTGTTGTTGTTGTTGATAGGGTGGAGTGAGGCGGTACCAATTCTTCCTAAAAGAGGTATCGGGCTGGAGGTGGGTCCTCACCTTTAATAAATAATTTTTCAAAATTTATTAATTGTAATTCTAAAGTCTTAACTTATTCAAAATTAGTTAGGGAAGGGGGGTGGGTAGATGAGTTACCATGAAAGCAACGTCCGATAGTCGATATTTTAACAATTGTTTGGTAAAATATTGAAATGTCACGTGTAGCTCGGGGTTAGGGTTCTTTAGACCCTTAGCAAATGGCCTTCCTTTTATTAACTTTTCAAATTTAACATTTTTATTTGTGTAACTTTGTTGCAGGTATTTTAACTTGGCTAAAGGATATGTAAGTAACTCGCTAGAAAACCAAACAGTCAATCAGGAGTTAGCTTTTGGTCACATGTTTAAAACTTACCAATCACCAGCGAGTATTTAGCTGACCGATCAGAACTCGTTGCCAACACCTGAAAACTAAATTTGGTACATATCCAGTGTTATCACCACTTAAAACGTAAATTTTAACATAGAATGACGTCATACCCACTGTGACGTCATTGGTAAAAATACCTATCACTCTAACTTATTCGTTTATAAGCAGCCCTAGAACAACTCAACTCCGTCTGAAAGGTAAATCGAAACTAAAAAGTGTTGCCACTGCTCAAAACTTTGATATAAAACACATTATGACCTCATACTCACTGTGACGTCACTAGTAAAAATATCTATAACTCTAACTTATTCGTTAAGAAGCAGCCCTAGAACAACTCAACTCCAGTTAACTGGAAACAAAAACTAAAAAGTGTTGCCATCGCTCTAAACTTTGATATAAAACACATTATGACGTCATACCTACTGTGACGTCATGCAATAAAAACCTATCACTCTAACTTATTCGTTTACAAGCAGTCCTAGAACAACTCAACTCTATCTTAAAGGTAAATCGAAACTAAAAAGTGTTGCCATCGCTCTAAACTTTGATATAAAACACATTATGACGTCATTCCCACTGTGACGTCATACACAAACAGCTTATAATGAAACCGAAACTAAAACAGCAGCAGGAGGGGAACAACTCCACTCCACTTCCGGTCACGTGACTTCCGGTGATGTCACTTCCTGTGACGTCATATCCGATCACGCCCCCTTCCGGTGACGGCATATCCTGTGATGTCACTTCCTGTGACGTCATATCCGGTCACGCCCCTTCCGGTGACGTCATCATCCCTCATCCCTTGCGCATTGCGCCCTGGCTCAGGATCGGCATTTTCTAACTACTCATATGTAACACTTTTTAACACAAAATCTGGTTAACCTGGTTTCAAAACGTCTTAGATCATAAACAATTAAGCTGTTTTACATTTCAAAAAATATTTTCTTCTGTAAAATACTAATACAAAAATTTAAAAAGCTTCCGAATATTACCAGAACTCATTGAACACAAAAGCAAATTAATTTAATGACTTGTCTACAAAAATCATTGAATAGTTGGTAAACACATAAATGTTAATTTTAGAACAATTAATTTAAACTTATTGAAACTAATTTTAATAATAGAATGAATAATATATTACTTACTGTGCTATGTGTGAGTTCTCCATTTTCGTGGAGAATTTAAAATTCTCACCAATGCAATGGACAAAATTTGACGAACATGACATCTGTTTGGTGAAAAATAATGTCGTCAAAATGACAATATAACTCTGTGCAAATGCAATGGCACACACCTAGAAATCCTTACAATTTGGCGGGTTTTGTGGTCTCAACTTGGAAAATCCGCGTGATATCTTTACTTATGCTTTGGAGAAGCTTGCCTTCTTATAGCCGTAAGTTCTTTAACATTTCAAAAGTTAATAGGCAAACACGCTGAAAATTTAGCAATAAACACAAATACTCTACTCATTTGCTTATACTTTAGTGCTGCCAACAATTGCTTCACTATCCGTTCAGACATAATTAAATCATAGAACTATTTTTTGTGCAATTAAAGTGCAGTAAAATGTGTCTATTATCTTCAGCAGTAAATAAACTACCAAGAGACACAAAATGCACTCCTTATTTGTTTCATAGTTGCGTGGCGCCTTTTTCTCGTAGCATGGAGACTGGATTCTTTTTATTTTATTTATCACTTCCTGGAAAATACTTTCTTTTTCGTTATTTTTTATGAAAAATAAGGCCTTGAGATCTATTTTTAGAATTCATGCCTTGATGTTTTATTATTTTTTCATTATTTAGGAATAGATAAAATGTTACACTTAGGCACTTTTATGCTTCTGTTTTCTCTTTTTACGAAACTTGTTTGAATGTTTGTATATGATCAAAAAAGAAAAGTAGGAGTGTTAATAATTTAACGTATAAAAAACAAATTTTTTAATCAAATCCCTTATAAGAATTATCAATTTATTAACAATAAAAGTTTTTTTTTTTTTTTAAATGATTTATTAAAATGCTTTCGAAACGCCTCGTCGATTAAAAAAAAACAAAAAAACTTAATATGGGATTTATGCCCGAACAATTATTTATCTTAATTGAAAAAATACTGGCAACAAGACTTCATCCAGTAATCAAATTATAACTGATTTAATTTATTCTGGAACGTGCCATAAATGCGTGCTATCACGCAAGCCAATTTATTTTTTTTATTTATTTTTATAATATTTTCGTTTGGCATCAGGTAAAAGTCTTAACCAGCAATGGGATTTTATTTGCTAGTGTTGTGATGACATTAGATGGTAAAATCGACCTTTTGGTGACAGTTACATCCCTAAAAATTTAATATAATGTATTGTCATGGGCTTTAAGCTAATTGGCCAAGTTTCAGGATGATGGGAAGGGGGTTAATTAAGCATCCGCAGATTTGTACGCCAGGCTCAAACGCACACTCAAACAAAAGTGAAGTTAATATAAGGGATTTAAAAATATATAGTAAAATATATTGTTAAAAATATATAGTCACATATTTAGTCAGTGCATTTAAATTGAGATTTGGATAGGATGTAATTTACTGTTTTCGTTTTTATTTTTAAAAAATCGATATGTTTTGCGATAAATAGGAATTCTTGTGCTGCAGGCATTCATCTTTCAACTTTTTATCGCATAATTTTTTAGCATTTCTTCACGTTTCAGAACATTCTGTATCAAAAAAGTGTTCTAGAAAAAAAGTTTGTGGGTCCGTGTGTTGTCTGTGGTCAGCATTACTTTCAAACGGATTGACCTACTTTGGCCATTAGGCTTTACGGTTTTTGTCAAAATCGTGCTTGGGCAAAGGGTAGCTGTCATTTTTTACAGCCAAAATAATTGCTAAATTAAATGAAGGAAACAGTGGGAATTGAAAGTTGTTCAGAGTTCAACACCCCCAGTTTTTTTAAACTCAGCACGATTCAAAATGAGTAAAAATGAAAACAAAATCTGTTTTTAGCTGAAGAAATACTAAATTATTCTCTTAGAGAAAACGTTTCAATCGTTAATTATTTCAATTGTTAATTAACTTTTTGCTAATTAATTTTCATTAGGAATCGCAATGAACCTTTAAAGTTAACGATAATCAATCTCAAAAACAAAAGTAAACGATTTCTAAACAATTCAACATCTTGCAGCCCCCTGTAAAAATTCCTGCGGATGCCTAGAGAACAATAAATATATTTGGCAAGAGATATATCCCAAACATAACCCTTGTCCTTAATACACATCTTCCAAAGTTTATTAGGTTACAAATTAAAAAAAAAATCTTACCTTCATTGGCTTCAGTCTCGTGAACTAGCCAAGATGATAAAAAGTTGGGATATTCTTGCAGTTTCTTTTGCTTTTCTGCGATTCTGCGCCCCAGATAATTTCTTCGACATATTTCAATTTACGAAAATTTCAACAGCATTAAATTGTTGTAACGCTAAATTTTATCTAACTACATTGCGACTATATTACCAATGCGATTTTAAATTAGCATTTCTGGCAGCCTGCTATGTAGCACAAACCTATTCTTCACCGGGGGGTAGGGAGAATTCGATGTCATTCTTTTGTAAAAGGATAGATTATTACTTTCTTTGTAAAGAAATGCATTATTTTTTTTTCTAGTGGATTTTTTCTTCTGTTGGATATCTTAAAGATCATCCAGAATTTTAAGAAAAAATGAAAATTTATTAATGAAAAATTATCCTTTTGTCCAAATATTAAACTTTATACAACAAATAGAGCTTTGTTGGGTTTTCGGCGCCCCCTCTGATTAGCGCCCGGGGCAGCTGCCCCGCCTGCCCCCCCCTAGATCCGGCACTGTTAACAGCCCTTGTACTCCTTTTGCGTTCATTAAAAGAACGATATGAAAAGCCAACTGCCTCCTCATTATTTACCAATTCATCCCCCTAGACACCCCTAGCTAAAACATAAATTATTGAATTATTACTAAAGTTAGATGCCCGAAGTATCATATAAATAAAAAAATTTAAAAAAAAATTGCGATCCAATTTAGTTTAATTTTTTGACATTAAAAGTTCACTCATTTCATTGACTCTAAATTAGGTGAAACATAGTATAATAAATAGAAATTTTTGAAAGGAACAAATTCAAGAATCTTTTTTAATTAGTATAGTCATTATAATCAGTAGAAATATAAAAGTCTAAAAATATTGCAACCAAAAATATAGGTAGAAGAAGTTATGAAACTAAGCTCGAAGTTTTACACATGCCCCATGCGTTGGTGTGAAATATAAATTTTTTTAAATAAAAATATATTTTGATTTTCAATTTTTATTAACTTTATTTTTTCTTTTAAAATTCACTCACATAGTGCTGTGCAACTTCTTAAAAAATACAAAAATAAATTAACTTGCTATTTTAGGAAAATGCATATCCCTTGCGTCAGTAATTTAATAATTGCGTCAAATCAAGATTTTTAAGTACAGAGGTGTGTACTTAATACACACAGTACTGCTTTTATGCCGGAAAACTTTAGCAAAATTCTCTTCCATAATTTCTCTTATAACCCTTTTATAGCCTTCTTTAAAAAACCATTGCATCTTTTTATGGTTGCCTGTCACCGATGATAATGTCTTTTTTGTATTGTACAATTTCTCCATTTTTGCAATGAATACATTTTACTTGAAAATAAACTGAGTTGATCTTTTTATCGCATAACGTTTCATTTCAAAAAAGATTTTTAATCGTATTGAATTTGCAAACTGTTTAGTTCGAGAAAGAAATTTTAACAAATCAGACACTTGTATTGGTCAACAGGTGTGTGCTCTAAGAGTAAGATTTTTACTAAATTTCGTAAAATATAAAATAAAACAATCTTGATTTGTGAGGATCTTTTTTTCTTTAAATGAGATTAATGCGTCTTTTAAACACACAGTATGGTAATATTTTCTTTCTATTTTTTCCCCTGTCTTTTCCAATATTGTGCAATTCTTCATTTCGAACCGATTTTTATAACTTAATAAATTATTTTTAAAAGAGTTCTTAAATTTTAAGCATTTGTTATTTGTCAAGAAATGAGATTGCTTGGGAAAATATAAACACCATTCTATTCATTAAAAAGATGAAAAATGATTATATAAGACAATTTTAAAGTGCCTTGGAAAATTTATATTGCCAAAAATATTCATTAGTTGTTTTATTTTTTCTTAAAAACGTAATTTACTAATCCCAACAAAGGGAGCAACCTATCAACCAAAATGTTCAAAAAATTGTGGCCACTTAGAGTAACAAGTAGAATAAAGTATGCATAATTTGTCTAACAAAATATACAACAGTTGTAACAGTAAAAATCTCACTATTTTGCACTCGCAAAAATAGTATGTCCCGAGAGTCAGTTTCAGAACGCCCGCTGAACTGAAATCTAAACCGCAGCTTTTACAATGACAATCCTTCAAGGGGTACTTTTTTTTTTTTAGGAGCGAGTGTCCGAAGACTTCATCACCGCCCTCGGAGTTAATTTGTAAGGGGCAATTGGGGATCCGCTGTCAACTTCGTGGGCGGGCCTGAAACGAGAAGCGATTTTTTTTCCCTTCCCATTTTTCTTAAGGGTATTTCGTAGAATCACTAAGTATTCACCAATAAGATTGTGTCTAATTGTGAGCTGACATAAATCTTTTAAAGAAATTGAAGCCGATCGCTTCTGTCTACTGGTCTCCTCTTTCCTCCATTTACAATAGCTGGCATATTGGTACAGATTGAGTTCACTGGATAGTGATTAGCAAGCGCCGATGAGTCCAAAGCAATGGTCACATTGAGCGTCACACCCAATCGCAAAATTTTCGTCTCCCCTTGCATCTTTTGTTAAAAATTGCTTTTCCTGTTCTGGGAGGCCCCCGCGAGCACTCCCGTGACCTAATGGGTCTGTTGTAAAATGTGTTTTCAGTTCTTTCAATAACTGGAGGACGAAAGTTTTTGTTCTTTGCGTTTTGTGTGCTTCTACTTTTCCAATGAAACGAGAGTTATACCTTCAGGCACAGTGCTAGAAGTGTTGGTGCACGTGGTGACGCGTCTCCCCACTTTTCAAGAAAATACTCATGCGTCCCCCTTCCCCCCTCCCCCTACTTATAAAAACACTGAAATCCATTTCCTTACTTTTAAAAACTTTCAATCCGTCTAAAACTGCTAAAGAAAAATAACATTTATCTTTAAATGTAGGGACACTGAGAAGAAGTGATTTAAAAGTTTTCCAATGTAAAAAAAAAAAGAAAATATTTATATTGGATATGTGTATCAGACTATTATAAAAATGTATCATACTACTTTGTATAAAGATATAAGTATTTTTATTAACAATTCCTTTTACGCTTGGTCAACTTTTAACTTGGAATGAACTTTCTTTCAAGTTAAATTTCTATTTTTGTTTCATATAAAGACAAGCTATTTTTTTAATTTTTTTTTTATTCTTTATTAATTTAATTTCATAAAAAATATGCCCATTTAGAATCACTATTGAAATCTAAATAACCCGTTATGTACATAATATTGAATTATTACTTCATTTTTTCTCTTACTTCCAAGTAATAAAACCAAGTCACAGAATATTCATTAAAATAACAAAAATAAAAATTATTTGTTTACTAGTTATAATTTCGTATCTTATAAAAAAAATATATTAACATTTAACTTGGGGGGGGGGGGGGGGGGTTGCACTTGTCACCAACTTTTGGGCATCTCCCCCCCCCCCCTCTCCATTTTTCTTTTCCCACTTCTACCCGACTATTCAGGCACTTTCTGATAGCTGATAAATATTCTAACTTTCCATGCTTAATTGCCTGCAATACAGTCCAATTCCAAGTTTAATTCTTTTTTTTTCTTTCTTGTTAGTCTCATTTTTGGTGATATGTGCATAAATTACGTTACACGCAGAGGAGAGATAGAGTTGGTCCAGTGCAATTAACCTCGATATGAAAGGAGAGAAGAGTTAATCATTTGCGAGATGTAACAATTTCACTTTTCAGAGGAAAATGTAATTTTTTTAAAAACAATTTAATTTTATATATATTTGGTATTTGTGGTATCAAAATGCTTGGAAGTAAAATAAGCTATCTCACTTTTTGTAGAATGTCGAATGTTTAAAATCTGAAATAGGTTAATTTCCTTAGTGCGACACCTCATATTTTTTGCGACATTATCGCGATGTTGTTGCTGGGTTGCTGCTTTAGGGTATTCTATAACTTTGTCAAGTTCCTTTCACAAATCTGTATCATTGAATCAATTTTCGTACCTTAGAATTTAATTTTTTTTTTTTTTTTTTTCAACGTTCATTTTTTGTATTATAAATTATATTCATAAATTAATCTTAGTTCAGCAATGAACAACTTTTCCATCCCTACCTCAGAAGATAATATGCACTATTTATACATTTTGCAAACTTCATTTTTGAGTTCTTATTTAAATAATTAAACTGTTGCTATTTTCTCTAGAAAATGTACGGTTTTGGAATACATTACTTCATTTGAAATTTTATTCTTTAATCTCTACGGATTATTTTAAATTATAAAAAAAAAAAAATTAATAAAATAAGAAATAGTGAAAGTGTAAACAGAAATAATTTTTTTTAGTCTTGTTATCTTGTATATAATATTTTTGGTAGGTACATTGTTATTTGTTGTAATAAAATGTTAATATGTAAAATGAGTTATCTAACTTGTTGAAAAATGCCTTTTGTATAAAATCTGAAAAAAGTTTTTATATTACTGTATATTAATTTATGTTAAAGTATAAAATAAAATTCAAAACATTGGAATTGATTGTGTTACTAAAAGTTCACTATTTTAAAACTATTTGACTATTGGTCAAATGTAAATTAGTTTAATGAAAATAAACACTGGTTTTTGTAAAAATTGCTAAGTTTCAATAAATTTAATTTTTTAAAAGAACTATTTAAAGGAAATTCAGAAAAGATCGAGTCTTTTTCAAGAGAACGAGGAACATCATATTTATTCCAATCTTATAACGCAATTACGAACGGCGAACAAAACCATGTAAAAATTATTTTACAATAGTAGAGCTCATGAAAAGAATGCTATCTCAAATTTCATTTCAGATTCTCTACAAAAACTATTTAAAATGAAACATTAAATATATATATATATATATATATATATATATATTAATTATTAAATTCACTGAAAGCTAAAGCGCAGCTTTTACAATCTGTCCAGGAAAGCAGGTTTTTTTTCTTGGAGGTGGGTGACAACCGCGTCGCTCACCCCCCTCTGTGTTAATTTGTAACGGACAATATCTTCAGGGCACAGGATACTACTGCCCTGTTCCTTCTCGAAAGCAAGTCCATTATCACTCTGCGTGAGAATAGGGACAGGGAAAGCCCCCTACTATTGTAATTTGTACGCAGAAGTTTTACGACTTGTCGATGAACTAGGCGGCTCCTTTTGCTTAGATCTTAAAGTATTTGGATTTCGAACTAATGTTTAAAAAGAAAAGGAATAAAGGAAACAAATTTGGCATTCAATTGAAAACTTTGGATGATCTTTTTCCGTTGGAATTACACTTTTCCTACTAAAATAGCTTTACAAAACATTATTATTGTAATATCATGGGTAATCAGGCAATCTCTACGTTGCTTTGGTTTAGTTTATATTATTATTTATGAAGCTCTAATGTATTTTTGGAATATTTTGTGTTTCTGAAATACGTTTATGAGTATTTTTGGTTGAATTCACTAATTAATAGCAGTGATTAAGAATAATTTCAATACTGTAATTCTCCAAAAATCGATATTGAACTTATACATTATAAGAAAAAATCTATAAAAGAACCGCAATAAAAAATCTTTAAAAAAAAAAAAAACTATAAATTTCTTTACTGCAAGACCTGTCACATTTGTGTGACATTGCTTTAAACTTTTTTCAAGGTTCATATATCTTTTGTTATAAATTTTCTTCTATTCATAAATTAGACTCGTAATAAAACTCCCAGTTCAGTAATTAATAACTTTTTTCATGCATAAAACTACCCTTTAAAAGATAATTCATAGTACTAAATAATATTTAAAAACTGCTTTCAAAAAGCACTGAAATGGTAAACACAATAATTATCATCAATCGAGGATTTATTTATATATATATATATATATATATATATATATATATATATATATATATATATATATATATATATATATATATATATATATATATATATATATATATATATATATATATATATATATATATATATATATATATATATATATATATATATATATATATATATATATATATATATATATATATATATATATATATATATATATATATATATATATATATATATATATATATATATATATATATATATATATATATATATATATATATATATATATATATATATATATATATATATATATATATACTCTGAAGTGCCAACCAAACGGTATAGTGGTTAGCGTGCTAGCTTCTAGACCGCGGGGTTGCGGGTTCGAGTCCGGTGTAGGGCATGGGTGTTTGTAAATGTATGTTGGCTTGTCAAATAATGAAAGTTTCGGCGCATTATAGCCCTAGTGTTGCTGACGGCGCCAGATAATCTGAAAACAACCAACCAACGACTCTGAAATTGTGAATAATGTTGCAGATATTGTCGTCACGGATATACACATTGTTATAGTGAAATGCAATGTTATACATAAAAAAGTTTTGTTTCTTTATTTGTGATAAAAAAAAAAAAAAAAAACTTTTAGAAAACAATATTAACAATAATTCATCAACTTTTTCTATATTTCATTTGACTTTGCGTCGGGTCCATTTCCAATAAATCACCCGTTTGAAAAAAGAGCCCTCGAATGTGTCCTGGCCTTGGGCCCCAACTTGTCATGATCGGGCCCTGTGTAAAAGCATTCTTGTACAACAGTGACAGTCCCCAAAACTTGATATAATGTATTCTTATCAACAATGAATCTGTCTGTCTAATTTCAGCGTGATTGAATGACGGTAAGTGGATTTATTAACATTCAGAAACGATGATAGAAGCGTGTGTAAAAGCGACCTTTTTGAGTGTTTGTGACAGCCCCCAAAACTTAATACAAGGCATTGGCATATATATAAAACCAATTGCAATGACTTTTGACAAAAAGAAAAAGGATCTTATTGTATAGAACAGAGGTTCCCAGTTCCCAACCTTTTTAGTTGTGCGGATCACTTATATTATATATATATATATATATATATATATATATATATATATATATATATATATATATATATATATATATATATAAACATACTGTACAAAAGGGGTGAAATTATATATTTTTAATAATTTGATTTATTATATTTTTATTTTTAAATGTAATTAAAATAATTTAATAATATTTATATTTTTATTATTAAATTATATTTTTTATTGCACTCTGTTGCCACAATAATTAGAAAACTAAAAAACAAGTAGTCAAAGTTAAAAAAAAAAAAAAAAAAAAAAAAAAAAAAAAAATTGTTTGGATTTTTAAAATTGTTTATCCCCCATGAGAGAGTCAATATTTGGATTAAAACTTAGCCATGCAGTTAAATTCACGCATTATTCACTCTTTACAACATCGATGAATACAATCGAAGGACTCGATTGTTCCCATCTTTAATCCGGAAGCACCAATAATATTTATCTTGGATTAGTTTCTCTACCAGAGTCTACGGCCCAGTACCACGCTATTAGCGGCCCATGGGGTAGAGGCCCGCTGGTAGAGAAAATCAACTACGCTTGGCGCAGTTGGGAGTTTGGCGTCGAAAAGGGCTTAGTTGTTTGGCGAAATTGGTGATAAACCTACTTCAAAGGTACAACCGGTTTCGAATGGGTTTCGCGTTTGCTCACACCTCCTTCTCTTCTAACCTCCTTGGGACAAACAGAATGTTAAAATTGTAATTATTTTTTAACAAATTTTTTTTTTTCATTAGTTTTTGCATAAGGTAATTGAAGGACTTCTCTTACATCATGATCCTCCTCCTGCGTTAGAATTGAGTAAGGACGACGCCGATCGACCTCCCCCCCCCCCAATAGTGAACTAGAGCAGGCCTCCCTGGCAGAAGAGCAGACGCCCCTGGTAGAAGAGCAGACGCCCCTGGTAGAAGAGCAGACCCCCCTGGAAGAAGAGCAGGCCCCACTGATAGAACAGGTCGAACTGGTAGCTGCCATTGAAAAAATCATGCTTTTCAGTAATTGCCAAAAAACGGCTCTAACGATTTTGTTCAAAATCTCTGTGCTAATGGCTCTTAAGGTGTTCTAAACATCCCCACCACCGAAATTCCCGTAAAAATGCTTGAATGGCGTAAAAAGTGGAAAAACGAATGCCTTCAACACAGAGTTCTCTTTGCTTGAGCATAGCTCATCAACAATTTTTTTTTTTTATCTATCTCTGCTCAGTTTCACTTACAAGAAAGGATAATATAAGAATTATCGATAAGCATATTGCCAAAATTCCCATTTTTTTTAAAAGACCAATATAAGAATTATCACAAAAAATATCGCCAAACTGGCAATTTTTTCTAAGCGACTGATGAAAATATAAAAATGATAAGTTACACAAATCTGCATCAGCAATATAGTGTAATTGAAAGTTGTGCGATGTTCCACACCCCTAGTTTTTGTTCGCATTGGATTATTATAAAATTGATTTGGCGAAAAATCATATTTTTCTATATAGACGTATTTAATTCGGATTTTCTCAAGTTCTATATGGCGTACACAATTGTTTCACTCCTACTCCTCCTTTTGAATTGAATATTATATTTCTTATTGATATGTACCAAAGTAATTCAGAAAGTTGCGTTTTCCATTTACGCCGTGGAATATTTGCGTTTCTTAGTTCAAGCATGGGCGTTTTTTCTGTTGAGTCATTAGCAAGCGATGAAAGGCATTTTCAGATCACTGACTTATGCGGCTCTTGTTTAGTGATAGTTTAAAATAATGGATCACTCCGCAGATTGCGAAATACGATCGGTCAACCGATTTCTCAATGCAAGGAACACCAAAGCTTGTGAAATTCACAGACAAAATTAAGAGATTTACGGACTTAATGTGATGAGTGATTCCATGTTCAAAAGGTGGGGGGAAGTAGGTCATTCATGACAATGCACGACCACACACAGCGCTTGGCACGAAACTGCCTTTCAAAGTTGCGATGGTAAGTTTTGGACCACCTCCCCTACAGTCTGGATCTCGCACCAAGTGACTCATTTTCCCCAGGACCTGAAGTCCTTTCTTGCTGGCAAGCAGTTCCGCGATAACGACGTTAGATCCGTAGTTAACAAATGGTTGCAACCGCAGGCGACATCGTTCTTTGATGAGGACATCCAAAAACTCGTGCCCTGCTACGATAAATGCCTAGACAAAGGTCGTACCTATTTCGAAAAATAGTTTACCTATTGTAGTTTATTAGTTAATATAAGTTCCAAACGGTTCCTTTTTTGTATGTTGCTAAACGGAACTTACTTTCTGGATTACCTTCGTAACATGATTATTCAGGAAAGGAAAAAAATTCTTGAAATTTTGAAGGAAAAAAAAATAATTTTAAAGTTTGTGTTTCTTAATTTTTTTTTTCTTTTTGTAATGTTTTAAAGTTTAAATACAGAACCTTTAAGAGTGGGACCTTACATGGAATCAGGAGTTATGGCAAAAAAATTAAGCCTTGGCAAAATTTCTCTTTCTACATGATCAGACAATGTTCTGGCCACCTGTGATTAGCAGACTATTTACTCTTTTTAAAACTAAGCCATTGTACCAAAACTCCTCATCCTATGGAGGTTCTACTTTAAAAGTTGAAGGATTTAAAGCATATAATATTAAAAAATTTTTAACAATTTATATAAACACGAACTTTAAAAATAAAAAAAAATTCTTCAAAATTAGAAGTTATACAATTACATATGTCTTTTTGAACTTGAGAAAATCAAGTCTAAAAATGTCAATGTAAGTAAAAAACATGGTGATTCTTCAGAATTTAACTATATAAAATCTTAATGAGATACAAAAAATAAACAAATATATTCTCATGTATATTATTAAAGAAAACAATTCCTGAAAGTTTGATTTAAATCAGAGACGGTCAGGTTAAAAATTGAACATTTTTGGTTTATTTGGCATATAATGACCCAGAATGAAATAGAGGTAGCAATATTATCAACGAATATTCATAATCAACGAGAAATTTCAACAGGAAGTGACAGCTTTGCTCTTTTTTGATAATAGAGCATCTTTTGACCACTGCATCCCAAGATGTCAGGGCACTTTATTGGTAATGGCCTTATGTATAACAACAGAAATATCGTACAACATAATTATAGCCTACCATCTACTAGAAGGTAAACTTTTTAGAAGATTCTGTAATACTAGACAAGTTGAAAAGTAATACTAATAAGAACACAATAACTCAAAAACTTTAAACATATATTTTAATATCCAAATATTTAAATTATTTAATTAAATATACAACAACTAAATTCTAACAAAAAGCATATTACACTTTAAATGGCACTTTCTATTTACATTATCGTATGGAATGGTGAGTCAAGAGTTCACATACAAATCTGAATACATCATATATTTCTTGGCCAAACCTGCAAACGGAAAACACATAACATTAGTATATGTAATATTTGAGTTATAAATTAGTAATTAAATAATTAATTGTTGAAACAATATTCATACACATTAAAAAAACTAGGGGAAAACATATTTAGTACCTACATCATAATTTATTCAGAATCTTAAATGCTAAGCAAATGGGCAGCTATCACATTTTATGTTTTCTAAAAATTTTAAATATAATTCACATACCCAAACTTCTTGAAGACACCTTTTGTTATGATTAAAAAACAATTAAAAAATATTTTTTGCAGCATTAATGTTATCTTGGGAAAGGCAAACATTATTTTAATCAGTATTAAAAAAAAAAAAAAAAAAAAAAAAAAATTAAAGTTATCCTTCATTTGAGTACACTGGGAAAAAGTTTCATTTTACTGAAGGAATAAGTTTATTTTTGTGTAGCAACGTATGAAATCAACTAATTTTAATATACTGCTTAGTTTTGATATAGACATAAAATATGTTATTGTAATAAAAATAAAGCATAATCAAATGAATTTTTATTGTTGGGAACTAAAATAATTTGTTATTTTTATAAATAATTTATAATGTTATAGAAAATTTTCAGAAATTTTTTCAAGTATTGTTTGTAGTGTTTTTTCTCAGATTTTCACAGCGACTTTTTGTTTATTTGGATACAGTGAACAATTAACAAAGAAACCATTAAATAACTTTTCTAGTGACTAGAACCACTTTACTTATCTCTCAATAAGGTTTAAAAAAAAAAAAAAATCTTTAAAATTGGAAAAAAAATTAGATAGGAAAAACTAGTGGAAAGTTAGATAATGCAATTTCACATCACTGACCATGAAAGGGCTATACACCTGAACTGGAGTTGGAACCCACAAAGATTGAAAAATAGTCAAGGATTGATGATCAATAATAATTTAAAAGTTAGTTCTTTAAATGTGTACGATTCAAAATTAGTCAAACTAATGTACCTATAAATTAGGTAGTTAAGCAATAAATAGTTAAAAACCTTACAAACAAAACTTTTTAACCATATAATTAATTTTGACGTCAATGGTTGCTTCAGTTTAAAGACACAGCTAAAAATAGAATTGAATGTTATACAAGTCGTAATTGTATCGATTCATAAAATATTTTACCGTATTCAGTTTTTTACGCTGTAAGTGGTAAAATGATTTTAAATGTTGCAAGAATTGCAGTAAACTTAAATTTTAATTAGTATTTTGACATACCTTTTGCAATCAAACATTTAAAGTGCAAGTTCCTCCTTAGCTGTCTCCTTGACTAAATTTTCTTTATCTTCCTGAGTATGTTCCAATGTATTTTGAAAATGTTTGTTTATTTGTTCGGACTCTTCATTGGCTTCAAGATTAGGTAAGAGTTCTTTGATTTCGGTCAAGAGATGATTCTTCAGACTTAGAACCTTTTTTAGATGAAAGTAAATAAGTTATTACTAAAATACATGTATGCCACATATTTATGTATACAATATTTAAAAAAAAAAAAAAAAAAACGTTACTTTAGTGTTAAGGCACCAAATATCAATCTTGTATAATATAATAAATAAATAATCTTAAATTTTCAATGGGGAAGTTGTTTAGTATTCAGCCACTTGCAAATAAAAACCTATTGAAATACAAGCCAAATTGTACCATTAATATTCCTATAAAAACCTATTATGTTTAATTTAACTATCATGAAAAACACTCCAATGCTTATGATATCATAACTCTGGGTTAGCAATATTCAACACATACAGAATAAATTCCCTTTATTTCATCTTTCAATAACTATGAAGGATACTAGAAAGTTGTTAGTAGCCTAAGGTGCTCGTTGAAAAATTATGAATATAACAAACACTTTAAATTAATATACACTAAATATTTATTAAAAATTCGTTTTTTTAATGTTATGTAAATGAAAATTATTTCTGATATATATGAATATGATAAAAAAATTTAAAAAAAATTATTTTTAATGAAAAACCTATTGAAAAACTTCTTTACACATGAATTCAACAGTGAAATCGAGTGTATCATTTCGATCTTCATGACCATTACCATCAATCAAATCGATTATCTTCCTATTCATTAACACAGCATCGATTCAGTCGTCAGTGTGTGCTTAGTGTTTGCATCTAATTTTAAATAATAAAAACATCCCTACCAGCAAAATTTAAGGTAAAATATGTTTCAAAATTTATTTATTAAAAATGAATGTGAATTTATACCTCTATAATGAATTTATGCATTCACATGCAATTATCTTTTATTTATTCCGATTAAAACAATTTTGACAGCAGTAAAGAGTTTCAACAATGAGCGGTCAAAATTTAACTTGCAACATTACAGAATGAGGCGATGAGTCAGTGAAAAAGGTAACTCTTATAATAATAGATATCGTAAGAATGGAGGAAAAAAATACAATCATATCAACAAATTGTTATAAATTAGTAAAATGTTATCGGATCACGCTAAATCCAGATTCTGTAGATTGTAGATAATAACCGGCAATTGGAGCTTTTGATATGTTAATAAAAATAAATGGTTAGTAATAAATAAGGGTCACTTAAAAATTCATGTGATTACTGTGATTTTCAAACATTGTTCATCGCATTTTTTAAAATTAATTCATAGTTTTTTTTAAACTTTTGAGTGAATATTTTGCCACTTTATTATGTTCTTCAATTTTAAAAGACTTTTTTTGTACAATAACTGTTCCTGAAGAATAAACCTAGTGGCACATTTGCAGAAAATAAAAGTTGTCGCAATAAAAACTCAGTGACTGAAAAGAGTATCCTAAGAAAAAGGCAAAATTCATACAATTTAAAAAGCTATTCATAAAACTATACAAAATATGTAAAACAAATACATAGAAAGGCTATTGTGAAAAAATAAATTAAATTACTAATTAAAATACTCTCATAATTTAAATTACACCTACTTGGTCATTGCTTTTTTCATGGAAATAAATGCAGTGATTTAGTATTTCCACAAGTAATTGTGCCTGTACACTCGAATCCATGCACTGCTTTGCTGTGTTTGTAGCTTTTTTCAGACATTCCAAGACCCGTTTCCCATCATGCATCTATAAACACAAAACAGGACAAATCTTTAATTTCAAATGATACAATAAATTTGAAAAAATTGTGTTCTAACTCTCTCCAGACACAAAATTTAAAGTACTACTCCTCTTAAATGGATAATTATAATACCCCATAAAAATGAAAAAATTATAACATTCTATTGTGTTAGAACAGCGTTAGCCGCAATGTGACGACAGATTTTTCTGTGACCCGCTGGCCACACAGAAGGGGGAAAAAAAAAAAAAAAATCAAGCTTCATGTTATGGAATTCTTTTTTTACATAATTTAAATTTGTCCAAAATAGTATGTGTTAACTATGCAGAAGAGAGTTCTTCACTATGTGCCCAAAGAAACTGTATGAAGAAGCTTTCAGCAAGATAGTTTCATCAAAAATAAATACAAGAACTAATTAACTGAATCTCATTTGGACAATATATTAAAATTGGTTGTAACAAATAGTGACTCTTTCATAAAGGAAAAGTTCCTTGATACAAAATCTACTTCTAAGAAATATTATTGTGCTGTCTTGGTTAGTAATTAACAACCCAGATTGATATCGACATATTGTAATAGTTATTTCACATAAAAAATCACGAGATCGAGTCACAATTTCAATTTGTTTTAAGTTTTTTTATTTATGAAAATACCAGAAAAGAAAAATTGATTAAAAAAAATGCTTGAAATTAAGAAGCCATAAAAATCAAGAATTATAATTAATCCAACAAAAAAAAATGTTTTTAATTTTTCCTGCAAAATCATTTGAAATGTATTAACTGGTTTTGCAACTGGTCTACTCATTTCTAAATGCAGATCAAAGGTTTAATACTTAAATAAAAGGTCAAGAATAACACATTGAAAAAAACATTTACCTCTTCTCCCTTGGTAGCCAGGTTTTTACCAGACCAGAATAAATGCGAACATACTGATACACCTCTGCACTGATCAGGTTTTTTGAGCAGCTTTGAGGTAGCGAGTGCGCATTGTGTCCTCAATGGTTCATGGTTCTCAGCACTGAAACAAGACATTTGCTCCACAGATGCAATTATTAGGGTTATAGCTGCCAGTTGAGCTTTGCTGTCAGAAATCTCATCCTCATACAGAGAAAATGCCTGGAATTAAAAGTATAAATTTAGTTTGCATTAATTAAAAAACAGGAATAGTATTAATTTAAAGAGTATTAATTAGAGTTAGAATGAAGTGTACTATTTTAAGTCGGATGTTTTTTTCTGAAATAGCCCAGTTTACAGATACGGTTACCAGACCATACCTATAACAATAGAATTCAAAATTTAGTTCATCTCAATAATAGTAACTGTAGCAAAATTTTATAATTAGCCCCACATACTATACTAATCTCTAAGATAAAATGAAAGTCAAAGCCAGATTTTTGCCTGGGTCTTTGATATAACTGCTATAATGAAAAATTTACTCACTGTCAAATGTTCAATAATTTACCATCAATCGTTTAGATACAGTGGTGAATGGAGAAGTAACTCAAGCATTAGACATAACAGTAATGGACTTCCAAGTTGAAAAATCTTGGACTACAAGATTAATATGTATAGCAAAGTCCAAACTATCTAAGTTATTATGGACAAAGTCTAAAACTCAGATAAACAAAAATCTCAAATCGAAAATTGCAAACAAAATCGATTATTGATATTAATTCAATTGTAATTCACTTAGGTTTATCAAGAGAATTGTAGCACAGTTCATATTCCCTTAAGGTTAAAACATTAATTACAGGTTAAAAATTCATTACAGATTGAAACATTAATTTTGATTCATATTGACCCCAATGAAAACTAAAAAAAAAATTAATAATTTCATTAGATTTGAGAAGCAATACCCAAACAAAATTTCAAAATTCAATCAATCGAAAGCACTCTGACTAATATATCGTTCATTTTTTTTAAAAAGTGTCAGTGGAAAAAATTTAAACACAACACGACAAGCTGAACATAATTTTATCACATGATTATTCATCTCTTTCATATTGCACAAATACTCATATTACACCTTGCTTGCATGAAGAGTATAATAATTTCTTACTTGTGACACAAATTCATAAGCAACTGTTTCATGATTTTCATATCCAATTTGACCAGATGCTAGAGCTCCTTGAAGAAACAACCTTAATGGCAGCTCAGCCATTTCTGCTTTAATAAGAACGCTGATGGTTTGAAGACAAAACTTAAATATTTTTTGGCATTTTTTCTCCCACTTGTCATCCTAAACTCATTTTAAAAAAGAAAACTGATTTTAAAACTTATAAAACAAATCTACATACAATTATTAAATTTACACTAGAAATTTTTCTTAATTTTACATTTTGATAAAGCCAAATCCTTTCATATTTTTATTAATATCAAAACTATTAATAATATAATTAATTATTTTATATTACATTTGCTATAAAAATTGAAACACATAAGAGAAAAATACAAATTATTTAAATAATTCATGATATCTTTTCAATATTAAGCATGATGATTTTGATGTCGACTATACAGTAGAGTACAGTAGTGTATACAGGTTTATAAGTCTAGTTAAAAAATATTTACACTACCTCTTCACTGATGTTTTTGTATCTAAAAGCAAGTCTATAAGCTTGAAATACAATAGGTGTCAGAGTATATCGAATACGACGATTTCCACCATTTCCAAAATGCTTCCTTGTAGTATTAAGCATCTAAAATAATACCACAAATTTAAACTATTTCATTAGTACTACATTTAAAAAAATTATAAATCAAGACATGAATGTGTTATTTGAGAAATTTTGCAAGTCAGCAGAGAGTAACTTTTAAAAATAAATTATGGATCTTATTGCCTACGATTTCTTAAATACATCTCCCGGGATTAGGCTAAAATTTAGAATAATTAAAATAATGTTAACGAAAAAAGTATTTTAGTCAATAAAATTTACTCAATAAAACTGCACTCTATACAAAATGAAAATTTACTTTAAAACTACCAAAAAAACTAAATGAAAAACGGAACACATTTTGGATGTGTTGATGACATGCAAAATAGCATTAGTTGGTTTATATGTTCAACCACTCATTTTTTATTGCACAATAATGGCTAATCAGGTTAGGACCAGCAACTTAATGAGGATTCCAAACCACAATGAATATCCATATCTAATCCATTCGGCACCATTGGAATGCGAGGCCAGAGCACTAACCACACCACCATCAGGCGGGAAATAATATAATTAGAAAAAAATGGCATCATTTCCTATTGGCAGTAACCTTTCTCATACAAGTTCTTTGTTGTCAAAACTCTGAAATTACAACTACACAGCAAAAACAAATATCCTTAAATTGAGAAAAAGAGTTCAATAATTTCAAACTTTTCAAGTGAAAAACTAATAATGATCATTATTTAATGGGCAATGATTTTCATTTCTGACACTTGCATGTCTGAGACAATGATTACAAACGCACACCTTTTGTAGTAATAAGTATGGAATGAATAAACATAAGAACATTCCAGTAGTGAACAATGAAAATTCTAAATCATTTGGCATCAAAGGCATGTACATGAACATATTTTAGAAGCTTTGTGTAGTCGAGAAACCCCATTAATTGGTGACTGGTTTTTCAAATAATCAGAAACTTCTATGACTCTCTTAATGCTGTAAAGGGACCCAAGACTGACATTACACTGTAAAAAAAACTCCTCAACAATCTTTTTTAAATCTCTTATAAAATATAGGACGAAGAGGCTAACTATGATAAAACAAACTAAACATTGTTAGCTTCTTTATCCTATATTCCTATATTTTATAAAGATATTGGTTAAAGAACCTTTATGGTGCAATGCCAGCCTAAAACAATCGATAACTCAATATATATATATTAAATGAGCATTATCTATATATATAATTCTCTTGCGTAACGTCCAAATTCGGCTGTATTTCTGTGAGCAGAATGGCAACAACTTCAAACATTCAATCACAAATCTTCTAAATGTACTTCATGCACGAATTTCCAAATTCAACAATCCAGCCAATCACAATATATTATTGAAATTTGACTAATGGCTCGAACAATGGCAACAGCAATGGTTGGCAACAGCAACAACTTGCATTTGCTATATTTTGTTTTTCTTATTACACCCTACAGAAAAGAAATTATAGCCTATTTATAACACATTAATTTAATAGTAATGATGATGCATGAATAAGTAGATCCAAGATGTGTATATTTCTTTTGAATTAGAATTCCGGATAAACCAGACCTTTCAGAAAAGTTATCTGCTGGAACATGTTCCGGAGTTTTAGTAGAATTTGCTTTACAGTTCCCACTTTTTTTTTACAATTATACCGCCAAGATTAATTACTGGATAATTGGCCTTTCACTGTTTTATTTTATTTTCTAAGTATCACAATAAAGATCATGCAAATATATGATTGCTTCGTTAAGAAATTTTGATGTGTAACTTTAATTATTTTGGCGCTTCATATGAAACCAGCCCGTAAATTTTAATTGTTCAATGAAATAACCGACCTTTTTTAATTATATGTACAATCCTGTTTATTTTTGTTGTTTTCCAAGAACTTTCTACTACGTTGCCACGCTATACCGTTCCTGCTTAATGCGTCTCGACAGCAGTAGGATAATGACGTGGCAAGTATTCAGGGTCTTCATAAATAACAAAACGTTTTCAGTTTCATGGCATTATGAGCTTTTTGCTAAGGCATATTTTAAATGCTTCACTTTGAGACGAGCAAAGCGAGCCAATGGGATTGCTCGAGGTAAGGGAATTGCATAGCAATCCAGGGGGTTGGCGAGCATCAGCGAGCAGGAGGCGGAGCCCCCTAGTATATTGTAATGTCACTTACCAAGAATTGCTGATCTGGCGATTCTGCCTGTAATAGGTTAATGAATCGTCCCATCAGACCCTGTTCTTCAGCAAAGTCTTCTGGATCCTCTTCCTCAGAGGGTTGGTCAGACTGATCCTGAACAAGAGTAGACACCAGTTGTAAAATCTGCTCAACCTGAAGGAAAATGATAATACAAATTGATTAAAAATACGTTTCATTCTAGGAATATATAGTACCTACAGTTTTATCCGGTAGAATTATTTTAAATAAGATATTGTTTTAAATTTTAAGTGGATTATACAAATAATAATATTTTTTGTATATATTTACATGCAAATATACAATTTTCAATTTTATTAAGAGAAAATGTTGCTTAGAAATTTTAATTTGGTATGTTTTTGACATTTTTAGGTTTCTGTGGGTGTTGCAGAACAACCTTTGAATTTTAATGAATTCATGAGAGTTTACAAGCTTGAAATTGAATTAAACTTGTTTTAGAATGTTAGTATAAAATCACTTTTATTTGCATTTTTAGAAAATAAAATTGATCCAATTACTACCCATGTAAAAAGTTAAGAATGTAATTTTCCTTTTAAAGCAGTTCCGAAAAGCATATTCAATTTAAACTATTTCAAAATTTAAAGAAAGATGTCCAGAATAAATCTGCAATACAATTTTACGATACAATTTCTTATACTGAAAATCTTCTATCAAGTAATTATAACTTATGCTCTTTACCTTTGAAACACTTGAACACAGAATATGACTTTCTGATTTATTATTATTGACCGATATTAATGATCAGAACAAAATTAATTAAAAATGTAATTAATAAACACATTTTATACATAAATATTATTTTGAATATTTAAGGTAATATACATTTAAAGAGAAATTGACTATTACCTCATCTTGTGTTGGTATATATGTTTCATTTTCTAACGCATTATTTACAAGGAAACACGACATCTGCTTTCGGCTGTTGTAGTCACAAAATTCCATAAGGTTACCAAAATGCTTTAATTGTAACACAGTAAGAATATTGTTATAATGTTGCACTGGAATTTTCAAAAGCTTTACAAGTTCTTTTGAAACAGGAGTGTTATATTCCACTCTGTAAAATAAAGGAACATTTACAAAAATTAAATTTAAAGCAGATTATAAAATACATTAAACAGATGCTTAAGCTAAAAGACAGCAAAATATACATCAACTTTTTTTTTTCAATCCAATTACATAAGAACATTGCATTAAACATTGTAATTGCTTGTGATTTTTTAAAAATGCATCTTTCAAGTCAGTGAATCATTTTTCGGACGCCTTATGTCTTAAGTAAAATATAAGACAGTATTATCCAAAACTGTGGGTTGTAAGCAAATTTATGATGGGTTGTAAAAAGAAATTCCCAAAGGAAAGAATAAAATATAGCATTAAGCAGCTCTAATGCCATGCAATATGCTGAGAAGTGACAAATTTAACAACAAACTTTCACTATTTTTAAAACTTAGTTTAAAATGATTGAAGGCTTTAAAAAAAAAAAAAAAAAAAACTATTTAAAAACTAAGCTTTGGGTTTTATATTTAGATTGTAGAGAAGTCAATCACTAAAATCTCAAAGCATTAGATTGAGTGGTCATGCTAAAAGAGTGTCATTGTAAAGAAAAGTGTGTTAAAAATTAAATTAGACATTTTGCATTCCATCACAAAACACAGGTATTCAGTTAACACATTTGTAACTTTGATAAAGTAAACATATTAACAGAGAAGTTCTTGCCTTTTAATTCCACACTTTTCAAATATACTAACAGTGGTTTCTAGAACTTTATCAACGTAATCCACTCTATCAGGATAACACTTCAAAGCTAGGTTGATTAAAGATACCTGTAGTGCTACAGTATCTTCTGATGGCATGCCCTGTCTGGACTGAGGGTCAAAAAAAAAAAAAAAAAAAGGATTAAAATACAACTATTGTTAAAAACATATTTCAAGTAATAAGATAAACTATGCTAAAAGTGCGTATTATTGTTAAAGTGGGAAAAACTTATTAAAATTATAGCATATTCAATAGAATTTCTATGCAACTTTGATATTTTAAATAATCTTAAAGACATATTCCAATGAAAAATACAAAGGTTATCAAATAAATATGCTTAATAATTATTCATGCAAGATTGACAATTTTGCATTTTTTATAAATTGCAGGTTTTACTTTTAATATCTCAATCATTTTTCAAAAGATTATCACATTGATAAGCAGTCACAAAAAAGAGCAACAATGCAGATATTTTGGAGAACCTTTACTAATTACAAAAAATATTATACAAAAATAAACTTGAAAGGGAAGAATCTTTTACAAAACAGTTGATTTACCTGAATGATTTGTGCAATTTGGTCAGAAAATATATCAAATAATTTAATTTCCTGGGGGATGCCTTCTGCATCATCCCTTGTGGCAAAAACAGCCAACCTAATGAAGATAAATTAATACAAATAAATATATTTTTTTTTACACAAATGGCTACACAAAACTACATAATTCAAGTAACTCGCTGATATAAAACTTTTCAACTGCAGGGTGTTTAGCAGCTTGGAACCTGAAAAAAAGGGACTAAGGGACCAAAAATTTAAAAAAAAGGTACTTGTAAAAAAAAAAGGAGACTTTTAAACAAAATTTGTTTTTATAGCATAAAAAAAAATGCCTAGTATTCAGTACCTACAATTTAAGGGGTTGAATTAAAAATTATTTGTCTAAGTGCAAACTTTGCACTCCAAACATTCATCTGCAATGCATATTAAAAAGAAAAGAATTAATTATTGACTGTTTATTAGTACTAAAAAAACACTGAGAATTATGATTACCACATTTTTAAAATTGTAAACAGACAGAACGCAAATAACAACTTTGGAGTGAAAATTTCACCTTTGCATTGGATTATTTCAACATATGATTGAACACTAGAGAATTCTTAGGATCTGCAGCAAACTTATATTTAACATCAAAAATCCCCGTTAATACAATGATATAACACGCCTTTAAGATTATTATAACACGTGTTTGTGGAAAGCAAAATTAGAAGGCCAAAAGTTGGCCTTCAAAGTTGAAACTTTCAGAGCTCTACGCCTATTAGAAGTCACTTTTTGTAAAAATATTAATTAAAAAAATTAATTAAAAAACAAATTAAAATTTTAACATTCTTTTTGTCAATAGTCCAATTAGAATGCCAAAACTACTTGTGTTGAAAATTTCAGAACTGTAGCTCAATATACAATATCGATCGGTCATGTAGTAAAGTACTAGACGAAACTTTAAAAAAAACCAAAAAATACGTCAGATTGAAAACAGTCCCCATAATACGTATTTAATTATTAGATACATTAAATTCAATTTGAAAAAAAAAATCAAATCTAATTGCATTTATTAACAAATGATCTTGATCGGTCATCATGGTCAAGTACTAGACAAAATTCCAAAAAATAAGTTCAGATCGAAAACCGTCCAAAACCATATATTTAATTGCTAAATATAATTCAATTTAAAAAAGCTGTTTGCATTTATTTACAAACGATCTTGTTCGGTCACGTGATCAAGTACTAGACGAAATTTAAATAACCCAAGTCCAGATCGAAAACCATCCATGAAACTCTATATTTAATTGTTAGATAAAAAAAACTTTTGAATAAATGATTTAAGTGTAATGCTATTTTTAGTCGCAAATTTTAAATGAAACTTTTATCTTAACACATAAAAACCGTGCTATATTGTCGAAGAAAATCAAGGATTCAACTCTTGAAATCGAAAATCAAAGAGTTTTTAAGGAGTTTCAATAACCCGTGAGAACCCTGATATCAAAATATTTTTTAAAAAATTTACTTAAGCCGGATTTACACGCTACCAGTCGAGGTTCCAGTTTAGATCGCCAGCCAGTGACGTCACCAGGCTACTGGTTCCAGTAAACCAAACATTTTCTATTTACTGGTGCTGGCGACTCCGATTAACCAATCACGTGCGCTCTCCCGTGATCACCAATAGACATCGCTACAGTTGCTTAGATGACGTCACAGAACTGGTGATCTAAACTGGAGGCCCGACTGGTAGCGTGTAAATCCGACTTTACCTTTTTATTTGAGAAATTCTGATTCGTATTCCTCAATCTCACAATACGTGATGAAAACTCCTGTTCTAAGTCGGAAAAACGTAGTCCGCAGAATCTGTGATGGTTACAACCGCCGAGCTACCAAACGATTACATGACCTTTGACCTTGACAATTCAATATAGAACCAAACCAGTTCTGTAAACAGCATTAAACTAATCAACACTAATTCATCGTAACTGGACGTGACAGGGATTTCTGGTCTGCTTTTCTTCCCTCTTGTGTTCAACAAAGAGGGAAAAAAGGGAAATGGCACGTGCTGGTCACGTGGTACAAATATATTTAAAAAAAAAAATGGACTAAAAGGACCAAACGTTAAAAATAGGGGACAAAAAGGACCAAAATAAAAAAAAGGTACTTTAAGGGACTAAGGGACCTATCGCTAAACGCCCTGCAACTGCTGAAAAAGTATATATATTGACTAAACTCTTTGTATCGCTGTATTTTTTTATTTTACTTGGGATGATAAAACTTATATAAATGCAAACGAATTTAACAGAATGATCTATAGTTTAAATTCAAAAGCATTCAACTTAAAAAAAATTGCATTATCTTAAGATACTGTAGACCCAAACTAGAAACCTTGAAATTTATTTTAAATTATTTAAACAAAGGCTTTTACTCCTATAAACCCTTTAAACGAAAACCTTAAAAGTATCAAAAGGAAAACTGCTTTATGAAAGGTTTTAGGAAGGGCAAACAATTTTCTAGGATGGATAAAGCAGATGCAATAATTTCAATAACTCCATCCATTCATTTACAAATGACCTTGTAAAATACTAAATATTTTAGGAAACACCCTTTTAGTACAAATTTATACTGTAAAAAATATTTTTTTTAACACCTGTTGGTTGTTTTGCATGATAATTTAAACATTTTGAGCAGTAACAAAATTGTTTGATTATTTTTCTTACCTATTTTGAGAAATACTCATCTTGCAACATATCTTAAGAAATATTCATAAAAGAATTCTAGTACATTTCATTTGTTCTCAGCAACAAAGAACATTTATTGTTTCCCCTTTTTAAAAAAAGGAAATACTTTTTAAGATAATTCTCCAAACACCATTAAACTCCACCAGAAATAAACAACTATCAGGATCAAAAATGCAGTACATTATAACTGTTTGATAACATGTTATTTTGATTTCTTGCGTAAAGTAGGATTTCTATGAAAAAGATTATGAATTATTTGTAAAACCACCAGAGCTTGAATGATTTACAGTTTATGACAAAGAGTAATTGTTTTCTAGTGGAGATATTTTTCTATAATTTTCATCCATTAAATATTACTCATTTTGGCTGCAGACTTTTTACAAAATTAAAGCCTTTAGCTATTAACACAGCAGTGGCAGTTGTGAAATAATTTAATTTCATATGCCATTGAGTCCAGTACCATTTGATTGATATTTACTCTATGATAGATGAAAACTGTTCTACAGACATGCTACACTCCTTTAGTAAAAAAATTGTAACTACACAAGATGAGGTATAGCTGCACAAACCAATCAAATACGCAAATTTGTAAAAAACAGTATTACTTCAAGATACAATTATCTCACACAATTTTTTTAACAATCATACTATATAAAATTACTAAAAAAAAATAATAAAAAATTCTGGAATTAATTTTAAACAAACCGTTATACGATTTTGTCTAAAATTTAATGTAAATTTTGTTGTTAAATACAAATCAAACAATAAAAATATTGTTTAATTAGTATTTAACAACAACAAAATTAAATATATATATATATATATTTAGCAAAAACTACAATGCAATTTTTGGACAATCGTGACTAATTTTTTAAGCAATACAAAATTGACAATTGAAAAGGGAAATTTGGAAGGGGAAAAAAAATCCTCTAAATTTTGAGTTTTAAAAAATAATTTGGTATACCCCCTTTTTTGAAGGTTTCTTATGGTATATATAACAAAAAAAGTAAGCATTTTTTTAAAATGTCTACTCAAATTTTTATATGTTAGTTTTCCACACTAAAACAGCTTCACAGTTTGTTAAATAGTTTATGATGCAACTTTTAACATGTACTCTAAACATCCCAAAGGTGAATATACACTAAAAATTATAAAAATATTTCAGTTGTGATTGCTTTGGATGGCAGAAAAACGTCTGAATTAACAGATTTTTTGAAAAATTTTTAAAGCTTCATTTCATTGTAAAATTAAAAGTTGGTTGCTTTTTTCCCCACAAAAATCCTGATCAATATGCATGATTTCAAAGGCTTTTAATAAAAGCCTTTTATCCATTTGGATTTTACAAATCAAAATAAAATTGAACTGCACAAATATTTGTAGTCTGTTAGAATAATAATGTAAATGATATTTTTCATTTTAAACATTTTTTCATTTATTTACTTTGTAAACTTTGAAAGTTATGGCAGAAATCTTATAATATAAGGCAAATTTTAAAATATTTAACTTAAATGGAAGCATTTTAAATTGAACTTAAGTCTTGTATAATAATGTTAACATATGAAAAGCCTTTTTCTGTTAATTGAAGTTGAAGGTGGGATGTATGCAAAACTAATAATGCAGTTTTGTAATAAGTCAGACTATATTTCCTTAACTTCATCAATGTGTTATATAATCCCCCCTCCTAAAAATTATTCTTTCGATCTCAAAAATACTGAAATCAATGTCAAGCAAGCACAATTCTATAGTTATCACAGCAGCATTGGATAATGTATTATCCAATTGAATTCAAAAATGAATTTTAGCATGTAAGCATAAATAAAACTTTTAAACATTACAGGTGATGTTAAAACAATAGAGATAAAAAACTGGTCAAAAATTAATATTTTGCTATTTAAATTATTCGAATTTTCAATTCCTAATTTAAAGAAAATGTAATGAACTTATCTTACAATTATTTTATAAATAAATTTAACACAAAATATTGAAATGCTTACCGATCGATCAATGCAATGATTATATTTTTGACATTAACATTTTGATGCAATTCAGCACAAGCCATTAGAAAATTATTCAAAGTTCGCAAATGAAACTCATCAGGAAACACCTGAATGATACACTCCATTAAATATTCTTGAGCTATAGCATCTCGACAACTCACAACTTGCTCAAGAATTCCAGGAAGAACCATCTGAAAAATAATTCATTCTAGTAAAAAATTCCAGCTTATAATCAAATGCATTTTAGTTTCTCAGTTTTATATGAGCAAAACAACTGGCAGTATTAGAGGTAGGTAATTGTAAAAAAAATTTCTAAGAAAAAAACTACAGCACTATTTATGCAATCGACAACGCACAGGAAATATCAACACTTTTTATTTGCATCTTAGAATGCATGAGGATTAAAAACACGCTACATTGCCATACTGATTAATCAAAACATATTTAATTCAACTTAACTATGGATAAATCTTAGACTAACTTAGACAAAGTCGCTGTTTTTAGAAACACAAATAAGTAATAAAAAAATCTTATAAACTGTAATAAAGGATCATCGAAGATGTTAGGGCACAATAAAAAAATATATCATATATACAACTCTAAAAGTAATGAAACATAAATGTTTTACATCTGTGACATTATGGCAATGCACTTGGCAATTCTAGATTTTTTAGACGTAAATGTTTTGCAGCCGTGACTTTTAGATGATGTGTAGTGAGAGAAACCTTCATATTGTGAAAGAGTGATATGTGCTGTGATTAATAGAGTACAAATCTGTAAAAGCTGTTTAGCTAACTTTTCCAGCTCATGCATCACACTTCTGTGAATAGCATTAAATAATACTTAGATACGATTATTTTTTTTTAAATGTGTCCAACAATTTTAGATGACCCTATATTAAAAATTTAATAATATTAAAATATTTTTTTCACATAAATATGTTTAACACTTATTATAAATACACGACACATAGAAATTACTAACTACTCATTTGAAAGTTCAGAACAGATAAGGGATATAAAACGTATACAGGTTATAAGGGAATGTTACCACACACCTTCTTGTATTTCTCCATATCTATACATTCTAATTGAGACAACCTAACCAGGTTTGTGCCCACCAGTAGTCGCAACTCTTGCCTCTCCCTTTCTCGCTTGTCCTTATCGCGTGAATGGCCTTGATGCTGCATACGCACCCACAGCTTATTCATTTCAGCAAAGTTCAACAAAATAAAATCTACAGAGTCTTTGACAGTTCCAATGGTTTCAGCATTTCTGAAATATGCAAAGGTTCAATTTTTACTTTTAATTAGTTGGGTGCTAAAAATTAAAAACAGAAATTTAATCAATCTTTATGAATTCGATGATTAATGCTCAAATTTTGGATTTTCAGAAAGAACACTTAAGGTTTTTTTCTTCTTTTTTTTTTTAATTATTATTAGGTTATAAAATTAGATATTTAGTATTAAAAATACTTTTAGAGTTGTGAACTTGATCAGATATTGATGCTTGAACTAGCATGTTTCATTCAACAAATTATAAATGGAACATGCAGAATTCAAAATATAATTAAAATGGTTGACTTTAATACAAAATACAAGATTATATTCAAAGTAATTAAGCTATAGCAAAGAAAACTTTAATGTGAATAAATTTGAATGGTTTTTTTTTTTTTTTAAAAAGTCCAAGACTATTTTATATAATACAAATAAAATGTTTTAAAGTTAGAATAAAACACATTTCAAAGAAATATGTTACAGGGTTTCTGCCAAAATAAAATGTCACAAATCCATGACTTTCCAAGACTGAAGCAAAAAATTTTCCATGACTCAAGAAATCAAATCACAATAATAATAATAGGTAACCTATATGAATTTTACTAACACAAACATAGTAAGTAAATCTGTGTACTATAAAATGATTTTTTATCAAGCTTTATTTTAAATTAAGTAAAAAATCATTGTTTCAGTAACTTCCAAATCAGAAGAAAAAGGGGGGAAAATTCCATTCTTTGATATTTCAGTGTTAAAAAGGCTAATCAATCTTTAATAATAAAGATAAAGAAATATTTGAAAAAAGAATAAGTCAATAATAATAAATTATATCATCAAAAATCAAATGTTTTGATATCAACAATGCAAAACAGAAGAAAAACTGCATTTTTTTTTTTTTTTTTTAAATGTTAACACCAGCTCATCAAAACTATTCATATCAGTTCCCATATTATGAAAAAAAAATTTCGCCAACGAGACCTTACATAAATTCACAAATTTGGAATTTTGATGTCACAAATTTGAAGTTCAGAAATGTTTTTATTGGCCGCAGTTTTTAACTGTGGCAGTTGTTTCTGTCAAAACGTAAATACAACATAGATGAATTTTTGATTAGCTGAATAGCGATCATGGCGTTTATGACGTCACAGTTATGTGATTTTATTTAAAATGTTTAAAAATATATGAAATTCACTGTATTTCCATTTTTTTGCTCAAAACCATGACTTTCCATGACAAAATTTACCCAATGTCCAAATTCATGACTTTCCATGACATATCCTGACTTTCCACATGCGCGGAAACCCTGTGAATATTAATATTATTCTTGAGTGTCAAATATAATCACAAAATAAAACAAGATAATCAAGAACATTACTTTAATATTTTAATAGAAAAAAATGGATAATTACGCATCAGTTTCATCTACATCAGGAAGAATATTTCTTGTACATTGTAGCAAATAATTACGCAAAAAGAGCCCTCGCAGTGGATGCTGAACGCCTCTGCACATCTCAACTACATCTTTTAAAATGTCTCTTTTGGAATGCTCATTAGTTTTCATATAAATGAGTCCAACAGTAATGAGCAGATACCTGGAAAAAACAGGACAATATTAATTTTAATAAAGTGAAAATGACTTTTTTTTACATTGACTAGATAATTTTAATGCAAAGCTTTTAAATAATAAATTAAGAGTATTTAGATGCATTATGAAATTAAAGCAATTTTGATAAATTTGCTTTTGAATTGCAGAATTCTATCTTTAGTACTCATTGATAAGAATCCATCTAGGTTTCAAATATCTCTCAACACAACATTACAATACAAATCAATTTTGAGTTGTTTAAATGGGAAGCAGTATATTTACAACTAATAGTATGCAAGGTAGCGACAATTTATGGTCTGCCATTTTACACTGAATGAATTGTGTAATAGACCTGAAAATTGATATTCTAAAGTAGTAGCCAGTAGACACTTTTAGTTTAGTAGCCACTTCATCACGGTCTTTTTTTTTTTTTTTATCAATGGCCCAGCCAGGGAAGGGGAGGTTGGGGTTTTACCTTTTACCCCAATGTATGCAGTAGCGCATTCAGATTTTTTATTATCATTATTTTTGGAAATGGATGTTTCAATTCTTTATTTGATTTGTATTAAATATATAAATCAAAAACACATCTAACTTAGTTGTGTTTAATAAAATGTCAATAAAGTACCAAAAAAAATAATCCAAGTACAGGATCTAAGCTTTTACTAGATTTGTTGCACATCTATAACATAGCACTGTAAAGGGTTAATAAAAACAAAAAAAATCTGTCAGAATCAATTTGAAATATTAAGGAATTAAGGGCTCTAATATATTCTGTTGACAAAAAACGCAAGACAAGAAGAAAAATAATCATGCCTGTAAAGGATGCAGTCAGATTGAAGTTTGAAGATTTTTTTTAACAATAAGTAGGCGGTCGCACTTGCACGAGGTGCGCAAGAAGGAAAACTCAAATTTTTTTAAATTCCACGACACTTTTCTGATTTTTATAAATTCCCGGTTCTGTCACCACCCTGTCAACTCATGAATCCATATCGTGGATGAATGGATTTTAACGGCGGATTCGCACGTGATTACAAGACAAGAAAGGAAGATTTTCATTGATTTGGAAATTTCGGTAACAATTAAAAAAAATCGTAGGTGAGGGGAGAAACGAAAGGTGGCTGGTTGATTAGTTTATTTAGTCTCCTCATCACGCCGTTTAATCGACCTGTGGCGAGTGGTGACTAGATATTTTCAGGTCTATTGTGTAGCAATAGTTACCCAACTTATAGATAATGTAAATAATCAAATTTGGCTAGTACGCCAACGATGGGTGAAGGCGGGGAGGAAGTCAGAAAATGTAAAAAAAAAGTTAAAAAATTAAGTTATTTTCCAACAGCTGATTTTTTTTACATGCTACTATTTTAACTATTTTATGATATTTTTAGGCAGATATTCTGAGGGTGGGTTATACTTCAGTGTCTTGTTTATTTACCTACAAAAAAAAAACCCGAGATGCTGAAGTATAACCCACCCTTACAATATCAGCCAAATGCCTAAAAACATAAACCTAAAAACATAAAATATTCCAAATAACATGTAAAAAAAAATTCAATTTTTAACTTTTCTTATATATTTCAAACGGCCAATAGCATTCACCCACCCGAACATGACAACCTGTTGGTTGTATTCAGATTATCTGGCGCCGTCAGCAACACGAGGGCTATAATGCGCCGAAACATTCGTCATTAGACAAACCAACATACATTTACAAACACCCATGCCTAACACGGGAGTCGAACCCGCAACCTCGTGGTCTAGAAGCTAGCAAGCTAACCACTATACCGTTTGGTCGGCAAACAGGACAACCTGAAGTGCGTTCATAAATCGTTGATCGAAGAACAATTACTGGTAAAAAAATCAAACACCCTCAAATTATCGCTACTTCCTGGACAAAAAGCTGCCTTGGTATGCGCACCACCAGAGTGGTGTAAAGGGATGCCCTTTCATAACTTTGTAAATTTTAAAAGATAAGCATTTTAAAATGTCACTGACAGAATTGATTGATTAAAAAAAATCCTGAAGAAACATTTATTTTGACTTGGAAAAGACATTAAAATTAAAATTTATTAAGAATTATTATAGTAACTAAATAAAAATTAATTGGATACATTCATTTTTAGAATTTAAATGCATGTAATGGAAATATACTTTTATACAAAAAGCTATAAAAATAATTGGTTGAAAAAAAATTTATTGAAAGGTAAAGATACAAAAGGGGACACTTGAGAGATTTATAGTTCATAGCCGTCATGAGTTCATTTTTGCAAAAGAAATGACAGATTGCAATCCTAGGTATCAATGTGAGAAAATGAATCTAAAATTAATATTTTTAATGAACTGTCCGAGTTAAGATTGATAGATAAAAATATATTTAGGAGAAAAATTTTTGAACCTATTTTAAATAACACACCTTTTAAATAAAACAAAAATGACAAGTTCTGCAAACTGCATATTTGTATAAAGAAACTTTTTAAAATTTCAGCATATGAATAAATGTTACACTTGTGTAATAATGGTATACATAAAAACATGGAAGTGTATAAGGACAGGTTAACTTACGATTTGAAACAAATAAAATATAAAAGTAATGTTTAAAGTTAAATAAACTCATAATGTTTTCGGAAGCGACGGAACAGGTCAAAATACACTTTTTAAACTTTAGATAAAGTTACTTACAATCTGGGAATAATATTGCCAGCATATTGTACCAACTCATATAAATCAGCCACTCTTCTCCCTTTCTGAAATTCTTCTAAGAGATAAAGCTCTAAATGGCGCAATTCATCTGAAACAGCCATGTCTGATGCAGAATTAAGGTTTTACAGAACATAAGAACATTTTAATACGAAACATTGCTTTATATTTTGTGTACATTATCATATCACTGTCATGGGGAAACAATGATACAACGGGGAAGATGGAAATGTAAAAAACCAAATTAATTTTTCTGTTATCATACTGTCACCTATCAACTTTTAACTATCGTAATGTCGCTACAATAAGAGTTGCAGTTCTGCCTTTGTTCTCTACGATGCTCCAAGTATTCCTCGATAAAATTGAAACCTAAACTACGTTTTGATAAATTTTGCAGTTGCATCTTTACTCCACCATAGTAGCAATATTAAGTTATTTCAGATACAAGATTTTACACTTGCTCCTCTTTTAACTTATTAAAGCTTTAGTAACCTAGGTTTTGACTACCTAAAGGAACATATCCATGTTAAAATTTATTTGAAAAATACTTTTGATATTATGAAAGCAATTCATTGAAAAACCGATTTGTTGCCTATGCTCATAAATACTTTTCTAGTGCAAGATGCTCAGCAACTTTAACACAATAGGACTTGATTTTTACACAACCGTACAAATAAATTTTGTCACTGGCGGACTAGGTTTAACATATTCTAAGGGGCAAAGTGAATTTTCTAAAAAAATTAAGTAGGAATTTTAGGGATTATTCTAAAAATTTCAGGAACATTTTAGTGGTAATTCCTAAGAATTTAAGGGTTAACTTTAGGAATAATTCCAAAAATTTTAGGGATATTTCTTTTAAAAGTGACATAGGCTCCTAACACAGACATTCTTTTCAAAGCATTTTCAACTCTGACAAAAAAAATGTCAATTTTCAAAAAAACAAATAATATTTAAAATCTCAGAAAAGATTTTCTACTCTGGAATCTGGGATTTTTTTACAGGGTTTTCTAAGGTTTAATTCGAGGAATTCTTTAGGTTTTTTTTTTTAAGGAATTAAATATATTAAAAATTTTTAGAAATTTTAGGAAGAAACAAAAATTTAAGAAAAATTAGGAATTTTAAAACAAATGCGACTATTGGTACTCCCTCTTCAGCAAGGTCCTCTCTCTCACAATTTCATTATTTTGGAATAAAGCTACATGAAGAGTAATTCTGCATTGAATGATTCCTTCATATGCGATTTTAAATTACAATGCAAAACATTCTGCCTCTTTATGGAACTTTTGAACACTTTAGAGATGAACAGCACAGTAAATTAATTGAACACATGTAATAAAAAGGATACATAATTCATAGTAAATTTTGGGACTCAAAAGTGATGTGCGTAGTTCTCCCAGCATGTTTGAAGCATGCTTTAGAGCCTCCATCAACTTGGTTTTGTCGAGGCACCTCTTCATCTGAAAAGCCTGGAGCTTCACAACACTAACAGCTTCATCCAAGAGCTTTTCTTGCTCTTCCTGAGGAGAGAGCTGAGGTGTTTGTGGCTGAAAAGAAATGTACTTGTAAGGCAAATAAATGTAAGCCATGGAATATAAAAATACACAACATGGTGACAAAGTTAAATGAAAATCAATAAAACCTTGAATAATTTAAAACGGTTAACCAGAAAAAAATTCTGAGATAGAATATAAAATCATACCAAGCAAAACATAAAAATCAATATTGATTCAATGTGGTACATAGTAAGTAAATAGATCATTTTAGTTCTAAGATGCTTAACAGTGACAGTATCTCCATAAACCAAATGCAATATTTCTAAACTCATACTATCAAAGAAATACTATTCCAAAACTATATTTTTACAACATTGTATTCACAGGTGTTTAAGCTGGAGTACAAAATTTCTTTAGCAAGAAAGCGAAAATCAGAATTTTCCTTTTAACAAAATGTTAGAATGATTACGAGCTCATATCACTCTTGATGTTTAATCTAAAAGAATCCTTAATATTTATGAATAAAATCATTATAAATTTTAGAAAAACAACAAGACATGTACTTATTTACCTTCAATGTTTAGTTTTTTTATGCTGATGACTAATCGTCAAATCGGAGAAGTTGTGAAGTGTTCGAGAATAACATTTATTGATGTTTAAAGAGAGACTACCAAGTTGAAAAACGGGTCTTAACGTCAGGCTTATGGTCATCACAGGCTACTAAATGCTTTGCTTGATCTGAAAGGAGACTTGCCAGAGTTGCCCAAGTCCAACAGAAAAGCAACAGTAAGTCAAATAGCTTGGTTGGTTGTTTTCAGATTATCTGGCGCCGTCAGCAACACGAGGGCTATAATGCGCCGAAACATTCGTCATTAGACAAGAACAACATACATTTACAAACATCCATGCCAAACACGGGACTCGAACCCGCAACCTCGCGGTCTAGAAGCTAGCACGCTAACCACTATACCGTTTGGTCGGCGTAAGTCAAATAGCGGGAAATCTTAATCAAAGAGCAACTGTGAACGTCTCTAAATGAACTACTCGCTGCACTGTATATCATATAGGCTATGGAAGCCGTAATTTTGAAAGCATCTAGGCTGTCTGCCTTGAACAAGAGCAGATGTCTCCAATTCGCAAAGGATTGGATAGTAGATGACTGGAAAAGTGTCATGTGAGCTGACGAATTGCGTTTTCAATTACACCATGCTGTTGGCATGGTACGAATATAGAGAAAACAGCATGGAAGCATGGACCCCAACTGCATTGTCACAACAGTTCAAGCTGGTGGAGGCAATATTATGGTTAGGGGGATGTTTTCTTGGCATTGTATGGGTCCTTTGATTCCTGTGAACAAAAAAAAAAATTTCGCCCATTTTGTTCAACATCTAGCTGCGCTCTACTTGCCTTGTGAAAAAATAAGCCAAAAACGTAACAGATTGGATGGTAGGTGGACCAAAAAACTCTTTTTCGAAATCGGTCTTGGCTTAGTGCGGAAAAATTACCAAATGCCTCAGTTGGGACATAAAAAAAATTCCCTCAATTTTGTTCAACATGTATAATCGCTGAATTCGAAGTTATTTTTGTTGAAGCTTGAGAGTAATTAAAATGTTGCCTGTGAATAAATTTTGCGAGTTTTCTGAAGAGAGAATAAATACTTTTAAACCGTGAAAACTGTGCCATCATTGCCTCAGTGGAAAAATTCATAACAATATAGTCTTGTCTCTCTGGCATTGTAATGGTCCCAAAAAGACAAAAAAAAAAAAAAATCACTTTTATGTTACATTTTAAAAATTATTTTTAAAAACCGGCATTGGCATAGCATGGAATAGTTAACTAATGTGTCAGTTAGAACACACAACAAATTTCACTCATTTTTCTCAATATCTAGCAGTGCCCCTCTTGCCTTGTGCAAAAATGTGCCTAAATGTCGTAAAATCGTAACAGATTGAACATCTCCCTTAAGGATACTCCCTTGGCCGCAGATTATACAAAGCTCATAACTACATTTAATCAGACTTATGACTAAACTTAACTTGTAATTACAAATAAACTTTAGGATAACTAATATTTTCAGCATTTTGCTTTTTTTGAAAAAATACTTATTTTTTGTAATATTTGTCAGAAAAAAAGTAGAAACATGGAATTTACTTGATAGAAATTTAAAATATATACATTCATGTAAAACTATTTAATATGTTCAACATAATAAAAGACTAATGAAAGTAAACAGAAAAATGCATACCATGTTTGACATCTACTTTAATCTGAAGCCAATGGAGTCTGAAATAAAAATGTCCATCAGTTAACAAAGAGTAACATAAATGTGCTGTTTGTGTACGATTCAATAATATTACTAGCAAGAGTTAATAAAATAAACTTTTTGAAATAGACGGATGAATAAAAAAGAAATGCGAGATTTGTATTCTAATGAATAACATAAATGTGCTGTTTGTGTACGATTCAATAATATTACTAGCAACAGTTAATAAAATAAACTTTTTGAAATAGACGGATGAATAAAAAAGAAATGCGAGATTTGTATTCTAATGAATAACACTAGCAATTACACGAAAGGAATATCTACCTTGTTCAAGCTTTTCAAATTGTTAGAAATGGAACATAATATTTAATGGTGTACAATAATGAATACATTAAATTATAGAACCTCAATTGGCTGTTAAAAAAAGTCAAAATAGCGCTAAATTAAACTAAGCTAAAATAAAGAGTCATTTAAAAAAAAAAAAACTTACCATACTTAGGTTGCAAAACCTCAAAGAAAAAACTAATTTTTCAATACTCGTCATTCATTAATCTGAATATTACAACACTGTTAAATATAAGTTGGTATAAACAAACTAAAATTGATAAAAAATATATATATAACAGTTTTACTTCATAAACATAAAAAAGTAAACACAAATTCGAATAGCATAACCATTACAACAAAGTGTAAAAAAATTGGAGCTTTTTCAAATAGAGATAATAAAAAAAAAAATTATGAAAGCAGGTGCTTTATTTTACTAAAACTTCATTTAATTGACAAAGCTTTCATAAAAGAATGTTAAAGTCACTGAACTCTGGTTAAACCTTTCTTCGCAGAAAAGAAATGCGGTTTAGAGATTTAACTTCCAATTGTACATACAAAGTAGGGACTGGCAATTCATCCATTAAAATGAAAGTACTGTATAGGCTCTGACAATTTTTCAAACTTTGTTTGGAGTTAAGATAACATAACAGAATATCTACTATTAGTAAATGATAAAAACTAGTTCAGAGAATAATGTAAATGGTCAATAAAGATATTTATCTTTTAAATAAAATTAAGAAAGATACAAAAAATTGCAGAACACTGTAGAAACCTAGCGATTTTTTTGGAATATTTGTTGCAATCAATGAATAGCCCCAAGCTGTGTTTACAATTATTGCTATTTCTACTGGAAGAGTTGCTTCTGAACACCTGCCCCTCGTACAAATGCAAAAATTTATCACAACTATATATTTATCTTTTTAAGTGTTGCCAATTTTCGAAACATCACCAGATTCTCTAATGTGCATCTGTACCACAAGCACAACATCCTTATAGTGCACTGGCACAGAAATAAAATCAGGATTAAGAATCAATCAAGATTCATTCGAAAGGAATTCAAATGATGTCAACCAATTTCAAAATGAAAAAAAAAAAAAAAGTCTGGTTTAAAAAACCTTTAGGACATCTTATGTAAGGTTCCAATATCCTGGTAAATATGAATTTAATTAATAATCTGTTAAATCATCTAGAAGCTATAATTAAAGTTCAAAAATAATTGAATGACTTTTCAATAAAATCTATTCTCAAACTTTAACTGGACTGAATTGTTAATATCGAATTAATCAGAAATTCATTTTTACATTAATGTAAAACCATTTTTTAAGCGGTTAATCCACCCACTTCCAAGGTAAACACACTTTACACTATGTTTTATTTGTTAACAGGAAGTTTTCTTTCTAGATGCTACACAGTATGCCAAATATTAGGTATAAAGACAACCCCCTTTATTAAATTTGACGCTTCCCAAGATAATATCAAACATTAGATGAATTAATGTCAGGTAACAAAACTTCTAAGTGATACAGGTTTAGAGGGATGTTAGTAAGAGTTCTTGTTTCTTATTTTACATTTAACATAACTCCTATACTTAAAAGAAACGTTTTGTTCACGGTGAACTTTATCAGCACAGGTGAACCTAATTCAACACACAATTATTTTAATACGAAAAAATTAAGAAGAACTGAGTAAAAAGTGAAATGTCAAGTTGTGCAAGAAGTTAAAACCACAAAACTAACTTCAATTTATATAAAGCAAATACTCTACTGGAGAAAAATATTTATTTACCTTACACACCCCCACTAAATCCGTAAAATCACAACATCAAACATGAGACCCTACAATTTAACGGTTACGAGTAGGAAAACCTTCTAATGGAACTTCCTGTTCTGTTGATCAGTTATTTTCTTATAAATTCTTTAATTTCATGATACCCTTATTGAAGATAAACAGCTTATTCTTTTTATTTCATTTATAATATTATTAAACATGTATGATGTCTAATTGCTTGCAAATTTGGTTTAACTGCAAGCCATTAAAGTTTGTTTTTGTTTTGGTTTTATATGATGGCAGGATGTCAACTTCCGGTTGTCTGATGGGTGACGGCTCAATGTGAAACCGTGTTGTTTAAAACAGTTTAAAATTATAAGCTGTTCTTTTAAAAATGTTTTCAAACGAACAATTAATTATTAAATTGTGTAGTATTTGATTTTTATTAGTGAAAATGGGCGTGTTAGATAATTCCGAAGATAGTACAGTTTTAGAAACCTTTTCAGGTAATTTAACAAATACCTATTATGTCTTAACATAGTAAATTACATTGCAAGTTTTATTTTTGAGAGTAAAATTCATTTTTTTGTGATTTTTTCATGGAGACGGGAGTCACTCTAGACGAGGTATATTCCTCCACTCCTTCTTTCCATCTTTGAAAACCGGTTTTGTGCTTTTTGGAACAATAATGTGCGTCGGTTTCATATTGAATTTACTATTCAAATTCATTCCTCTTGTGCTCTTCAAATAAAAGTAGAAAATTCACAGCCCAATTAGTCTTTATAAATGGAGGGGCAGTAAACTGCTTTTAAATTAAGTAAGTTGTAAGAAATGGCCCCTATCTGATAGAATGTTAATAGGCGTGCTGCCTGGTGGTAGTTTACACCAATACGAGACGTAAATGCCAGATAGTTTTCCTTGAAAGATCAACTGGATGGTTTTATCCCTTGAAATGTAGGCTACTCTCAGTTATACACATGTAGTTAGGATGTCTCTATAACTCTTGTATAACTTTTGCAGCGTGGTAAAAACCAACCAATTAATCATTTATCACAAATTTATATCAAGTCTTGACACAAAAGAAAAGCCTTGAATGATTGTCCTATGCTATAAATTTAAGTCAAACTAATCTTTACCAGTTGTACACCTAGTTAGAACAGCTGCGTTCAACTGATTTAGTACAGGTACATTTTCACTTGCATATCCATTGCCTCTCCTAGAAACGCATACTTTTTTAGAAAATGAACAAGCATGAAATTCTTTCAACCTGTTGAAAAATGGCGATCCCCTATCTAAAACCTTTTTCTATATCTATCCACAATTGTTGTTATCAATTGCCTGTATATGGTATGGTATTTTCTTATATACCAGGGGCGGAAAGGAGTTGAATGTGGCATTTAGAGAACAAGATCAGTTTCCGATAAATTTGAAAGTTGATTCAGATAAAACATGTATACAGTTCTTGTGTACTTTATTTCCAATTCATATTTTGATTAATTCTTAATGTTCTTGGATTTTGTTTAAAATTAATGCAGTTGGATCTCTGAAAAAACATGACAAAATGTAGTAATGGCCACAATTATACGAAACCTATATTAATAAGATATACTTCGTCAAATCGTTCAGGAAAAGATACATGATAGATTTTTTATTTTTGCATCAGAAACACTTGAAATTATGCATACTTCTATAGGGTTCTGTCATAATTTTGTATCAAATGTTATCTGTAATATCAGGGGAACTTGAATACATTGCTGTGGGAACTTGCAACCTTGAATTGCCTTTTCTGAAAATTACTTTGTATTATAAGTCTTTTTCCAAACAAACAATATTAAGGCATTAATGATTATGATAAAAAAATTTCCACAAACTCTTATATACATAATATGAACTAATGTATATTACTTGTTTTCCCTCAGCTCCTGCGATAAACTGCCAAATTATGTTACATAGCCAAACTAGAAGCAATCCTAAACAAGCACACTTATAATTTAACTTTTCTGAATTTGATTCATGCATGTGTATCAAAACCATGAATATTTTAACTTTGTCGATAATCGTGACAACTTCGATTTCGAACGGAGCCATGAAAATCAAGTAATACCCAAAATATTGCAGTTTTCCAACCTTTAAAAAAGAAACATATATTGCATATTTATATTAATGGTTCTTTTGTTTCATAAATTTAACTTCGTAGTTGATATGCTAATTTTTTAAAGTAAAATACGTATTTACTTTTGAAACTATGTATACGATTTATTTCCCTCATAAGAATATCTAGCTTTCCAAAGTTTTGTATTTGTACTTGTGTAATTTTTCTTTCAGAAATGTGGTATAGAATATTCATGTGGGCATTATTTTCATCTCTATTTGTACACATCATTGCAGCTTCAATAGCCTTTGGTATGCTTTGGAAACATAAGCTTGGTCGCTTTACTGCTTTAGTAATTTTGATGTTTGGAATCATAGCTCCAATAACTGGTGGAGTTATCACGAGTAAGTATTGTTTTAAAATTTGATTTTTATATACAGTAAAACCCCGTAAACGTGAAGTCAATGGGGCCACTGAAATTGTTCGCTTTAACCGAATTTCATGTTAAACGAATAAATTAAGTTTTAAGAATGGAGAACTGCTTTTACTTCGCGTTAAATGGGATTTCATGTTAAGCGTTTTCGCATTAACAGGATTTGACTGTTCTGTTTTACCAAGGCTACTATGAAGATAACTTTTTAACTCATACAGGCCAATAGCTATAGGAAGCTCCATTAAAATTTACATATGAGCAGTGACAATCTGTGGTTGTGTTTGTTGGTTTATTGTATACTATGGAACAAAATAGATAATAAATAGCATATTTGTAAAACTCCTGAAAGCATTTTTAGTACATTTGTTCAAATGTATAAACAGTCATGGACAAGGCTAATTTTTTCTACATTAAATCCATAAAAAAATTACAATTATACTTACAAGTACATAGCCTTTTTCTCACTACAAATGAGTATGAATGATTCAATGCAACTTATCTGAAAAATATAATTACGAACTAGATTTGAAACTTGCGGTGATTGCATTAACTACGTAGAATATTATATCAACGTGTAGGCGATTGATAAAATTTTGCTAAAGTATGCCGATTTGTTTCAAGTTAAATACTATAGTTGAATCGATTGCCTTTTTTTTCAGATTTAATACCAATATCTCTAAATAGCAAATTTGGACTAACTGAAGGAGTTGATGAGACACCACTTATACAGGGTTCCCACGGTCCTTGAAAGTCCTGGAAAGTCCTTGAATTTTTTTTAATGAAATTTGGTCCTTGAAAAAAGGATAAGGTCCTTGAAAGTCCTTGAATTTTTAAGTGACCAATGACAGTGGTGTAGTACTTGTCTGCCCCTTCTTGGCAGACGCAAGTTCTATTTAGTATTAAGTTAAGTATTACTATCGCGGGAACTTATTGTTTACAAAGCCATGATCGTAAAGGGTAGAACTCCTCCGATAGAATAAACGAAGCAACGCTCAATGAATGCATTTCTTGTAAAGGATAACAAATATTTATTTAATAAAATTACTGGAGTTACAAATTTTCTCTTTAAAGGTTTAAATACTAAGATGCATATTTATAATCAATCAAACAAAGCTAGCAGTTAAGCCGCTATTCTAACACTCGAATAACTTATAATTTACACACAATTAAGTTAGATTAATCAATTTCATGTGTTCCTGTTAAAATTAGAGGAGGTGAAATATTCTTCAAGGAAAGGGCGCAAAGAACTGTATGTGCTAAGCCAAAGTTTTGTTCTTTAAAAATGTAGATATTTGGCGTGAATTTGTGTATGAAAGTTTTCGACTTTATATACGACGAACCATACAAATTTGACGTCTGGAATTCCTCCACAAATACAAATCATTCGTCGAAGAGGATAATTGCTAATATTGAATGAATCATAGCTAGATGTAAACGTGTCAGTACATTTCTAATCAAGGAGAAATGGCCATGTGTGGGTTGCCGCCTCTTTCAAGTGTTTTACAAAAACTAGAACTTGCCTGCTCAGCTCTGAAGTTGTGGATCCCAGACTAAAGCATATTCCCACGAAATGACTTTTTTGTTTACTTACTTGGCTTTGAGTTCAGTATCACGTAAAGACAAAAAGAAAAAAAAATTTAGATGAGGGAACGTCATTCCGCCTTCAATAAATGTAAAGGATCGCTGTTGCCTCGTGTTTCCACTCCACTTCACCCCTGACCACCGATAATCTCCGTTTTGTAATTTTACATCTGATGTAGTATTCAGGGATGACAGTTTTCCTCCTTTTGGAGGATTTCCTCCTTTTTGGTTTTTTGTGTAACATTTTTCTTCTCATGGTCCCTGTTTTGAGGATCTGCATTTTTCTGATCTGAACCAGTTTTTCCTGCAAAAAGTATACTTTTCATCATGTCTAAACCAAAGATTTTCCCTCTTAGCTCCCCTTTCCTCACATATTACTTCACTAACTCCTAATATTTGAAATTTAATTATTATATAGTATGAGAAATTTCATTGTATCTTTAAAATTATTGAATCATCCTTCCTGCATACTTTTTTGTGTGGAATTTTTGTGTGTTCCTTCCGCAAGCTTTTTAAACAAATTTTTGGATTTCCTCCTTTTTGCTCTCTGATCACTCTCATCCTTGAGTATTTAAAATTATGGTCCTTAAATTTTTCTAAAAAGGTCCTTGAATTTTCTTAAAAAGGTCCTTGAAAGTCCTTGAACAGGGTGTCCACAGATAGGGAAAACCGGGAATATCGGGAAAAGTCAGGGAATTCGGTATTTCGGGAAAAATCAGGGATTTTGTCAAAAAGTTTAAAGGAATTTTCCGAAATTAAAATGAAACTTTTAATTTTGACAATTAAAAATACCTTGCTACCAAAAATATAAAAATCAATTTGAAAAAAAAAAAAAAAAAAAGTCAAAAATTCGGATCGCAAGATCGACCACGCAACTTTTCGCATTAAAATTTCCTGACAATCACTGAAAATGCTTCCGTTCAGATTTGCCTCAAATCGCCGATAGAATGACTACATTTTTTCCTCATTTTTCTCTTGTATTATAGTAGTCTATCGGTATTATTTACGTTGATATTTGGTGGTCATTTTTCTGAACGTTACGATGGTAAAATGGCCGATATTTTCGTGATTATAGAGGGCAAGAAACACGTTCTTGCATGCTGCTCATTTTTGTGATGTGTCACTGACGCTATTTCAGAGATTGCACCTGTCAGCCATGGTACAGTTCTGCTGAAACACGGATTTCAGCATTTTTTGTTGTTGAAATTTCCATCATTCCTGAGACCGATTCAAAACTGCATTACAATTTTACTGGGTTTACTTGCTTGTCTGACAACCAAGGAACCTACATACTTTCAGACTTCCCCAAACTTGTGATGTAATGACCACTTTTCTTGCTGATTGCCAGCATCTATCTCTGTTATTTATGCTGGTGTGTGGTGGTTAGTTTCGCCGAACGTTACTCTGATGTTAAGCTTGTTATTGCCGAGATTTTCGCTGCTAAGAAGAGAGCTATCACCGAGATTTACATTCTTGTGATGTTCATTTTAGACCCTATTAATCACTATTCCAAGGTTTGTGCCTCAATAGTTGTCTATATCGCCGAGATTTACGCTTGTGATTGTCAATTTCGTAGATTGTGAAGTCGATAGAATCGCGTCTATTTCAGCGATTTCCATCGATATGTTGGATGCTAACGTTGATATTTACGTTGGTGTGATGGTCATTTTTGCCGATTGTTGCCTTAATGCAGGGATGTGATTGCTTTCGCCGATCTTTCCGCTTTCGTGAATTTTCTTATTTTTCCACTTATCAAAGTTTTCCCACAATTTTCTCATTGATCTCGGAGATTAAAATTTCCTGACAATCATGGAACCTGCATGCGTTCGGTCTTCCCCAAACCACCGATGGAATTATTATCTCCTCCCCCCTTATTTTTCTGTAATGTTAGACTCTATCGGAATTATTTACATTGGTATGTTACAGCCATTTTGCAGAACGCTACTCTGATGAAATAGCAGTTATTCCTGTAATTATGGCGAGCGCTATCGCCGTTATTACGTTGCTGTGTGATACTCATTTTCGTCGAGTCTTACTCCAAAATAATAGTTACTGACGTTATTGCAGAGGTTTGCATTTGTCGGACATAGTACAGTTCAGCTAAAACGCGAATTTCGACTTTTTCTTTTAATTGAAATTTTGATCATTCATGAGATCGATACAAATCTGTATTACAATTATGTTGGACTTAAAAGTCTGACAATCACGGAACCTTCTTACCGGGCATTTCGGCCTGCACCGGTACGGGCATTTCTGCCGATTGTTGGTTTAATATAATTGCCGAGATTTGCGCCCGTACGGCGGCCGCTATCACCGATATTTACGTTGAAGTAGCTGTAATTTTGCCTTAGATTTAAGCCGTTTTAACTGAAGCTATTGGCGAGATTCGCCACGTCGTCGTTTTGGTGTCATTCGCCTAGACTTCCGCTGATGTGAAAGCCGACCAAACGGTATAGTGGTTAGCGTGCTGGCTTCTAGACCGCGAGGTTGCGGGTTCGAGTCCCGTGTTAGGCATGGGTGTTTGTAAATGTATGTTGGCTTGTCTAATGACGAAAGTTTCGGCGCATTATAGCCCTTGTGTTGCTGACGGCGCCAGATAATCTGAATCAACCAACCAATCCGCTGATGTGAAAGCTCTATGTACTAACGTACATAGTGTGTATGTGAGGATCATTTTCATTGTTTGGTTTCAATTAATGATGAATGATTAGAATTTTAATTTAATTTTGCACAAGAAATTAATCCAAATCGTCCCAGTTTTTATTATGTATCCTTATTTAAAATTGTAATTTTAACTGCTATTGAATGTAAAATTGTTTATTTTAACTTGAAAAACAATTTTACATTTTAACTATAGATGTAAGTAATAGTTTAAAGTTAAAGCATTTTTTTATGCATAATTGTTTAAAATTAATTGTCTGGGGAAAATGTGTTTATTTTGTAAAAATTTTGCTTGAGTATTGTACTTAAACAGCAGCTACAGCTGATCTTAAACAAAAAAGAAAATTTCAAATAATGCAAATAATGAAATTGAACAATTTGGACAACGAAATTATGCAAACTAAAAAGCCAATGAAAATAGTGTAACTCCCCCAATCCAACTACATTTGAAGAATGTTTTTTTTTTTTTAAATGCACAAATTGATATATAATTCATAAAATATAAAAATTTTACTTTACGAAAATATTTTAAAGTAATTATTGATTTTTGAAATTTGATTACAATTTCAAGTATTCAGAAAACAAAAATAGTTAATATAATATACAGAGTATTTGTTAAATGTGCGTGTGTGTTTGATCCATTTTGACATGATTTATGGTTTGTCTTTATTTTTAAAATTTTACTTAAGAAAACAGCTTATTAAATCTAAAATTTAATACTAGAGTCCTCTTTTCTTGAGATTAAATTGTAATGAAAAAAAAGTGTGATTTTAAAGTATAATTGCACATGCACAGTACAGGTACACTATACATACACTACACTAAATGAAGCAATTTGGTATTTGTGTCATAAATGTGTAAAGATAAACAGTACATGCATCGTAATTTTCTTTATGATGGTGAATTTGAATGTTCTTTTACTTGAAAGTTTATTATTTATATATATTTTGTCGATAAGTTATAATCATCATATAAGGAAAAAATTGGGTGTTACAGGGAATAATCAGGGAATTTTAAAATAACTTTTCTGTGGACACCCTGTTGAATTTTTTTCTTCAATAAGAGTGGGAACCCTGTTATAGATTACAGCCCAATAAAATACATCTTAGTATTACTGTAAAGTTGCTCTGCAAAAAAAATTATTATTGGTTTCTTTTCACTTTTGTTACATCTACAAAAAATTACGGTATTTAACAAAAATATAGATACAAGATTGTAATAGTTTTTAACTTCTGTATTCAATTAATGTAATGGAAAGCATACATAAGTACTTTATTTACCAATCCATTTGAGCATTCATATGTAAAAGATGTGCACTGTAAAATGTAACTCTTAAAAGTATGTACGTATACTAAAATTGTACTACGAATAAAACTATTAATGTCCATCTTTTACAGCTTAGTAATCACTCAATAATTAGCAAAAGAAAGCTTCAAACTTTATAAAATATAATTGCAAATCCCTTAAAATTTTATTCTGTACATTTTTAGCCTACCTGATAGTTGTGTTGTCAGCTCTCTGGCCTTGCATGCCAAAGGTGCAGGGTTAGCTATGGATGTTGGTTGTGGTTTGAAATCCACGTTGAATTGTAGATTCCGGTCTGGTTAGCCGTCATTATGCATAAAAATAGGTTGTTGAGCCCACAAACTAACCGTACATTTTTAGTAAAAAATAGTTTTTTTAATAATTTAAATTAACCATTTAATATAAAAAAACTTTTATATATTATAGTATTTATATTTCAGGATAGAAAATCATATAATCTGGTAATATGTAATTATTTACACAGGGAAATTTTTTTTAATTCAATTATTGATTATTAACTCAAGTGCCTCAGATAATCATCTTTTTCTACCCTATGATCATTACATGAAATCTAATGAACCAACTTGATCTGGTGTTTTTCTAAAGGTAACTAATCTAGATTATAAGGAACATAATTTCATTTTGATGTTTTGGGGTTAAAGTGTGAGCATAGGTTGTGAAAGAGGCCATACACATGACTTCAATCGACTCTAAATTTGAACCGGGCACTTCAACCATTAGGAAATAAATACATCAAAATCAATTTTGATAGCTTTATCAATTAAGGGATCTACTCTTAATATCTGACCTGATGATTAATATACTTATGTATTCTTTGTTGTAGGTGCAGCAATAGCTGGTGTATATAGTGCTTCAAGATTCCAAATGATGGCAGATTATGCTCTTGTTTGGGGTACAGGACAAACCTTCCTTGCAGCTGTTATGTCATATACAAGAATTTTAGCTACATTATAATCCTTATAATATATTGCATCTGTAAATAGTATTTTTAAAACTGTATTATGTATGAAAAGTGAAATTAAAATGAAAATATTTTCAATAATTCCTTTTATTTCCAGAAACTGCTCTACACACAATTTACACATTCAGTTTTCAGTTATAGTAAATTTCTTCTGCTTCTATCTTGATGAAACAAATAAATCCTTTTTGAAAAAGAACATTTCTTAACACAGCATAAATACTGAAATAAAATTATCAATGTTAACAAAGCATTCATAAAACCAAATTTTTAATTTTTTTGTAAATAGGTTGCACTTGCTTGTGTCTCAGTGGGTCCTGAATTAATTCCCATAAACTTTATATCCACACAGGATTTTAATTTAAAATTTTATTTCTTACAAGAGCAACTTTTACTTTAAAGATTCTTGATGTGTTTTTTTTTTTTTTTTATTAACTCTACTAACAAATTTGGGAAAATTTATCTTTACAAAATTAGATTTCTTTTCCTTTAAGAAATATTTGTAAAAACCAAATTTCAAAATAATTCCACTTTCTTAAATATGATTATATGACGATTAATTGTGAAGTCTGGTTCTTAATGCTTCCAGAAAAAAAAAGTCCAACTATTTAAAAATTCAATCAACTTGCACTTAAAAATAAATAGTAATCAAATACCAAACATGTCTGAAGCAATTTAAATTAGATAATATCAATAATGTAAATCCAAACTTGAAGGCATTAATATTTAAGATTTCATCAAAATATAAGTATACTAATATGCTATAGAATATTAAACACTTTAATTAAATAAGTATACAGATAAAAACATAGAATCAAATATAACCAATTGGATACTGGTAATCATTTTTATTTAATATTTGCTCTGAAAATATATTGCTGAATTTTATTTAGCATATCTTCTTAGAAATCCTTTTTTTTTTTTTTTTTTTTCAATTAATTTATTTTGAAACCAAGAATTTTTCTCTTATATCCAAATTTAATTTTTAATTGATCCTTGCTGCTTTCAGTGAAACAATGCATTAACTAAAAAACAAGAGAAGTTAATGAAATAATACCAACAGTGCATTACCATTCAAAATCTTAATGATCAGTGTGTTCAGGTTTGCCATATTTCTTTTCCCAGCGTTCAATGTATTCAAGCTTTCTTTGCTCTCTGCGGGCAAAGTATTCAGGGTATTGAGCCTTTTCCAAAGGATGCCAGTAGTCTAAAACCTATAAGAATAACATAATTATTAGAATAAGAAGAACTATTTGTTTTGGCAAATTTTTTGTAAAATTTTTTCTGATGTACAACGACTTAGTGTTTGGTCCTACTAATGAATATAAACTAAATTCAGAATATTTAATTTAAATATATGCACTGGAGAATGAGGAGTAGAAAAAAACGTAAAGGTCTCGCGGTCACAACAAAATTTTGAAAAATTCAAATGGCAACCCCCACTTCTAAATATAGCAAAATGATCAGGCAAGTAAAAAAACTGTAAATAATGCAACAGTGCTTGTAGCACTAAAAATTACAAAGAAATGACAAAAAAGCGCTCATTTGCATAACTCGCAGGAGTATGTCGGAAAAACATAAAAGATGCAATAGCAAGTGCTTGTGTAATGTGACTACATAGGAATGTCACACGAACCCGTTCTTATAAATTAACAATGCGGAAAATATGTTTAGTTAATCAGTTATTTCAGTTTGAAAAATTTCAACTTTCCGTAAAATGGAGCATTATTTTGCTGAAATGCGTTGCAGTGACGTACATATCTAGTAGTTTAGTTATGTTGCATGATCGAAGCTTCTGTTTTTTACACTATACTCCTGCGATTAATGCAAAATATGTCTGTTTTGAGCAGCATTTTTTATGCTACAGGCACCATCCAAATGATATTCATAGTTTTTCACTCGTCTGATTCCAAGAGCACTGCATGCTAGCCAAGTATTGTGCCTGTAAACTATTGAGTCCAGCACTGCTGGACAAATGTTTCAAAAGTGTGTAATCTTACAGCTATACAAATAAACATAAGGGCGAATATATAGACACTCAAATTATGTTGTAATTGATTATACTGATTTTATTTTACACTTCCAGAATTGCTGATATTTAATATACAAAACCTTAATTATAAATATACGGTATTTTATAGCTTAGAAGCGGGCATTTCCGGAAATTTATTTTAGAAGGAATATAAAATCTAAATATCAGGAAATATATATTGCAAAACTAGCAGATGTTTTCATTAATTATGTAAAAAAAAATTGAATGACTGAACAAATTATCCTCAAGTATTAAGGAATAAAACTATATGTTCCACATCATGACTTTATGCTTGGTTAGAAGAATTATCTAGTTCTATACATTACTACAAGACAAGATAATACTCTTCTAACTCATAAACTTGGGGGAATCAATATTATTTCTTTTAAAAGTCATTTAATGTTAGATTGCAATAGATTAAATTCTATATTTGCAATAAAATTTCTCATACCCAATCAGGACATGGTACAGCTCTTCCATAATTTATACCTCCTGGAGAAAAAGCAACTAGAAGAAAAAACGATTTCGAAATTTATAATACGCACAGCACATACAAAATGAAATAAACAATAAGATTATAACTTGTACACTTTTAGAAAACGATATATAGATTCTAACGACTTTTAAAGATCTTAACATGAATACAAAATTATTATAGCATAATTGTTTATAGCATTTTATTTGATTTTTTCAAACAATCAAATTTTCAAACCATTCATTTAATGGTAGGTTGTATAAAGCAAAGAAAAAAAATTAAACAAATGAAGATACAAGTGTATTAAAAGAAACAAATACAAAGGCATTAATACAGCACCCAGTTTTGGCAATATTTTCAGTTGCAATCCTTATTGTTACAAGGGAATTATACATTCCTGATTTTAAAACTAAGATACAAGCCTTTAAGGGATAGCAGCATATCGTAACAAAAATTATTACCAATGGGGAAACAAAAATTTAATAATCAAAATACGAGGAAACAAAAATTTCATCAAGTGGACATTTTTTGCACCTATGACATCTTTTTTTCCCTGATATAGCAACATTTAAAAACAATACTGCTGCCAAGTTAATGAATTTAACAACAGTTTTGATGATAAAATTTGCTATCTAACATCCAAGTTTTCGAACTCATTATCAAAATTTGAAGCTAGGATATGAATTTTAAATATACTTGTTTTCTCAACATTTTTGCTTGTATTTTTTATATTCAAGGGTGCTGGCAGAAGGGAGGGATTTAAAAATAAATAAAAATTTGGAGAAAATGAGTAAATTCACAGAAAAAAAGTACATATGCTGTTTCAAAACAATTTTTTGTTGTAATGGGCATTTAAAAATTTATTTTGTTTAAGTCTCTCGCAAATTTTTGTTTTGTTTTTATGGCTGATTCTTGTATCTGCGTGGTGTCTAAGACTATTGAGGACTGGACAGTAGAAGAAGTATTTATTCCTTTTATTGGGTAATCATTTCCAGTGTTGTTCTCTCAATTCCTGGAAAATGCTTGACTTTTTTTTTCTTATCAAGTATAAGATATAAGACCTCAAAATCTATTCTTAAATTTAATCGAAAATTTCTAAAACCGCATTTGCATTTTAATTTTTTTTTTTTTTATTATTATTCTTGGAAGGAATGAAATGCTACTCTTTAGTAATTTTTTCCTCTTCTAATTCCTCTGTTTGAAACACTCTCTTGAATATTGCACAAACTAGTTGGATCATAAAAAACTAACATAGAAAAATAAGAAACTTATTAAACATATAATTTCTTGTATTTTCACTTTTTTTTTCTTACCTGTTTTTCATTTTCAACCCATATGTCAACATAGGGTAACAAAAGTATTAGATTCAGACAATTTTTTTTTTTTTTTTTTGCATTTCTATACGTCTTGAAATGTGCTGAGTTAAAAAATGAGACATACAAAAAGTATCTGTGTGTGAGCATATTCCTGAGTGGACTGACTGACCTACAATGTTCATTTTGCATATGGGTTAGTGGTGACCATGAGACCTATCATTAAGGTTTTTGTTAAAATTGTGCATGCCTATAAAGTAGAATTGAAAAATGTTCAGCTGTTGCCAAAAAATGGCTCTAATGATTTTGATCAAAATTGCTGTAAGCCTTTTAAGGTGCTTTACACTTCCACGACTTCAAATTTTTTGTAGAAATCCGATAAAGGCATAAAATGTTGAAAAACAAATGTCGTTAACACTTTTGAGCATCTCATACATCAATTACTGTTTCTCCTCTGATTCACTTACAAGAAAGGATCATGCAATATTCATTGAAAAAAAAAATGCCAATACTACAATTTATATAATAATTATTGTCAGACAGTCCATTTTTTTTAAATTAAGGAATATACATAAGATGAAATCAGTAAACTTCACCAATCCATAGCAAATTTAAATGCACTGACCAGTATTAAGTGTAATGGAAAGTTGTGCGATTTTCTACACTCCTATGTTTCTTTAACATGGTTGCACTTAGCACTAAATAAAAGCTACACAAGAGGATTTCAAAAATATATACGGTGAATTTTTAAAAATTATTTTCAAAGTGAAAAATTAAAACATAATTATTAACATTTCATCAGAAAATGCAATGAACAATTCTAAAAAATTATGATTCGAACAAAAATCTAACAGTCTTGCACATCCTTGCAATTAATCCTGAAAGCACCCATGCTTTTATTCTTATTAATCTCATTGATGATCTTATAGCTAATAAGTCAGAAATAGCATAATTCGACAGCATTTGTAATTAAAGATGAGTGAGAAACAAACGGTATTCCAGTAGCAATTTCAGGTATTCTCGATTGAATTTTGGAATGATTCACATTAGCAAGATTCATTTGATAAGTCAACAGTGTTTGTTATTTTGGCCAAAAATATAGATACGAGACAGACAGAAAAGTTAGCCTTTGCATAACCTTCTCCCTAGACTGTGGTGTAGAAGCTAAATGGTTTATTCGAGATTGAAAAATCAAGAAAATTAATTTTTTCTAAGAGCATTATAATTCTGCCATTTTTGAAAAAAAGTTCAAAGGTCAAAAGCTTTTCAAAGTTTTAAACTAAGTACAAAATTATTTATTAATAGGAAAAAAGAAGATTCATAAACTAAATATACAGGATCCAAGCATAGGTACTCTATCCATTTCAATCCATCAATAAATACGAGTCAATACAGAAAAGAAAAAATAAGTTACCAAAATCTCCTGGTAACTTATGAAACTAATAGTTCATAAAATGCTTGATTATCAGGAGTCTATGCAGAATAAAATTTGGGTCTTTTTAAGGACCCTTCACAATATTTCATGTTAAAAAACTGACCCCTCACAATCACTAAAAGGACTCTTCATAAATTTTTCCATAATAAACGAAAGGACCTTTCACAAATTTTCATGTCCAACAAACTGGCCTTTCACAAAATCAAACAAAATCAACAAAAATATTGTTGCGTTGTATGGGCTCGAAAGATTTGAAGCCAAAGCAGATCAAAACTTGCAGAAATTTATTCCAAAATAACTCTTCGCAGTTCTCTTACAGCTCCAGAACTTCTTGTTCTAGTAGACACAATACAGCTCTTTTCACCTCAATAGAGCATAAAACAGCAGTTAAAAACTTGACAACAACTGCTAAATCACTGCAAAAGACAATGCAATACAGTTCGCTCACTGAGACTCAGTAATTCCAGTCAACTAACTCCATCACCCGCTCCCTGAGCTTTTATAGGGGAGGTGAACGTATATGAACCTTCTTGAAACTCCTAGAGGTAGACATTTGGAGAACTTTCCAGATTGTAGTCGAAAAGTCCTATATACATGTACATGGGATACATGTACCGAAAATGTTGCCAAATGGTCGCCAAGTTTGGCGACATTTGGCTCTATCTCGCCAATTTGGCAAGATTCCCATTACCATAATGTTAAATGCCCTGCCCCTAGAAACCCGTTATCAAACATTGAGATGCTCACTGCAGGGAAGCCGATTTAACGACGAACTATTGCACTGCCTTATGCGAAATGTACATAAATTACTATTTACAAAATTAACACTACGAAATACTTACAAATATACAAAAATTTGTAACATTGCCCCCTCCCAAGGACTGCACGTCCCGGGTAGTACAGTTCCCGGAAAGAAGGCTCACTTTCAATGCAATAGCAAACACTCTGTGTTCATAACTATATAACTTACTAATTTAAAGACAGAAACATTACTGAATAAATAAATAAATAAACAATGAAATAAACAATAAACTTAAAAATTTATATACACATATGACCATGGTCCTAATAACTATATACACTTTGTACATTAGGGGGATTACAAGCTATGGGGATTACAAACTATGGTGATTACAAACTATGGGGATTACAAACTATGGGGATTGCAAACTATGGGGATTACAAACTATGGGGATTACAAACTATGGGGATTGCAAACTATGGGGATTACAAACTATGGCCATAGTAAGGAGCTAACCTGTCGTAATGAACTACTCTAGGTTTAGAATTTGGTGACTTACGTATTCGGACCACGACATCATTCAGCCAGTTGAGGACTGAGAAAGGACCATCGCAGTGAGACTGAAGTTTGGGAGAAAGTCCTTTTTGTCGTTTCGGGTTCCAGAACCAAACCTTGTCACCTTCGTGGAATTGATGTCCTGTAGCCTTCGTGTCGTATCTAGTCTTCATCTTATCCTTCGCCACGTGGATCCGCTCTCGGGCAAAATTGTGCACATCTTCAAACCGTGCCTGAAGATCCTTGACGTACTCCTCTGATGATGAAGGTGCATCTGGAGGGCGGCCAAACAACAAATCGCAAGACAGACGAAGGTTACGACCGAAGAGCATCTGGGATAGGGAATAGCCGGTAGTCTTGTGGATAGCGCTGCGATAGGCCAGAAAAAACAAAGGTAACTTCTGATCCCAGTCCTGTTGGTTTCTTGAAGCCATCAGTGAGAGGTTATTGAGGATGGTTCTGTTAAACCTCTCCACCATGCCATCCGACTGTGGGTGTAAAGGCGTCGTCTGTGTTTTGTCAATGCCAAGTAGATCACAAAGTCCTTTCATTACAGCAGAGGTAAAATTCCTTCTTTGATCAGAGTGTAACTGAAGAGGCACTCCAAATCTGGAAATCCAGCTCTGAACCATTACCTCTGCAACAGTGGTAGCCTCTTGATCAGGGATAGGATATGCTTCGGGCCACTTCGTAAAATAATCCATGACAACAAGGATGTATATGTTGCCGTCAGCAGATCGTGGTAGTGGTCCCAAGATGTCAAACGCAATCCGTTCAAAAGGAGCTCCTACGTTGTAACGTTGCAGTTTTCCTCGACTGTGTTTCTTCGGTCCTTTCCCGGCTGCACAGGCATCACATGATCGGCACCACTTCTCCACGTCAGCCCTCGCCTTACTCCAGTAGAATCGCTCTTGAACTCTTTGCAACATCTTCATTACTCCGAAGTGGCCTCCAGTTGGACTACTATGAAGTTCTTTAAGAACATCTGGGACTCGGGATCTTGGAAGAAATAGCTGCCATTGGGATGTCTTTCCATCATCAGACTCGAACTTCCGGTACAGCACGCCGTTTCGAATATGGAGGGAGTCCCAGAAGGCCTAATATTGCTTTGTCGTAGGACTAAAGGTGGAAATGTCCTGCCAAGTAGGTGTCGCATTCGAAGACTCCTTTAAATCGATTAAAGGCTTGATGTCAGGATCTCCCAATTGGTGTTTTCTGACTTCTCCGTCACTCCACGGGTCTGGATTCAGAGATGTTGAAGATGTAACTTGGCGTATTAAAGGATTGATCAGTCTTTAACTCGCCTCAACCCTGGAACGATATCGGCAGCTCTCTGGGCAGGGTCTCCTAGACAGGGTGTCTGCGTTTCCATGTGATGATCCTTTCCGATGACGGATATCGATGTCATACTCTTGGAGTCTCTCTATCCATCTGGCTATCTGACCTTCGGGATTCTTGAAATTTAGAAGCCAGGTCAACGATGCATAATCCGTACGGAGCAGGAATTTTCTGCCTTAGACATAATGATGGAAATGCTTTACGGCTTTAATTATGGTGAGCAACTCTTTCCTGATGACACAGTAATTCCTCTCCGGTTTAGATAGGCACTTACGCCAATATGCTACAATTTGTTCTTGGCCGTCTATTTCTTGGGACAAAACAGCATCGACACTCTCTTTGCTCGCATCCGTGTCAAGAATGAAATGTTTATCGGGCTGAGGATACGTCAGGATAGGTGCAGATGTTAAAGCCTCCTTCAGTTGGTCAAATGCATCCTCACAGTCTTTCGTCCACAAGAATTTCTGCTTGCTCTCTGTCAGTCTGTGAAGGGGTCTTGCGATGTAAGAAAAGTCCTTCAAGAATCGTCTATAGTAGGTAGGCTTGGGCGATGTATCGAAAAAAACCGGTATGAAATCAACATCGTCAAACCGGTGTCACTATTTTCTCCAAACCTATACATCGCGATCTCTTTTGACGGGAGAACGATATTTGCCTAGCACTTCAAGGACGAAGAACCATGGCAACGATTCATGCCCGGTGTTTCTAAAGCACTATAGAAACGTATTGAAACCGTTGATAACGCGCCGCGCCGTTTGAAACTAGTTCCATTTGCTTTTGCACGGTACTTCATCGGCAAGCTCACATAGTGCTAATCGTATCCACCCTGCCTTGCATATCAGAGATGTTCCCAATATTGTATAGAAATATAGTGATACCGTCGACATCGGGCCGTTTGAGACGATTTCCATTTGCTTTTGCGGATGCCCGATATTTCATCAGAAAAAACCGTATCGTAGTAATTGTATCCACTTACGCATGTGGGATGAGTATTGAAATTGCGAGGTGACGCCAGCAGTCTAGTAATATTGGAGATTCCATAAAAGAAGTATTCGATTTATTGTTTGAACATTATTTATGTTGTTCTCTCAACACTTGGAAAACGTTTTGATTTTTATTTAATAGTCATCAGATATAAGACCTTGATGTCTATTTTCGGAATTCAATTGAGCATTTCCTACACTTTTTGTGTTTCATTTTTGATTTTTCCCCCCCCTTTATTATTTCTCTAACTTGGAAGAAATAAAATATTACACTTTTGTATTTTGCAATCTTTTATATTAACTTCAAGATTTTTTTTATCTTGCTATTATTTTATTTTGCTTTATTTATTAACGCAAGGAGATTGCACCATTCGGCCGCAGTAATTTATGTCTAGTTTTTACCCAGTTAAGTTAATCTGGTTATTTATTACTATGAGCTGTTTGTTATATCTGCCAAAATCAATGTGAACTAGCACATAGACTGTTGTTTCTCTAGTTCGTATAAACGATTACATATAAACGATTTTTTTCCATTTAAGTTGAAAGATTTTCTCTTCTGACCGGTAAGTAAATAAATGCTTTATAAATTTTTATAGTTAGTACAATTTGAATAAAGTTTATTTATTTCCATGAGATTAATTACTCAATCCAAAATTTAATTTTATTTTTAATGTTTTTTAATTGCTAAGTATAAAAGTTTTTTGGATCGAAAAATGATTTGCGTAAGAACTCCATTTGACTACGTTACACAGTTGTCCTTGATACGTCCGGTTCAAATCCAAATTCAACTTAGGTGATATGCTACAGTCAAACCCCGTTAACGTGAAATCAATGGGGCCGCTGAAATTGTTCGCTTTAACCGAATTTCATGTTAAGTGAATAAATTAATGTTATGTTTTAACTACAGAGACTTGCTTTAACTTCGTGTTAAGCGGGATTTCATGTTAAGCAATTTCGCATTAACGGAGTTTGACTGTTTATTAGTTGAAGACAGGCGATAGGGCAATTACACACATGGGCGCCCCCAGGAGGGTGAAAGGAGGTGCACTTGCACCTCCCTGGCTCTTGAAAATTTAAAAAAATGAGGGAAAAATGTAAATTCCAAGATAAAAAAGCACATATGCCGTTTATATTTTTATGCTAGAATGTGCATTTTTTTCTATTAATCTAATCTTTTGTTTCTTTCCTACGTCGTTTTTTATAGCTATTTGCGTGACTATTTTTTGGCGCTTGTTGTCTATGATTATTAGAGGCTGATGAGTAGAAGTATTTATTCCTTTTATTGTATAATTATTTCCTGTGTAGTTCTCAAAATTCCTTGAAAATGTTTTGTTTTTAAGTCATCAGATATACTATCTTGAAATCTATTTTAAGAATTCAATTGAACATATTCCAATACTGCCTTCGTGTTTCATTTTGATTTTTTTTTTTTTCATTGGATGAAATTAAAAAATGTTACTCTTTTGTATTGTTGCTTCTTCGACTTCCTCTTTTCTACTGTCTCTTGAATGCCGTGAGATCTAGTTGGATGTTATTTAAATGTTATGTATTAATTTTATTTTTATTGATTAATTGTCATATTGTATTTAGTTAGTAGTAAAATATTAATTATAAAGTATCTTTTTGATTTAATAATTAAGAATATGTAATAACTAAAGTGACATGGGCACCGCCAAGAAGTGCACTTGCTCCCCCCCCCCCCTCTGCTGGATAATAACGAAGTAAAATTTCCTTAAGATAGAGAAATTGAAAAATCCAGATTAAACCAAAATAAAAAATAACCGGCTTATACTCCTCGGGTGCTTTGTGTATCCCCCTGAAAATAATTTTGTCACTACTCATGTTATTTAAAATAACCTTCCATACATGAATTTAATAAAATTTTACAATATATATAGTTAACATTGCGATATATCGTGACATCGTGATGTTTGCTTCCCGATATATCCCGATGCAGAAATGTTAACATCGCCCAAGCCTAATAGTAGGTGCAAAGCCCCAGGAAACTCCTTAATTGATGTACATCTTTGGGGCGACTCCACTCTTTAACTGCCGACACTTTTTCTGGATCTGTACGTACACCCTCGGCAGAGATGACATGTCCGAGGTAGGTCACTTCATGTCGAAAAATTTACATTTGGCCGGACTTAACTTCAGGTTGGCATCTTTTAACTTCCGCAGAACCTTCCTAAAATTTTCAAGATGTTCCTCGAAATTTCGCCCCACGATAAAGATGTCATCGAGGTAAACGAGACAGGCTTCGTAGGAAAGACCTCTTACCACTGTTTCCATGAGGCGTTCGAATGTTGCTGGAGCATTGCATAATCCAAAAGGCATCACCTTGAACTGCCAAAGTCCTTGCCCGGTTGTGAATGCTGTCTTCTCTTTATCATCAGGGTGTATCTCAACCTGGCAATATCCACTTTTAAGTCTAGTGTCGAAAACCACTTGTTTCCAGAAAGAATGTCCAGAGTGTCATCGATTCTGGGAAGAGGGTAGCTGTCCTTCTTTGTAACATCGTTCAACCTCCGATAATCGATGCAAAATTTAGTTGAACCATCCTTCTTCCGAACCAGGACGATGGGAGAGGCCCAAGGGCTGGCTGACGGTTCAATCACGCCGCTATCTTGCATTTCTTTAAGAAGACTTCCTACCTCTTCCTGTTTAGCAAAAGGTAGTCGTCTTGGGTGTTACTAGATAGGTGGGTGGTCTCTTGTATCAATTCTATGCTGCGTCAAACTTGTTCGTCCGACATCCGAAGATGTGCGGGAAAAGACATCTTGGAATTCCTGGATGACCAGTTGTGCAGCACTTCTTTCTACGTTGTTTAACGGTGCATTCTGCAGTAGCTCTGATGTTAAGTTCTCTGAAGACACAGTGACTGGAGGATTTCTATTTCAATTTATGCAAATTACTGGAGTACAGGTGGTTAACACTTCACCTTTCTTTAAACCTTTTGCATTATCACTCACATTGGCAACCCTCACAGGTATGGCAGTCCTTGAAAGGTCGACAAGAGTTGAAGCCACCAGTACTCCTTTGGGGCTGTTGTGATTTTCAGGGTATTCCATTATGCCATATCAGAAACTTTAATCTTCAGCTATGTATCCAGGAAGTAATAATTCTGTTCTTGCGGGTAATGTGATGTCATTTTGAGCTATTATTTGATGTACGGATTTAACCTCACTATTTTTGATTCCAACTAACGCTATGTCTTCAGAAACTGAATGCAGCTCATTGTTTTTAAAGTCTAAGGAAAAATTATATTTCCTTAAAAAGTCCAGTCCGAGTATACAAGTGTCCAGAATGTCCGCCACATATGCCGTGTGATGATAAGAAGCACTCCCGAACGTGATGTTGATGTTCAGTCTTCCATGGATGTTGATTTTATCGCCGGATACAGTTTGGAGGGTAACGCAGGGCGGCGTCCAGATGAGTCTTCCATCCAGTTGTCGAGCCAAATCTTTCCGGATGATGGTCACATTGGCTCCAGTATCGATTATCATATTGCAGGGAACTCCATTTACGTGTCCCATGATGAAGAGTCCATTACTGCCGCCACTCATTGCAGAAATTTGCAGAGCTCTAAAATGGGGCTTCTCAACAACTGGCAACCTCCGCCTGGTGAGATGGCTTCCATCCTCCCTTCTTGGAGCGATCTTAGCTCCATTGTCTTGGCGGGTTCGGCAGTTTCTCCGCATGTGGCCCTCGTCTCCACAGATCCAGCACTTCAGGCTCTGCTTCTTTTCCGGAGTATTTCGTCTCAAGTTACTCACTTGTCTTTGCAATTCATCCAGACGAGCAACAATTAGGTGTTCTGGCTCCTGTATAGTAGCAGTCCTGATAGGATGGCGTTCTCTACGAGTTGCTTGCTGGGCTGCCTTATACTTCATGGCATACACTAAAGCACTTTTTAAATCCTTGACATCTGCCATTCGAAGGGCCTTCTGTATCTCTACATCCCTGATGCCATCGACGAAGTACTGTAGAGACAGGATTTCTCTCGTTTCAGCAGGGCAGTCTGAAAAGGCGAGATGGGAGAGCCTTTCAACATCCGTGGCGAGCTCCTGGAGTGTTTCGGTAGCCTTCTGTTGGTGAGATTTCAACTGCAGCCTGCTGTAGTCTTTCACACATTTTTCGCCAAACCGCAGTTCTAATGCACTTGAGAGTGCGTTGAAGTCCAAGCGTTGCTCTTCAGAAAGCGTTTGTAGTATATCTGCAGCTTCAGCTCGCAGAGATGCAGCTAACTGGTAGGCTTTTGTCACGGAGTCCCATCCGTTGGCGACAATTGTGAATTGAGTTTTATACACTTGCCAGGAAGATTTTCCATCGTAAGTCGAAAGCTTGATTGAAGGTCGGGAGGTGACTGGTACACATTTCAAATCTTCCGAAAGAGTTCTGCTCGACAGTCTCTTCTCTAACATTTGGTCTATCTTTTCTTCTATCTCATCCAAATTTTCTTCTAGATTCTTCTTTTCCAGAATCTCTATCTTCTTCTCCAAATCATTAAACTTGGATTCGAATTTCCCTTCTAAACTATTACACCTCTTTTTGACATTCTCGAATTTCTTTTCAAATTTGTCTTCTATTTGTTTCACACTTTCTTCCATAGTTGCTAAAAGATGACCCTTTAATTCCTCCTGTCCGGCAGAGATCGCAGAAATATTCTTTTGCATTTCCTCTTGGGCCGCTTTCATTTCTTCTTGGCTAGCTTTCATTTCTTCTTGACTCGCTTTCATTTCTTCTCGCCCTTCGGATATTTCCTTCTTCATCTCTTCTTTGCCAGAGAACATCTCTTCCTGCCCTTTGGACATTTTCTTCTCCATCTCTTCTTGGCCTTTCTTCATCTCGTCTTGGCCTTTCCTCATCTCGTCTTGGCCTTTCTTCATTTTTTGCATGAAAGCAAAAAGCTGTTGAAATTTTTCATCTTGTTCCGCCATTGCTCTGGTAATCGGCATCAAATCCCACTTCTGACACCAATTGTTGCGTTGTATGGGTTTGAAAGATTTGAAGCCAAAGCAGATCAAAACTTGCAGAAATTTATTCCAAAATAACTCTTCGCAGTTCTCTTACAGCTCCAGAACTTCTCGTTCTAGTAGACACAATACAGCTCTTTTCACCTCAATAGAGCACAAAACAGCAGTTAAAAACTTGACAACAACTGCTAAATCACTGCAAAAGACAATGCAATACAGTTCGCTCACTGAGACTCAGTAATTCCAGTCAACTAATGGACTCAGCTAACAACTAACTCAGTGACTCAAAATCAGTCAACTAACTCCATCACCCGCTCCCTGAGCTTTTATAGGGGAGGTGAACGTATATGAACCTTCTTGAAACTCCTAGAGGTAGACATTTGGAGAACTTTCCAGATTGTAGTCGAAAAGTCCTATATACATACATGTACATGGGATACATGTACCGAAAAAGTCGCCAAGTTTGGCGACATTTGGCGAGATTCCCATTACCATAATGTTAAATGCCCTGCCCCTTGAAACCCGTTATCAAACATTGAGATGCTCACTGCAGGGAAGCCGATTTAACGACGAACTATTGCACTGCCTTATGCGAAATGTACATAAATTACTATTTACAAAATTAACACTACGAAATATTTACAAATATACAAAAATTCGTAACATTATTATGAAATATTATAAACTTCCGTTTTGTCAACAAAAAAAAACCCGGAACCTTCATAATATTTCCAGTTTGTAAACAGACTAATTACAAAATCAAAAAGTTAATTTTATGCCAAAAGGCAAAAACAGCCTGCTTGCCCACATGTTGATTTTAAGGAAGTGTTGTCATGGATGTCAAACCATTTGCTCAAAATATATAAAATTGGAAATTTTTCACTAAATTAATTTTTTTCACAAAAACAGGACCCTGTAAAAAAAAAAGCTGGATAGATCCCTGATTATGAAACCTTTAATTTGCGAAAATAAGAAAAAATTGGTGTAAGTTGAACTTTATGTTCTAGTTCCACAACTTATTCCAACAAATCTTATCATTAGTGACACTTAATTGGATTAAGTATAACAATCACCAATTGCAACCCAAAGAGCTTTCCTCATTACTTAACAAACAACTTAGATATTTTAGTAGTTTTGATCTCTAAAAGAGATAATAATTTCTGAATATAAAGAATTAGCTTACACTTTCGAGGTTGATAATGCATATTGCCTTCTAATTCCTTTTCTCCTTCTTGCAAGAGCATCTTTGCTTTCCTCAAATCCTTCACATCCTTATTTTTATCAAATTTAGCTCTCAAAAGTCTTACATTGTAACGATATTCCCAACTGTAATTAAAAAAGAGACTAATGTCAACCATTATTTTACAAAGCTAAAAAATGTATAAATATTCAATTTCAGATGTACACTCATACTAAATATAATAAAGCAAATACAGTCTAGTCACATCAATGTGATATAAAAAGTAAAAAGAAGCTTATTCTTTGTTGTTCCATATCCTTCAATGTCCATTCATTCGATGCACACACAAAAAAACATGTTTAATCAGAGAAGACAACCTATTGTCAATCATTGCAGGTCTAACATTAGTAAAATCCTGCCTGTGTTGCCAATCATTCTCCTTTATCATAGGTGCTGTGACCATTTGTATGCTGCATTACTTCTGCTAAGTTTGCTAGAATATTGTTACCTTTGCAAGTAACAATCATGGAGGTAGATATAAGACAGGAGAAGGCAGCGGTTAAAAATTTGAAGCATTCGACTGTAAGCTATCGCTATGCTGTTTCAATCAAAAGATTTGACAAGCATTATGTCTCTACAGTGTAGAACATCAAATTAATTTATATTTTTAGGATATATATGATTGCTTAGAGAAATGGGGTCTTGTGTAACCTATAACTGCACAAATAGATATTCTAAGAAAATATCTGGAATCATTTCGCACAGAAAAATACGATATTTATACTGATTTTTTTTGTGTGCTGGATACTTTTAATCCTTACTTTTTTTTTAGAAGGGAGAGAAATTCCGATTGTAATATGATAGGTGACAAAAGTATTTGATACAGCACAAGGAAATAAATTTGGAATTAATTAAATTGCATCTTTTAACAAGTTTGTGTAAGTTGCCTTTGTAATTTTTTTAGTATAACAAAATACTTTATTAAGTTGTAATTTTTATAAGTTTACAATTTTTAACTTCCTTAAATAATTTTGCAAATAAATGTGCAATCAAATATAAAGCTTCATAAATTGAAATAAGAACATGCAGTTTTTAAACATTTAGATACAAATTTCTCTAATTTAATTTGTAATATAAGAAAAATTCACTCTTGGCCTATAAAATTCATATTAGTAGCATGTTTTTTTATATTTAAAACTCCTTGATGTTTTATTTAAATGCAGCTAAAATTAGCAATGAATCATAATTTTGGATATTTTGCAATAAACTGTTTCAAATTAAATTAAACTAAAACCACATAAATTTTTTTAAAGTTCTGAAAATTTCCCCATGACATCTATTTCATGGATAACTTATGTGCAATATTGCTTGTATAAATGTATAATACCAATTATTTCAAAGGAGGAAAGAATGATAGCTTGTGAAAAACCTTCCCCTGAACCCAAGTCTGACATTTGCTAGTGTAGCTTTTGGTTGAATCAACATGGCCGACATGTCACTACAGTTGCTATCGAGGGGTGAGATAGGGCATGCCTCCTCCTATTTCTACCACCATGGTAACGACCTTACCAGAGGTTTAGCACAGACAAAATTATTACTAGAATACACCAAGTTCAATTTAAAAATCTGGTAAATTAAAGTAAAAAAATAATAGAAAAAACTTCCTGCCAAGTAAGATAAAAAATTAGAAGATTTAATACTTTGACCAAAAAAATATTACTTTTAAATTAAATATAAAATATGGTCTATTTGGCAAAGAGGCAGCATTTTAAGATTTTGTTTCGTATCCTATTTTCAGTCCCTCATAAACAAGTACAAGCTTTATTTTACAAACAGCCTAAAAAAGTTACTTACAAACAATTTTAGGTATTAATAGTGCAATTATAATTTGTCATCTATGATTTGGCACAGACACAATAATTTTGATCAAGTTGTTGAATTTCAGTTAAATATTTTTAAAGCAATTTTAAAAGATCAATCCATATATTGTGTTTTCCTAATGTTGAATTTGTTAAGAAATTCATTCTAAATATTCACCTATTTAGAGTGCATGTGAAGAAGATTCGATTTAAAAGACAAACAAAAAAACATTTATTTCACAATGAATTAAGGTTGGTTGTGTGGGTTTTAATGGCACAAGAGCTAATATTGGCTAAGCTGAGCCACACAATGAATGAAGGTAGACATCAGACTTAGACAGTTTTCTGGATCACTAAAATGCTTAATAACAAAAATTTTAATAATGAAAATGGTAGATGTTACTCACAAATATTAAGATAACTTTAACCAAATTAACTCCCCCCTCCAAATATTCCACCAGCTAATCTGTAGAGCAGCCTACTACAACATCAACCTGCAAGAAATCAGTCACTACACACAGCTATTGCTCTTTCAACGCCTTTCCCCCTATTTTATTTTAGGGAATGAAGCAAAAGGGAGAAACCTGTTTGGCGAACCTTCGGGCGAGCGGTAGCAATGTGGCTGCGTCAACTAGTGCTAGGGTTGCCTCATCGTCCTTATGCGGAACTCTTTCCATCAAGATATATTGGCTGCACCAACTAATGCTAGGGTTGCCTCATTGCCCTTATGCAGAACTCTTTCCATCAAGATATATTACTTGGCATTATCAATAACAGACAGTACTTTTGTGAAAAAAACATACCAAAGTTCTAAAATACTGGCAAGTTAATAAATTACATTAACAATTAGCTCATATGTTTGAATAAATCGAATTAAAGTAAAATTTAATGAATATTAAAAGACCAAAATTTCTCATCGATTACATACACAAGTGTTTACCAATAAGTCTGAAGCAAATAAACCCAAATGGAAATAGACAGAAGCAGGGCACATTCCAATATTTAAATGTGGAAAATAGAATACAACTTAAGGATTAAAGCAAGTTCTGTTTGACGGGATTTAAAATCGTTTTAAACTTGTTACAAAGTACGATTGTCAAATATAGGACCACTTGAAAAATCAACGTCAAGGAATGCCTAAACTAAAAATAAATCTTGAAAATTTTTATTTTTATGTTTTAGCTATAAATACAAACTGTTTTAAGATAATGAGAAAAATTGAATATTGAAAGAGAACATTACGGATCATCATAAATGCTCCATTCATTTCGAATAGCTCTTTTATACAAGCTGCATACTTTCTGAGAATGAGTTTTCAAAACAACATGCAAATGCTTGGGTAACAAGGATGACGACATTGTATGCCGTTTTCGAGAATCTTATAAGTTTTATAAAATATTATATTGAATCTACTTTAAATACATATACAATAAAATGTCCATGTAAACAAATAACAAGGTCGAAAATTTAATGCGGTTACAGGTTACAGGGTCTAAAAGGATTCTTTCAAATACGAAGAAATTCACGTCAAAATTAACAGCTATATTTCCTAGGAAACAAAGTTTTCATTATGATTGGTCATTGAAATGTGATAATTTGAATTTTTTACTCGTATATTGTGATTGGTCACAAATGCCACCACACACTGGAAACAGCTCAAAATAAAATTGGATTACACGTTACCAGTCGGGGTTCTCAATTTAGATCGCCAGTCTGGGACGTCACCTAGCTACTTGTTACCAGTAGACCAAACATTTTCTATTTACTGACGCCGGCAACTTACCATAACCCTGTTGTTGCGTGAGCACTCGCGTGGTGACGTCATCGATATTTTTCTATGTGAACTCGGAAGAAGAAAACCGCTACTTCTGAACTTTGGCAGAAGATTGACGAACATCTTAGAACTATCGTTTTAATGTTTATATAGTAATGTAGTTCTTATTAATAGTTAACAAATATTATATAGTCATCTTGTAAAAGTTTCGTGAAGAAATTAAATGTTGTGAAATCGTTTTCGACGCCAAGAAGTTATTTCAATCACGGTTAAAGAATCTGAATTGTCTGCATTATTAGTTAGCGACATGGCGTCCGCGACAGGATTGTGATTTGAAAACTTGGAAGAACGATTTTAAAAAGGCAAGTGACTTTTTAATGATAGATTGTTAACTATTCGAATTTTATTGATAATTTTGAAGTTGCGTTTTCTTATTTTTGAAAGTTATGGAACTTTTAAAGTTGAAACGAAAAACGATAAGAGCTGCATTTACTCGTTTATTTAACGAATTGGATGAAGCTGCTAAACAGAAAGTCGTGAACATTTCTGAAGATTTAGATTGCTTGGCGACTTTTCAGCTTCTTAATGATAAACATTATGAACTTTTGCCGCTTAACGATGACATTTTGAATTCTTTGTTGAATTCTGAAAACGTTAAAGAAGATGACATTCTAAAAGAAACTTCATAAAAAAAACATTCTAAAAGATGTGTTTACTTATAAATCGTAAAGTTGATTCCGATATTGATAGTGACTCTCAGTCGTCAGTTAGTGTTTCGAAACGGAAGTTTAAACTCCCTCGATTAGAGTTGAAGAGATTTGGTGGTGAAATAAAAGAATGGCTACCGTTTTGAGGTCAATTTAAGAAAATTGACGAAGACTCCGACATTGACGAAGCCGATAAGTTCCAATACTTAGTACCAGCGACTATTCCGGAGTCTAGAGCCCGGGAATTAGTAGAAAGTTTTCCTCCATCCTCCGGTAACTATGCCAAGGCTATTGACTGTTTAAAATCTCGGTTTGGTAGGGATGACATCTTGGTTGAGTATTATGTTCGAGAGTTGTTAAAGCTCACTTTAGCTTTCAACACCAAGGAGAAAGAAGTGAAGTTATCAACTATTTATGACCGTATTGAAACTCAACTTAGGTCATTAGAGACTCTTGGTGTTACTACAGCAAAGTACGCTGCCATGCTGTTTCCTCTCGTCGAATTATGTTTAAGTGAGGAAGTCTTGAGAGCTTGGCAAAGAAATGATAGAAGTCTGATGGTTGACAGGGAAAGTTCACAAGAAGGATCTCGGCTAGAAAGTTTAATGAATTTTTTGAAGAACGAAGTTGAAAATGAAGACCGAATCGCTCTTGCTATGCAGGGCTTCTCCTTGAAAGAAAATGCAAAGCATTACAAGGTAAAAAGAGACATTCCAACGGCTGCAGGACTTTTTTCGGGAAATCGAAACTCAGCTGCTAAGATGAAGTGTGCCTTCTGTGATAAAGAGAACCACGAAACAAAGAATTGCTACTCTGCTCGAAATATGAATTTTAATGAAAAAAAAAGCAACACCTGAAGAAACATGGATTATGTTTTAAATGCTTAGGAATGGGTCACGTTTCCAAGCTCTGCAAGGTCCGAGTTAGCTGTGAGAACTGCAAAAACCGACACCACGTTATCATGTGTTCGAATATGAGGACTATCGAGTCTGAAGAAACAACTGATGCGAAGAATGTCGAACACTTCAACACTTTGCCTAATTCCACTTGTTCCTCAAGCGTTTTTCTTCAAACTTTGGTTGTTCTACTTCGAGGAGAAAAAGAAGATTTTACAGTAAGAGCCCTTGTAGACACGGGAAGCCAGAAGTCGTACATCACGAAGGAGGCTGCTGCGAAACTGAAGTATCGTGTTATGAAAGAAACGACCCTAATGCATACTTTGTTTGGAGGCGTTGAACATAAACAGAAGCATTTGGAATACGAGATTTTTGTGAGTGACATTACCAAAAGTTATCATTGTACTTTCAACGCACTTGACCAAGAGAAGATTTGTTCAGAAATTCGACGTATAGAAACAGGTTTCCAGACAAAAGAGCTTGAAGATAATATAATTCGCCTGTCCGATCAAGAATGTTCCTCACTTTGTGCTTCTCCCACGATCCATTTGCTTATTGGAGCTGACATAGCAGGCAAACTCATGACTGGAAAAATCGTACACTTCACTTGTGGACTAACGGCTATAGAAACGTTGTTAGGCTGGACGCTGTTAGGGAGATCACCAGGCAGTACAGATTCTGGAAGTAGTGCTGTCGCAAATTCCGACTAATTTTCACTACTTCTGTGTCGTAGTCTATTTTGTCAAGATCAAGATTAGACTCAATTAAGAACAATAATCAACTAGTTTAATATTCGACATTTCTATTAATCCAACTCTCACAAAGGCAACTGGCTTATTCTAAAAAAAGTTTTAAAAAAACAACAGAAAATTAATCATTGTTGCCACTTAAACTAAACTAAAAGAAAAACTAAAATTATGCAAATTTATATTCATACTAAAAGTGACTTCACACCTTACTTGGGTGTAATTAAAATAAGTTTACATGTTCGTTTATTTCCGACATTCTCCCACCTTTGATCTTTTAAATACTTCAAAAGTCAAATAAAAGTTATTCACAAGTTCAAACGATTTGGAAGTTTTATACGTCGTCCACGTCTTGTTCTTAGGTTGCTATCTTTGCGTGCTGCATCGTTGTTTCCAGGTTGTGAATCTCTTTCCTGGAAAGAAGATCGTTCAGTTTTCTGAACTTCAAGTGGGTACAGTCGTTGCAGCGGTCGCAAAAATGTTCCAGAATTCGTTTTCACTTTGGCAATTCGAACCTTTCCGTCTTTCCCTGGATACAGCTCCAAAATTCTAGCTAGAGGCCAACTTTGTTTTCTAATGTTGGTATCGCCTACTAGAACGATGTCTCCCTCTTCTACTTGTTGCACTTTTCTAACCTTGTAGTGTTCTCTCAACTGCCCCAGATACTCAATTCTGAAACGTTTTCGTAACTCCTTTCTGAGATTTAGTCTGTAGGCGAATCTTCTATTCAGCCTCTTTGCATCTACTTCATCAAGGTCTGCCATTCCAGTTTCTTCTATTTCGTTCAAAAACATCGATGGTGATAGCACCACTAAATCATTCTCGTCTTCAGAGACATAAGTCAATGGTCTAGAGTTGACTAAACTCTCTGCTTCACACAAAACTGTGTATAGCTCTTCATGTTGCAAACAGGCATTGCCAATTACTCTTCTAAGAATTCTTTTAAGCATGCCAATCAACCTCTCCCAAAAGCCTCCCCACCAAGGGGATGACGGTGGATTAAATTTCCATCGAATCTTTTTGATTGCAGCAACTTCTTGTATTTTTTCCCAATTCACAACTTGAAATGCATTAGATGTCCCCACTAGATTCGTTCCGTTGTCTGAGTAAATAGTTGAGGGTCGTCCTCTTCTTGAGATAAACCTCCTTAGAGCTAAAATGAAGCTATCAGTTGTCAAAGACGTAACTAATTCGATGTGAACAGCTCGGTATACTGCGCAAGTGAACAGGACAGCCCAACATTTGGTTTGGTTCTTCAAATGCATGGGCCCACATAAATCGACTCCAATCACTTCAAAAATATGAGCTTCTCGCACACGATCTTCAGGCAAAGGAGCTTCATCTACATTTAACGGAATTGCTGTAAACCTCGCACATCTAATGCACTTTCTTGTAACTTGTCGAATTGTTTTCCTACTCTTAATTATCCAAAAACGCTCTCGTAACTTTGTCATCATCACTTGAACTCCTGCGTGGCAATTGCCAACATGCACTTCAAAAATAAGTTTCTCTACAAGTTGATGTTTCGAAGGTAAAAGCACTGGATATTTAAAAGCTTCGAGGTCTTCTCTCATGGATATCCTTGATTTTACTTTTAATAGACCATCTGTGTCCAAATACGTCTGGAAGTTAAAGGTTTGATCGTCTTCAAAGCTCTCTTTCTGAACTTGTCTCCAAATAACTGTTTCTGCATACTTCACTTCATCTACTAACAGTTCCCCGGCAACCCTTTCATCTGATCTCTTGCAATTTTTGACAAAACGTATAATCCATGCCATGACCCTGGTGATCTTTCTGAATGAGGATATTCGTGAGAAGTATTCGAATTTTTCTGTGCTGGTATTTGTAGCAGCAACAATCGTCTTCTTCTTCTCCGCTGTTATTATGTCCATATTCGGAAAAGCATCTGAGGTGGGCCATTCATCTTCCGCTTTTCGCAACCATTGAGGTCCCTCCCACCATTTCAACTGGAGTAACTTCTCCGCAGAACAACCTCGAGATGGTAGATCAGCTGGATTTGCAACTCCAGCGACATGTCTCCAGTTGTCAGAGCTGGTTAATCTTCTAATTTCCTGAACTCTATTCATGACAAAAGTGCTCCAATTTCCATTCCGTTTTATCCAATACAAACAATTTGCAGAGTCTGACCAGTAGATAATAGGCATATCTTCATAACTAAGATCAACAATAACTTTTTGAGCTAGCCTGGCTCCTATGAGACAAGATAGCAGTTCTAATCTGGGAATTGAAATCTTTTTTAAAGGGGCAACTCGACTACGAACTTGAACTAATGAACATTCAATTTGGTCTTCAGTTTCAGATCTCAAAAATATACAGGTTGCATAAGCATTTTGAGACGCATCACAAAACACATGTAATTGCATCACTTTCTTTCTAATGTTTAGAAGACATCTTGGAACTCTTATTTCTTGTAGCTTTGATAAAGTTTTCAGCCATTTTCTAAAGTCCTTTGAAATATCTTCAGGTAACTCAGTATCCCAAGATAGTGTCAGTGTCCACGTTTTTTGTAAAATTATTTTACATATAAGCATCACAGGACTTGTATAACCAATAGGATCAAATATGCTGCTAGATACGGATAGTACTTTCCGTTTAGTCAGAACTCCTTCACAATCAAAATCTTTAACTGCACAAGATAAAGTGTCGTCATTGATGTTCCAAACCAGTCCAAGTAGGTTAGTTGTTTCTACGTCTGTTTGATCTAGAACCCTGGAGTGTGCGTTACTGGTCCAATCTCTTAAATTAAATTGAGCACTTGATAAAAGGACGCGAGATTCCAAGACAAATTTCTCCATTTCTTCCACGTTATCGAAGCTAGCAATATAATTGTCTACATAGAAAGATGATTTTAAGTGCTGTGCTGTTTCTTGAAGTTCTTCAGGTGAGTTTTCTAAATGATGATTCAATGTTACATTCAAAAGAAATGGACTTGATGTCACTCCAAATACAACCCTCTTATGCCTATATTCTATTATATTCTGTTCTTCATCATACCAAAGAAATCGTAAGAAATCTCGATCAGTTTCACGAACACCAATCTGGAGGAATGCTTTCTCTATGTCCGATGTTACTGCTACGGCCTTTAATCTGAATTTGAGCAACAAGGATGGAATAGTTGCTACCATATTCGGGCCTTTCTCCAAACAATCGTTGAGTGATAACATTCCTTTCTTTTTCGCCGATGCATCAAATACCGGTCGTATCTTGGTGCTCTTACTGTTCTCTTTTATGACAGCTCTGTGTGGAAGGTAATGAACTCCCTTACTCGAAACTTCGGGTGCTCGCTCTATAATATCATTTGACAACCAATCTTGAAAAATAGCTCCATACTTATTTGAGTGCCCAGAATTTTCAAGTTTCTTCTTCGTTATGCAAAGTCTTTTCTCTGCCACGTCTCTGTTGTTTGCCAGATTGCCTTTTTCATGTATCCAGGGCAACGCAACTTCATATCTTCCATCAAAGTCTCTTCTCACAGTTCGTTGAAAGTGAGCAACAGTTTCTTCTCTTAATAATTCTTCGCTTTTGTCGATTGGAGACTCTGAAATACCTATAAGATCTAATTTCCATATACTTTCTAAATTGTGAGTGAGAAGCGAAGTTACAGAAAACACACTGTTCTAGTTTGAGCTCGAGGAATCTTTCCCATCAGAGTCCATCCTAATTTCGTATGGATAGCAACAGGTCCAGATTTACAATGATGTAGTTTACCTGTTAACAATTTTCCGGCTACATCTGCTCCAATTAACAAGTGAATCTTGCTGTCTGTGCATCTACGTTTGTCTTCTCTATCAGAGATATAAATATTCAGATGTTCCATTTCAGTAATCCAATCTCCAAATGGTACTCGTGCTATTTCATTACAAATCTTCCTCTGGTCTAATACTTCAATTCGACACTTGAACGTATTTTCTAAATTGCTTAAGCTCAATAGATATCCTTTATGAGTTTCTTCTTCAGTTTGCTTACCACCAAAGAGGGTATGAACAATTTTAACTTCTTTAGTTGGCTCAATATTCAATGCTTCAATTATCTCTTGCGTAGCATATGATCGCTGGGATCCAGTATCAATCATTGCTCTTATTACTATTTCTTTATTACCGTCGCCTATTCGTACGTTCAGAGTTTGAAGAACAACATCCATTTCATCCGTTTGGTTTGATAAAACACTACTATTATTGTCAGAGACTGGGCTACTTGTTTCCTCACTGGATGCTCCTTTAGTAACATTGGAATTGTCCCGCTTTCCATAACATATAACTGTATTATGTCCTCGACCGCATTTAGAACATTTGATGTGAACCATCATACATGAACGGGCATGGTGATTTGAACGTAAACATTTGAAACACAAGTTCTTCTTAATTAAAATAGCCTTCTTTTCATCATATGGCATGTTAGGAGCATTCCTACATTCATGACTTTTGTGAGACTTTCCACAAAATACACAAAGTAACCTTCTGTCATCTGTTGTCAGCAAAGATGACGCGGTTGGTATCTTATTTGCATTTTCACAAACTCTCCTTTTACTGTGCTTTACTTCTTGATCCTTTGTTAATCCGAATCCAGCCATAGCCAATGTGATTCGTTCTTCTCCTTCAACCTCGCTTTTCAAAAAATTCATCAAATCGTCTAATCTTTCTTTAGCTTCAGTTTTAGAATGAGAGGTTGCACTTCGATTCCAAGCTTTTAAAAAATCTTGTGGAAAACAAGACTCTACCATTGGATAAAGTATTGAGGCACATTTATCAGTAGTAACACCTAATGTTTCAAGTGCTCTCATATACGATTCAAGTTTATCATATAAATAAGTGATAGATGGTTGCTCTTTGGTTTGCACAGATATGATTAATTTTAACAATTCTCTTACATACACTTCAATCAAAAGATCTTCCTTACCGAATCGAGTTTTCAAGCAATCGACAGCCTTAAAGTAATTTTCACCGCTTGGTGGAAAACTGTCAATGACTTCTCTTGCTCTAGAACCGGCAACTGTTGCCTGAACTAAATATTGAAACTTATCTTCGGCTGCGATGTCTTCGTCATTGTGGATGTTACAGAATTGTCCCCAGAACGGCAACCATTCTTTTATATCTCCTCCAAATTTTCTAAATTCCAGCTTGGGTAATGTAAATCTTCTTTTAGAATTAAAATCTTCATTAGGAACAGTTTGAATATTAACAAGGTTTGGATTGGCAACTTGCATTCTCGCCAATTCAATTTTCAATTCATTTTCTTGTTTTGCCAAATCAATCACTTTTTTAACTTCCATCTTTTGTTTTTCTAATTCAAATTCTTTTTGTTCTTGCGCTTTTATTTTTTCTTTTTCTAACTCAAATTCTTTTTCTTCTTGAACTTTTCTTAATTCAAATTGAGTTTTCCTTTCAGTTACCGCCGTTGTGAGAAGTTCTTTAATAAATTCCGGATCGTCTTTCGCCGCTTGGTTTTCCAAAATTCTTGTCCTTATATCAGAGATATTCATTTCTGGCGATATAATTTCTCCTAAATCTTCAGCTACTGATTTTAAATCTTCTTTTTTTAATCCTTTTACTTTAAATATCATTTCCATTTTGTTGCAGACGATTCAATAAAAAACGTTAAAAAATCAATTGTTCTTACTTACGCAAAGTCCAATCTCGAATCCCGGCAGGGATGCCAAATGTCGCAAATTCCGACTAATTTTCACTACTTCTGTGTCGTAGTCTATTTTGTCAAGATCAAGATTAGACTCAATTAAGAACAATAATCAACTAGTTTAATATTCGACATTTCTATTAATCCAACTCTCACAAAGGCAACTGGCTTATTCTAAAAAAAGTTTAAAAAAAAACAACAGAAAATTAATCATTGTTGCCACTTAAACTAAACTAAAAGAAAAACTAAAATTATGCAAATTTATATTCATACTAAAAGTGACGTCACACCTTACTTGGGTGTAATTAAAATAAGTTTACATGTTCGTTTATTTCCGACAAGTGCCATGACAGTGACAAGCTTGCTGGTGAATGAATGTGCCATTAGTGATTTGTGGAAGTTGGAAACCATCGGAATTTCTGACCATGTTGAATCCAAAAAGAAGACTGAAATTCATCAAGATACACTGGAGTATTTTCGAAGTACTCTAAAAATCAATGAAGAAGGCAGGTACGAGATAGCTTTGCCCAGGCGCGGATTTAGGGGGGGTGCGGGGGGTGCGACCGCACCCCCCATGATGTATCTCGTCAAAATTATTTTTAAATGGCCGTTTCCTCCAAATTCAAAAAAAAAAAAAAAAAAAAAAAATTACATTTCTTTAATATTTGTAAGATCTATTTTTTATTTAATATCAATATCGATGGATTTAGAGGGGGTAAACAAAATTAAGCTTTTTCTGACATTTTTCATGTTTCATTAATACAGATTCTTAAGCCACCTAACCGAGCTCCTTATTTCACAATCCGTAGAAGGAATAGGTTTGAGAGGGGACGAATAGATCGCGATTGTGATGACATGCAATGTACCGGTCAACGAATCTTTATCCCTTGTGTGATTCTCAAATTAAAAAATTTCTCAATTTCAGCACGATTTTCTCATTTGTGAGTAGGAGATGGGACCAATAACTGGCAAGTTTTTGATTCCAATTAGCATTCTGCAGGTATACTTCTTGTCTTCTTGATCAGAGGGCAATTAATTATACAGATTTAATATCGGGGTGCCATCGTACCCCCTAAACGTACAAAAAATCATGCACTAAAAATATTTTAAAAAAAAACAAGAACCTTTAATTATAATTGGAAAATAAAATGCCTAATTCCTAATTAAAAAAAAGCTTTGATCAAATCAGTACAATAGCATTACTGCAATTCTGCAGAGGTTGTAAGAAGTTCCGATGAAGAAGCTATCGCTAAATTAGGACCAAGAAAAGTTTCCCTTCGTTCTCTCCAGAAGATCAACAAAAACGACCCCTTCTTTCTTGACCTTGAATTTGAAACTAAGGACACAAAGCAATAAAACTTGTGGGGCATACTATCCCCTCCCATGCACGGGACATTGCACCATTGTGAGTTGCAAATTACTAAAATGCCTCTACTCTGGGTGGAAGGGACAAGTGAATGGAATGGTCATTTTTGCTTGAGTTGGAATGTGCGTGCGATGTCAAGACTTTGTTTCTTCAATTGGTATGGCAGTGCAAGATAATTGACAGTAATATATAATCATGATAAGATTTTTTAAATGTTACTATTTATTTTACAAAATGTAATATTTCATTAACAATTTGTTTTAGTTTAGACGTTTGCTTTTTTTTTTTCTAAATATGTTTGAATATTTCATTTTTTACAGAATAATCAGAAGTAGTGATTTATACTATACACTCATATTTGGCATTTTATGCAATTATCAACGTAACTCTCAATTCAATACCACCAGTATATGAATAGATTATAATAAAATATGTAATTATTGTAAAAATAAACTGGTTTTACTGGATTAACCCCTTGTATCTGCACCCTTTCATATGCAAAATCATAAAAGCCCTTTGATAATGTCAAACAAAATTGCTTTCGTAAATTATAAAATTTAATTTATCCTTAACAGTATAAAGTGAGTTCCATATTACCTTTTAACTTCTTTTCAAAATATTCAGGATCATAGCCAAACACGTTTTTAAATATTGCTATGCTCCAATCTCACCTCGCAAAAAGTCACCTGATCGAGCAATATTTGGCTCTCTGTAGTCTGTTTTCAAATTGAGTAAACACTTTACAAATTTTGACTAGTAATCTCGCGTCGATTGTTGAGCTACTTCCTGATAGTTTTCTGAGGTTTCTCTTATTTAAGATGAAGTCCATTTTTCCCTTGAAAGACCATCTGGTAGATGTTCTCTGCTTGATAAACAAACTAATCAGAATTTAACGTTGTTCCGGTGCAATATCTGGAAATATCCGGTACAGCGACATTTATTGCTACTAGAATATCAAGTAATTTAACATATTGTAATTTCAAAACTGGTCAGCTTAGATTGCAAATTTGTAAATATTGCGCATTCGCAGCTTTTGACAGTTTTTATTTGCTCTGTTAAATAAAAGCCAAAATTGTTTTGTGCGAGTTGATTATTTAAGTATAAATTACTGAAATATTAGGAACAATACCGATGACTTACAAATAATTTAAATCATTTAATGTTAAAATCTTTTTAAATTTTCTTTTTTTTAATTTTAATTTTAAATGTGTTTTTGTGTGTGTGACTCAAAATTGATGGTAATATGACTACTAGACTACTAATATATCTAATATGAGACACAATATGTAACCGATTAGAGATGCTACTTGTGATGAAAAAGCAGGTCCTATGGTTATATGAAAATTATTATTATTACAATTTCACCTGTTGTAACTAATTTAGTTTGGAATTTTATTTGAATAAAACGCAGAGAGTTAAAACAAACTAATTTTCAGATAATGTTAAGTTTATTGTTTGAAAAACCTGCTGCTTTTTTTTTTTTTTATTATGGTGATTTGTGTGTTGACGGTTTAAGATGGGCTTTGAGTACATTTTCCTAATTTAAGTTCTTTTTAAATCATATTTATAAGAGAAAATATACAGTTATGTTAAACCAATCTCAAAATTTATATTAAAGTACAGGTTGGGTACAATAAAAATCCGTCTTTTTAGAGAATTTTTGCAACTAAAGGAAAATATAAAACTTTAAGATGAAAAGGGCTTATATGGCTGTTCGCTTTACATGGTATTCCTTATAAATGAAACAATAAACCAAAATGATTTCGTCCCAATGAAGTTTTAAATATACTGTTCTTGAAGCGTAATTAGCAAAAATCCGAACAGTTATTTCTTAAAGTTTTCATTTAAAAAATTTTATGATTATGTTTAAACAGCATTTCCAGATTTTCCCAGCAGTACGAATACAAAATTTCAAAAAGATTTACTAATTTCTACAGACTTCAGATTGATCTAAATAACACCAGTTTAATTATGGCTTGCTTCCACCTTAAAAACTTTCGAAGCTGTCAAAAATAAAGCACACGTATCGTTTGGTATTATAGTCCTCTAACCAAATTAGAATTATATTAAAGTTTTAAAAGAAATTTATACTGGATTAATACAGAAAATCTTTATAGATTTTTATACTAATGTTTAACCAATAAAAAGAAAAGAAAGTTTACATAATAAATAAAAAAAATCTTGAGAGGGCCATAGTAAAAACTATCTTATATTTGAAGATAATATTTTTTTTATTAAAAAAACTGTACACACACTCACCTTGACTCTTTTTTTACTATAAAGTTCGAATATATATTAATTTAGTTACAGTAGTCTTAGTGCATCAATATATAGTGTTAATGTGACTAAACTTCGGTAATATATATATATATATATATATATATATATATATATATATATATATATATATATATATATATATATATATATATATATATATTTATAAATTTTACTTCTTATTTCACAAAATATAATTTTTCATTAACAATATTTGTTTAGACATTTGTTTTTTTCCAATTTTCTTTTAAATATTTCATTTTTATCCGAATGATCCGAAGAAGGGACTGTACACTCTGATATTCTATATTTTATCCAATTATCAACATAATATTTGAATATATTATAATAAAATATTTCATTCTTATAAAAATAAACTATTTTACAGGAATAAGCATTGTATAAGCACGCTCTCATATGCAAAATCATAAATACCCTTTGACAAAGTCAAACAAAATTACTTTCTTAAATTATAAAAAAGTTATTCATCCTTAATATTTTAAAGTGAGTTCAATGTTGTAATTATACTTCTTTTCAAAATATTGAGAATCATAGCCAAACACGTTTTTACTTACCTATCAATTACTTTCAATTACCTATATGTTTACATAGGGATATGAAAATGTATAGCATTCAGGAAAAAAAAAAAAACCGATTTTTCTTTCATTTCCTCAGGTTTTGAAACATCATGATTTCAAAAAAGTGGTCTAGATAAAATGTCTATGCGTACATGGTCCCAAACGAATTGACGTACGATATTCAAATTTGGTGTGCGGGCTAGTGGTAGCCATGTGACCTACGATTAGGTTTGAGCATTCACATAAGGGTGAAATCATGAATCTAATGCCTCTTAAGGTGTTTTAATCGCCCCCACCTCCGAATTTCCCGTAGAAATCTGATAAAAACGTAAAAAGTTGAAAAATGTGTGTCTTTAACGCAGAGCTCTCTGCCCTTGTGCATTGCCCATCAACTATTGATATCTTTCTGCTTTTCGTTCAAAAAAGGACAGTGTAATGTCTATTGAATATCATCACCAATTTCATCGGTTATGCGTTTTTTTTTTTTTATTATTATTACTATTTTTCTTGTCCCACGTAAAAATTATTGCCAAAAATATCTCCATTTTCATTTAAATGAAGGAAAATTTGGAAACAGTAAATAATACCATATCAAATTTGAATGCAGTGACCAATATTATAGTGTGTAGTCTCAAGTTTATGTAACTTATATTTTAATTTACTAATGTGATGTCAAACAGAGTTGAAAAGAATTGTTTAACTTTGGAAATTATTAAAACCTTATGAATATAGAGTGTTACGTACCTGCAATGTTGTCTAAAGTTGTTAAGGGGACATAGGACACTTTTGCCAAAATTCTTTAGTTTTGCCAAGAATTAAATAAAATTTGGCATAAACATAGAAGATGTGACTTTAAACAAAACAACACAATTTGAGCAGATAATATAAAATAGATAGTAAATTATTGAGAAAAATGCATTAAAATAACACGAAATTTTAATTTTTTTCAAAATGCTCCTCGCGACACAATATTTTGACGAACATGAAAGAAAAATTTGAAGTTGTTTATCAATATATTATAAACATTTTCAAACATGCTTTTATCTTTAGGTGTAATAGTTGAACAGAAATAAAATTTCAAACTTGGCGCCAGTGATTTCTCATTAAAAAATGCACATACTTCAAATTCCCAACATGAAAAAAAATATAAAAAATTATGTGACATAAAAAAGCATGTGTAAATTTCTTTATAGTACATTAAAAATTATTAATACAAAAAAATTAGGTGGATTTATCAAAAAATGAATCGCAAGGAGCTTTTCGAACATAAGTAAAATGGGAAAAAGCAAAGCTGAGAAAAACGCATTTTTAGCCTTTGCCAACAAGTGTGTGATGCGTTAAAATAGTTAGTTAAAATAAAGATTTTACCACTTAAAATCATCGGATTTCAAAAATTCAAAAGCGAAATTAAAGCTAGTGGCATAAGCAATTTTTATAGAATGAAAACAAAAAACGTCATTTTTGGTGATTTCAGTGTCCCATGTCCCCTTAAAAGATCTATCGCCTTTTTCTGCATCATTTGATTTATGATGTTGAATGTATTGGTAAATTAACTTGCATAAAAAAGTTGAATTTTCATGGTTGCTGAGCTTTTTACACTTCACCTAATCTGCATGAGATATTTTTTTGTGCTCTTAAATATTTTTTGTTTAATAAAAAATACTAAATATTTAAAATTTAATTTTTTATTACATTTTCGGGGTAATTTGTTACATGGGGTGCAAAAGAGGATTGTCAAACCCTCTAATTTTTATTTTTCATTGAACCCTGATAGTATCATACTAATTGATGATACCCCTCCCCCCCCTCTTCCCCAAGTTGACAAACTATCACCACCACTGTAAACACTCCCGTTCATAATCGCACCCCCCTTGATTGACCTCTAAATCCGCCCCTGGCTTTGCCTTGGGTTTTAGAATCATCCCGTCTTCCCCAAAACAGACAAGTGGCTGAGAAACGTCTCAATTCTGTTCATAAAAAACTGGTGGAGGCAGATAAAGTTGAAGTATATACAGAGATCTTTAATAAATGGATTGAAGAAGGCATCATCGAAGAAGTTGAGGATAAGAAAGGATTAAATATACATTTTCTTCCTCACAGACCGGTCTTTAAGGAGAGTAGCACCACTACTAAAGTGAGGCCGGTGTTTGATGCTTCAGCACACTTGAAGGGTACACCATCACTGAATGCATGTTTAGAGACAGGTCCTAATTTAATTGGACTTGTTCCTTCTTTACAGAACCGTTTCCGGAAATTTCCTGTTGGACTAACATCTGATATTGAGAAAGCTTTTCTTCAGATTGCGATAAGAGAAAAGGATAGGGATTATTTGAGATTTATGTGGAAGAATCAGGACAATGAAATGAAGATCTACAGACATCGTAGAGTGGTGTTCGGTATCAGCTGCAGTCCGTTTCTTTTGGCAGCAACATTGAACTACCATTTAGAAAAATCTCCAAAATGTCTCTCAAATACTGCACAGATTTTAAAAGACTCATTCTACGTGGATAATTGCGTCTGTAGTTTGAAGAACGTAGAGCAAGTCAACAGATTTATTCTCGAATCGCAAACATTGATGTCCTCAGGTAAATTTAACCTGCGAGGTTGGCAATCAAATGATCCCCTGAAATTCGTCGAAGGATCTGAAAATAAAATTGTACCTTTATTAGGTCTAAATTGGAACATAGAAGAAGATACTTTATCTTGCACTATTACTGACCTGAAGGAGGAGGAGCTGATTCTTACCAAGAGACTCTTACTTTCTTTGGCCCAGAGTATATTTGACCCATTGGGTATTTCTTCTTCAGTGACCATCATTCTGAAGTTTATCCTTCAAGAATCCTGGAATCTACGTCTGAAGTGGGATGGTGTACTTCCCGAAGATCTGTCAAGAAGATTTTTGAATTGGCTAAAGAAGATGCACTATTTGTCGGAAGTCAAAATGCCTCTATGGATAAATCTTGGTCAAACGGAAGAAGAAGCTGTCAGTCTTCATGTGTTCTGTGATGCAAGTGCGAAAGCATACGCTACTTGTATTTTTCTGCGAGTAGAAGGGCGTCATGAGGTTACTGTTAGATTTGTGCAGTCCCGTTCCAGAGTCTCACCATTGAAGAACATAACTATACCACGTCTTGAACTCCTAGCGTATTGCATTGGTTCTAGACTAGGGGCTAATGTTGTTGGAGATCTACAGATAGAAAATTTGAAGATATTTTATTGGACTGATTCTATGACCGCACTCAGCTGGATAAAAAGAGATTCTCCGTGGGGAACATTTGTGTGGAATAGAGTCCGTGAGATACACACCCTTACAAGTGTTGAACAGTGGAGACATATTCCTGGTAAACTAAACCCAGCGGATCTTCCCTCCAGAGGATGTTCAGCGGAGCAATTCTTGCACTTAAAATGGTGGGAGGGACCTTTGTGGTTGTATGACGCTGAAGAAAATTGGCCGCAAAGCACGGAAGTTGCAAATGAAGATTTGGTCGATGCTGAGAAGAGAAAAACTGTCCTATCAGCTTATAATCACACAGAAAATTCAAATGATTGGTATTATGGATCCTCTCATCTAAAGACTGTGAGAAAGCTTGCCTGGATTCGTCGATTCTACAACAATTGCCGAAAGATTAGCACTTGTGTCCCCCCGAGTCTTTCGTGTCCAGAAATTAAAGAGGCAGAAAATCTGTTAATGCTCTTAATCCAGAGGGAGGTATTTAGTGGTTCAATGGATCCAAGATTGAGCTCTTTGAACGTTGTAACGGATAAAAATGGTTTACTCCGAGTTAAAACTCGAACCATTTATCGCCAAGATACCGAAGACTTCAAGTACCCAGTTATTTTGACAGGGGATCATCCAGCTGTAGTGAACTTGATCATGCATCAACATAGAATCCTAATGCACTGTGGAAACCAGATTTTGCTAGCTCGTCTCCGAGAAAAGTATTGAGTACTGAAAGGAAGAAAGTCTATTCGGAAGATTTTGAACAGCTGTGTACGCTGCAGACGTTTCAACGCAAAATCAGTGGACATAAAGTTACCTCCTTTACCAGAGGACCGAGTAGGGGATGCCGGTGTGTTTGAGGTGTCAGGGGTAGATCTAGCTGGACCACTGTTTCTAAAAGATGGTTCCAAAGCATGGATAGCACTTTTCACATGTGCTGTCTGCCGAGGGATCCACCTTGAACTTCTGTCTTCGTTGTCGACTGAAAGTTTTCTGCTAGCGCTACGACGTTTTATTGCACGTCGTGGGCGACCATCAGTAATATACTCAGACAATGGCACCAATTTTGTCGGTGGCAGTCGACAACTCCGATGTATTGACTGGAGCCAAGTGGATGAGGATGGAAAGAAGCAAGAGATAATCTGGAAATTCATACCCCCATCAGCTCCCTGGTGGGGCGGGTGGTGGGAACGCCCCATTGCTTTAGTGAAAGACCTTCTAAAACGAGTATTAGGCAGAGCCTGTCTCGGATATGAAGAGATAAATACAGTGATCTGTGACTGTGAAGATATAATAAATTCTCGACCAATGACGTACCTTTCGGAAGAGGATGATCTAGAACCCTTGACACCGTCCACGTTCCTCAGAGATCATAGAAGAATTGGCATTCCAGACATCGAGCACTTAGAGCTATCTGCAAAAAGTCTTCACAAACGTCAACGATACAGATGCAAACTTCAAGAAGACATCAGAAGTCGTTTCAGACTCGAATACTTAGGGCAACTGAGAGAACAAACAAAGAAGATCAGAAACTCCCGTGAATTCAGGGTAGGGGAAATTGTCTTAGTTGAGGTACCAAACCAAAAGCGTCTAAACTGGCCCTTAGGGAAAATTCTTGAAATATTCCCAGGCAAAGATGGAACTATTCGCCTTTTAAAAGTGAAAACAAAAAACGGAGAGTTCCTAAGGCCAGTTCAGCGCCTGTATGCCCTTGAGGTGCAAGGACCCTCAGAAGAGAATTTGAGAGAAAAGATTCAATCTGAAAGTGAACACGTGAAAGAGGCCGAAATCCAAGAAGGGATGAGATCTCGAATTTTGGAACCTGAACTGTTGGAAGCATCTGGACCTGCCTCGAGTCCTAAACCGAATGCCAAGAAGACCCGTCTAAGACGGGAAATCCGTGTTCCCAGACGGTTAAACTTGTGAACTAACTGTGCAAAAATTTTGAGTTTTTATTTCTGCATGCAAAACTCAAAAGGTGGGAGTGTTGCGTGAGCACTCGCGTGGTGACGTCATCGATATTTTTCTATGTGAACTCGGAAGAAGAAAACCGCTACTTCTGAACTTTGGCAGAAGATTGACGAACATCTTAGAACTATCGTTTTAATGTTTATATAGTAATGTAGTTCTTATTAATAGTTAACAAATATTATATAGTCATCTTGTAAAAGTTTCGTGAAGAAATTAAATGTTGTGAAATCGTTTTCGACGCCAAGAAGTTATTTCAATCACGGTTAAAGAATCTGAATTGTCTGCATTAGTTAGCGACACCTGTAGAGAACAAAAGGCTATAAGGTTCGGCTAGAATTGTTTTCACTTCGCTAAAATGGATTAATTGCCTATGAGCACGGTGAAGATCTATCGTCTAGTGATGTCAAGTTAAGTTGGAGTTTAGTATAGTAGCGTGCAAATCAAGCTTCAAGGTAGATTTTTACGTATACAGTAGGCGTAGCAGTAGAGTTCGCAGTTCCAGTCATGTGACATCAGCACTAATACCCAGCACCGTGAGAACATATCATTCCAATCTCAGAACAGGAGAAACCATCAAATTTGTTAAGTGATCGCCTGAGACTGGTGGCTCCAGTAGATCCAAAATTTTATATTCACTGGCGTGTCAACTCCCAACATCCAACCAGCTGCCCTCTTCTGTTATCACCACTAGAGCTGTAGTTGTATTTTTCACTCAATAGCTGTAATTTTCAAGCTGATTGTACAGTGTAAACGTAAAGCTTGCCTTCTGTTCAACTTGTAACAGTCATCCAATCACCTGTGCTCTCACTTAACCACCTATATTAGAGATCAACTCTCGACATTGAACTTCAAATCAACTTTTACCGTTTCGTGTTCTAGGCACTGGCAGTGTGTAAATCAGTCTTAGCGCTTTACATAAGGTCGATTAGTAAAAAGAAAGTTAAAAGAGACAATGTAAATGTGACATACTTTAAAGATACACGATGGCACAAATACAGATGTATCGATGTGCGCTAACGAGGAGTCGAACCAAGTACTCCTAGATTAGTAGACAGGCGTGTTAACCACTAGACAAACGTGATCACTAGTGCCTAGGTGTTGTATCTGTTATTTGTACATGAGACTACCACATAGATCTTAGATCATATATAAACTGTGTAGTGCTTGCCTGAGGACTTGGTCATTACTACTTTATCTCAGATAGTTCCCATTGAGAAATAAGAATGAAAAAGAGAATAAAGCGCTGAACGCTTGCCAGAGCAAAGAGCATGTAGGAGAGAAGAAGGCTAAGCAGATGCTCGTACTAAAGTACAGTACATGGGAAGACATAAAAGGATAGGGCATATTTTTCAAAACTGTGACAATAAATAAAAAATTTAAAAACCGGTATATTTTAAAGACAAAAATACACAGGTTACAAACTTGTATGGCTTATGTCTTACAGAAAATAAAAATTAATAAAACAAAAATACAATCATGAAATGTTGCATCTGTTGTTGGATGAATTTAAATTCTAAAAGCTCATGACATTTTACCACGATGGATCGCGATGAATTGTCCTGGGTCTCTTGAACTTCTGCTCCATGATAGGGTCATAATTAATAATGGCTCTAATGTGGGGGTGTACACTATTTTCAATTTTAAGGTAATGATTGTGCGAGATAGTTAAGATGCAGTTGTCAATTAAGACCAGGCCCAAGTCTCTCTGGAGGATCTTGTTACGCATTGTCATTCTTCTGGCTACTTTAATTTGGAGTGTTTGTATCTTTTTCATGTCAATTTTATTTGCTGTTACCCACACAGGGCAGGCGTACAGAAGGATTGGTTCAATAACTGATTCGTAAAGTAAATCATTAGTCTTAAGACTAGTTTTTAACCCTTTGCTCATGATGTGATTCAATGAAATTAGAGCGATATTCGCCTTTCTAAGGGCTTCTTTGATGTGGATTTTATACGTAAATTTTTGGTAATTTTGGTTCGCCGAGGTATTTGGTGTGTTTCACGAATTCAGTATTGTTGCCAAAGATTTCAATTTTGGATGTGATGTGTTTTCCTGTGCGATGTCTTCTGAAGAGGACTGCTTCAGATTTTTGGGCATTGATTTTAATGCGCCATTTTTCACATCACTCTTCGACTAAGTCAAATGCCTCTTGAAATTTATCGATGGCTCTGTCTCCTTATTTTGAAGTGCAAAGTAAAGCAGTGTCATCAGCAAATTGTGCCACTGTGCAGTCAGGCAGTTTGGGAGAGTCGTTAATGTAGGCATTAAACAACAAGAGGGCACGGATGCTCCCCTGGGGAACACCTGCTTGTATAGGTTATTCTGAAGACAATGTTTGGTTGATGCGAACACGAAAAGTTCTATCTTTGAGAAAATAATTTAAGATATGGATAAGGTCCATTGGAAGGTTAGCGTTAAAAAAAATTTCTACGAGCTAGTGGGGCCATATCGAATCAAAAGCTTTTTCAATATCAAGAGAGCATCCGGCTACTACGACGTTGTTGTTGAAGCAGTTTTTGATAAGTTCCACAAGGCATTGGAATTGGCACACATACAGGGTTTGTTTTCGTCTTATCATATGAATGTTGAAAAGTTTTTCAGTGGTTCCCAATTTCTTTATTCGAATTCTAAACGTTTTTATGGTTTCTTTATTATTCTTTTTCGTTTCAAATTCTTTTTATAATATAGAAAGATGTGCTATTGCATTAAGTATTGCGCTGCACTAATAAGAGAATATTTAATATTTTGGCAAACTTTATTCCTAATTGTCTAATATAGATTAATAAAGCAATATTTTTAAGATCTGAATTAATATCAACTTACACAACCTTCGTAAATTTAAGAGACAAGTTATCATAGCAGAATCGTGAAAAACAATGCTAAATTTCAAATTTTAGAGTCCTGCTGCTGCAATTATTATTATTATTATTACTATTATAATTTAAACTTTCATATCATACTTTTGAAATTCAATGATTTTCGCACTTCGGGAATTTTAACTCAAAATGTAGTAATTTGGCAAATTCAATATTTACAGTAGATTCTTGAGGTTAAACTATGACACCACCATGGCATTGGGTCAAAGTAAAAATAGGATAAATTGCTAAATTTTTCAAAATCGTAAGCAAAGTTTGGTGAATTTAAACTCGAAATTTACCATAGACCCATGTTATCATTTGGTACATTTAATACTTATGTATAGTAGAGTCTTGAGAAAAAATTATAGAACAGCCATTAAATTAGTTCTGAGTCAAAATTAGTTATAATGTAAATGATACTCAAATTTTGAAATGAATTTGCACTTAACATGATTATTTACACTCACTAACACTATTTAAGCCATCATTCGATGTTAAAAATATTATTTTGATACTTAAATTTCCGAAATTGTTCATAAAATTATTTAAACAATTTTGCCCTAAAAATGTTTATTAACACTCCATAACATTGTTTAGGCCATCATTCAGTAATAATATTTTGTCCTTAAATTCCCAAAATCGTAAAAGTAAAAATAGTGCCTTGAACGCATTAATAAAACAATATTTTTAACAACTGAATTTTATATCAACTCACAAAAAACTCAGAAATTTACGGAGCAACTTATCATAGCAGAATCTTGAAAATTTGTGTGAAAGTCGTATTGTTAAAGATGCTAGATTTCCAATTGTTATAGTCTTGCTGCAATTATTATTATTATTATTAATTAAATTTTCATATCATGAATTTGAAATTCAATGGTTTTTGCACTTACCAAATTTTAATTCAAAAATTACTGTAGGAAAATATTGTCATTTGGCAAATTTACTACTTATATATTGTGAAGTCTTGAGAAGAAATTATAGAACGGTCATGAAATTAGTTCTGTTCAAAATTGGTTTTAATGTAAATGATATTAAAACTTAAAAATTTATAATTTTTCACTATTTAAAAACATTTTGCGCTTATATTGCTTATTAACACTGCTTAACATCGTTTTAGCCATCATGGGGTAATCAAAATAACATTTTAGTTGATAAATTATCGAAATTATAAAATTCAAAATAATGCTTTATATGCTTTGATAAAGCAATTTTTTTTAACAACTCAAATTACATCAACTCACAAAATCTTCTTAAATTTAAAATACAACTTATCATAACAGAATCTTGATGAGAAGTATGTATTGTTATAGATGCTAGATTTCAAATCATAGAGTCCTGCTGTAATTATTATTTTGTTTTATCATATCTGGAATTTGAAATTCAAGGAATTTTGCACTAAGCGTATTTTTACTCAAAAAGTTATTTCACGAAATGTCGCCATTCGGCAAATTTTATATTTTTTATATAATGAAGTCTTGAGGCCAAATTATAAAACAGCCAGAGAATGGGAACAGGGGCAAAATTGGTTATAATGTTGAAAATGTTAGTATTTTAATCAAATTTTGGTGATTTTTAACAATAAGTTACCGGAGGAAAATGTTTTCATTTGTGATATTTAATACATATATAGAGGAGTCTTGAGGCAAAATTATAGAATAACCACAAAACTGTACCAGAGTAGGAATTGGTCAAATTTAAAAAAAAAAAAAAAAAAAAAAAAAAAAAAAAATCAATTTAAACAAAGATTGTCAAATTTTAGAGCAAAAAAGTTACCATTGGAAAATGTTGCAATTTTGCAAATTTACACTAAACCCCAAGAAGGTCAGTTGATCAGCACTAGTGGCATTAGTTTGGATAGTGATATTTTTTTCGATAGATATTACATTATCTTTTCTTGTAAGTGCAACCAATGGCGGATCCAGCCAGGGGGCGCGGGGGGCGTGCTCCCCTCCCTCAGCTTCAGTCTATATATATATTTTTTAAATAAGTTCACGTAACAAACATATTTCGACCTTCATCTAATTTCCGAGAAAGAAAAAAAAAAAAAAAAAGAGCTTATTTTTGGATCAAAGTTCTTTTTATAGCTTTCTCCCTTCTCATTCAAACGGACGTTGAAAGACTGTACAAGCATTCAAACCTCCACCCCCTTGATCTTGAAGATATCTTCACGACATTTCAAAACACATTCCTTTCTGTTAAAAGTATCCTGGGATCGAATTATCAATAAATATTCTTCCCGTCCTCCAGGACCAAAGATACCTTTTTCTATTGAATGGGAGGAAGAGATTTTGACTCTCACATGCGCAATGTTCAACGCCAACTAGGGAGGGGGAGGGGGGGCGGATGAGAGGTTGACCATTTGGATTACCCTCCCTCCTCGGAAATTGCTACCTTCATTCAGCTGGAGATGGTAATTGGCTAAACTTTAAAGTTTTGTTAGAAAGGAAGAAGAAGGTTGTTTATAAACTGCATAAGAAATCATCCAGCTCTAGCTCGTGCTTGTGTTTCGGTTTGTAAATAAGCGCCATGTTTGAATTCAGATTAAAAATTCTCCTTTGCAACACCGCAGTGGAAAGGTATGCCAATTTTTTACAAGAAATAGACTTGCAAACAGTTTTGTAAAAAGTATTATCTGTGTAAACAGTCCTCGGTGGGTGCCCACGGGAAGCAGGAAGATCTACTTTTTTTAGTGATTATTTCGGGGAAGGGAGGGGGGGGGGGGAGGTGTCTTGTTTTACGATATTATATAATGTCAAATTTTATCACTGGACTTTTTCATTTAATTTTATTATTAGACTTTTTCATGTGTAAGTATAACTATTGGCAATAGAGACTTCGAAACTGGGATTTGTTTTGTAATAACTTATCAATAATTAAATTGTATTTGTTTCTATTGCCTTATTAAAAATATTACTTATAATTATTAGTAAAACATTCTCTTTGGAAAACAATTTTTCCCTACATACTTTAGAATACTCGAGTAGCTATGGATTATCCAGTAAAACTACGTATTTTTACTTATTAAGCTCACTGCATTAATATTTTATGAATAGGTTAAATTTTGATGTACAATTACTGATTTCCCAGTTTGATGTAAGTATAATGTAAGGTTTATACTTAGTCAGTTAGTCACAAATAAAAGTAGTAAGTTCCCACTTTCATTGTAATTTCTTCAGTATAATCGATACCTCCGGAAATGTAGCTTGCTAAAATGTTCAATATGTACGGTACATTTTGAATACAATTTTTTTATTAAATAAAATTTTTAATGAAAAAACAAAAGGACAATGTTAACCACCCTACGCTAAGCTATCAAGTCAGAGATGTGACGAAAGAGGTGGGAGAGGGGGGGGGAGGGGGTAATCAATGGATATGGATGATCTGGAAATATAGTTTTTGAACACTACTTGGATTTCTTTTAAAAAAACTTTTTTTAAATATTCAATTTCGTCCTGACTAAGGCACGACAAATTGTTGCGCCCCTCCCTCAGGAAAATTCTGGATCCGCCACTGGGTGACTGGTACACATTTCAAATCTTCCGAAAGAGTTCTGCTCGACAGTCTCTTCTCTAACATTCGGTCTATCTTTTCTTCTATCTCATCCAAATTTTCTTCTAGATTCTTCTTTTCCAGAATCTATCTTCTTCCCCAAGTCATTAAATTTGAATTCGAATGTCCCTTCCAAACTGTTACACTTCTTCTCCATTTCTTGTATGAAAGCAAAAATCTGTTGAAATTTTTCATCTTGTTCCGCCATTGCTCTGGTAATCGGCATTCAAATCCCACTTCTGACACCAGTTTGCGTGGATGGGTTCGAAAGATTTGAAGCCAAAGCAGATCAAAACTTGCAGAAATTTATTCCAATATAACTCTTCACAGATTCTCTTACAACTCCAGAACTTCTCGTTCTAGTAGACACAATACAGCTCTTTTCACAACAATAGAGCACAAAACAGCATTTAAAAACTTGACAACACAACTGCTCAAATCGCTGCAAAAGACAATGCAATACAGTTCGCTTTAGAACTACTCTGAATGCTCACTGAGACTCAGTATCTCAATACAGTAATTCCAGTCAACTCACTGACTCAACTCAGTCAACTCTGACTAACCTAGCTGACTAACTCCATCACCCGCTCTCTTGAGCTTTTATAGGGGAGGCGAACATACGTGAAACTTCTAGAGGTAGATATTTGGAGAACTTTCCAGATCGTAGTCGAAAAGTCCTATACATGTACATGGAGACCGAAAATGGCTGTGGCTGAAAAATTAATTTTGGAGCAATCTATAGGCATGTGACACATGCTTTTAGAGTACTTTTTTTTTATGCTGAATCGAATGAAAAAAAAAAGCAAAACGATATAACTAATCTAAAAAAAGTTACAGTTCTTTTTTATAAACGAAAACACATGTAAAATCCAAGGAAAGGTAAAATACGACATTAAAAAATAAATAATTGGTCCGTTCATGAAACTTTGCAAAAACGTTTTATTTGTCATGAGTATAAAGAAACAAGGGAGTTCATAAATATATCTAGCATAGAAGGGTGTTTTTTGAGGAGTGGGAGGGGGGGGGGGAGTTTTTTTTTTTAAACTGAAAAGTAGTTTTGGTATAACCTGGGCATTTCACCTTACGCTGAGATAGCGAGTCAGAAATGTGACGAAAAAAAGGGGAGGGGGGGGGGGTCAATCAATGGATACGGATTATCTTGAAGTATATTTCTAGAACACTGCATAGATTTTTTTTAAAAACTTTTTTTAAATATTCGATTTTATCCTGGCTAAGGCACAGGTGTTGCGCCCCCCCCCCCCTCAGGAAAATCCTAGATCCGCCATTGAGTGCAACAGAGAATATAAAGACAGTCATTGACTTTTATCGATATTTTAAAAAAAATATCGATAAATATATCGCCGTATCAATATATTGCTGACCTCTACTTATGACTAATCACAAAGTTACAAGATGTTTTTAGTGTTGTGTGTGATTGATAAAAATTTTTCAAGCGTTCCCAGAGACAGCATTTCATATTTCATATCCTCATTTTTAAATACATTTTTGAGTACAGTATTTTAAGACGTAGTTTTCAAAACTAATATATTAATGGTATTTTTTGTTATTAAAAAATCTCAAAATCGATTATTAAATGTGCAAAATAGTTAATTTGCCAGATAGTTGTAAAACATTTTATGTGGTTGAAAATCTAGTAAACATGGTTTTGAGAATTATAGATTCAATGTGATTTGAATTCTATTGCCAAGTAGCACAGAGGTATTGGCCAGTGTCGGAAACGTTTTTTTTTTTTTTTAAATTGGTCTGTCCATGCCGTATCTCAAGAATCGTCCCATAACACAGGATTTAAAAAAAAAAAAAATAAAGATGTCAAAACTAAGAAAACATACTTTTTACTCATCCGTCCTTTCTTATAACACTATATTTCAATTTAAAAACTCTGCATCAGCATTTTAAAACTTCCAGTATATTTTACCCAGCACTAGGCAAGATTGGCCAAGATCCGTAGCAACTGTCAGTCTACAACTGTCAACATCGGGATAGGCCAGTGTTGAGCGATATTAGCCAGTGTATTTGTGATACTGGGGTGTTAACGTAGACCATATGCTCAATTTTTTATTTTAGTTACTAGGCATCAGATATGAGACCGTGAAATGTATTTTTAGAATTCAATTGAGAATTTATTACATTGTCTTTGTGTTTTATGTTTGAATGTCTTTTTATTATTATTTCTGGAACTCAGAATAAATAAAATGTAATTTTTTTTGTATTTTTGTATCTCCTAGTTCCTCTAGACGAAACAATGCTTCTTGAATACCGTGAGAACTAGTTAGATAGATAAAAATATAGAAAAATAAGAAAATCTTAAAATTTTTTTTTTTTTTTTTTCTTCTTTTTCTTTTCAACATGGTTACGTTTGGTATCAAATAAAAAATACAAAGGAAATGATATCAAAAATATATTCCATGAATTTTTTTAATATACACAAAGAGAAAATTAATGTGTAATTACTAATTAATGTGGCATACCAGATGCCTCTACATTCCATTTCACCTTTGACCCTTTTTCACACAACATTAATATTTCATAAGGAAATGCAATAAGCATTTCTGAAAAATTTACGATTAAAAAAAAAAAAAAAATGTAGCAGACTTGCACCCCCCCCCCCCCCCCCCACCAATAATTCTGCCAATGTCCATGCTGTCAACAATTTTAAAACATCGAGACAGACTTGAAGCGGCTTATGCTGCAAGTCAAATTTAAGCCGTAACCTGTAACCCTGCAAGGATAAGAATGTGAACTAGCAAAATAGAAAACTTGAATTAAAAACAGCAATATTTAATACAGATATAACTAGCAGTTTAAATCTGTATTAATTAGATGAAAAAGTTTTTAGACGATTAACACAAAATTCGGTTAAGGCATAAAATTTCGGCTGTCCCTTGACTTCGTATTAATGGAGTTTGACTATATGTTTCATTCCTACATATTTTTGTGTGAATTTTAACGAGTAAAAGTCGCTACTTTTATACAACAGTCGTTTTGGTAGTCAATATGTTCCTAACTGCCCTTTGTTATTTGCATTCCAGTTTATTCCAACGCACACACTTGAGCCGCAAGCTTTCTTGATGAAAAGGTATACTGATGGTAAAGTCATTTTTATAGAAACCATAAAAAAAAAGTTACTGCTTTTTTATTCATGTATACATGAAAATTATTTCAAAGTTATATTTAAAGAGAACATTGTATAGAAACTTTCCTAGCATATTTAGGGTACAAACAGGAAAGCTACTTCTACAGAATAGTTAAAAAGTTCTTTGGTTTAGTCACTTTAATGTACAGAAGCATCATAAATCATGCAAAATAAAAAATAAAAAGATGTAAGGGGAAAAATGTTGTTTCCACTGTTATCACTTTAATGGAGTAATATATAATGGAGCTGAGAAAACGTTACTTGGAAAAATTGTTCTGAAGAGAAAAGAAAAAAGAAAGAAGCTCAAAAGTAGGTGTTTCTTTCAAACTTATTTTTTAAAGACAAGTGGTACAATCTCAATCTTTAATGTCTCACGCTCTTCATAAATATATAAAAGGAAATGGGACAATTATTTAACATGAAACACCCGGAAATACGGAAGGAGTGTAACTTAGAGCAGCCCTGGGTAAATTTTAGCTCTTAAATCTTCTACAATGCTTGCCATATGGGTCAAAATCACGAAACGAGAAAATATGGCTCAACTCGACTTTGATTTTGAAACTTCATGCAAACAAATTTGTTATTCCTTATTTCTTTACCCATACTTTCAATTACCCATATGTATACATAGGGTAATGAAAGTATAGCATTCGGTCAAATTTTGTGTGTGATTTTTTTGCGATTCTCCACGTTTTGGAACATCCTGATTTCAAAAAAGTGATCTAGAAAAAATGTCTGTTTGTGTGTGTGTTTGTGGTCAGCATAACTCCCAAACAAATTAACCTACGATATTCAAATTTGGTGTGCGAGTTGGTGGTAGCCATGGGACCTACCGTTAGAGTTTTCGTCATAATCGCACATGCGCGTAAGGTAGATGCCATTGAAAAAATTATGTTTTTCAGTAATTGCTAAAAAACGAGATTTTGAAAACGAGATTTTTTTTTTCAAAATCGCTGTGGTAATGCCTCTTAAGGTATTCTAAACATTCCCACCACCGAAATTCCCGTAAAAATGCTTTAATGGTGTAAAGAAGTTGAAAAACGAATGCCTTTAACTCAGAGTTCTCTTTGCTTGAGCATACCTCACCGACAATCGTTTTTTTTTATTTTTTTTAAATTTTATTTTTTATCTCTGCTCATTTTTACTTGCAAGAAAGGGTAATATAAGAACTATCGATAAGCATATCTCCAAAATTCCCATTTTTTCGATTTAAAAAAAAAAAGAAAATACCCATATAAGAATTATCACAAAAAATATCAACAAACTGGCAATTTTTTCTAAGCGACTGATGAAAATAAAAAAATTATAAATTACACAAATCTACATCAACAATATAGTGTAATTGAAAGTTGTGCGATGTTCCACATCCCTAGTTTTCTATAGGAATTCAAACTTTGCACACTAAATTCTAATACTAATTTTTTTTTTATTCGGTAATCCATTCAAAAGTGACGTGATTGTAAATAAATAGTGCTCCATAAAGAAATTTCTTTACTTTTATTTCTTATTACTTTTTTAAAGATTTTAATAGCATTATAACTTTATTTAATGAGTGCGACAATATTTCTTTTGTCTTTTGTATATATATTACCGCAATTTCGAGCACTTAATAAACGGCTAACAAATTTTGAAATTAATGGATTTTGTTCAAAATTCTAGAGCCTTTTCTCTCTTTTAATTTTCTTTTAAAAATCATCAAAATCTTGAAATAGTATGAGAAATTAATAGATTAGTTGCATATCTCGCGCTTAACGTCATTTCGACGACGGTGCTCTTTCCGGAGACGTCGCCGAAATGATCATCTCCGGAATGACAAACTTCCTTTCTACATCGTGTATCGTGTAGTGATTAGACTTAACTAAATAAAAGGACCGTGTGCGGTCATAAATAAAGCCACATGTCAATGAGAATCATTAATGTCAGCAGTTTAATGTTCAGCATATTAAAACATTAAAAAATAGACCTTCGCCGAAATGATAGAAGCATGCACAAATTTAAGATTAAATATCAATTGATTTTAATGTAAAAAATAAAATTATGTCCACTTTTCTTAACGGGATTGCGTGTGAATTACTAGCTTTGAACTAAAATGTGAGAACTTCAGCTGTTTATGTTGGATGGTGATCAGTTATGGTTTAGACGTGAAAAACGGGGACGGCATCGAAATGACGCAAAAGTCGGGGTCACCAGTAAAGAGCCCGAATAAATTAAAAACAAGACTAGGTTTTGCAGAAAAGTTTGCTTCTTAGTATTATAGAATATTCAGAGTTATTAATGAGGTAAAATTTGAAAAGGGAATGAAAACAATTGTCGCATATAATGCAACTGACTACGCTTGATACTCGCCGAGGACAGTCACCGAAATGATGTTTTCGAAGTTTAAAATAATTTTTTATCTAATTATTTTCATCCACCCTCTTATTTTTTCAAGTTTCTTGATAAAAAAAATCATTAGGTTTGTGTTTATTTTATTTTTCATGAGCATTTTCTTTAATTTCATTTATAAAATCACTTGGGACACATTTTTCTCCGTTTCGTGATTTCGACCCATATACTACTCGTCAGCATAGTAGTAATTATATCACCAGTCACTAATTAATAAATACTAGCCGATGTATCCAAGGATCCCTATTTGACCAAGCATATCGTATATATTTGATAGAAGTCGTACGATTTACCAGTGGTTCGGTCAGTTAAGGCGTCGGTCTCATGGTTCATAGAAGGACTTGGGATCGAGCCAGCGCGCTGATATAACTTAGGCGAGTAGAAGCATGGTGATCGCTGCACGTTAAATTCGTCGAGATATCAATGCTTCCTTTTGTTGGTCTGATGTGGAGAGAGATAAATGCTAGCTCAAGCCTCGGCATCTTATCATCTGATCAAGTTCAAAATTAAAAGGCGAAGTTGTTGTATATGCTATATAATTTTACGGTGCAGTATGGCTCTGATCGAATAACCTTGCGCCAGAAAATTCCCAAAACAATCAACCCACATTATATGGTATCGCATCTAGACCCCCCCCCCCCCCTCTCCCCTCAACATTTTAGGTTTTTTTTCTATGCTAATAAATTGCATTTGTGGTTCCACTTAGTGTCTTTTACAAATCATAAAAATAATTTTTAAAAATATCTGAAAAATTCAAAATATATTTTAAGGGGAGTTGGTACCCTCTATACCTGTAATGTTAATTTGGCATATTTCATGTACCTTTTTCTCAAAAAGTAATTGACAAAGAAACCTAATATTTTTCAGTGTATTTAGCAGACACTTGTTATTCTACTGAAAGTGGCTTTTGATTGCAATTCATTTACTTTTTTTTCTAAATGAATTATCGTGAGAGTCACTCAAATTTGCTAAAAAATCACAAGTTTTTTTTGTCGAAATAAGTCAGAGCAAAAATATTTTTAAAACAACAACAAAATCTCACTTCAGTGTTTACGGATACATAAAAGGAATATGTGGTAAATATTTTAGGAAGATAGTTTGTTCAGTTTCTGAGAAAAGGTACATGAATAATGAAACATGTAGTTTTGAGAAAAACGCATTTTAAAGAAATCTTCACTTATACAAATAATCATAGTAGTAATAGCAGTAATTTTGTCGTCAAAAAATTATTAAAAATACTTCTAGTTGAGGTATTATTACTTTTATAGGGGAGAATTTAAATTTTGATAAAAAATAATAAACACAAAATCGATTATTTATAAATTTTAGAGTACCAGCTCCCCTTAAATGATCTAAATAAACAAGATAAAAATTAAAAACAATGACTTTTTATCCATTTCAAAGTCCTCTTTAACCTGACGGCTGTGGGGTTAGCGTTCTGGCTTCGCATGCCAAAGGTGCCGGGTTCGAATCCTGGGTTAACCATTGATGTTCGTTGTCGTTTGGAATTCACGTTAAGCCGTAGATCCCGGCCTGATTAGCCGTCATTGTGCATAAATATAGGTCGTTGAACGTACAAACAAACCAGCTAAAGTCCTCTTTAATGGGTTAACTAGTTTAAAGGAGCTAAGGTGATTGTTTTGCCTGCTTCGGGTCCAAGTTAATAAAAACTCGCCAAAGGAGGAAAAAAAAAAATCATTTTGTCCAAATATGGACACCATTTTTCTCTTGAGATCAAATTTTAAAAACATGTGAACCGAATCATATATGAAAGAAAAGAATCAAGAAAGAATTAAATTATTGATTATCATAAAAAAAAAAAGAAAGGAAGAAAGGAATAAGATGATAAAATCAAACTTGGCATTTTAATTTCAGCTTCTACTCTTCACTTCTGTGAAACGCTTATGAAAAATAAATATCTGTCAGTTTGTCTATTAGTATACGATGGCAATATTCTTATGAAAAATTAGTTGCCAAAATTGGCTCCATACATGCTAAGTTAAAGATATTTTTGTTTCTAAGTATCCCCAAACTCACATAAATATCAACTTTATTCTATTTTTTAATGACTGAATAAAAAAAAAAGTCTTCAAAAATATCTTTAAAAAATTTAACATTGCTGTAGTGTAGTAGAAATTTCACCCTCCCCTTCCCCCCTCCCCCCTTCCCTTTTTTTTGTTATTTCAACGATTGAAAGTTATGGTTTTAGACAACTCATAGGATGACATGAACGCAATAGTTTTATTTCAATACACAAAAGGAGGACTTCGTTTGATAATAGCCATGAACAATAAATATTTTTAAATTTACCATGTATTTTTAGAGAAATAATCTAAAAATCTGCTTCGTATAAAAAAAATAACTCGAAGATGTGGTATACCGATACAAACTTTCCTCTTGGGAGTAATACAAAGTAACTTTCAAACTTATTAATCAATTGGAGATTAACCTTTTTCTATCGGAAAGAAAACGGAGTTCTAAATTTTCCTTTCATCGCAACCGGAAAATCGCATTTTCCATTCAAGCACGATTACCAGAAACTCATTTCTAAAAATAGCCTTTCAAAGGATTTAAATCCCCTGTACGTCTTTTTCTGCGCCGCTTTTTTCTCCAAAGCTTCTCTGAAATATTTTTATTTTTCTCTCAATGAAATCCATGTATCAACTCAGACTTCTCGTTCATTAAAAATGGATCTATTTTGCTTACCAAGGTGAGATGCGTTGCCATGGAAACGCCCGAAAGAGGGCTCTGTCAGGCTGACGGGAAGCATTGAAGACAGAGTTGCCGACTTTAGAAACATTAATTCGCCAACTTGAAGAACATTCGCCAAATGTTTTCGGAACGCAGTATTTCGGGATAAATCTGATTGATGCAGGACGATACAGTCAGGGCCGTCCCTAAGAATTTTGGTTGGGGGGGCGTAGACATCCTTTTGCCGACTGAAATCAAGGAATGTCCCTTGTAAATGTAGAAAATATAAATTAAGATGTTAATAAATTGTTAACTATTTTTTATTAATGTAAAATTAACGTATAAATAATTTTTAATTAATATATGAATAATTAATTATTAATTAATGTAAAACTATTTGTTAATACATTTTTTTATTTAATTGAGAATTATTTTATTTAATGTGCAATTAGTTTTAACTACTTTTAAGTTACCGTCTAAAAATTTTTTAATATTTTATGGCATTTTATTAATACGTAATTAATGTCAAATTTTAAGTAAATTCCCATCACATTATAGTTAAAGCTCCTTCAAATTCATTTATTTTTTTCATTTCTTTGTAGTAAATTACCCCTTCCTCTCCGAACAAAGGAGATTATTTTTAGAAGCGTTTTTATTTGGGGGCAGGGGGGGGGGAGACATTTATACCTTGCAGATAGAGTTTTTCTCCACAATCTTAAACCAAGTCAGTAACTTGAGTAGTGCAAGAGCTTCATTTTGATACAACTTTTTATTTAAATTTTCAAATTGCAGTTTCGAAAAAAATTAATTAAACGAGTAAAAGTGGTTGGAAATAGCACTTTAACATGGAATTAAATAGATGAAAATTATTGATGAAATAGGTGACTTTTTTATAAAGAATTGTATAAAGGTTGATTAAAAAACAAATTCTGGAAATTTTTCTTTTTAAAATTCTGACGGACTATTGCTATTTCAGAAAATTCCTTACGCGAAGCACTGCAATTTTTATAATAGATACAATGTCAGGGACATAAGAAACATGCACTTTCACTCCCTCCCCTCTGGCTTTCGAAAAATAAAGTACAGTGGAAAAAAAAGTGGTAAAATTTACAAGAAAAAAATATATAGATATAAATTTATCAATTCACATGTTATTCAAATCTACAGTGTTATTCCGATCTTGAGGAAGAACAAGTTGCACATTTGATCTTCAAAGCAAGAGAAACATCACTGTCAACATGAAATTTCCAAAAACCCACCCCCATTTCTATTACCCACATGTAATGGTTATGATCCTAGTTTGAGATTTATTGATCCAATTTGAAATATTTTTAAAGGTATTTAGACTAAAAAATCTTAGTTTATCTGAAAGACAATTTTTCCCCGATGTTTCGAATATTAAAGTGGTGAAATCCAGGATAGGTTGGTTGGTTGTTTTTCAAATTTACTAGGCACAAGGGCAACACAAAGGCCAAACTGCGTCATAAATCGAGGATAGGAGTGAAAGGATACTCACAATTTGCAATACACTGAGCCTGGTTGTATTTGACAAAGTCGGTCCACAGCTATTTGAGCACGGGGAACATTAAGAATATTAGATAGTATTATAATAAACCTTTCAACACTTTTCCAAAGATTATTTTGTGGAAATAAATACGATATCGCCTTCCAGTTTATAAGTGGCATGCATTATTTTGGGAATGCATTTTCAATATATGAAGTACAAGGTGGTCATAAAGAAACTTTGCCGATATATGGGCCTCTAGCTTCCGTTCCGTTTAACAGATCGAGATAAGATTTCAGGTATAGTTATTCAGAGGTATGAGCTCGAGATTCTATGAATTTCAACAAATGGCACTCACGGTTATGGTTATAGTTACATGCACGAAATTTTCAAATGACGTCTACTTTTTCCTGTCACAAAATGCTCAGCGCATAAGGAAACCCTAAAGAGAGATGGAACGGTAAGTGTATCACAAACGCATTATGCAAGCACAAAAAAAAAAAAAAGCTCTGCGAACGGCCAACAAAAACGCGATTGAGGCGCACTATGGAAATTTGCATTTGACAGAGGCCAAAGTTTACATGAGTGCCATCACAGGCAATTTAATCGGTTTTCTAAGCTGAATATTTGGTGAGCGGCCTCCATTGCTCTGATCGTGTTTTTGTTGGCAGTTCGCAGATCTGTATTTTGTTCGTCCGTTTTTTGTGATACACGTACCATTCCAATGCTCTTTAGGGTTTTCGCATGCGGTGATCATTTCTCAATAGGAAAAAGTAGGCGTTGCTATTCGTAACTATAACCGGGGTAATCGTGAGCGCCATTTTGCCGAAATTCACAGAATTCCGACCTCATATCTCTGAATAACTATACCTGAAACCTCATCTTGATCTGTTGAACGAGACTGCCTTTAGAGATCCATATATCGGCAAAGTTTCTTTATAACCATCCTGTACATAACATAATTTATGGAGTTCTACTTGACATTAATTGCAATAACTTTGTAAAATGCTGGTAAATTTTGGTATACAAAATTTTGGTGTTTTGAAATTTTGTATAAAACCTTTAACTCATATGATGTACATTACATATTTTATGTAAATGACGTTTAATGTGTATGTCATGATTTTTGAGGCGTTGTCTGACGTACCACAAATACAAGTATATCATCTACTGTAACACATCAAAGTTATCTAATGTCAGTGAAGATATCAATGATTAGATTATTTTAATATTCCTGTCAAAAAGGATATACTTACTCCAATTCAAAATTGCCGACCGTCAACTGAGGCTGCATTGTGATCACAATTTTATAATACTAATGATGAATTTAATTATTTGTACTTTTTCCATTCAATATGTTTTGAAACATCCGTCAGTAGGGATTTTTAAAAGAAGGGATGAAATTTCAGAAATTTGCCGACTACCAGCCTTTCTAAAAACTTATGGTAATATTTATATGGTAATATTTGCGTTCGCAGTCCATCATTGTAGCCGAAAAAAAAAGACACCGACTCCCCTATAATAGACTTCTATTGTAAAAATGCCGATTCGTCAAACTCGGGTCACGCTGCATTCAGATATTTTTAATATTTTTGTTCCATTTCCCCCCCCCCCCCCCCTTCCTTCATTTAATTCGATTTTATTGTGGATCGACTTTAGAAAAAGAAAAATCTCGATAAAATTTGCCGACTGTCCAACTTTCTAAAACTTTGGGGGGGGGCGAGTCGCCCCCTACGCCCCCCGTTCCCGTCGTCCCTGGATACAGTTGCTCAAAAACTAAACTTGGGGTTGTATAGGACATTCACAAAAAATAGTAAAAAATAAAGGTACAAAAATTCTTTGAAAAATAATACGCTCAGTTCAAATTATTATTATTAAAAAGCTAACTTGTGATGTTGATATCTCATGTTCCCGTCAAATGTGCTTATTTGCCCAAGGTTCGACGAATAACAAATGTGTGACACTTACGAACGCATTATACAGAAGAGTTTAGAATTGAAAATGTGAAGAAATTAAGGAATTGTTATACCTGAGTATATGACAAGACATTTTTTAAAAGAAGATATGATAATTTACAGGATTGGTGGATTTCACACCCTGCTCCCTAACGCTTTCCAACCCCCAGGAATTATTTCACAAAAGTCGCCTGTTTGGTAATTCTTGAATAACTCGGAGCTCGATATGTATGTATGTGGATTGCTAGTTAAATTACATTATAACTGAAAACCATTTGTCAATGAAAGCTTTGTGAAGTGTTCCTGGAAATAAAAAAAAATATGAATTACTGTCCTTAAAATATCGTGCACGTTTGAAAACAGTGTCATTCAAATCGACATCGAATCAAGCTATTTCAACTCTCAAAACGAAGGTTGCCAGATTTTCAGCTATATTATAATTTACTGTTATCTCACAAAAATATTTTGCTTATTAAATAAAATATCTTGTGAATTTTTTTTAATAATAAAAAATATCATAAATATTCCACATTTTTGAAAACTACTAAATACTACACCCAAAAATTTATGTGAAAATAAGTATTATATATGGCTATGTCATTGGCAACTCTTGAGGAATTTTGACCAATCAAAGCACATTTAAAAACATCTTGGAACTATGTGATTGGTTACAAACAAGTCCGCACTCGTTGCAAGTAACATAGCCATGCATAACCCTGTCACTACGATAGTAATCAAAATACTACATCAGGCAAAACTCCATTTACTCTTTTGAACATAGGGGGAGGAAAAGGAGGGGAAAAAACATGGTTGTAACTTAAATTAGCCACATCCCCGTCGCTATTTTAACAATCTAAATTCCGACTTTTTTAATTAAATACTGATAATATGATCTATGTCATGGTATAACTTACTAAAAGAAATTAATCTTTTTTTTTCCAAAATCGCACAAGCTTTAAATTTAATTTTTCTAAATTTAGATAGTTAAAAACTCCAAAAATACATCGAAATTTTTTTTTTAAAAAAAGGACGATGTTACTGTTACATATACCTCTGTATCTGGAAAAAAAAAGGGATTTTTTCAGTGGTTAGTTTTTTAGTTTTTTCTGGATAATAATCTTTCACTTTGACATATCTGGTTTACGTATCGGAGTGATGTTCAGATTTTTTAATCTTTTATCCAATCTAACAGTGTGATAAAATATGCCATAAATGTCAATAAACGCGATTCAGGAATCAATATTTCATCATCGTAAGCTTGCCTAGAGCTAGGAAATGTAATTGAAGTAAAAAAGTATATTTAAATTAACTTTTACGCACCTGGGAAGCTCAATACAGCAATCCAACATATTTCACCCAAAGACCAAAAAATGGTAAGCATCAGATACTTTTTACTGAAAGGAATGTATTCCCTCTCAGGAGTAGTACTGGACGTCAGAGGGGCGGCAGAAAGGTGGGAACAATGCCTTACATAGTAAATGTAACATGGCAATTCCCATATTTTTTTTTATTCATTTCTAAATGTTTCGAAAAGGCAATCCACACAAAAATTTCTGCTCAATGCGCTTTTTCTTTTTTTTTTTTAAATTTGCGATCAAAATTACCTTGTTAGAGGTTGGCGAGAAAACGACCCATTTCGTTGGCGTTGAACGTGACGTAAAGAGATCTCAAACATCTTGGCTTGAAATGCAGCAGCGGAACCCAGATTTGCAAGTTTCTCGCAAATCACACCAACCTGTATGGAATGTGGCAATGATCTACCAACGCCAACTCTTTCAACGCCAACTATTTGGCAGAAACTTCAAGATTACCATAGAAACGATAGGGTCTTTTTACGTCACGGACTTTGTTGACTGTTTTGATCGTACTGGTTTTGGTTCGGTTTTTGGGCATTTCCTTTCCTTAATATTTAAATAACTAATTTTTTTTTTAAAGAATTTCTGTTTAAATATTTGGAATCGGAAAGAAATTCTTCATAAATATATACTAATTTCACTCGTTTTTAAAAAATGCGGGAATTGTCCGTTCCCCATAACGAGTTCATGGGATAAAAGTCTTGTTCTTGGTATGCAATATGATGGATTGCTTTATTAAGCTCCTCTTGAGCGCAAACGATAATTAAACTCGACTCTTTTATAGTAATTAAGTTACCTAGATCTACTCAAGTCTATAATGATGAAATATTATTTTCTGACTCGTGTTTATCGATAATTATGGCATATTTGATTTTAGTGTTTCTTTAGATAAACGATTAAAAAAATATGAACATTACTCTTATATATAAGAATGTAAGTTAGATCGCTTCTCTAATCTAAATTTTTTCAAACATGTGTGGGACGCTTCCACGAAATGCGTTGTGCAAAGTCGCGATGTATTGGGAACATTCATTTACATTGAAATTATTTTTCCAGTTTACAGAAATGCTATATATTATTAAATCGATAATAATTAAAGATACATATTTTGGTGTATCTGGCCCGCGAAAAGCTCCAACATAAGTCATACGGCCCGCCTCTAAAAGTTAGTGGCGAACGCTGTTGTAAATAGAAAGAGCCTGTAAATAGAAAACAATTTTTTTTTTTAACTTAATTTTTTATATGTTGCCATTCTTCCACTTTTAATAAACTTTAATTCAAAACCATTATTTTTGTAACGTTAGCTTCTACCTTCTACATTGCACTGAAGTAATAAGCTTATACAAGTGTATATGAATCTCTATGTCTGTAAGGAATCCACATTATATGCCCTAACTCGAAATTTAGAACTATTTAATCGCTAAAGTTGCCAAATGGGGATATTTTGTATTTAAGTATTGACCAACAATCGAAAAACTATATTAATTAAAGAGATTTTTGTCTTTCTTACCCTATCCATAGTTATCATTATTATTCTAACTAAATTTCAAATGAAGTAATGTGAGTAGAATGAAGTAGAATGTGTAAGAAAATTTCTCTCTTACACACCAACATTTTATTTTATATTTGTTTAACGTTAAAATCAACTTGCTACATCGAAAATAAAGATTGAGAGAGGGGAAAAATATTAATGGCTCGATGGCAAAGTTACTCATTAACATGTACAACACAATTTCTAACTCCAATTTTTTAAAAAAATATTAAGTAACCAAATCAATGAAAGCAGTCGCCAACACGTCGATAACTTGCCAAACCCAGCAACCCTAGTGGAGGCAAGAGAAAATCCTTCCTTCAATGGCGAAGCACAGGACGCTTTTCGGCGACGTCTAGCAAAAGTCGTTGAACGACAGAACCGGCGATACGCGAAAACGGCAATGGAGTTAAACCAGTGATGTGTAGGTGGATACCAACTGAATGAAGACATGGCTCTGGCATTAAAGAAAGAGAAGGACTTTCTGTTCTATTTCGACGGACAAGTCAAAGGTAAATTTCGACTCCCACATTCCATTATTTGTTTATGATTGTTCCATTAGAGACTTTTATGGAGAAACAGATTGTTTTGGGTTGTCTGTCTGTTCTGTCTGAACACCGGAAACGGTAGCGCAGTGGGTGAGTAAAGCGCCGCAAGCCAGCATTTTCGTCGGCTGTTGGACTTGTTTTCAATTTAATGACATGTTTGTCTCGATTTCGGGATTTTTCATCGGGAAAACGTCATTTCACGAGTGTTCGAAATGGTTCTGACGTATGGCGAAGAATTTGTTTTTATTTTTCCGGGGGTGGCATTCCGGTCTATTGACGTTTTCCGTGGGAGCCGCAGCAGGCGTTTTTGTTGATTTTTTTGGTTTTATATTTGTGGCATTTTCAAACCCTCCTTTTGGGTCGTCAAGAAATTAGTTGTCCTTTAATACGTCATTAAATTATTCTTTTACGTGAGAGTCTAAAGAAATTTGACGTCTAAGCCAATTACTTTATTTGATTGTCGCAAGGTTTAGGATCAGAAATCAGAAATGAGTTTGTTGTGGTTTAGGATCCACAGTAGGCTAGTTCTGTATTTAGTTGATGTGTGATTTCTTTCATATGTAAATTTCTTTTCCCAAAAAAGGGGAAAAAATCTATTTTTGTAAGCAATTTCAACGATTTTGTTTATAATTTTTGTTCAATATGTCTCATGTATCTGTGTTAAATGTATTAAAAAAAAGTCGGGCGGTGCCAGTTACATATTTTTTGTTACTCATATTTTTGTTTCTTTCGATGAACAATCAAGCTATCTTTACATATTATCTATTTGAAAGGTTGTTAGGTGCCGATGCAATGTAAGGACCTGATTGTCTTTTGGTAATTTTCCTTGCTTTAATTAAAAAATAATTATAGAAATGAATATATTTTTGTCAAATGTCGAAATTATGGAGTAGTTGTATTCTATTATTGTACTAGCAATTCTTCTTTTATAATATTCATACATTTTAAGTTGAAGTGCACAGTTTGTATCTGTAATGGTTTTTGCTTTCTGATTTCATTGACTATTTTGCAAGGAACCAAACAAAACAATTTCTACACTTTGAGTATTTGTTTCACAATGTAGACGATTCGGAGTTTCTCCTTCACTGTACTTTTAGGGTTTCGTGAAATTGTCATTATATATCATGTAAAAAAAAAAATCTTCAAAATTTTGAAGTCCCCCTCCACTTTTGGCACATTTTCCACTACACTTTGCATGAAGAGCTCAGAGGGAAACTCTGAGCTCTTCAACTGGGACAGGTTTATTTCAGGAATACATGGCTTTCCAACTTTGTCCCAGCAGGAAGCCTGCTAGATACTTTTTTTCCGTTTGTTTAAATGTTTAAAAACGAGTTGAACATAAATATATTGCCAAGATTCAAGGTAGAAATAAAAATCTAGGTGATAACCATCGACGAAGTATATTTAAATCTTCCGACAACTGCTGAGTTTGTCACAGGAATTGGACACATTTAAAATATAGAATAGTTCTAAAATCGAATTTGTAAATAATTATAAAATTATCTGCACTTAAAAAAGATTTCAGACTAAACACTTAAAAAAAAATACCTCAGGAAATCTCTTCTTTAAAAAAAATCTGTTTTTTATGGTGGGACCTGCTTTGGCATTTAAAAAAAATCATAGTATTCATACTTTTGGATACTACACATGCTAAACATATAACGCTCTGATATAAACTGAGTGTTTAAAAAGTTAATCCTTTTTATGATTTTTTAAAAACGTATTCTCTTTACAATGTATGTTTTGTGCAGTATCTCTTTTCGTGTTCTCACCTATATTGGTACCATTGCTTGAAAAATTATTCAAGGGGTGGGGAGGGGGGTAATTCAAATTACTAAGAATTATTGTCTTATAAGTGCATTATTAGTTAAAAACTGCCGATCATTTGACAAGAATGGTATTTCTTATGGTAACCTATCGCTAAGTTTGTGTTTTTGCTGTATTACTAAATGAAACACATGCATGCTGGTTTGGTAAAACTATTTGGGTAAAGCAGTTTCGGTAATAATTGGCGATGGCATATGCAGGTGAAAGTTTTCAATTTCATAGACCTGATTACTTCTAACTTAAATGAAACAAAATTAAGTTGTTCGCTCCTTAAGTGATCCCACAATAATAGTCCTTTGTTTGAATTCCTACCACGTTTGGTAATAATTTTATGAGAGTCTCAAGTGGGGTCCGACTCTGATCCTTTCCCTCACAACTTGGTTATTCATAAAAAAAATTAGATAATTTCTTAAAAACGATACTCTCAATCCCAACCTCCTCATCCTATATATATTATATATATATAATAAAAAAAAAATCACAATCCTGCCCAGTGAGTCTAAAAAAATATATATATAAAAAAAAATCTATCGATTACAAACGTGGGAAAAGTATGGCCCCCTCTGCCTATTCTATTCTTCTCGTCTTCAAAGCATACACAACGAGAGCTCTTTTTCTGATTTTTCTTCGATGTTTTCACCAGCCTGTTGAATAGCGGGGGTAAGTGTTATTGTGATAACTCATGTGATACGTGAAGCATCCAGCCTTAGATGTTGATGGGGAAAGGTGATTTTTTCCGACCGAAATCAAGCGAGAACAAAAGCATTATTCATTGACAGATGCACTGGTGTCCATGGTTTAAGAACAGAAGATTGTTTGTAATGCATTTTTCATGCCTCCTGCTGTTTGGTTTGATATAGTCACGGTTTATTGATTGAGATATCTGTTGGCGTGATTGTCGTGGGATGTTATCCATTTCTTGGGGAATTTCACTTTTTTAATATTTATGCGGAGGTATTTGCACCGTGAAGAATAGGATTGACAGTTCTGGATATTGTAGAGATTTGACAAGGAATTTTTGATTAAATAATAGCAATACGTAAGAGAATTGAATATTGTTTGTTCAAAAGTCAATAAATAAGTGAGTTTAATATATATATATATATTTTTTTTCAAGAGTCAATAAATGAAAGGGAATTTAATATTTTTTTTTATTCAAGAGTCAACCAATTGTAAAAAGAATCCATAAAAGCGGGAAGTAATATTTACCCACTCTTGAACTTATTGCTTTGCTATTGTTCACAATATTTTTTATTTTGGTAAATTTTGAAGAATCTTTTTCAATATTTAATAAATATCGCTTTAATGTTTTTAAAACCCTACTTCCTTCTTATCCGTCTTTACTTCCTTAACCGTGCGAATATACCACTTATCACTAAGTATGACTTCTGGATAGCTCATAAGCGATTTCTGCCGAACCAGTTGAATACTGCCTCCCCCTCCCCCCTAATGCTATTTAATATGTTGCCCATTAGTTATCGACAGACGCTAACTAGTTTAGGGGGAAGTTGCTAATATAGATCTCTATGGTGATTGTGACTCCGACTTCCAAGTCAATAACGAAACGGCACCAGAAGTCGCAGTTAGAGATCAGTGGAACATGCATTTATTGTGGCATGTTATTCCTTGTTTGCTACCAAGTAATTAGAAACTAGTCGGCTGAGTAGAGCAGGAAAATCACATATGCTTGTTACATCAAATGCGTTCGATGGAAGGTTAAAATACTTTAGAGATGTTTTTGCAAATGTTCCAAGTGCCGAGCAGATAAAAGACTGTCGTGTAAGCCATTATTTAAAAAACAATAGAAAAAAAAATACACTGGAAAATATCACTCGACATTGGCCAATCCCGATGTGGACTGTTGTAAACTGGCCGTTATTCTGGATCTTGGCCAATCTCGCCCTGTATCGGATAAAATGTACAGGAAGTTTTGAAGTGTTGATGCAGAGTTTTAAAGAAGATATATTTTTATAAGAAAGGAGTAAAAAAATATGTTTTGTAATGATTTTGACTTGTTTACTTAAAAAATCAAAAATCGTGTATTTTGGAACGATGTTCGAGTTTCGGCCAGGATTGGCCAATCTTTCTGAACCCCTGTTTTTGGTATCCGCCAACACTCTGCCGTCATAAGTTAAAAAAGCCCTCAATTTAAATGCATATTTTGGCACTTTCTGATTAGTCCTTAGAAAATAATATTTTTATTACATTGAAGAAATCAAGTTATTAGGTCATACAAACCTGTACAATTAAAAAAGTATATAATTATATAACTTCAAAGAACGAACGTAAAAGCGTTGAGATAAACATTGGATTTTTTTGGATTTAGGGCTTTTTACCATATGACGGCAGTACTTATGTGCTACCTGGGATATTTCGTGTTAACAATTTCAAGCAATGCAATCTCATCTAGATAAAAAAAAAATAATTAATGTTTATTCAAATTCTACTTCATTGATAATATTTTTATTCACACACAACACAGTTAGGAAATTCCGTTTCCCAACCACAACGATTTCATACCAAATGACCATACATGGCTAATGACATTGTTGTTCTCCGACAAAGATTTCGCGTGCTTTCAGTAATATCCAACTTCCATTCTGTTCCTCATCTGTGTACGCGCTTTGTTTCCTCCCAAATTTGCGCGGGAAGTCTTGACCTTGACTGAAGCATCCTTGTCAACGACATCTTTGTCACACCATTCAACGACGAAATTTTCCTTCTATTTTTTTCCCTTCTCCCTCGTCTCTTACCTTTTGAGAGAGTGACGCTTCTCTAATCTTCTAATGAGCCCTACATCATAAACCGCCACTTCTGTGACTCAGAGGGAATTAGTGAGCTGCAAAGTGAAGTTTTTAAGTCCCGGTGGCAATAGTCTTTTCACTTTCTTTCGTTTGTTTGGAAATGAAAAGTGCCAGAACATGAATATCAGGGGTCACATTCGCCCTAATATTCTTTAAATTTTTGTTTATCCCTAAAATTCCTAAAATTATTCTTAAATTTTTAGATAAACCCTAAAAAAATTAAAAACTTCGAAAATTCCTCAATTTTCCTCCAAAACCAGCGAAAAAATCCAAATGTTCCTTCAAAGGAGAAAATCTTTTCTGAGATTTTAATAATTCAATTTTGTAAAAGTTGTCAGTTTTTTGCTGGTATTGAAACATGCTTCGAAAAGAATGTCTGTGTTTGGAGCCTATGTCAGCTTTAAAAGAAATATCCCTAAAATTTTTAGAAATTATTCCTAAAATTTTTGGAATTACCCCTAGAATTTTGAATTTCCCCTTAAATTTCTAGATTTTTCCCTAATACTTTCCTAAAATAATTGGAATTTTCCCTTAAATTCCTACCTAATTCAGAGTGGCCACAGAACCGGGAAAACCTGGAAATGTCAGGGAGCTTTCTGATTCTGGAAAAAATCAGGGAAATGTCAGGGAACTTTCTAAAATTTTATGAAAATCAGTGAAATGTTGTTCAGGCACGTTCATCCATATTTTGGCGCTATTTACGTGGAGATTTGTGGTGGTAAGCCATTAGAAGTTTAATGTTACGGAATAATTTAAACTTTTCCATTACCAGCAAAACTATTTTTTTTTTAAATTTCATATTATCTCCTTAGCATGCATGTTCTATTTGATCAGGGTGTCTAGACATTTGGAAAACCTAAGAAAATTGGGGAAGTTTGAAAAAAAGTTTGCCCTAAAATCAGGGAATTTTTTCGAAATCTGTCAGGGAATTATCAGGGAACTTTTTTTCCTGAATTTTGTGGCTACTCTGTAATTTTTTTTAGAAAGCTCACTGCGTCCCCTGGAACAATGAACATGCTCTAAGCACTTCGCATGAAACGAAGCACTTTTATCCAGGGGCATAGGGAAAAAGAAAGAACGCAAAATTGTATAAAAACTTTTTAGTGTTTTTGACGAAGAATATCATTGCTATGTAACGACGATTTGCTGTTGGGGAAAGAATATTTTCATTGCTGGAAGTCGTTTGTTTTTAATTTTTTTACGCATCTGAAATGGCTGTCCAAATCGATTTTGACCAAAATCGTTGAAACCGATTTTCGGCTATTCCTGAAAGAGCTTAGTTTTAAATGACAGGTACCTTCTGTGCATGATCGATTTTGACGAAATATTTTTTGTCACACGCTATGGGCTCTACTGGCCTCCATACCAAATTTATAGCTCGAAGCACGACCCCGTTTGGGAATTATACTTTGTTCAAAAACAAAACCATTTTCCAAAAATCTTTTGTAAACAATCATTTATGAAAAATACCTTTCCAAAAGGTCTAAAAAAATAAAACCCCCAAAAAACGCCATCTGTTTTTGATTCCAGTGTATACCTTTCATTATTCAATATTATGTATCAAGCAATTTTAAGTAATATATAATCTTTCAGAATCTGCACTTCATTTATTTATAAGCTTATTCAAACGGTATTTATTTTACTGTTTGTTTGGGAGTCAGTTTTTCCAGCCAAAACTTGAATGTGACACTTAATTTTGTCGCCCAAAATGTTATACTCGCCAAACTGGTGAGATTTTTAAGCTTTGTTGAAAAAATCGCCATACCCACCAAGAGATGTTTTTCTTAATTTACTGAAAATGGAAAACGCAGCCGGTTTATGTCTCCAATCCGTATTAAATTTTAAAGCAGGTACCTTTAATTAAGTATATAATTGAAAGTTGTGCAACGTTTCACACCCCTAGTTTTATTTTTAACTATCTATACGATGTGTAAAATAAGGTTTTGAAAGTATTGCATTGGAATAAATAATAGATTCCTCTTTTATCGATTCTTCACATTTTGAAAACATCTGTGATAAAAGTAGTTTTTGGAAAATGGTCTGTGTACATGTCATAGCATATCTCCACAATGAAACAAAAAATGATGTTCTCATTTGGTAAACAATTCAGTAGCGACCACGGGATGTAACAACAAGTATTTCTTCAAAATCACGCATCCTCAGAAGGTACCTGCCAATGTAAAATTTAGGTTTTCCAGAAATTAAAAACATCCCCAACAAATTTAATCAAAAATTATTCTGGTAATGCTCTTTGATGTGTTCTAAACATCCCTACTGTAGTTATCGACGATACCTTAAATTAAATATTCAACGCCTCTTCTCTTTAATTAATATTCAACCCTGTACTACTAAAATTACTAAATTTTCGCAACAAAAAATAAATAACCATCATTGTTCACACGATACCGTTAAAACCCGATCGCTTTCCCTTTTCTTCCCGAAGACCCACTTTCTCAGCTACGCTCCTACTGGCGATGAATATCTGATTAGACGGGAGATTAAGTGAAGAGGCAGAAAAACAATCGGAATAATAATTAATAAAATGTTCGATTCCCTAACCAACACAGGTGGTTGATTTCTGTCTCGTGATTGGTCCACCTGCTATGACATCATCTCCAGCGAGGAAATCCGTTTTTGCATTCTGTGGACGGGAAATATATATATCGTCTGCACTTTTGAATTCCCACATCCTGCTTTGGTTGTTTCCCTCCACGTTTGTTACAATTTTCGACGATGGAATTATATTTCGCAAGTTTTCTATTTCAGTGTTTGTAGGAATTAAAAAATAAAAAGAAGTGTATATTTTCCGGTTCTGCGTTATCTTTTGGTGATAAATGGTCTTGGCGTCGATGAGGATAACTTTCATGGGAAAGTTTAACGCTTTGTTTTAATTAAATGATAACATTCGGTTTCAGAAAATAACTTTTTTTCTGGGTGTGTGAAGTCGTTTGGAGCTGAGCGCAAATTAAAAAGAATGGTTTGATTGAAGAGTAATGTAATTGGATCTTTCATTATCATGCGAGTGGATTTAAACAGAAATCATTTTAATTCGAAAATAATTTATGTTTCTTAATTGCTAATTCTTGTTTAATTCGAAAATAAATTCTAATAAATAATGATAATCTAAAATTTCACGACCTAAAGGTCTGTAAACAGCGACTTACCTCTTGCCCACTGAATACTTCAATTCAGACAGCAAACAGAATTTAGAATGAAAAGGAGATTTTGGGTGTTGAAATTAACTGTGCAATTCAAGTGTTAACAAAGCGGGTTTACTGATATTTAATTCCCTTTAATAAAGCTTTCATATCTATATTACGCTTTTGAAAATTATTTTTATTAAATCAGCTGTTGTTATTTTAAAATTAGATATCGATTGCATTTACGCATTTTTTATTGTACTTATTCAATGGTTATAGGCTTTTCGTTAATTCTTTTTGTGTATGTTTGTATATGTATACAAAAGATCAAAGGACATCGTGAATAATTTAAATAATATACCAACAAATGAAATATTTTTATTTATAATTAAAAGGAAAAACGCGCCTTCTTTAAAGAATAATATATATTTTATGCTTTTTATTTTGTAAATTAAAATTAACTTATTGGATAATAAAAGGCGTTATTTTAAGTTCGACTTCATCGTATGACAACACTATGGATATACTTGTGAGCAATCACAATTCACCTTTAAAAACAAATTCAAATTTCTGCATTCCATTATTCAATTACAATGTACAATTTATTTTATTCTCTAGCAGTTGACAGTAAAGTAGTCATGCATAAACCCCATTTTAAATTTTTATTTTAAAATTAAAAATGCATTTTCTTCCATCCAAGCATTTATAACGTAATTTAATTTGGTATGTTTAGAAATCGAAATTCTATCAAATGTGTATAGAAACCATCTTTAACATTAGGTTAATTTCACCCGCAGATTTTGATGCTTGAATAAGTGATTAGCGTTCGCCCTTCAGAAACAAAAATGAGCCACTAATGCAAATGAAAATAGTGTAGGAAGGTGGGGAGGTGGATGTAAGTCCCGTATCGTCTGAGCAGAATTTTGGGCGTGTTCATGAGAGCACTGTGGCAGCTCTTGCAAGTTGCATTAGGTAAATAATTTATGAAACAAAGATATTTGGACATTGATACAAGAATAAGGATTATCAATTTATTCTGTTTAGAGTAATATCGGTTAAATACGTTGCAAGCTTGTAGCGATTTTGAAAAAATGTCGGCAACGCCGAAATGACGCGTTGACGCTTGTCGCCAAACTGTTGCCAATTTTTTTTTTTTTTTAGAGAATAAAAATACAATTTTAAATTATTTTGGAAAAAAACCCAATTGGTTTAACCATGTTTGAAACCGTGGTTTAAACGATGCCAACCCTGTTTTAAAAAATCATTACGTGTCGTTCTCAATATTGATACTGATGTTTTCGGAGATAATCTGCTTTCATTTCTTCAAAAGGCTGTTGTTTGAAGTACACTATTTTTGCACTTTCTGAATCGTTTTTCTAAAATAGAGTATTTTATGGTATCGGATTTTTACTTTCATTTACCCATATGTTGACATAACGTAATGAAAATATTGCATTCGGTCATCGGTGAAAATAAAATTTTGCATTTCTACGCGTTTTTAAATAATTTTTTTTTAGAAAAAAAAATCTGTCTCTGTTTGTGGTCAGCATAACTCACGTACGGTTTGATCTACGGTGTTCAACGCTTGCATACGGGTTAGTGGTGGCCATGAGACCAGTGATAAAGGTTTTCGTCAAAATTGCGCATGCGTAAAGTAGTTGCCTTTAAAAAAAATTATGTTTTTTATAAATTGCCAAAAATAAAAAATAAAAAATCTGACTCAAATGATTTTGTTCAAAATAGCTCTGTTAATGCCTATTAAGTTGCTCTAAATATTCCCATTTTCGAAATTTCCGTAGAAATGCGATTAAGGCCTAAAAAGTTGAAAAACGAATTTCTGTAATAGTTCTCTTTTCTTCTTTCGCCATTTTGGCGGTTTATTATTAGTATTATTTTGGCCAATGAAATAATTATCTCCAAACTGGCAATTTTTTTAAATTAATGAAGTACAGAAACGAAAACAGTAAATTACACCAATCCATGTAAAATTTTAATACAGTGACAAATATTAATTGTAATTGAAAGTTGTGCGGTGTTCAACACCCATAGTTTATTAAGGAATTAAAATCTGAAGGGATAAAAATTTACTTTTTAAATATCCTGTATTTAGGGCATTACTAAATACGAGGATGGTAATCATTGAATTTACTTTCAAATGAGTTCATATTTCTGTGTATCCTTTTAACAGTACTAATCCTTATGCATTTGGGGTGAATAGGTGAGGTGAAGCCCCTCTTGTTTCACCCTCATCTAATAATACCCTCCTGCGTCGTGTCCACGTGCTGTCGCCAACTGCCACATTTCTTCTGTTTCCACAGATGGTGAAACCGTATTTTTGTCACCCACCATTTCCCTCAGTCTCTCTATAAATAAGATCCCCCTTCCCGAATGTTATCGAAAGAGGGGGTGACAACTCTCATCGCTTTCGATTTTTTCGCAGAAATACAGAAATAAAGTCGCTTTCTTGATACTCCTTTGAGGCGTTATTTTATTTTGGGGAATTTAGGATAAAAAAAAATTTGCTTTCTAACGACAATGAACTCCCAGTCATGTGTGAGTAGGTATTCATACGCCTTGTGTTCCCTGCTTACCTGAAAAGCAAATTCATGACATTTCATTTCTGTACTTGAGAGTCATTGTACTTGAGAGTCATTGTGCTTGAGAGTACTTGAGAGAACCATGAGAGTCATTTAATTTACCATAGCGCAAACTATCAATTTTAATGCAAGGAATGCCTATCTATTATTGGTAATTTGATTAATTTGTATCTTATAATTCATAATAATAATGGTTATTTTACAAAATAATCACTATTGATTAATATGACAAGTTATTAAGTTTCTTAATAATTATCATATTAATCAATAATTATACACAATAAAAAAAGCACCTTGTTAATATTTTTTTTTTACTTTATAAAATCACCAGTTAATTTAATAAATCTTTTTAAATTAATCATATTAGTTGTTTACATTTAGTATTTTATAAAGTAACTAGCAAAAGTAATGATTTTTTTTTTTTTTTTAAATTTGCCGTAATAACTAGTCTTTTTATTGAATCCTTTATATTAACTTCAATTTTGCGTTTGAGTGTTGATGGGAGGCAAATTTGCGGACGCCTAATTAACTCTTTTGCAGTCATCCAATCGGGTTGAAATTTGACAGATAGATTTGATGTCGATGGCAATGCATTCTATCAAATTTTTTGGCTGTTACTGTCACCAAAAGGTCGCTTTTACAAAATACTAATAAACCAACTTCCCGTCATCTAATCGCGTTAAAATAGTCTTGAACCAACCTTTGTTTAAACGTTTAAACTCTTTCCTGTTGCTAATTTTTTTTTTAATTATTAAATAATAAAATTGTTTTAATCAGAATAAATAAATGATATTTGGATTTTAGAGCATAAATTCACGTTCATTTTTAATAAATAAATTTAGAAAATAGTTTGCCACACATTTTGCTGATAGAAATGTTTTTGACGTTTAAAATTAGATACAAACACCAAGCACACGGTGTTTACAGAATTGGCTCTGTGTTAACGAATATAAAAATTGGCAATGCATATAAAGGATTTATATTAAAAACTTTGTTTTTATGGGTTTTATTAACTGGCAATTTTACATAATGGCAGATTTATCAAATTAGCCGTAACATATCGACCAACAAAAAGTTCCGAAGTAATTACTACTTTTCCTTGAAATAGTTACTACAATAACCATAGAATCGTTGCAGTGAGAGCGGTTAAATTACGGGTACTCAAAGTAAATTTCGTGTTTCCTTAAGATCCCGTTTTCCATCTACTGCGAGACAAAACTTGGAAAGACACTTCATATTTAACGGATTTAGACTCACTCACAAGACTTAAACATGATAATCTAGAACGATTTAACGGCTCATTAGTCCTACTTGATGAGTATCATTCTGTGGTTGTACCATAATCCTTCCATCGCCATCTTACCCGTTCTTTATAACGGATAAGAACCATCGGCTTTTGTCAAAAGAGCACGAAGAGTTGCATTATTCTTTCTAATAGGTTTTGATGAAGCTCGTGTAAAGTTGAGTAGGTAACGCCATCCGAAGATAATTTAAAACCCACGAACAGAAGCTGTTATTAGGAACGCAATATATCTAAAAATGTATTTTTTGGGCTTACAGAAACGATCTGTCAAACCAAGACATTTGATGTGAGCAGCAATTAGTCTTCTTCCTTTCTATACAATTTTTTGGGAATATTTCTATATACATTTCCTTTCGACTAATTCTTGGACCAAGCTCAAATGTATTTAGCAGAATTGGCTTTTTCTCAAAATATAAGTTTTTTTTCTGTTGCAGCGTTCTTTTTTCCCCCCTTTTGATAATGTACTGCAGTTCACCTTCTTCAGTAGCCCTTGTGGGTATTACCAAGGGTGGATCTAGCCTTGAATTTCGATGAGGGCAACCACTAATAGAAGATTGTACAATAATATTTTCTGCACAAGTATTTTTCTTAGTTAATTGATATTTATAATGTTATTTAGACAAACCATGATTTATATACAATTTCAACTATCATTAGTTCACTTTTCTTTAAATAAAATATTGAAATTTTTCCTTATAAATAAAAAAAAAAAAAAAAAAAAAACTGACGCAAATGGCAACAAAAGAACGATTGGCCTTTGTTAGTAAGCAGTTCAGAAAAGAGTTTGGTTAAGGATATAGCAGTAGGAAAACAAATCAATCAAATAATCATTATAAAAAAATAAAATTTTCACAAAATTTCCTTTAATGGTTACTTTTGGCATTGTAAATATGAATTGTCTCAAATGGGGGGATTGTAGTGCCCCATAGTTAGAACTGCCTCTGGATATTGCTTATGCAGACAAGTAACTCTAGAGCTCGAGTTCTGGTGAAGTGTATGCTCTATTTTTTTTGTACAATTCTAGAAAAGCATGTGAAATTCATTTGAAATGAATTACAGTTTAGATAGTAAATGGCCAATCTGTGATTTGGACGATCAACACACGAAGTGTCCAAACCTACTGCTTTGACCCAAATAGATATATTTTCGGGGTTTTCGTACAAAATGTTACGCAATTGTTTCAATTATGAACGTAGACTTGAAAGATTTGTAGTGTCATCTTTACTTGAGTCACATAGTTTGACATTTGAAGATGTCACTAAATACAATGATCCGTCTGTACGTCTGAATACAAACGTGACCTTGACCACGGAACTTGATTCATGTCGAAATGTCGCTGATCTCTTCTATAAGATGCGGTGGTAAAAGCCGCTGGAGGTCACTGGGGGGTATTTACATCGACAGCTGGCAAATTTCTTCTTAATAAACAAGGCATGTCTTCTCATTAGATCAGATGACAATGCTTTCTCTTTCGTATTTACATGTTGATGATGTTTAATCCTTGTCTTTAATGTGTATTCTTATTGTTGATAACGTTAATTAAAAAAAAAATCTCTTTTTTTTGTGAGGCAAATATTTTGTTCATCTGCTTGGAGTCTGTTTTATGTTAATTGTGTTCTTAACTTTATATATATATTTATATCTATTGAAGTTTCTGAAAGAAGCAAGCTCTATGGCAGAAACACTTCGATGTCTTTTGAATGATTCTTGTCAAGCGCATCTGTAACACATGTAGTAAAAAAAGTTCTTTATGAGATACAATACAGGCAGTGTAATATAAGTAAACAGGTTTATCACATTTTAATATTAAATATAAAGTAAAGTTGTTTAATGTTTAATTTTACATTTAGAATTTTCAGCGTATGTAAAATTATAATTAATTTAAAATGTAGATAATAGTAAACAATATTGCTGCCTGAAAAAGGAAAATGTAACCAAATATGGTGAAAATAAAATGTAATTCATTTTTATTGACTATTTGGATCATTTTATCATTCGATGCTAATTTATCTCTACCTTTAACATAGGAACTCTCCTAGGCCGATTTCACTTTAAAAAAATTACCTATATAACATTTATCGCTTTTACACGAGGTTTTATATATATTCTGATATCCATCCAGCAACATTGGAAGTTGTGGGAGAAGAAGGGGGGGGGGGGGGGTAGAAGGATCCCTTGGATTTTTAGAATACTTCTAGCGTTTTTGAAAGCATCCTCTTCTCTCAATCTCTTTAATTTTCCCCTCCCCCCTTCTCCTCCCAACTTTTGGCAATTTTGGAACTTAATCACTGTTGTTGAAGTCAAGAGTAATTTTGCCTTCGTAGATAAACTAAAAAATACTAGGGGTGTCGAACATCACACAGCTTTCAATTACACTATAATACTGACTTGAATTTGTGTAATTTAACGTATTTATATTTTCATCATTCATTTAGTAAAAATTGACAGTTTTGCAAAATTTTATGTAATATTTCTTGAATGGGTCTTAAAAAAAAAAAAAATCTCTGCCAAAATTATGATTTTGGCGATATACTTATCATTAATTCTTGCATTATCCTTTCTTGTAAGTGAAAGTGGGCAGAGAAGAAAAAACGATCGTTGATGACGTATGCTCAAGGAGAGAGAACTCTGTGTTAAAGGCCATCGTTTTTCAACTATTTACGCCATTAAAGTATTTTTATGGGAATTTCGGTGTTGGGGATTTTTAGAACACCTGAAGAGGCATTACCACAGCGATTTTTATCAAAATCGTAATAGCCATTTTTTAGCAATCATTGAAAAACATGATTTTTTTAATGACAGCTACCTTAGGCGCTTGTGCGATTTTGACGAAAACCTTAATGGTAGGTCCCATGGCCGCCTCTAACCCTCATACCAAATTTGAACATCGTAGGTCAATTTTTTCGAGAGTTATGCTGCCCACGTACACACATACACACAGGCATAAATTTTTTCTAGAAAACTTTTTTGAGATCAGGATGTTCCAAAACGTGGAGAAATGCAAAAAAAAAAAAAAATCGTTTTTTTTTTTTTTTTTTTTTTTTTTGACCGAATGCTATACGTTACCCTATGTATACATATGGGTAATTGAAAGTAAAAATGGTAGGCCGATATCATTCTATGGACCTTATGCAATCAACAAGCTTCATATGAAGACAATATTTTTTACACTGAATGCCAACTAACTTTTTTACTCAATTCTCTTTTTTCGCTTAGAATTTTTTTTTTTTTCGAAATGAAATCAGTTCTAAAACCTCACAAAACACTCCGCAGACCAAAAGATTATCTCTTTCTTGATTCCACTTCCCAGGGTAATAATTTTATTTTTATTCACGAGAGAGAATTTCCCGATTGTTGTCGTCTACTGCAACTCATGTGTGTCGCTGCTGTTATTTGGAGCGGGGCGAGTCTAAAGCCGAAGTAAAGGGAAGAAAAGCTCACTGGAATCAGTTGTAGGGGCGTTGTTTTTTCCTTTCTGGAAAACGACCTTTCTGCAGCGGAGAAAGACATATTGACTCTCAGTAAGCGACATATGGCATTTCGGAGCAGCTCTTTTTTCCCTTCAGATTTCAAGTAGTTCGCGAAATGTGGAAGTTTGTTTGAGGAAGATATTTTGAAAGGGAGCGTATGTGAAGTGTGAAACGTAAAAAGTAAAAGAAAAAAAATGAATAAAAGAATATCTACACCTCGAATGAATTAAATGTTCCGAATGTTAAATTTTGAGCAATCGTTTTATTTAAATAATGTTAATGGCAACTTATCGGCATTCCATTTTTTCATGTCAAGTTACATCTTAGATTTGTGGGCTGGCATTCTCTTTAAATACAAGTACAGTGGCCACAGAACCTGGAAATCAGGGAAATGTAAGGGAGCTTTCTGATTCTGGAAAAGTCAGGGAGCTTTCTGATTCTGGAAAAGTCAGGGATTTTTTAAAATTTTTACGATAATCAGGGAAATTTTCTTTGTTCTGAAGGTACTTTTTCTCGTTCATCCATATTTTGGGGCCATTTACTTGGAGAATTGTGGTTGTAATCGTAAGAAGTTTAATGTTACGGAATAAATTAAACATTTTACTGCCGCCAAAACTTTTTTTAAAAAAATTGACACGTTATCTCTTTTAGCATAACATGTTCTGTTTGGTCAAAGTGGCTATATATCTGGAAATGTAAGGAGATTAAAAAAAAAAAAAAAAAAAAAATCATAACATTTTCTAGAAATTTAGTTTTTCCCCCTGAATTTTGTGGTCACCCTGAAGTAGCTTTAGACCTTTTTCTCAGAGTTTTATGCATTGTTTTTGAAATTTTTCCATTTCAGACAATGTATTTTAATTTACATTGTTTTTCCATGATTTTAGAATTGTAATGTTACATTTTAGGTAAATATTGGGAATGTTTGAAAATTTCATTTGAAGATACAACGTTAAATTTTCATAAACTTTCAGTTGATTAATTATTTTCCAATCCCTGGAAAATCACTGGATCACAATGGGGTAAATTTATCCACTGTTATTTTAGATTCAAATTTCGTAATTTAATTTTTATTTTGTGTTTTCATGGTGCTAGGAACATTTGTTCGCGATATTCCTCCATCATTTTAGAGTAGGTCTTTAAGTCTTTTTCAAATTTTATGCTCCATCAGTTCAATATCAATTGAACAACAAACAACAACAGTCTAGCTGATGTGTAGTGATTAGTTAGTTGGACAGGTTCAGAAATCCATGTCTACGACGAAAGGGTTATAATACAAACTTTAAGCTAAATCCTTCATAACTCGCCATATATAGAAAACATAGTAACACTTCCCATTTAGTTTTGACTATCAGTAGTTTAATTGAATAGCGCTTTCCATCGATTAATCTCTGAGCCATAGCGTTAATATGGCGGGAGTTGTGCTTCATTTGTTCATTATTGGCAATTGTTAGAAGATTTCAGAAAAGAACAAAATAGTCATAATAAAATTTCTTTATCAAATCTTAGTGTAAAAAAAATAACATTAGTCTTATAATTTCTTGGTTTTTGGGACGCAGCCAGTAGACGTTTTTCTAAACTAAAAAACACCGCCCGAACAGGGACTCGAACCCTGGACCGTTAGGTTAAAAGCCTTACGCTCTACTGACTGAGCTATCCGGGTTCCTAGTGGTTGCTGGCTTAGGTCCATAAAATTATTAGGGGTGGGTGAGTGTAGTTTAAATAAGTAATGGCTGTACTGTACAAGCACTTTTAAGTAAATGGAGGATGTGTTCCTCTACTTTTTTCTGATTTTAAAGTATCGCAAGAGTTCAATATTCTTTTCAATAAATGTACTAAAAAATACTAATAAATATATGTATATTTTATAAATTCTTTCATAATTGTGTTTTTTCTTATTTCCCCCTCCGCTTGTTATTTTGGCCTGCTCGCCAGCCTCGAATTCGTTCGCTACGCTCGCGGATTACTCAATATCTGTGGTTTGCTTCGCATTCTCCAAAATTTTCTAAAATATAACCAATCGTTGGGGAGAAATGTCAATGTGAACTTGATTTGTTCACAAAAGGGCTCATTGCTACTCAAACCCAGGCTCGCTTATCTCATTAAAATGATAATTCTTATCCAAATCGAAACATAAACTCAACAAATTTTATTCTAAAAGTACTCAATATGTTATGTATTTAATTCCAAAACCTTATCGCCGAACCTTTTTTTAAAAATGCATTTTTTAATTTAAGAAAGACCCCTAACGAGTTTTGTTTGGTTTCCCGTAACATAAATTTTTTTGTGGTTTGTGAAATTACATTATATGACGCAGAAAACAAAGATGTAAGATTACGTGAACAAGTTCCACCACCATGCTTAATCTAAAAAACCATCTAATTATTCCGGGAAATATGATGAAACTTCACAGAAAGTTTTTTTTTTTTTTTTTTTTTTCATTGGAAACTATCTTAATTGAAATGGATAAATGTTATTTTATCCAAAGTTAGGATTAAGGTGGAGTTATTTTATATGTATTATGTATAATTAAAAATAAAATAAATCATTTAGGTACATGCGGTTAAGAGTTCAAACTTCAAATTATTCTTAAGTAGTTTTTATGTTTATTTTCTGAAAGATAAAACTTTAGATATTTCCTTAGAAAAATTGTCATTGGATACTTTCTCTGACCGAAATTGCTTGAAGCATAAGAAAAGTAATTAAGCGTTAAGAAACTAATTAACCTTTTAAAATATCGTTTTTCATACTTCCTTTTAATAAAAAAAAAGAAAGTTTTAAATCGAATATGCTGATGGGATATGCACAAAAATAATTGATTTGAAACTTTTCGATGAAACGACAAAACCATGTTTATCAACAGCATTTTCCAGATATATACCAACATTTTTTTTTTTTTTTTATAATTACTCCTGAGAAATAGTATCACATTTAGCAGCATCCTGACCCACAGCCAAGTGAAACAACATTATAAAGTCTAGAGAGACTATACATTTTTTCCTCCTTGGTGATATTATTAGATGATTAAGATATTGGTACTCCCCCCCCCCCCTAAAAAACTACCCTGAATAAGAGAGTTTAGTGTTAATTTGATATTTTTTTGCTCAAAAATATAAAATAATTGAAGACTTTGGTGACAAGTTAGTTATGTTTTATTATTTTGTCAATTGCCAGTGTAGTCTTCATACAGAGAGATGACTACATTAGTGTAGAAGATAAAATTAAAAAATAAGTTTTTAAAAGTTTGTTGAAAATCAAAATATTCTTTGGCAACATATGGTAAAGTCCGAAACTTAAGATTTACGCCCACCATTGTCTTTGCCCCTCCCCCTCCCCTCCCCTCTATATTTTTACGATTAAAAGGTATCGAAAACATTAGCTTTTCCACTTCTTCAACCCATCTTATTTTTATTTGGAACCAATAGATCCCCTCCATCCACGTATACTTTTGAGAGCTTTGCAGAGTTTTGTTAAAATCGATTCAGTAGTGTCAACGTGACGGAATTATTGACAGACACCTTTGAAGTTATTGTATATTATGTTAAGTCACCCGTCAAAAAATAAAGTTCCAGTGGTCACATTTGCCCCAGAATTCCTAATACTCCTTAAATATTTGTTTCTCTCTAAAATTGTATTTAAATTTTTGGCTAATTCCTTTAAAAAAAAGCCCTAGAAATTTCTCCAATTTCCCCCCCCCCCCCCCCAATAATCCTCCATAGGAGAAAATCTTTCGTGAAATTTTAATTATTAAATTTATAAGCATCAACAAACAATTTTAAAATTGTAGTTAAACTCATGTTAGTTGATTTTGTAGTTCAACTCATGTTAGTTGATTTTGTGGTTAAACTCATGTTAAAGTTGAAGCAATATTCCTTGTGAAGTACTTTGAATGTTGCTTCAAATTTAATTAAGTTGATTTAATTAAATTCGCATGTTTGCCAAAATAGTATAATTGTTTGATTATATTGTTGCGTTGTACGGGTTCGAAAGATTTGACGCCAAAGCAGATTAAAACTTGCAGAAATTTATTCCAAAAACAACTCTTCACAGTTCTTTTACAGCTCCAGAACTTCTCGTTCGTAGACACAATACAGCTCTTTTCATCTCAATAGAGCACAAAACAGCAGTTAAAAACTTGACAACAACTGCTAAATCGCCGCAAAAGACAATGCAACACAGTTCGCTCAGTATCTCCAGTCAACTAATTCAGTGACTCAAGTCAGGAATACAGCTCTCCCAATGAACGTTGAGAGACAACTAACTCAGTGATTCAAAATCAACGGACTCAGCTAACAACTAGCTCCGTGACTCAAAAACAGTCAACAACTAACTAACTCACTCACTCACGGCCGGGTATATATAGGGGAGGCTGCGAAACTTCACGAACCTTCCCGAGAGAGAAATTTAGAGAACTTTCCAGATAGTAGTCGAAAAGTCCTTATAACATGTACATGGGGTACATGTACCGAAAATGTCGCCAAATAGTCGCCAAATTTGGCGACATTTGGCGATTTCTCGCCAAATTTGGCGACAAAAATTAGTCGCCAAAACCGTCGCCAACTTGGCTCTATCTCGCCAATTTGGCGAGATTCCCATTACCATAATGTTAAATGCCCTGCCCCTTGAAACTCGCTTCCCAGAGTTACCTCTGTAAAACCCGCTATCAAGCATTTGGAGGCTCATTGCTGGGAAACAAACCATTGCATTGTCTTAAGCGAAATGTACAGAAATTTATCTATTTACAAAATTACACTACGAAATATTTACAAATTTACAAAAATTCGTAACATTGCCCCCCTCCCAAGGACTGCACGTCCCGGGCAGTACAGTTCCCGGAAAGAAGGCTCAAGCTCTGCAACAGCAAACACTCTGTGCTCATAACTAAACTATAAAACTTACTAATTTAAAGACAGAAACATTACTGAATAAAATCATTAAATAAACAATAAACTTAAAAATTTATATACACATGTGACCATGGTCTTAATGACTGTATACACTTTGTACATTAGGGGGATTACAAACTATGGGGATTACAAACTATGGCCATAGTAAGGGGATAACCTGTCGTAATGAACGACTCTAGGTTTAGAATTTGGTGACTTACGTATTCGGACCACGACATCATTCAGCCGGTTGAGGACTGAGTAAGGACCATCCCAATAGGACTGAAGTTTGGGAGAGAGTCTTTTTTGTCGTTTCGGGTTCCAGAACCAAACCTTGTCACCTTCGTGGAATTGATGTCCTGTAGCCTTCGTGTCGTATCTGGTCTTCATCTTATCCGTCGCCAAGTGGATTCGCTCTCGGGCAAAATTGTGTACATCTTCAAACCGTGCCTGAAGATCCTCGACGTACTCCTCTGGCGATGAAGGTGCATCCGGAGGGCGGCCAAACAACAGATCGCAAGGCAGACGAAGGTTACGACCGAAGAGCATCTGGGATGGGGAATAGCCGGTAGTCTCGTGGACAGCACTGCGATAGGCCAGAAGAAACAAAGGTAACTTCTGATCCCAGTCCTGTTGGTTTCTCGAAACCATCAGTGAGAGGTTATTGAGGATGGTTCTGTTAAACCTCTCCACCATACCATCCGATTGTGGGTGTAAAGGCGTCGTCTGTGTTTTGTCAATGCCAAGTAGATCACAAAGTCCTTTCATTACAGCAGAGGTAAAATTCCTTCCTTGATCAGAGTGTAACTGAAGAGGCACTCCAAATCTGGAAATCCAGCTCTGAACCATTACCTGTGCAACGGTGGTAGCCTCTTGATCAGGGATAGGATACGCTTCGGGCCACTTCGTAAAATAATCCATGACAACAAGGATGTATCTGTTGCCGTCAGCAGATCGTGGTAGTGGTCCCAAGATGTCAAACGCAATCCGTTCAAAAGGAGCTCCCACGTTGTAACGTTGCAGTCGTCCTCGACTTCGTTTTTTCGGTCCTTTCTGGGCTGCACAGGCATCACATGATCGGCACCACTTCTCCACGTCAGCCCTCGCTTTACTCCAGTAGAATCGCTCTTGAACTCTTTGCAACGTCTTCATACTCCGAAGTGGCCTCCAGTTGGACTACTATGAAGTTCTTTAAGAACATCTGGGACTCGGGATCTTGGAAGTAATAGTTGCCAACGGGATGTCTTTCCATCATCAGATTCGAACTTCCGGTGCAGCAGGCCGTTTCGAATATGGAGGGAGTCCCAGAGGGCCCAATATTGCTTTGTCGTAGGACTAAAGGTGGAAATGTCCTGCCAAGTAGGTGTCGCATTCGAAGACTCCTTTAAATCGATTAAAGGCTTGATGTCAGGATCTCCCAATTGGTGTTTTCTGACTTCTCCGTCACTCCACGGGTCTAGATTCAGAGATGTTGTAGATGTAACTTGGCGTATTAAAGGATTGATCAGTCCGTAACTCGCCTCAACCCTGGAACAATATCGGCAGCTCTCTGAGCAGGGTCTCCTAGACAGGGCGTCTGCATTTCCATGTGATGATCCTTTCCGATGACGGATATCGATGTCATACTCTTGGAGTCTCTCTATCCATCTGGCTATCTGACCTTCAGGATTCTTGAAATTTAGAAGCCAGGTCAACGATGCATGATCCGTACGGAGCAGGAATTTTCTGCCGTAGACGTAATGATGGAAATGCTCTACGGCTTTAATTATGGCGAGCAACTCTTTCCTGGTGACACAGTAATTCCTCTCCGGTTTAGATAGGCACTTACTCCAATATGCTACGACTCGTTCTTGGCTGTCTATTTCTTGGGACAAAACAGCACCGATACTCTCGTTGCTCGCATCCGTGTCAAGAATGAATTGTTTATCGGGCTGAGGATACGTCAGGATAGGTGCAGATGTTAAAGCCTCCTTCAGTTGGTCAAATGCATCCTCACAGTCTTTCGTCCACAAGAATTTCTGCTTGCTCTCTGTCAGTCTGTGAAGGGGTCTTGCGATGTAAGAAAAGTCCTTCACGAATCGTCTATAGTAGGTGCAAAGCCCCAGGAAACTCCTCAACTGATGTACATCTTTGGGGCATCTCCATTCTTTAACTGCCGTCACTTTTTCTGGATCTGTGCGTACACCCTCGGCAGAGATGACATGTCCGATGTAGGTCACTTCATGTCGGAATAACTTGCATTTGGCCGGACTTAATTTCAGGTTGGCATCTTTTAATTTCCGCAGTACCTTCCTAAAATTTTCAAGATGTTCCTCGAAACTTCGCCCCACGATAATGATGTCATCGAGGTAAACGAGACAGGCTTCGTAGGAAAGACCTCTTAGCACTGTTTCGATGAGGCGTTCGAATGTTGCTGGGGCATTGCATAATCCAAAAGGCATCACCTTGAACTGCCAAAGTCCTTGTCCGGTTGTGAATGCTGTCTTCTCTTTGTCATCAGGGTGTATCTCAACTTGCCAATATCCACTCTTTAAGTCTAGTGTCGAAAACCACTTGTTTCCAGAAAGAATGTCCAGAGTGTCATCAATTCTGGGAAGAGGGTAGCTGTCCTTCTTCGTGACATCGTTCAACCTCCGATAATCGTTGCAAAATCTAGTTGAACCATCCTTCTTCCGAACCAGGACGATGGAAGAGGCCCAAGGGCTGGCTGAAGGTTCAATCACGTCGCTATCTTGTATTTCTTTTAGAAGACTTCCTACCTCTTCCTGTTTGGCAAACGGTAGTCGTCTTGGGTGTTGCTTGATAGGTGGGTGGTCTCCTGTATCAATTCTATGCTGCGTCAAACTTGTTCGTCCGACATCCGAGGATGTGCGGGAAAAGACATCTTGGAATTCTTGGATGACCAGTTGTGCAGCACTTCTTTCTTTGTTGTTTAACGGTGCATTCTGCAGATGCTCTGATGTTAAGTTCTCTGAAGACACAGTGACTGGAGGATTGGTAATTCGATTTATGCAAGTTACTGGAGTACAGGTGGCTAACACTTCACCTTTCTTTATGACTTTCGCTTTATCACTCACATTGGCAACCCTCACAGATATGGCAGGCCTTGAAAGGTCGACGAGAGTTGAAGCTACCAGTACTCCTTTGGGGCTGTTGTGGTTTTCAGGGTATTCCATTATGCCATATCGGAAACTTTTATCTTCAGCTATGTATCCAGGAAGTAATAATTCTGTTCTTGCGGGTAATGTGATGTCATTTTGAGCTATTATTTGATGTACGGATTTAACTTCACTCTCTTTGATTCCAAATAAAGCTATGTCTTCAGAAACTGAATGCAGCTCATTATTTTTAAAGTCTAAGGAAAAATTATATTTCCTTAAAAAGTCCAGTCCGAGTATACAAGTGTCCATAATGTCCGCCACATATGCCGTGTGATGATAAGAAGCACTCCCGAACGTGATGTTGATGTTCATTTTTCCATGGATGTTGATTTTATCGCCGGACACAGTTTGGAGGGTAACGCAGGGCGGGGTCCAGATTAATCTTCCATCCAGTTGTTGAGCCAAATCTTTCCGGATGATGGTCACATTGGCTCCAGTATCGATGATCATATTGCAAGGAACTCCATTTATGTGTCCCCCATAATGAAGATTCCATTATTGCCGCCACTCATTGCAGAAATTTGTAGAGCTCTAAGATGGGGCTTCTCAATAACTGGCAACCTCCGCCCCGCGAGATGGCCAGAATTTAGTTTTCCTCCTCCCTTCTGGGAGCGGTCTTAGCTCTGCAGCGTCTTGGCGGGCTTGGCAGTTTCTCCGTATGTGGCCCTCGCCTCCACAGTCCAGCACTTCAGGCTCTGCTTTTTTTCCGGGATATTTCGTCTCAAGTTACTGATCTGTCTTATCAATTCATCCATGCAAGCAGCAATTGGGCGTTCTGGCTTCTGGATAGTAGCAGCCCTGATACGATGGCGTTCTCTACGGGTTGCTTGCTGGGCTGCCTCGTACTTCATGGCATATACTAAAGCACTTTTTAAATCCTTGACGTCTGCCATTCGAAGGGCCTTCTGTATCTCTACATCCCTGATGCCATCGACGAAGTACTGTAGAGACAGGATTTCTCTCGTTTCAGCAGGGCAGTCTGAAAAGGCGAGATGGGAGAGCCTTTCAACATCCGTGGCGAGCTCCTGGAGTGTTTCGGTAGCCTTCTGTTGGCGAGATTTCAACTGCAGCCTGCTGTAGTCTTTCACACATTTTTCGCCAAACCGCAGTTCTAATGCACTTGAGAGTGCGTTGAAGTCCAAGCGTTGCTCTTCGGAAAGCGTTTGTAGTATATCTGCAGCTTCAGCTTGCAGAGATGCAGCTAACTGGCAGGCTTTTGTCACGGAGTCCCATCCGTTGGCGTTGGCGACAATTGTGAATTGAGTTTTATACACTTGCCAGGAAGATTTTCCATCGTAAGTCGAAAGCTTGATTGAAGGTCGGGAGATGACTGGTTCACATTTCAAATCTTCCGAAAGAGTTCTGCTCGACAGTCTCCTCTCTAACATTTGGTCTATCTTTTTTTCTATCTCATCCAAATTTTCTTCTAGATTCTTCTTTTCCAGAATCTCTATCTTCTTCTCCAAATCATTAAACTTGAATTCGAATTTCCCTTCTAAACTATTACACCGCTTTTCGACATTCTCGAATTTCTCTTCAAATTTGTCTTCTATTTGTTTTACACTTTCTTCCATAGTTGCTAAAAGATGACCCTTTAATTCCTCCTGTCCGGCAGAGATCGCAGAAATATTCTTTTGCATTTCCTCTTGGGCCGCTTTCATTTCTTCTTGGCTAGCTTTCATTTCTTCTTGACTCGCTTTCATTTCTTCTCGCCCTTCGGATATTTCCTTCTTCATCTCTTCTTTGCCAGAGAACATCTCTTTCTTCATTTCGTCTTGACCTTTCTTTATTTCTTGCATGAGAGCAAAAAGCTGTTGAAATTTGTCCTCTTGTTCCGCCATTGCTCTGGTAATCAGCATCAAATCCCACTTCTGACACCAGTTGTTGCGTTGTACGGGTTCGAAAGATTTGACGCCAAAGCAGATCAAAACTTGCAGAAATTTATTCCAAAAACAACTCTTCACAGTTCTTTTACAGCTCCAGAACTTCTCGTTCTAGTAGACACAATACAGCTCTTTTCACCTCAATAGAGCACAAAACAGCAGTTAAAAACTTGACAACAACTGCTAAATCGCCGCAAAAGACAATGCAACACAGTTCGCTCAGTATCTCCAGTCAACTAATTCAGTGACTCAAGTCAGGAATACAGCTCTCCCAATGAACGTTGAGAGACAACTAACTCAGTGATTCAAAATCAACGGACTCAGCTAACAACTAGCTCCGTGACTCAAAAACAGTCAACAACTAACTAACTCACTCACTCACGGCCGGGTATATATAGGGGAGGCTGCGAATCTTCACGAACCTTCCCGAGAGAGAAATTTAGAGAACTTTCCAGATAGTAGTTGAAAAGTCCTTATAACATGTACATGGGATACATGTACATGTACCGAAAATGTCGCCAAATAGTCGCCAAGTTTGGCGACATTTGGCGATTTCTCGCCAAATTTGGCGACAAAAATTAGTTGCCAAAACCGTCGCCAACTTGGCTCTATCTCGCCAATTTGGCGAGATTCCCATTACCATAATGTTAAATGCCCTGCCCCTTGAAACTCGCTTCCCAGAGTTACCTCTGTAAAACCCGCTATCAAGCATTTGGAGGCTCATTGCTGGGAAACAAACCATTGCATTGTCTTATGCGAAATGTACAGAAATTTATCTATTTACAAAATTAGCACCACGAAATATTTACAAATTTACAAAAATTCGTAACAATATTAACTCTTGTTTTGCTAAAATGCTGTTTCACGTTCATTTTTTTTTTTTTTTTTTTTTTTTTTAAATTGGCAATTTGCTGGTATTGAAATCAGGTTTGAATGAAATACGTGTTTTAGCTTTGTCGGCTTTTAAAAAAAAATCCCTAAATTTTCTAGAATTATCCATAAATTTTCTGGAATTATACCTAACTTTTTGGGAATTATCCCTAAAATTTTTGAATTTATCTTTAAAAATTTTGGAATTATCTCTAAAATTCATTCCTAAATTTTTTAGCAAACTCACTGCACCACCTAAAGTTTTTTTTCTTTTTCATAATTGTTATTCCTATGAGTTATTTTTACAATACTTTCTGCACAAAATGAGCGAGGAAGTAACACCGAAATTAGCAAGCAGCTCTGAATGAATACGCTCGTAACATGAATGGAGCAAGGATATCCATTCATAATGTATACAACACGGTACCTCGTTGTTCCATTTGATTGATGGATAAAAAAGGAATCAAAATACGCCTTGTGGGTCCTTTTATTGAATTAACCGTAGCATTAACCATTCATTTCTGTAACCTTCGACACTTATTGCAATATTATTACTCCTCAAACCTCAGAGCTTCAAGACGCTCTATCAAGATCTGCGGCAATATGAAACAATTAGAAAGTCCGTGGATTGATCGTAATTGTGATGGATTACTAATTGAGTTTCGGTTTTCAGTCGCTAGTTCTTGGATCGATAACGATCTGAAGAAATAGGGCTGAAGGAGATTTGGGAAGTGAAGTCAAAAGAAAAAAAAAAGGTTTTTCCGACGCAACGCCCTTTTTAGAAAGTGGAAATGCGTAGTAGTGAAATTGAATATCCCAATGCCAAATTAGAGTGTTTGTAGGTGTATTTTTTTTTGTGGGGGGAGGGGGGTAAATAGTTTCGTTAATGAGCTAGTTTATGGTTTTAGTGGTTTGTTTTCATCGTTGATGGAATTTGAAGTGATGGTTGGAAGATGGATTTTGCTGTGATTGCTTGAATGTTTTTCCTAATCTAGCCAATATTTCTCTTTACAATATGTGCTCGTACTCTTTGCAATTTCGGTGGAATTTTAATGTCGGAATAATTGTCATTGTGGATATTGTTTTATTTATTTATTTTTTGTTGTAAAGACAAAATTGCCTTCAAAGTTTAAAAAAAAAATAAAAAAAAAATAGCATTCTTGAAAATTGTTAAATCCCAACAAAAACATCTTTGTAAAAAGGAGCCAAGTTCTTCATGCAATGATTATGGCCGTGAAAAGTATTGAGATATAAAGTGGAGCCAAGTTTAAAGTTGTAAGTTATTGTAAATTACCCGCAATGAAAAATATTACATTTTTTTTCTCAATGTCAAAATTCCCCTGCATAGGCCTAAACATCTAGCTGCAAAAAATATTTGTGACACTTGGCCATTACGTATTCTAGTTTACTGACGTATAATGGCCATGTCACACAAGCATTTTTGTTGCTAACTATTTAGGCCTATTCAGGGGAATTTTGACTTTGAGAAATTTTTTTTACAATTTTCATTGCCCGTGATTTACAACAACTTTAAACTTGGCTCTTCTTTAGATTTCAATATTTTCCACAACCGTAATCATTGCATGAACAGGGGTCGCAGACGTCCTATATGTCCTATAAATCCTATATTTTTAAAAAAATCTTCAAAAACGTCCTATATTGTCCTATATTTTACAATTGTCCTATATATCCTATATTTCTATATTGATTCGATCTATATTTTCTTCGAATTCGTAATAACGGCACCGTTCGTTGTCATTTTTTATATTTCGGAATCTTGGCGCGATCGTAGGTGAAAAAGACCTGATAAAAGCGATGTTTGTAACGTTGGCGTTTTATCTCTTGTGACGTCACGTGCTGCATAACCTACAACTCAACTCTACTGGACCGGCGGGAGTTGTAAAATGTAAACTTGTGAACTTTTCCATAGCACGCGGTCTTGAATTTCTGATTTATTTTCTTCTCCACCGTAGTAAATTAATTGGTCATAATACAGAGAGAGACTCTGCCTCAAGAAAAACGGATAAAAACGACTTGTGATTAACTTGCAGGGCTACTAAAGAACATTTTGAGTGCTCAATCAATAATTGATGAAGGAAACAAAAGGGTTAAGTTTACTGTATGATGTCGGATGACGATTTTTTTATTCCAAATTCGGTACGGATTCTGCGCCACGAATTGTTTACATCAAACGCCGCCTAATTAGGGCAACCATAGGTAGTTTTCTTGCTCTTAAAAAAGTGACGGGGCTGCCATTTTTTTGGCGAAAATCACCTTGGCTCAGAATCCGTACCAGATTCGGAATATTAGCCACGATTTTTTCATAAAAGTCGCCAAAATTGAAAATACGTTGTGATGTCAAATCCAAATAGTCACTAGGGTTTCCGGAAAACCAAGTCCCCGGTTCTTCACATTCGGCGCTAAATCTCCCACTTTTCTCCGCCAATCCAACCGACACTGAACAGTAAATCTGAACCAACAAAAGACTGCAAACAGGGATAAAAGAAAATACTTAAAGAAATTGGAGCAGTTCAAGCAGTTATAGATACTGGAAGCAAAATACTCAAGATTGCAAATAATGTAATTGATAAAACTTGATTTAGGGATGGAATATTGAGGCAATAACGGATGACATATTCAGGATCAGGTGATATCTTTTTTTTAAAGGTGTGTTTTCTATTCTCTTAAATACAATATAACGAGTATATAAATGTATAACGTGTTAATTTTAAAGTTCAGTAGCAACTGTGTGCAGTTATTTGATGTTTTAAATTGTCCTATATATATTTTTTAAAAATCCTATATATTCTTATTTTGTCACTTTGACCCCTGCATGAATAATTTAGCGCCTTTTTACAGAGATGTTTTTGTTAGGATTTCCCTTTTTTTTTAACTTACTAATTTTAAATTTATTACTTATTTGTACAACAAAAATAACTAGTTTGAAAATGTTTAGTGTTCATAATTTAAAAACTTGCAAGAAAACTTCCTGGGATTGAAAAAGTTAAGAATACATGTCCCCCCCCCCCCCTTTTTTTTTTTTTTGGTACTTGTTTATTATACAGTCGACATTTGACAAACATTTTGGATGCCAACTACAAAAACTATATAATTAACTTCTTTATTCTCCTTTATTCTTTTAAATTATTATTTGGTTTTATGGAAGTTTAAAAAAGCCTTCTCAACAACGTCCAATTAGGGGAGAATTACAGGAGATTTTTCTACGAAAGTTAAATTTACCGGACCACTGTCCATGACATACTTTTGCATTCAATATGAATGATGATAATGTGAAATTGTTTTAAATAAATAGTTTATTCAGATTTGTTTAATAAAAAAAAATTAAAAAAAAAAAAAAAAAAAAAAAATTGGCGATCATTTCGTAGCCGATAAATAGTCGCCAATGGTCGATTGTATAATGAAGTGCACTCTTTCTTTTATTATTTCTTAATTTTAATAATTTAAAAAATAAATGCGAAATTGTGTCACTTGTTCCTAAGAGGATCAAATTAGAAGTTTTGAAATAATGCCCTGTAACTACCCGGGTTTCCACGGTCATTGAAAGTCATTAAAAGTGCTTAATATTTTTGAACTTGTTTTCAAGACCTTGAAAGTACTTGAAAATGCTTAGAGGTGCTTAAAAGTCATTGAAAATGCTTAAGGTCTTTAAAAAGTCCTTAATTTTTGTGTATTTTGTCCAACTGCAAAATTTATAAAAATACAACTCAGACTTTCTATTCCCTCGTGACCGCCACTTATCCGCACCATATCGGAATTTTCTGGCATATTTGTATTGGATATGTGCCTATTTGTTTCTGTTTTGGTTGAATATACTTTATAAAAAATTTATTTATAGACATGATGCCTGAAAGCAAATTTTCAAAGGTCCTTAAAAACATTAATTAGGTCCTTAAAAGTCATTGAAAAGTCATTGATTTTCATTTTGTGATTTGAGTGGGAACCCTGACTACAGTTTCTTTGACAACAATAAAGTCCGATCACAAATAATTATCGAGTTCAGGAATGACAAAAAAGCAACGTCAAAATTGAGACACGTACGGAATAACTTTAAAAGGTCTCGCACACTCGCAGACCAATAAAGTCGTTTTCGCAATTGTCATGTCCCCAAATTCCATAAATTATCAAATTCTTGAAAAAAAAACAAAAAATCAGAGAAAGGTCTGCATGCGGGTCGCTCGTTGCCGATCGCTGGCTTATCCAATACACATCTATGGCCGACAAGCTTCATTTGACAATGATTATTGGTGCATAGCATTTCACCGCCTGAAAATATTCATTGTGAAAAGTAAAATTTTTAACGTTTTTGTATTGTACATTTTTGATGGATACATTGTTATTGGAATGATGTAAATAACTTTTTTGAGTGACATTAGCTTTATATCTCCCCACCCATTCTTCTTCCCTAAGCTGTATGAAAAATTATATCCCTTGAGAAAATAAATCAAAAGAATTGTCACCATTCATAACTGACATTACCCGTTCCATGACTTGAAGAATGTCAACTCTTCTAGATACGAAAACTTCCAATTACTCCAGTTTCTTCCAGTTGTTTTATGACAATCTTATACTTATAACTCAACTCGTGTGACAAAGGGTGTAAAATAATCTGTCCGATGATTCCACACTTTTTCTTGTACATTGAGAATGGCTTCTTAGTTATTTTGTTTTTTCAACCTCTTCAGTTTAGATAGGATTAAATAACAAAAAAGAATGTGTATTGCATAGAATATACAGATACACGCAGATGTCATTTAAGTTTTTACTCCAACACTGCTTGTACAAAGACCATGTCTGGCTCAAGTCAGCATTCCCAGACAAAACTACAAATGCTACAGACACATGCGATGTGTCAAATAAGAGATCTCACCGAGACGGATTCCCAGTATCAAAATTCAACCCGAAAGTTATGACCAGAAGAACCGGAAATAGTGACCAGAAGTCAATTAACATTTTATCGAGTAAGAGCTATAAATTATACAGACATGTTTTATATATAAGTATGAAGGTCTGAACAAGAACAGTCGGATTACATGAAATCCATTCTGAAGTGCTTTCGAGTTCGATCGGTAAAGCTCTGCTAATGTAACTGTATGGAAAGTTTGACTTCGAATATAGATATCTGATTAGAACTTATTGGATATTCAATCTCTGATGAATGTCAGCATTCTCATAGACGCTTGATATATGTCCGAAATACTTGCTAAATATCCTTATTTCTCCCTTACTTCGACAAATGTCGGCATTCAACATGCACTAATGGTGAATGTTGAATAAAAGTATTTTTGTTACTTTTTTAAATCATACTTTATTATTAAAACTAGCTGCGTGGCCCCGTTGCTGAGACCCGTCATTGGTGCATAGGTCCTATAGCTTTTGTCGCTCTGCTTGCTGAAAGGTTTATTGCTATTCAAACTTACTCATGTTGAAAATTTCAAAGCTCTATACCTATTTTAAGTAGCTTTCTATTGAGGGACAGATATACTCTTTGTTTTATTATTATAGACATATTATGATATGTATCAAAATAAGAGAAATCTTAAGTAACAGCACAGTAAATAAACTGTTGAATTTTAAACGAATATTACATTCTAAGCAAGGAAAGAGCACAATACTAATAATAAACTTACTTAATTTTGCTATTGACGTTATACAATATTATTTATTGCAACAATTTAAACTACCAAAGTAGTGTAACCAAAAGCGCGGCAGAACAAAAGATTTGCCTTGTTTGTCGCCTCTTTGTCTGTATTCTCGGTTTCTCGTTTCGACCTCCATTCTATGTTTATCGACATACACCGGTGATTGTCCGAACGTATAAGAACGTAACTGAATGTTCTTTTTTTCACCGACATACTTGGTATGTTTCGACATTCACCGGGCAATGTTGACACTCACCAATTTCTGTCTTTCACGGTAAAATAAGCATTAGCGATTTTCTTAATGCTATTAACGAAATAACAACAATTAAAAATAAAGGAGTTCTAAGTGGGGGTAAAACTTTCATTTTAGCGTAATCTTGGAACTGTTCTTGTTTCAGGAAAGAGAATTCAACCAAATATTTGAAAGCTCCATGTTAAAAACAACTACAACGATTATTCAGATACTAAATTTACGCTTCATGAAGTGGCGATCACCCCACGTTTATTGAAGTTGGTTTTCCAAACACCTATTCGGTCAAAAAACACAGCAGCCAGAGTTTATTATTGGAAAACGTTTATTTGTTGCTTTCCAAATATAACCGTCGTTTCCAGAAATTCTATTCCACGGAGGTGAAAGCACTCGAATAACCAATTTGTCTGCTTCTTATTTTTATAACTATTAAACTCTTTTTCAATGCTGCCTTTTCAAAGACATCCACGAATAATTTCCTCCGTTCACCACATAGCATTTCGTCTCAATTTTTCTGTAAAGACCAGACTGTCGGAGCAATTGGGTGACTCGTTTGTTGGGGAATTTATTAGGAGGCCACAACCACGGAAGTTTTGCTTAAGGTTTTGTTCAAAATAGCGCATGCTCATAAGGTAGCTGCCATTGAAAAAATTATGGTTTTCAGCAATTGCCAAATGACTCTAATGATTTTGAATAAAAAAAAAACTAAAAATTAAAAAAAAAAACAAAAAAAAAACAAAAAAAAAACGCTCTGGTAATGCATTTTAAGGCGTTCTAAACATCCCAACCTCCTAAATTCCCCTAACAATGAGTTAAAAGTTGAAAAACGAATATTTTTTACGCTGAGTTTTGTTTTACTTACAAGGAAGGATAATGTAAGAATTATTGAAAAGTCTATTACCGAATTCGCCATTTTAACTTTTTTTTTTGCCTATGTAAGGATTAACCCCCAAAATATCGTCAAACTGACAATTTTTTTGTTAAATGAACGAAAATATGGGAACTGTAAAATACACCCATCCACGTTAAATTTAAATGCTGTGACCATTATTATTGTGTGATTGAAAGTTATGCGATGTTCCACACCTCTAGTTCCTTTTGTAAAGAATCGGTTATTCAAAAATTTAGGTACCGTAACTTCCCAATTATTTCAGATAATCGATGCTGAATTGCAGTTTTGGTGAATAACTTAAAATCAATGAAAGTTCCAGCCTTTCAGTTAATTTCAAAAGAAATTGACGGGATTGTTTAGCTTTTAGATATCAAAAGGCAAAAAAAAGAAATATTAAAAATTATATTCTCTCTGATATGGTGCAGCAGTCGTGGTATACTTGACTACTCTGGCATCTATAAATATTTTTAAGCTCACATCTGTGTAGTACCACGGACCACTTTGACCTATTCGTGGACCACCGGTGTAGTAAAAGCGTACCATAGTCTGGGAATCACTGCTTTTAAGGAAGTCTCTTATGCAAAATTGTTGGTGTTTCCTTCAAGTCAAGTTGGCATCGTGGATTCTGTCATGAATGAGCTTCATTCAAAAAACGTTCGAGGGAACAATTTGTTTTCATTGTACATTCGCTACCGATTGTGTTGATATTTTTTTTTTGTGTGCAAATTTTGAATTGCGACAAAGTAGTATTTTCTTCCACAAAGCCCTTCTGACCTTGTCTCATTAACACTCATCCGAGTGTTCGCCCGCATAATACCCAGTTCGTCATTTCGAAAGAATGGAAGTTTCCGAGTCTGTAGGTCACAGGATAAAGACCATTAATTCATTAATTTGCCTGCACCAGATATCCTTTTTATGGCCGGCTGCTGGCATTTGAATGCTGGCTCCTTCTTTTTCTTTTGTTTCGTCTCCATTTTTGCCGAAAGAGTTGAAATTTTTTTTACTAAGTGTGGGGACATTTAGAATTAGCTTAACGCATGGAAATGTCATGACTTTTTTTTTTGTGCTAAAGTGATGTATGGTTTTCTGTCTTGTTGCGGGAGTTTTCTAGAACTTGGATTCGAAAACGTTTCCGTAATGTTTCTGATTTCTTGGAATTTTTAATATTTGAATATTTGCGACGATTCTTTTTATAAAAAGGTCTATAGATTAATTAGTCACTTCTTATGGTTATATACATTTATTGCAACTACATGTAGTTAATTTGGTTGTATTAAACCATGGTTTACACCAAATGTTTTTTTTTTTTCCTCAGAAAACCCAATTGGTTTTTGTAAAGAATAGTTTGAAATTGTATTTTTTATTCATTTATAATTAGATTTTTCAAATTATTTGATGTTGTAAATGACTTCTATTTTTAACTGAACAACTCAACTATTCTTCCTATGATTTTTTAAGAAAATAATTCCCTAAATGAAAAATTATACGAATACTATAAGATAAAATAAGTTTCAATGTATTTTAAAATAAATCTTTCAATTAAAGACTATTGAATTTTTTATAAGTAACAACAATAAGTTTTTATATTAAACTAATAGATATATTAAAGTTTTATAATAATTCAAAATTATTAATTAAACTTAAATTATAGGATATTATTTAATTATATATTAATAAAAAAAAAAGTTCTCAGATCTTTCATGCAGTGGCGGCTCGGGCAGTGCAGCCGGGCTGCATCTGAATTTATTAGTTCAAAATTAAAATGAAATGTTTTGCAGTTTTCTAAAATGAAGATCCAATATTTACGGTAAGTGTAAAAAAATTCGATAAACACCAAATTTCTTACCTCGATACTCAATTTAAGAGGGAAAAAAATACGTTTCCAATCAAGGTGATCTTCCTCCGAACGGCATCCATGTGTTCCTGTAACGCGTTTCGGCTGCGACGTTGCCAGGGTTTCTATGATAACCTTTAGAATCCAATAGAGCCTTCCCTCCACGTTATGTGTAGCGAGGCAGCCCGATCAGCGATTTTCCGACTTCGGCTGCTCTTGAGAAATTCTGTTTTAAAACAATCTGTAGCTGGAATTTTTGAAAGATAATGGTGTCATTTGAAGGCTAGAGAGTGATTTTATTAGATTGAAGTGCTATTTTGTTCTGAAAATAAATTTGAATATTTTATACTCATTATTTAAAAAATCGTGGTTTTGGCACGTGAAACTTCATTTAAACAGTGATAATTGAAGTTTGATATAATCTTTTTGAAAAATGACTGAATTCAAATTTGCGAATTTGAGAATTCAAATTTGCATTAATTATTAGATGTTTTGAACCTCAGTCAAATTGATTGGAAAAGAAAATGAATCTTGCTAGATTTTTAAATGCAAAAGTTTTTAGAAAAATTGCGATTTTTTCTACTTTCAGTGTTATAAAATTCTTTTAAAAAAACTATATATTCTAGACTCTAGATCAGAGTGGCCACAGAACCTGGAAATCTGGGAATGTCAGGGAGCTTTCGGATTTTGGAAAAAATTAGGGAATTTTTTTAAATTTAACTTAAATAAGGGAAATTTTCTTTGTTCTGAAGGTACGTTTCCCCGTTCATCCGTATCTTAGCGCGATTTATACAGAGAATTGTGGTGGTAAACGTTAGAAGTTTAATGTTACGGAATAATTTAAACTTTTCATTACTGCTAAAATTATTTCTATAAAAGTGAAATTTTAACTCTTTAGCATATAAATGTTCTATTTGATCAGGGTCTCAACACATCTGAAAAAGTTGAAAAAATTTTAAAAAAAAGTTTGTCATAAAATCAGGGAATTTTTTAGATATCTGTCAGGGAATTATCACTGAACTTTTATTCCTGGGAATTTTATGGCCACCCTGTAGATGGAGGGTCATAATATTAAGAATGATATTACGAACAATTTCCAATCACAATTTATTTTCTTGGCCCCATAAAACTCGAGTAATCGTTCAGAAATATGCTAATTATAACGAGTTAAATGTTAATTAGTTAATTAATTTTTGATTAAAACTGATTTTTTTTCCATTTAAACGTCATTACTAATTATATACTTTTAGGTGCAAAAAAATCCGATTTCTAAATGATAATTAAAAAAAAAAAAAAAAAAAAAAAGTTCAAGTGTGATTGTACAGTACCCCCCTCAAAAACACAGAACGATGGCTATATCTTTGGTTCTAATTATCGTAGAATCTTACAGTTTGCACCAAAATGTTTTGCATACGATTTTCTATATATCTGATGCAATTTCTTTTTCTTGAGGGACCGTTTACTAAGTAAAAGTAACGCTATCTTCGAAAATTTCAATACGAACCCTTATTTTTTATCATTTCATTCGATTCAGAATACATCATTTACTATATATACCAAATTTCAATGCATTATGTTGAAAAACACGTCACTTATGAGCGAAAATGTTTCGACCATTTTTTGACCGATCTTCAGAGAGAATTTCCATAAAACGAAAGGTATTTTTAAGGTTCTACTTCACAGCGGGAGAAATCGAACGGTCAGTGAGGCGTTTCACGATGTTATAAAACACAAATATTCTAAAATTGCATAGAAACTACTTGGATTTATAGTGACATGTTTAAGATTAATACAAAAATAGCAAGTAAACGCAAAAGTAACATAATTTATTTACAACGTTAAAGATGTGCATTCTTCACACGAAATAAATAAAATATCGAAAACTGTAATTGCAGAAGTATAACGTATACTACTGATAATTAGAAAATTAATAAATATAAAATGTAGGCATTAGTAAACAGTATTTAGCAAAGTGTGATTATTTTACAGAAACATTTCACTGTAAACACAAATGTAACTTGATCGTTGAAATTATTTATAAAATGAAAAAATCACCTGATTCAGTAAAATTTTTAAAGGATAACTTATTGAAATTGCTTAAAAAATGTGGTTTTAAATAAATGTAATTTAAGGAAGTAAATTTTTTTTTAAAAAAAGGACACTGTTGAAAACCACACAAAACATACGTTCCCCGATTCCAAACACGTTAGACAGATTAAAAATATACATACAAAAAATAAAACTGCTTTGTTTGTATAAAATAATATTTTTTTTTGTAATCTCAAGAAATTCTGTTCCGATTCACCCCGCTGTTCCTATTCACCCTATTTTACGATAATTGAAAGTTGTGCGATTTTCTACACCTCTAGTTTACCTTGAATTAATCTTTGATAGTTTTCAAAAGTCGTCTACTATACGGTCCCTTAAAGTGAGCGTTTTTTACATTTTCGCTAAAAAATCGAGAACTAAAAGCCAAAATGAAAAGAAAAAAATTGTGGTGGGGTTTCAGACTATGGTGAATCTAATGAAAGCACAAAAAAAATATATGTTTCTAATCAAAAAAATTTTAAAATTGTTTTATTAATTAATAATTAATTATTAAAAAAGAAAGTGATGCAAAAGTTGATTGCTATTTATGTTTGGCCATTTACAAACTATCTTTTGAAAAAAAAATTACTGAAATATATCAATTATTTAAGTATTTGTGGCCAAAAAACCAACTTTTTTATTTAACATTAATTTATCATTTTCGTTTTATCATTTAAATTACAAACCATTCATTAGAATATTACGAATTTTTGTATTTCGCATTCTTTTTTAATGCTGAATCCAAATATGGAATAATATTATGAGGTTGCTATTGAACTTTTTAAAGTTTGGTTCTGTTTTAATATGTAGATGACCCCTCATGATAAAAAAAACTACATATATTTATTAAAAACCTTCCACGATTTAAACGGTACTTTTTGTTTGTTATTTCAACAATTAGAACAAAAGATATAGCCATCGTTCTGATTTTTTTTTTTTGGGGGGTACTGTACATGATTGTGGAAAGTGTGCGTGTGGTTTAGGTGGGGGGGGGGGGGGAGTCGCATGTTTCCGGCTGCACTAACATTTTTTTACCCTGGGCTGCCACTGCTTTCATGTCAAATGATAATTCCAGGCCGGCAAAGATATCTATCTTGATTTTTGAAATATTTACGTACCGAGTGTAAATTCCATGCAGTAGATGTAAATATTTTCTGTTATTATTATAAAGCTCTTTTTGAATGACTATGTATTCATATAGTTATAGTGCCTAATACTTTACGATACTGAATATTTTCTTTATAAATGCTTTTCCGTAATATTTCAACTTAAAAGTGTCTTTTCTTTTAAGCGTCTCTTGTCCTTTAATGTAACATGCTGCTTCGATTGTGCATCTTATTTTATTCTTTGAATATTCTTCATTCATTCCTGTCAAACTCAGCTTACCATAGCAGCGTTAATACACTGAAAAATTATATTCCTTGAAACATGTTTGACTCATAACATCTGAAGGTAAAAGTTCTTCAATTCAAGATACGTTGTTAAACATAAAACTAATCTTCCCATTCTATCTAAAATATTTACTTCCCAACAATGCAGTCGTAAATCTTTGTAAATTGCGGAAAATTGTAAACGTCAAAAAGCAGTTTCCCAATTGCTTAACTTCAACAACATAACAAAGCAATCGAACGCTTTGAAATCTTTTGTTCTTGTTTTTCAGCAAAATCGACGGCTTTTTAAATATTTACTCGCCACTTACGGAAGAACCCTTCGGAAAACAGACATTGGGAATATCTTGTCTATGTTCTTGAGCTAAGTTAGGTTAGGTAATAGTTGTTTCTCCGTTTCGGCCTACTTGGGTTAATGACTCACTTTTTACACTCGAACGCATTTCGAACAGGTTAACCTTCCGATATTTCTTTTTTCTTGTAACTCCAGGAGTTTCGGTTCAAGACGTAAACATCCCTCAAATGAATTCGAAATCTCGGTTCGATCTTCCGTTAAAGATGAAGTGAAGTAAGAAAAGCTAACGATTATTATCAAAAGCTGACATCTGGAGGGTTAGTTGTGCTTCTCCGTAAGTTAAGCAAGACGTTGAGCTGGAAACCACGCCTCATTTTGAATATGCAGCGAGGCATGGAATTAAATGCCCATAACAACCGTCTTCGATTTTGTTTACTGTTTTGAAAAGAATTCTCTGGGGTGAAGTATGTTTCAGGTTAAAGGCGAATTCGATATTTAGGTTAATGCTCCTTAGTATCCAAAAACCTACTTATTCTTCAACATTTAAAACTTAAAAAACAAACTTGAGAAAAAACTGTAAGTCGCAGATGTGAAACAATGTATTGATCGCTTAACTGATTAAGTGTACCACAATTTTTTTGGGTGTTTCATTCATCCAGGGTTGATGGGAGACGGAACGGAGCTGAGCATCATTGTAAAAAAAATTCTTCAGTGTCGTTCATTAATGCGATTGAAAAGTTTTACAATTTTCTTCAACAACCGTAAACTTGCCCGATTTAATTTATCTGTTTTCTTAAAGTTTATTAAGTTTATGTTTTATGTCTTTGATGCATAATGTAACAGAAAATTAGATTTGCTTCATTTGATAAGATATTAGCTGGATCTTGTGCACTCACTCTTTGTTGAATTAAACTTCTCAAATAATTCAATACACACACACATCGTAATTGACATTTCGATAATTTGTGAGTAATTTTTGTGTGTTCGAAAGAAATATGAAAAAAAAAAATGAAAAAAATCTTAGGATCCTGTAGTCACATTAAATTTAATTAGTTTAGGTTGTTTCATTTAAAAAGCAGTTAGCGTATTTTTCTGAGAATTTTTAATTACAAAAAAAAACAAAAAAACTCCCTGAAATTTTTTAATTTACAAACATAACTAAAAATCGAGTAATTTAGTAATCTTCACACAGTTAAAAATATTTTTTTTAAATAAACCCATTTATTTTTTAGTTTGGGAATCAAACCTGCCAATTTGGTGATATTTTTTGCGATAATTCTTATATGCGTCTTAAAAAGAAAAGAAAAAACTTTTCCAAAATGGTGATTTTGGCAATATATAGTCAAGCCCCTTTAGTGCGAAGTCGCTGAAAAAATTGTTTATATTATAGTAAAGAATAATAAGATTAACTCTTAGAGAATATGTTCATTTACTTTGAAATTTTTAAATAGAATGTGAAAGTTTCTAATTATATAAGTTTCATCATTGTCTTGGCAAATAAAGAACACAATAACAGCAAACCAGGATAATGATGCTTGTTATGTATTTAAAATATAGTTAAAATGGATATAATTTCAACAGTACCCCACTACTATTGTAATTATATTGTAATTAAATGTGAACATTTTATTTTTTGTTATTTTATAAGCATTTTTTTAATCACCCCTTTTAATATATATATATATATATATATATATATATATATATATATATATATATATATATATATATATATATATATATATATATATATATATATATATATATATATATATATATATATATATATATATATATATATATATATATATATATATATATATGTATATATATATATGACCGGGTTGAAACTTGGCAAATAGATTCGATGTCGATAGCAATGCTTTTCTATCAAGTTTTCGGAATTGACATTGCCACTAAATGGTTGCCTTTGCACACGTTTCTATAATCATTTTGGAATACTAATAAATGCCATTTAACAGATCATTGTTAAAACTCTTTCCTGTTGCCAAAATTATTTTAATCAGAATAAATAAAAGATAATTGGACGTGAATGCATTTAGTGTGGTCCAGTCAATTCAACTTCGCGTTGCGTAATGCTGTAAGTGAAAGAATTTTAACCCACCATTGTTGAAACTCTTTCCTGTTGCCTAAACTGTTTTAGTCAGAATAAATAAAATTTATTTGAAAGTGAATGCATAAATTCACATTCATTTTTAATAAATCAATTCTGAAATATAGTTTGCTGCATATTTTGCTGATAGAGATGTTTTTAATATTTAAAATTAGGTGCAAACACCAAGCGCATGCTGACAACAGAATCGGCGCAATGTTAATTAATATAAAAATTGGCAGTGCATATAAAGGATTTATTTAAAATTTTTTTTTTTATGGGTTATATTATTTCTGGACCTGAATTTTGCTAGATTCACACCGACCTGCGGGATATCACACCGACCTGCACATCTTCAGGTGAGGTTCTGTGACGACTGTACAGTATCGAAATAAAGTCTTAGACCCCACTGTGAAACTGTAAGCTGCAGCAGTTGGTCCTTCTTTCGTTTTAATGGACGATAATGCGCGTCTCCATAGAATTGCCATCGTTGACGACTTTATGGAGAGTGAAGGAATTGCGCGTATGGAGTGGCCGGCTTACTCGCTGGACCTTAATCCTATTGAAAATCTTTGGGATGCCCTCGGCTGTGCTGTATGTAGACGTTTCCCACCTCCAGCCACTCTTATAGAGATTTAGAAACTGCCTTACAGGAGGAATGACGATTACTGGATTCTCTGGTGGTTAATCACTTCGTAACAAGCATGATCACACGCTGTACACTTTGTATGCAGGTGAGGAGTGCTCACATACCCTATTAATGTCGGTTTTTGTTGTTTGTTTTGAATTTAAACATCATTTTGTAATAGGACGCCATCTTAAAATTTATGAAAATTCAATTTTTTATTTTTTATCTTTGTTTTGCTTCATGAATGAACTTATCGCTACTTACTTGCAGCATTTCGTGTCAATCAAGCAGTACTTGTCAATTTTTTCGCATTTTACCACTCCGTGCGTAACTTTTGGAAGTGAGTGTATTTGGGCACCCATTTCGCAGAAACACTAAACTTGCTAAAATACCCTCGAAGATTCTTTAAGCTTGAGCGGTTAAATAATCTGACTGACACCCCCACATACCAGACACTCTCAAAAATCCGTTGTACGAATTTCGTAATATTTTCCAATTTTTCTTACTATTCCTTATCGTAAATATGTCTCCTGTTTCGATAAATTTCTGTGTCAGTTCCGAATGACTTCCACATGATGTGAACAAATTAGCGAAGAAAACCACAAGACGGCTCTTATTTCCAAGTAATAATCTATCATCGATTGGAAGTGTGCTCGCGGCAAAATATTTAACCGTCAAGCTATTTTATTCTCTTGTATAACGTCATTTAATGGCATTAGAATTTATTGATGTATGCAGTACCTGCGTTTGAAATAGTTTTAAAATTTACTTGAATTTGATATTTCATGAAATTTTATTAATGAAATGACATTTTAATATCAATTAGAAATTTGTGTTGTTAGTATAAATGCCCGTTCACAATTACAATAGTATTGGAAATGTGGCGAAACACATCTGCTTCAATTTTTTCCGAGTCTGGAGTTGTTGTTTTTTAAATCATTTGTATTAATTTCGATTTTGTGGGTTTATGGTGTGCAAATCTGCAGAGAGCTAATTTATCCACTTTCTGTCATTCAATCGAACTGAAACTTGGCAGGCAGACTCGTTGTCAATGACAAGGTATTGGTATTATATCAAGTTTTGGAGGCTGTTACTGTCACTAAAAGACTGCTTTCATAGACGCTACAACTGTCAGAACTAATTAACACACTTGTCGTCATTTCATTGAGCTAAAACTTGGCAGATTGATTTGATGTCGATGACAGTGTATTCTATCATGTATTGGGTGCTGTCACTGTTACTAAAAGACCCCTTATACACATGCTACTATTATCGCTTCTAAATACCAATAAACCAACTTGACGTAATCTAGTGGCGCAGAAATTAGACAAATAGATTCGTTATCGATACGAATGAATTAAGTAAAGTTTTAGAATATGTCAGTGTCACTAAAAGACCGCTTTTACATACACTATTGTTGTCGTTGTTCTTGACTAATTAACCCATTTGCTGTCATCCAATCGAACCAGAAACTTGGCAGATTAATTTGTTGGGGAGAACAATGTATTCACACAAGGTTTTTGTATGTGTGTGGGGAGGGGGGTAGTTTCATTTTTAGTCATCAAACACCATGAAAACTTTATCAGAGCTCAATAAGTTGCAATGGCACATAAAATTTGGCAAGGTATATAAAGGATTGGAATTACAATTTTTGTTTATATGGGTTATATTAATTTTAAACTATTTCATCTGAATTTTATCAGGTATCAAAAATATTTTTTAAAATTGAAGTTTTGTTCCAAACTATCAGAAATGAAATTTGTTAATGTTTTAAACTTAAATTTTACGTTTTGAGCATTTTTTTAAAAAATTATTTATTCGATTTTTCAAACTTATGATTCGTAATACTTTTCAAGTTAATAATATTATTAACATTCTGGTAGGTATTTTATTTCATTAGAGCCAATTTGGATGAGTCGTGTGAAATCTGATTAGAGAATCTTCTTTAAGGGGACTTGGTACCATTCAAACTTTTTTTTAAGCCTCTAAAATTATAATTTTTACATATTAGGAAATATTAATAAGTAAAAACTAAATTTTATTAAAAAAAAAAAAAAAAGTTCACATAGTGCTCTAAATTTTTAAAATTTTCTGAAAAATTCATAAAATTTTAAATTCTATCTTTTTGATTTTTCAATACTTTTTCCTGATTTAAAAAAAAAAAAAAAAAAAAAAATCCCTAGTAATATACCTCTAACTTTTTAGACATCAGATTTAGAATAAATAAAATAGTTTTCGAGAAAAACGATAATTACTGTACCTATAAGTAAAAAAAGCGTAAAAAACGGGTATTTTTCAACATTTAAATTTTGTCGTATAAAAAAATCATATTTGCTGAAGTTTTAGCATTTTTAGAAAGGTGGGAACTTCAAAAATCACGAACTGAGAAAAATGCGTTCGAAACATAGAAGGAGCAATTGATGCAATGCTAAATTTTCCATAAAAATATAGTTTTTCTGCAAAGGCAGTTATCGGATCAGCTCAAAAACTAGCCAGAATAAGGAGAAGGTTTCAAAGATTATAAACACGTAAAAAATAGAAAATTTATATTTTTATTATTTTTTCTGATAGCAAGGGGAACCAGGTCCCCTTAAATACATTACAACACTAAGTTCATATTTAGAAAAGCACCTGAATCTGAATGTAGCTCCACCCCCCCCCCCCCTTCCTCCCCACTATTTTGAGCTCAATTCTCTATCTTATATATCTTGATGTTCTGATTGCCCCGATTGTTGAGTTAGAGTAATAATGGTAACGTTATAATTTTCAATTCTTCAATCTATTTTGAAATACAACTTCACTAGTTAATAAAATTTGTTTTAGAAATGGCTCAAAAGAAAAGTTCCCTAATAAAATAAAAAGTTGTAAGTAAAAATTCATCAATTTTAAAACGACGTTTTCGGACTTCCGTATCTGTAATTAAGAAATCAATATATTGTGAATATTTGTTAACATATTTTTAGATAGCGCTTTAAAAAAAAAAAAAAAAAAAAAAAATTATAATTAGTTATTATAATAGTTATAATTAGTTATTAATATAGTTATTATAAATTTCAGAATTATGCTTAATGCGAAATACTTTTTTTTTTTTTGAATATCTTAATAGCGGTGATACAATGAATGAATTTTAGTTAAGATATTTATACAACAAAAACTAATTATGCATACAATTTAATTAAAAAAAGTACAGATCTCTATTCAGAAATTTGCAACAATCGGTTCGAAACAGGATTTTTTACCTTTATATTATGAAAATGTACGGAAATATGCCATAGTGCATGAACTTGTTTTAAAAAGTGAGTGTAAAAGACTTTTTTTCTATCAGTGTGTGCGAAAAATGTTGACTTGTTTCGTGAATAAGCCAGTTTTCTTGGAATAATACAGATAGGTCATTTATGAAATGAGACTGGTTTTCTACTTAGTTGATGGTATATTCCTTATTTGTGCACCTGGTCTGTTATGGTGGTAGTTGAACAATTTTAATACTTCTTGTAACCAAAAGAAGAAATCGAAGTAATAGCATTCACATAATTTAAATAACTTAAATTATGTTAAAATGTTTTAATGGAATTCGCAACACATCTGATTTTCAAATATCTAAATAAAACTAGGGGTGTGAAACATCGCACAGCTTTCAGTTATACTGACGTGGATTTGTGTCATTTACCTTTTTTATACTTTCATTATTCATTTAGAAAAAATGACTAGTTTGACGATCTATTTTGCGATAATTGTTGTGTAAGGTCTTGAAAAAAAAAAAAAAATGATGATTTTGGCGATATACTTTTCGATAATTCTTATATTATCCTTTCTTATAAGTGAAACTGGGGAGAGAAGAAAAAACGATCGTTGTTGAGGTGTGCTCAAAGAAATAGAACTCTTGTGTTAAAGGCATTCGTTTTTCAATTTTTTTCGCCTTTAAAGCGTTGTGACCGGAATTTTGGAGGTGGGGATGTTAAGAACACCTTAAAAGGCATTATTACCACATGGATTTTGGAAAAAAAAAAGAAGACAAAAAAGAAAAAAAAGCGTTGCCGTTTTTTAGCAATTACTGAAAGACATGATTTTTTCAATGGAAACTACCTTATGCGCATGCGCGGTTTTAAAGGAACTCTTAATGGTAGGCCCCTGTGCCATCACCAACCCTCACACCAAATTTGAACATCGAAGATCAATTTGTTCGAGAGTTATGTTGACCACGTACGCACACACTCACACACATTTTTTCTGGATCACTTTTTTAAAATCAGAAAGTTAAAAAAAAAAAAAAAAAAAAACTTTTTTTTTTTTTTGGACTGAATTTTATACTTTCATTACCCTATGTATACATATAGGTAATTGAAAGTAATAAAATGCTAAAATGTATATGACTCGGGGTAGCGTTTTCTTTCCAAATTTCATGATTAAATTTAATGTTTTTTGGAGAAATGATGATTCCTAGTAATTTGAACTTCCTTCGTTATCTCAAATTTCTTGGACAAGTGTCATGTAGTAAATGCGAGGCTAGAATTTATAAGTAGATAGTGTGAACTCCACAAAATATCTCATGTCAAAATATAGACCGTCTGGCATTCGAGACATTTTTTTTCTGTGATCTTCACTTCAAAATAGCTCTTTATTCTTTTTTGAAAGTCTTGCTTAACCGCAAAGTTTCACTGTGGTGTGAAATGAAGCAAAACATGAGATTCAGAACTGTTCTGTTTGTTCTTACTTTTGAAGACAGAGCGGAATTTTTATTCACTAATAAATTACGTTCTGTAATTGTTCATCAAAATTTATTTCTATCCGTAGATTTCTGAAATCTCACCAAAATTTCGCAACACTGTTTTCATGCGCAATGTGTTACCCGAGATCTGTGTATTTGTCTGAATATATTCTAACGTAATTTTAAGACGAAAAAATAAGTTATTACTTTGAAAAGTCTTTGGTATGGCCAGATATATGCTTTAAATTACCTAATTAAGTTGCATTAATTAAAAAAAAAAAAAAAATCTTCAAAAATTCGTTTAATTAAACACATTGGCATTCTAATACCTAAAAGTGTATGAACATTTATACCATCGATATATTGCTTAAAAAAATAATCAAATTGTGAGTATTTAAAGTTTTTCTAGCTGGAAAATGATTTATAATTGAACTAAACTATTATTTAGTCAGAGTTCATCCTAGGCATTTTCGGAGGGGCGGCGCGCCCTGCCTGCCCTTTTTCCAAAAAAATGTCATCCTGAAAGAATTCGAAAAACTTTCGTTTTTCTCCCTCCCAACAGTACGCAATATGTGGATCACCCCTACTGAAATCGCCTGTCGCGCATGCGCATTCATGTTCAAACTCGCAACGTATATATCAGCCATCATTGAGTCCATATAACGTGCTTCATTAGTAGGTGGATTGTTGGGAGCTGTCTTACAATTTGCAAGTGCACATTAGTAAACTCCGATGGCCATTTCGTACGAGTTTTGATTAAGTGTATTTCGCTGGATTTTTACCATGCCTCCTTCAAAATAGAGAAGAAAGGAATTTGAAAGACTTGATTAACTTAGTTAAAGGTGTATAACCATCAAATGTTTACACTAAGAATTTAAAAAGAATATTTCCGTTTGGACACGCGTAATCGCGATGTCCTGTTAAATTTAGGGGGTGTTTTTGATAGTTTACCTGTTACCAATTAATTTCAAAACATCCGTTTCATATTTAAAATTGAACATAACAGGAATGCAATCAAAATCCCAGATTATTTCCGATTTTTAAAAAAATAAAACTTCTATTACAGCTTACATAATAGCGGTATGCCAAAAAAAAAATCGCCGTTTTGACGCTAAATTTGATCCGATTTTGAAAATAAAAAAATGCAAAAATTTCAGGACATAGTCCAAGTTCTTTAGTCGGAATACTCCTTGTGATATCCCAAAATGAATAATGTTAAATTTGGAGAAACTCTATCCTCTATCTGATAATAGCAAACCTAAGAGATGAAGTTTAAGGTTGATTCATTCAAACTTTAGAAAATTTTGAACGAGTGAAAAATTCTTATCTTAAAACATTTTCATTATACTAAAACATTCTTATCTTAATTTTACTGTATTATAAATTGATATTTTTATAAAAATTACTATTTGATGACAATTTTACTGTGTATATTACACTTTAATTTTAATAATTTCCACAGTCTCATTCCAGCAGAATTAGGACTGAAGCATTTTATCAGTATTTTGATATCTTTAAAGTTTCTTAGCGAGTTTTTGATTCACGGATTTTTGCATTATTATTATTTTTTTTCTCTTCAAAATATTGATAATTATTTATCGTGGTAGAAAAGTATAACAATATTGAAATTGTGGCGGAAAACGCTTATGCAAATTTCTGCAATTTGCTATTAAAGTGCCCTCGTAAACAAGAATTGCCCTTTTTTTTGGAAAATAGCCTGCCCTTTTTCATTTCTAGGATGAACTCTGATTTAGTCTCCCTCGCTTTCTATTTTTAGGTTTGCTTGGTGGTGTTTTTCTTCTTTAATTATTAAAATCAAACAAGTTAGGTTGTGGCAGTCACTGTCACTAAAAATCTTTTTCTACAATCGCTATTACTGTTCATCATTATCCGTAGTTTTTTCTTAAGGAATTGCAAAGTGATTTTCGTTCCCTATTTCCTGTACTTCCGGTCGTAATATCCGGTTGAATTCTGTTATGGAAACTCGTCTTTACTAAATGTTTCAGTGTAGTGTAGAAGTTAAAATTTATTTCGAAAACCATTTTATGCTTTTTGTCAGTACTTCACTTTATCATCCTTATTTTTCCAGCTAGATATTTAAAATAGTAGCCGGTGAAATATAATTGAAAATACATAACTCTATGTACAACTGTAATTTTAAGTTTCCGTATGACTGTTTTTTTTTTTTTTTTTTTTTTTTAATCTTTATTTTACAAAGAATGCACTAGTTTATTGTTGGCATTTTTTTTCTTTCTTTCCCAATGCTTTTTAGCACATATTTCCTGTTTGAAAACTTCTCTTTCTTGTTACAAGAGATTTCCCTCTCGAAAATGCATAGAATTTATTCCAGTTTCCTTTCTTTCCCCTGTAAACTTTAAAAGAATCGGATATCTTCATCTTCTCCACTTGGCCTAGCTTAGTCATAGCTAGATGAAGTCCTTGATCTCATCTGCAGGGAGCATAGACAGGCATTTATAGGGAAATAATTGTTTCGTTAAATATCTTAATCATCACGTGATTGCGTGCCTTCACATGAATAACTATTTAACGCCATCAATTAAGCTTTTTAACCGCAGCAGTTTTATTTCTCCTACTCATATTTAGAATTCTAAATCATACCTGAAACTTTTTAGGTGTTGCGAAAAGTATGAAAAGAAAAACTTAGAAGATGATATTTAAGTATAAAGTTAACATAGTGACTTCACAGCACATATATTGCGAGAGCGGGTATGAAATCATATGCCAAGAAGATTTGACAACTTATATCAGTATTGATCTGGCACGTACATAAATATTAAAGTAGTTTACAGCTCTACGTTTGTTTGGATATTTAAATATATTAAAAATTCATACATTTAAAAAAAAAATAAAAAAAATAACCTATCTTTCGTGTTTTGAACAACTGAATTCTAAAAGAATATTTTCGGGAGGGGAAAAATTTTCTTATTCCAACCGTGTGTTTAAAATTGGCTAGTGATTATTTAATGAACTAGAGGTGGGAACATCACACAACTTTCAATTACACAACAATATTGGCTATTGCATCCAAATGTATGATGTTATTTACCGTTTTCATAGTTTCACTCATTTAAATAAAAATGGCCAGTTTGGCTATATTTTTGGCTATAATTTTTACGTGGGCAAAGAAAAAAACAATAACCCCACGCCAAAATGGCGATGTTATTCGATAGACATTACTTTCTCTTTTCTTGTGCGTGAAACAAAAAAAAGTCCGTCGTTGATGGGCGGTGCTCACGGGCAGAGAGCTCTGTGTTAAAGGCACTCGTTTTTCAACTTTTTACGCTTTTATCGCATTTCTACTGGAATTTCGGAGGTGGGGTGTTTAGAACACCTTAAAAGGCATTACCACAGCGATTTTGATAAAAATTGTTAGAGCAGTTTTTTAGCAATCAATTGAAAAACGTGATTTTTTTCAATGGTAGATACCTTATGCGCCTGCGCGATTTTGACGAAAACCTTAAGGGTAGGTCTCATGGTCACCACTAACCCGCACACCAAATTTGGACTTCCTATATCAATTTGTTCGGGAGTTATGCTGACCACTGACACACAGACAGATATTTTTTCTAGAACACTTTTTTGAAATCAGGTTGTTCCAAAACGTGGAGGGGGGGGGGGGGGGAAGGAAAAAAAATCGAATTTTTTTTTTGACCGAATGCTATACTTTCATTACTCTATGTATACATATAACGGTACATTGGGTGTTGACCTTCATAAGAAGCAAGTCGTGTCCGAATAAAAATAAGAGTTTATTGCCTAAGACGAGAGAGGGGAGGAGACGGTGTTGACGATTAGCTAGCGTGAAGATTTGAATGATATCAAAAAGAAATGACGAATGTTTCGGTACATTATAGCTCTCGTGTTACTGACGGAGCTAGATAATCTGAAAACAACCGTATCAAAAAGATGTAATCGAACAGAAAACTGAGGTTTTTATAGATGGGTGATCGTCAATGAAACTGTCCAAACCGGTTAAAGCTAGACCACACCAGATTCAAGGAGCATCCCTCTAATTCTGGAAAAAGCTAGAGAATTCTAAAACGAAAAGGAAAGTTCCAATGGGAATACATTACATACATATGGATAATTAAAAGTAAAAAATATTAGTAACCATTCAAGAACGCAGATGTTAGGTTCAAAATATGAGTAGATTTCAAATCGTATGGAACGGTTTACATATTTGCACAGCGAAATGTTTTCGATAACTTAAGCAATAAAAGCCAGTTCTCTTTATCCCTAAATAATAATTGTTTTAGAATTAGACCCACATGTGTCATTAACTTCTTCATTTCTGTATGCAATCAAAGCTAGAGTTTAATATTCCAACAGAAAGTTTCATACAACATCGTTGAGCTTTTTTAGAAAACGTCTAAAAGTTGGAGTCAAACATTTGAACCTAAATTGTGAAAATGTTGTTATGTTGTTGTTGTTGAAAATCATTTCATGAAATGTTGTATAAATTAGAAATCTAAAACAAGTTGCTTATTGAACTAAGATATATTTTCCAACTTGTTGTATTTCATTTTGTTGTATGAGTTTATTTAACAGTACATTTAAGTATACATGATTGCCAATATCTTAGAAGTGTTCCATTGCACATTCTTGCACAACAAATGAAATTATGCCACTAAAATTCTTAATCAAACGAAGTTGTAAAACAACGCATTGAGGAATGCAATTAACACGGTAGTAAACGTAGTTTATGGCCATGTTTAAAACTTTCTTTCTATTCACCAATTCTTAATGAGAGAGAGAGAGAGAGAGAGAAAAAAAAAAAAAAAAACCGCTCTGAAAATGTAGAACTCAAAATCAGTTCAATACACCAAACTGTGTTGTTCATTTTTGCTGCGTGTGTTTTTACCCACCTTATTGATGTACCTTTTTTTGTAAATTCCAACTTTTTATACAACAGGTTTTCTTGTCTATTGAAAATGTAAACACGGCAATAGGAAACAATCTGTCATTTGTCTTTGCTTCGCAAGTGTGCCTTGAATCATTCGTTTTTGATTTTCAGATACGTGATTCTTTTGAAGATATGACTTCATTGCAAGAGACTATACAAATGCGTGTGGGAAGGTTATTTGCGTATTCTATTCAACACACATGAAATTGACACTTCTTTGAGGCTGCTTCGAATTTGAAATGTTACATTTATTTTACTATTATTTCATTTTGGTGTTTCAAGCAACCCACGATAGGAAATGAAAATGATTTATAGGAAAAGCGTGAAACAACAACAACAAAAAATATGCAGTTACAATCTAATTCTTAATGGTGCGTCGAATACTAACTAATCCCTTATAAATGTCCCAACAGAAACGTAAAACAGAATCAATTTCGGGTTTTTAAATTTGATTTCCTTGTTACGTTTTCTGAACGTATACAGTCAATGAGCAATCGCATTATTATAAGATTGATTGTGTCTTATGGTGTTGGCAATTATTATTTTCAAACAATCTTATGTCATCTAAGCATATGAAATGTGTTTACTTTGGGTCCAAAGCAGTATTTTTCTCCTGTGACATAAAATCTATTTTGAAAAAGAATCAAAGCTATAATTTTAAGATTCTCAAATATTTTTGCACTAGTTTCATCTCATATAAGACTTTAAATATTTTGCGTTTTTGTTATTTCTGTTCGTTCTAAAATAAGTCTAATTTTTTTTTTCTCCATAGGTAAGGAACTTCCGTTCAATAGATTGCTCCTGTATCTTTTATACTACAACATGATCATGGTTGGATTAAAGCAAAGGGTAAACATTCGACTTGAGTATTATAATTTTAAATGAATGATTTTTATGAATTTGTAATAAAATAATATTTTACTAGGGGGCTTCACCCCCTGCTCGCTAACGCTCGCCAATCCCCCAAACACCTCGCTGCGCTCGGATTTGTGGTTAAAACATCTTGCTGCGCTCGAATAGGTTTGCCAGCCATAAAAAATGTAACCAAATTTTTATAAATTTAATGTAAGGCCTAATAGAGAAAACACCCAAATTGCAAGTTTCATAATAGAAAGTTAAATATACTATCCGCCAACATTCTGACTTAAAACTTCATTAGTTATGCCCTTACATTGAAGTCCCAATATCTTTTATTTATTCTGATAAGTCGCCCCGTTAGAGAACGACGTCCAACGCGAGGCATTTTCTGGATAGAAATACTTCAAAATAATAATTACTCTAATACAAAAATGCTTCAGAAAAACAGAAAAAATCAACTTTGAAACGAAGAGTTTAAAAAGAGCTTTAAAATTAGCAACGGGTTTGTTGTTTACATACGTAAGGATAGCTTTAAAATTAGCAACGGTTGGTTGGTTGGTTGAACCCCCGAGCAGCGGGTTTGTTTACTTAAGGATGTTGCCATTCTTATATTCAAAATCATTGAGGCTTTGTAGTAGCTTAATGATGAAAAATATTGAAATTTTAATAAAGTGTTAATAAATTATTTTGGCACGTTTTGGCAAATCTACAGCTTATTTCCTTTAAAATGACACCTTGATCATTGAAATTGGTTGAGTAGTTTAGGCGGACGGACTAACCCCAAAAAACGTATTGCCTATTAAATATATAGATTTATCAAAACACTTTATTAAGTGCATTCTTTACTGTTAAATTCCAATTATATTTCCATCACGAACTCTTATTATTATATCCTTCGAGGCGAAAAAGACTTCCTTTCATTATTTGAACCAAATTCTGAGGAACCAATGACGAGTATTGAAAAAAAAATCGTTTGCGATGTCGAAATTGATTCCTGGTTCTCTTTCCTCCGTAAATAATTCCTAGTTGGGAAAGAGGAGCAATTTACACCATCCTTCCAGAGATTGACATTTTATTTTTCTCCTGGTAGGAGAAAATATGTACTTATTCTTACTCTTCTCATATGAAAAGCAGACGATAAGAAGCCGAATTTTCTGAGTTGTTTGCTGTCCGAGGATTTGGAATAGATTTCCTTCCCGAAATGGTTGCTTAGGTTCTGGCATGTTTGCATTGATGGAATATTTTCTTCTTTTCTGCTCAACTCTTGGGAAGTGTTGACTTCATTTCGAAATAAATGGGCTATTTATAATATGCTCGGCGATGTACTTAGCGAGCTTTTTATGAGAATTGTTTTCGTTTCGGTTACTCACATGAACCGTGTTGTCAACGTTGTTACCTTCTTATTCTTAAGCTATCAAGTGAGAATTTGTAGATGAAACATGCTTCGTTCCTTTTGATGGTGTATGTGCATTCGGTAGTGTTTTTTGAAAACAATTTATGTTAGAATGTTATTTTTTAAACATTAAGAAGAAAAAAAAAAGAAAAAATTGTTTCCTCTTTCAACGAATGTTTTTGTACTTCACTTTATTTTTGAATTACTTTTTTATGCCAAACCCTTTAAAGAAACAATTATAAGAAAAACAATTAAATATTTCTAAAGCAAGAACTAATTCTAGTACTGAATAGCTAGCAAGAATTATTTGAAGTCTAAAGTAGTGAATGTTCACAATTTTAATAGTAACTGTTACTGTCAGGAGGTTTGCAAATGATCTCTTTTAGGAAAATATCTACTCGCCACAGTTGATGAGGCGACTAAATAAATTTATCAGTTCTTTTCAAATTTATCAGTTCAACCTTTTGTTTCTCCCCTCCCTTACGATTTTTTGTAATTGTTACCTAATATACCGATTTTTTCCAAATCAATAAAAATCTCACATACCTTTCTTGAAATTTTGTAATCACGTGCATATACACGCAGTTAAAATCCAATCATCCACAATATGGATTCATGAGTTGACAGAGTGGCGACAGAACCGGGAATTCAGGATAATTAGAGAAATGTCAAGGATTTTCACTCTTCTAGAAAAATAGGGGGAAATGTTAAGAAATTTTGAAATTTTTGAGTTCCCCTTCTTGCATTTCCCTCGCTGGTGCGGATGCCACTTTATTGTTAAAAAAAAATCTTCAAACTTCAATCTGACTATAACCTTTACAGGCATGATTATTTTTCTTCTTGCTTATATTAGAGCCTTAATTATTTGCGTATTTACGTTTTTTTGTCAACAGAATATATTAGAACCCTCAATTATTTAATACTTCAAATTGATTCCGTCAGATTTTTTCGTATTTACAGTGCTATGTTACAGATGTGCAACAAATCGATAGGCATCCATAATTGAAAAAGCTTAGATCCTGTACTTGATTTTCTTTTTCTTTCATTGACATTTTATTAAACACAATTAAGTTAGATTAGATTTATGTTTTTGATGTATATATTTAATGCAAATCAAATAAAGAATTGAAACATCCTCCTCTAAAAAAAAAAAAAAATAATAATAATAATAATCTGAATGCATTACTGCATTTATTCATGTAAAAGGTAAAACCCCAACCTCCCCTTCCCTGGCTGCGCCACTGGTAAAAAAAAAGATGCCGTAGTGGCTACTAAACTAAAAGTGTCTACCGGCCACTGGCTACTAGTTGAAAATTTCCATTTTCAGGTCTAATCTCTTTGAATTCTTAAATAAAAATTCAACTACACTAACTGAATATTTCCAAATTACTAAGGTACTCACAAGTAAAGTTCACAAATCAGTTAATTGGTTAAGTTTTTAACACTTTAGCCCATAAAAACGAAATGTTTTCCATAAATCTTTTTTATATGCATCGCCAACTTTAATGTGCATTTGCAACTTATATAAATCATTTTGAATTCAGATCGAGTTTTCTTAGTGTTTGTCCACTACCAAGAAAAAGAAAACTATAGATTCCGTGTTATGGACTAACTCGCTCTCACCCCCCCCCCCCCTTCACCCCCCAAAAAAACTAGGGGTGTGGAACATCGTACAACTTTTAATTACATGGTAATACTGATGTCAATTTGAGTCATTTACCGTTTTTATATTTTCATCATTCATTTGCAAAAAATGGTCAGTTTGGCGATATTTTTTGCAATAATTCTTGTACGGGTCTTTAAAAAAAAAAAAAAAAAAAAAAAAAAAAACACTTTGCCCAAATGATGATTTGGGCGATATACTTTACTGTAATTCTTGTATTATATTGTCCTTTCTTATAAGTGTAACTGAGGAGAGAAGAAAAAAAAAAAATGCTGGAAATCGCGCATGCGCATAAGGTATCTGCCATTGAAAAAATCATGTTTTTCAATGATTGTTAAAAAACGGCTCTAGCAATTTTGATAAAAATCGTTGTGCTCACAGCGATAAAAATCGTTGTGAATTTTGATAAAAATCGTTGTATTCTACACATCCCCATCTCTGAAATTCCCGTAAAAATGCTTTAATGGCGTAAAAAGTTGAAAAACAAATGCCTTTAGCATGGAGTTTTCTTTCCTTGAGTATACCGCAACAACGATCGTTTTTTTTTTTTTTTTTTTTTTTTTTTTTTTTCCTTTTTTTTTTTTTTTTTTTTATCCCCACCCCAGTTTCACTTACCATGAAAGATAATATAAGGATTATCGAAAATTATATCTCCAATATCCCCATTTTGGACGATTTTTTTTTTTATTTTTTAGACACGTACAAAAATTATCTAAAAAAAACCCCGCCAAACTGGCAATTTTTTCTAAATATATATAATGAAAATATAATAACGGTAAATGATACAAATCCACGTCAGTATTATAGTGTAATTGAAAGTTGTGCGATGTTCCACATCCCTAGTTTGAAATCAGGATGTTCCAAAACGTATAGAAATGGCACAAAAAAAAAAAAAAAAACCTTTTTTTTTCTCTCTCTCTCTCTCTCTCTCTCCCCCCCCCCCACTTTTTTTTATAATTTTTTTTTTTAACTGAATGCTATACTTTCATTACCCTATGTATACATATGTGTAATTGAAAGTAAAAACTTGATAGAATGCATCATCGGCCACGACTAAACTCTATTGGGGGACGGCAAGTGGGTAATTAATTTTAGGAAGCGATTAATAGTAGCGTGTGTAAAAGCGGCTTTTTAGCGACTGTCTCCAAAACTTGATAGAAATGCATTTTTTCGAAAATCAGACTATCGTCGCTTGTTTTGTATTTGCATATAACCGTCCAATTAATGCAACAAATTTACATTAATGACTTTACTTACCTCATTCCCTGCATCGTTCGCATGCTCCACGTTTTGCAATGAAAGGCTTCTTCGAGTTCTCAAGTTTCTAATGACGTTCTTTTTCCATGCTTCTCATTAGTAGTTTCAAATTGTACAATTGGATGTTGAGAAATGTGCATCCTCTTGTTTTGCTGATATTTTCAGCCCTTTTCTTCTAAAAGTAGAATTGCCTCTTTTCAAAATTGTGGCTTTGTAGAAGGAAAGGTGGATGAATGAAAGCAATAACGCCATTTATAAGATATCTAGAAACGTTAAAGATTTAATCTGAACTGTTTTCTTTGAATAACAATTAAGAATCACATCTAAACCTTAAATACCGACAAAATAGAAACGTTTATACTTTTTACTCAATAAATTTGTATTTTAAATTTATTTTGAAAATTCTGTTTGAATCAAATGAAAGCTGTAATAATATAACACATAAAAACAAAGTTTTTAATATAAATCCTTTATGTGCATTACCATTTTTTCTATTCATTAATGCAGCGCCGATTCCGTAAACAGCGCCTGGGTGGTGTTTGCATCTAGTTTTAAGTATCAAAAACATTTCTATCAGCGAAATGTGCGGCAAACTACGTTTCAAAATTTATTTATTAAAAATATGAACTGAAATTATGCACTCATGCAAATACCTTTTTTTTAATAAAACAATTTTATTATTTATTAAAAAAATTTTGGCAACAGGAAAGAGTTTCTTCAGTTGTCGGTTAAATACTATTTTAGTTGCGATTGGATAACGGTAAGTTGTTTTATTAGTATTCCGTTAAAGCGACCTTTATTGACAGTAATAGCCCCAAAATTTGATAGGTTCGATGTCGATGACATTCTATCTGCCAAGTTTCAGCCCGATGGGAAGACGTCAATTGGCCGAGCGTAATCTGCCTCCGCAGATTTGCCCGCCATCGACCCACAAAATCAAAGTTAACATAAAGGATTTAAAAATATATCAAATGTGGCCGTGGTTGTGTAAGAATCGTCATTGAATATAAAACACAAGCGCAGCGTAATATAAAAGCGTTAAATTGTATTGGCAGTAAATACATCCTACACAATGTCAAGTACAGAAATAATATTACTTTCCGAACATTTGCTACTGAAGACGGGTATACGGATGGATTTTTTTAAACAGGCCAAAAGGAGAATTTATAATTTAAAATAAAAAAAATAAGGTAATTACTTATCTAATGATAAAATCTGTTACCTGGATAAACCTAGAATAATATTTCACTAGGTTTGGAGCTGTATTTTTATAGTGCTACATACTTTATTTGAATTTTTTTTATATAGCTACTGCAAGAAAATATCATTTGCGTGACACTATTTTTCATTTACAGTTTAAAAGCCACGTTATCATAGATTAAAATGATTTTTTTTTAGTTAGTATGAAAGCTATGCGTAGTATAAATAAAATATACGAAAGAAATAATATGTGTACATTTTTATCTAAAAGTAAAAATAATAATAATATTAATTAGAAAATAATAATAATTCCATTAATAGTAAAGGGTTATCTGGTATTTTATTTATAAACTTTCAAATAAAAAAATTCCGAAAACGTCTATGGGATAATGCGTTGGCCAAATGATAAAGCGTAAACAAAAGCTTTTTGCGGGTTACCAACGACTTGCACATGTTTTTTTCTTCTTTGGTTTATACTTAGCTAGTATGAGAATAATAAGAATGAAAAATAGAAAACATTTACCTTATTAATATTTTTTGAAAACAAAGCGTCGGTTGATTGACAGGTCATGCTAGAATTTCTAGAGTCGTTTTGGAAATTTGCCAATCGGTGAAATTCAATTCACAGAAAATTCGGCGACATGCATGAAACGGCCAAATAAAAAATATTTTTACTGAAAAATGTTACAAAACACATTAAAAAAAGTCTTTCAATGTAAACTATGCTAAAATATAATTTTCTAAGGTCTAGATGGCATCAAACTATTTGAAAAAGTAGCTCAGAATTGAATTTTCTATAGGGCGACATGTCATCCAAATGATATTTCACTACTTCAGCATTTAACAGTGGGGAAGGGGGGGGGGGGGGGGTAGGGAAAAAAATATTATTTGAAACAAATTTATAAAAGAGAGCACGGCATTTTAGGTTATTATGGAACAATGCATTAAGGTAATGAAATCATACTTTGAAAATATATATTTGAAAAAAAAAATATATGATTAAAATGCTGGCGACAGCTATTGGCCCGTTAAAAAAATTCCACCCATGCTGTCTGTATCTTTCTAACCTATTTTGCTTACGTAAGTGTAGGGTTTTGATCAGATCCAAGATACATTAAAAATATACAGGGGGATTCCGAAATGACGCAACTTTTGAAATGTCCATAATTCGAAAGAGGTAGCTTTCACAGAAATAATTAGGGCGAAAAAAAAAAATGTATATTCCTCCAACAAAGAAAAAATTAGTTGTTTTTTTCATCAATAGATGATTCTGTAATTAATTGTGATCCACTACCCTTTATTACTTTAGTGGGATATGAACTGTTAACACTGATTAATTATCAACACACGATATTAATCGCCATCAGTTTAATATATATATATATATATATATATATATATATATATATATATATATATATATATATATATATATATATATATATATATATATATATATATATATATATATATATATATATATATATATATATATATATATATATATATATATATATATATATATATATATATATGTATATATATATATATATATATATATATATATATATATATATATATATATATATATATATATATATATATATTACTTTGAATAAAAAAAAATCCGATTTCATTCTGAGCATTTCTGGGAAAATCGAATATACTAATTCCCAATTCTCACGAATTGTCGTTTTTTCAAAACTCTTGTTACTTTTTTTTATTACCTTGTATTATGCGCTTTCTGTCGATGAATATTCTGCTTTTTCTCAAAAACATTTCTAAACACTACGTTCTTGTATATGAATAACTTGTATACCGCCCACCAATGTCCTTGATGAAAGTTACCCCGTTTAGCGGAATATTTACTTTGTTGCATTACAGATTGAGCTATCAGACACCCCATCACGCTTGTTTACATCACACCCACAAACACTGCCCACGACAAAGCCCATTAAACTGACCACATCGACCCTAAAAACACGCCAAAGTATCAAACCAACATAATAAACGTGAAAGAACTACCTTAATCGAAAATATAGTGGGGCTAAAAATAACTCCACCCTAAAAACATCCTACGAGAAACTAAAAACTAGTCTCGATAAACTAATATAAAACATCCTCCCTCCCTTCTAGTCAGATGCGACATTCTAATCTTGGAGAAAGGTCAGGGATACGCTATCGGAAAATCCCTCCGGTAGGGGGGGGTTTCCCGTGTCTTTCACCTGCCTAGATGAAGTCTATGGCTATTTTTAGAACTGCTCTTTGGCGATGCGGTATATTCCATAACTGTGTTGCCGGTTCTTTTGTTGAAGGGGAATGGTTTTAATGGAGTCGTTTTGGTTGTGTTCTGGATCGCGTGTAAGATGGGATTTTTTTTTTTTTTTTAATGTGGTCTTTGTTACGGGGTTTGGGGTATTTTCAGTGGAGGTTTTAAAGGAAGGCTTTCATTGTCAGCGGGGAAGCTTTTCTTTCCTTTTGTAGTAGTGGTAACGTGGGTATCTTTGAAAGCTTGCGCTTTGTTACTAAATTATTTGTGTATTTTATTCATGCTGTGTTCTTAAAATATTGTATGGATTATCTTTAAAACGAAATAGTTTTTGAATGTTCAGAGTAATGTTTTATGCGTACTTTGTTAACAGTTGAAGGCAGTGTTCGCCAGTTAATTATTTTTAAATGGTATTTTCACCCCTTCTCTAAATTTTAATGGGTATTTTTAAAATTTAAAGGGTATTTTTTTAAATTAATTAAAATAAAAAAAAAACTAAAGCAACATAAGTTTTTTGGCAAAATTAATATCTACAGTAATAACAGTGATGCACGATCGCGATTTCGCTTATCAGAGCGAAAATATGATTTTTAAATACGCTTTAAAAATTACTAAAAACACTTGATTGTTATAAACCTTGAACTAACTCTTAACACTATGTCGTTCGGTGACACCACGTTAAACATTGGTCTGGAAGCGGCAAAACCCCCGGTTTTTAACTTTTTAGGAAAATGACAGTTAACATTACTTTTTATTTTAAGGATAGTTGACTACTAAGATTCCAGAATTTAGACATCAAATAGCTATATTTTTATTTTTTTACACTCACCGAAAGTCATCACACAATAAGGAGCTCGTTTAGAGGTCAATATTTATTGATTTGCCATTCATGATATAGATAATTAAAAATATATACGTATTCTACTGAATTCTTAGGACTGTTTTCTGGGTTTTTCGTCGAAATTTTTTTTTTAGTAAGTCTTAAAGTGCATTTTTTATGCCGATTCCTATAATATCATATTTTCGTATAAATAAAAGGCTATAACTAATGTGCGCCAAGGCCTTATTGATATCAAACTGTTACTTAAACAATATTTAAACCCTTAATACAAGAATCAGCTGCGTTAACTTGTATCTTCGGTAATTATCTGCATAAATCTGTGAAGCGAGCTGTCCAAACACCATACAAAACACATAAACAAGGTTATGCAGCACTTGTAGTGATGAATAAAAATTATCGTTTGCTAAAATATAATACAAGTAATTCGATATTTAAATAATACAATTTTGTCTTTGTTATTGTATATTAATAGCCTCGTTAGCCAAACACGACTATAATGTTTTAAGGCAATCTGCAAAATAATTAGGAAACGATATATCTCGTTATATGGCCAAGTTTTGAATCAGAAGTAATTTTGTTATACAACTGAAATTGATAATTTTGCATTCATACGGAGAAGGTGGTGTGATGGTTCCTCGGGATATAGTTAGTGTAAACAGACTTCTGAAAATGAGGGCGAGACTGATGCAAATATGTCCCTTACTTCTTTAGTACCCTTATGCTTAATTGGTGCTGGTTCGTTTTTTTTTTTTTTTTTTTTTTTTGGGGGGGAGGGGGATCTCAAACGTCATCAACCCGATTCTGTAGACCTATTCGGTTTATATTTTCTAAAGAAACACTCGAAGTTGTGAGAGAGGAGGTAGTAGCCCGACCTCCTTGAATGGCAGTGACTCATTTTCTAGTGTTTATCAATGATCGATGGGAAGGAAGGTATCCCAAAGTCTAACACACACAGCATCTATGTCAGTGTGTCCGATTTGTAAAGCCAGCCAAATCAGCAGAAATGAACAGCTTGGAATTCATAAAGAGTAAACCCATTTATGAAAAGGCCATTATACTTTACACTTGGCTTCTCATCACTCCATGTTCGAATAAAATTCAATACTCTACATTGCATATAACATGGATTTAAAAAAAAAATGGAGGAGTAAGAAACAAAGGAAGTGAAATAATTATTTAAAAACAAAAAGAAGAGAGAGAAGAAACATTAGGGCAAAAAAAAAAAAAAAAAAAAAAGGCTATTTAAGGAAAAACTCAAAAGAATAGGGAGTTTTGGGTTTGCAAATTGACAAGGTGAAACAAAGAATGGGAATCACCAACGATGAAGAGGATTTTTCAAAAATTCTGCTATCACATCAGATATTACTGGACTGAATAAAAGTCTCGAACTCACAGATTCAAAATCATTCTCAATACCATCAACAAAGAAGGCTCAATGGGTCCCCAGAAATTGAAACAATACTGCAAGGAAACTTTAGAGCTGTATGCTGAGCTGCATAACTGGTATTACATGCCAAACACATATCTTCATGATGATTTCGAACTTCTTTTATGTTAAAAATATTATGACATTTATGACATCTTTTAATCAATCAATATTGAATGATTCATTTAAAAAATAATTATCGTAGAATTACAAGTCTGTAGTTTTTTGTTCTTTGTTTTTTAAATTATTTTTACTTTCAAACTACAATTTAATTACTTACCTATTATTTAATATTTTTTTATTAATTAATATATAGAACAGCAAAAAGTTTTCAACGAAAACAAAAATTTTTAAACCTTATATAGTAACTAATAATATTTTAGGAAGCTCGTTATAAAATTAAATTATATTTATAATGTAATATAACGTATTATTTGTTTTAGCTCTATGCATTTTGAAATTGTAACATAATTTTCTATGTGTAAAGGCAATCAAGAAGTTTATCAACGTAATTCAAAGCTGTATTTAAAAAAAAATGCTGAACCAATTTACTTTTTGTTTCATATATTAATCAGGTTGGCAAGGTAAAAAACAACAGTTTAAATAAAATAAAAAAAATTTAAAAAAAATTTACTTACACAAAAACTTTATTTGTACTAACTTAAACATAAAAGCTAGATGTATAAAATATTTTTCTTTGATTTGAAGGACTGACTGACTTACATTTTCTGCATATATTACTAGCTACTATAAAATATTACTTTTCTTAAATTTCCCCATCAATAGATTAATCGCACTTACCCTTATTTAAAAAGCTGGCTCGTAATCACAGGGATTGGGAGGAGATTTAGGGTTAAACTTTACGATATGATGAATTTCCTTCAAATTTTTTATTGGTGTACTTTGACCTTTCAATTGTATTTTTAATTCATTATAAATTAAAAATTTTAATTAAATCTTTAATAATTCACGAATATAATTTAGTGAATAACTAAGTAACGAATTAAACAGAAATTTTTACTTTACTATTATTTAATAATCATTTGACTATTCATTATTAGACCATGTATTAATGATTAGCATATTAAATAATAATTTATTATGTGTTAAACTAAATTAAAATAATGAAATCATCGAAATTTGTTAAACAATTTTATCCCCCCCCCCCTTTTCAGAAATGTTCTGTTTACGCTCCTGCTAAAACAGTTGTTCTTACGAACTTGGCCATAGCATAAATGGACTCGGAGAGGTCAAAATACTAAAGAAACATATGTTTTCAAAGTTTTCTTAAAATAAAAGTTTTTCAATATTTTTGCCGTTTTTCGGACTTTTCCGACCACTGTGTGCATTTGTCTCGCGAAACTATCTGGCAAATGCTGGCGACACCTAGAAAACTGTGGGGTCGAGAAAATGCCGGCAACACTACAAAAACTATCTCGTAAATGACGGAGAAGTAACTCTTGATGATTTACGATATCCCGAAAATCTAGAAACAACGCCGGAGATAGACATAAGCGAAATGTTCTGAACCAGTCCTACCCCCCCCCCCCCCAAAAAAATCGATTAGACATGCTAACGACATAGTATTAATCTACGTTTTCTATGAATTCACGTATGAGGTTAGATTTTTTCTCTATTTTGTACAAGAAGGCATGGTAAAAAGCCGGCGAAATACACTTAATTAAGAAAAGTAGGAAATTACATTTGGAACCTGCAAGATACCCCTACAATCCACCTACTAATCACGCATGTGGTATCAGCAGCCATTCAATGGCTCTAGTCAGTCAATGGTCTGTGCGAGACACGTTCGAACATGAATGCGCATGCGTAACTGGTGATTTCGAATGGGGTGATCTGTATATTGCATTACGTTGGAAAATAAACGAAAATTTAGCATTTTTTCAGAAAAGGACGCTATTTTCAAAGGAAAAGGGCAAGGAGGTAGAGCCCCTCATCGAAAACGTCTAGGAGGGTCTCTGATTTCATAAAATGGAGGATTATTTTTAAAAATTTAACCATGAAGTGTCCATGCGTGAATTTACTCATGGAGTTAAGTCTGGAGGGTGAAATTGATTTTCAATGCGTGTTCACGTAAATTTCACGCATTTTGGCGAACTCTGGTTGAAGGGCTCAAAATCTATTCAATTGGGGGGAAATTAAATTGGGGGGGGGGGGGATTGAAGCACAACAGTGCTGCATTAATTTTTTTTTTTTTAAATAAAGGTTTTGAAGTATTGGTGGACTTTGCTGAACAACAGGTTTTGCTATATGTAAACGAAATACAATCTTATTTCTAGTTTAGAAAAATATTTGTTTTTCAAAGATTAATTGAGTTCTTTCTGTTCAGATCTAAAAGGGAGTTTTTGATTCTGAATTTCAAACGTTCTAAAACTTAATATATTACTAGCTGAATACCCGTGCTTCGCCACGAAATTTTATCATGTGAAGTAATTTAGCCAGCTGTGAAGCCCCGCGTTGCGGAAATCCGTCATTGGTGTATAGGTCCCAATTTTTAGGCGCTTCGCTCGCAGGAAGTTTCATCTCAACGCAAAATTGAGCTCGCTTCGCTCGCTTAAAAAGTCATTGACACATAAGCACAGGCTTACTTAACTCGTTGAAAGGTTCACTGCTACGGATACATGAGCTCGCTTTGCTCGATGAAAGGTTCATTGCTGCGTAAGCGTAAGGTCGCTTCACACACTAAAAACTAATTGCTACCTAAATCCTTAATATTAGAACCCCTCCCTTGTCGAGAAACAATAAAAAAAAATGCCCCCGTTAATAACTATAATACAACACCCCTTTATGAATATTTTAACACGTGATGTTTGTAAAAAGCAAAATTAGAAGGTCAAAACTACGTATGTTGAAACTTTCAGAGCTCTAGGTTAATTAGAAGTCGCTTTTTTGTGAAAAATATTAATTAAAAATTCCATTAAAAATAAATTAAAATTTTAACGTTCTTTCTTTCAAAAGTCCAGTTAGAAGGCTAAATCTATTTGTGTTGAAAATTTCAGAAATGTAGCCCAGTTAGAAATCGTTTTGTAAAATATTTGTGAATTAATTAATTAAAAAAGTACAAAATTTCAAAATTCTGTTTTTCAGAAGTCCAATTTGAAAGCCAAAACTACTTCTGTTGAAAATTTTAGAGCTGTTGCCTTATTATAAATCATTTTGTAAAATATTTATTAATTAATTAAAAAATTAATTAAAAAAGAAATAAATAAAAATTTAATATTCTGTTTTTCAGAAGTCCAATTAATAGGCTAAAACTACTTCTGTTTCAAATTTCAGAGCTTTAGCCCTATTAGAAATCGTTTTGTAAAATATTTATTAATTAATTAAAAAATTTAAAACTCTGTTTTTTAAAAGACCAATTAGAAAGCCAAAACTACTTATGTTGAAAATTTCTGAACTGTAACCCAGTTAGAAGTGGTTTTGTAAGAAAATTTGTTAATTAATTAAGAAAATTAACTAAAAAATAATTAATTAAAATTTTGACATTCTGTTTTTCAAAAGTCCAATTAGAAGGCTAAAACTACTTATGTTGAAAATTTCAGAGCTGTATCTTTATTTTAAGTCACTTTTTAAAAAATAAATTAATTAAAAAAGAACTAATTAAAATTTTAACATTCTATTTGACATACATAAAATTAGAAATCCAAAACTTCTTATGTTGAAAATTTCAGAGCTCTACTTCAATTTTAAGTAGGCTTCTATAGATCCACAAAGCCACAAACAGACAGATAGACAGACACACAGCTTGTTTTATTATTATAGATATTAGTAAAGGTGTGTGTGTGAGAGGAAGAGAGAATAGGTCATTAAATGTATTTACCTAATTATATTCGTCCCATCAGTGTAAGAAAGATTTTTTTCATTGCGTAAATTATAAAATAAAGTTATGTGTATTGAGTTTCAAACTTATTAGAATAGCAGAAAATTCTTATATGATGATGGAAAAACCCTTCCACTTGTATCTGTATACTTATAAGACACATATTCTAAAAGATATTTGTAAATTATATTTGTTTTAAAGATGTTTTAAGCAGGGTTGGCAGGGTTTAAAACAATTGTTTTTTCCTCAAAAAAAAAAAAAAAAAAAAAGAAAGAAGAAAAAAAAAAAAGCATAATTTAAAATTGTATTTTTATTTGTTTATTTATAATTAGATTTTTAAATTATTTGTCATTGTAAATGACTTTTTAAAAATAAATCTTATAATGAAAGACTACTGAAGTTTTTTTATAAGTATCAGCAATAAGTTTTTATATTAATCTAATGTATTTATGAATGTTCTATAATTATTAAAAATTATTTATTAAAATTAAATTATAGGCTGCATTTTAAATTTGTTTCTGAAATAAAGGTTTTGTGCTTTAATAACTTATTTCTAAACCTTAAAAATATCATTTTGTACAACTTATCACATTACTGATGAATCTAAGAGCAGTATTCCATGTAGATGCTGTAAACAATTAGTGTTGTATTATATTGTAGATCCATTGAATTTAAAAAAACATATCTAAATGTAATATTAAAATTTAATATGATTTGATTGTCCACATAAGTAGCAATTGTTTATTGACTTAGTTTAAATTATTTTCAGAAGGAATATTATTTGTTATTTGAACATTAATTATTCTAGTTAATGCCAAATTTTATTTATAAATATGTATACATGTAATTAAAAAAGGAATTTATAAAAAACCACTTTAAATTTTTTTTTTTTTTTACAAATAAACACTTTTTTTTCCAACCCTGGTTTTAGGAATATGCTGCATCTTATTTGGTGTAATTATCTATTTATCGCTCTGGATGTAATTATATTATTTTCTGACACATTCTATGTGTTTCTCTATAAAAACTAACAAAAAATAAAAAGATAAATTTCTTTTTTCTTTTTTTTTCTTTCATTCTTATTCAAATGGAATTTTTTTAGCTTTGTATACAGTCCTGAAATAAACATCCCTCTACTTCTATCAAACAACGGAAATATAACCGTCTACATATGAATACCACCTTCCCCCTTTTAAAAATATTTTCCTCCCTAAAATTTTGAAGAACTCTCATCTCCAAGACCTTCTCCAAGCCTCAATCACATCGTCATCCCTCAACGAAAACACGCATGAGTCAAAAACGCCCACCATCTCCCTTCATTTATTGTCCTTCCCTTGATGGTGGGGTGTGGATAAGAATAAAATAAATAGTGGAATGATAAAAAAAATCCCAGACGATTTTCTGGTGAAATCGAACTCCCCCGCTCACCCCCCTCTTCTATCGACCGCCCTCGAAGCCCTAATTGGAAGGGGTTCCTTCTTGTAAAAGGAGGAGGGCGTAGGCCTGGGAAAGGTACTGATTATGTCTAATGGAAAAATTGCCTAGTGATTAAATGTCTGGACTACTCAACGAAAAGTAGCAGATAAAATTATTATAGTAGTTAAAGAACAATAACATACAATGTTTCTTTTATGATATAGTGTTTGTTTTTTGTGTGTCACTTTTTGTAGATTAGTTTGTATTAGTATAATTCAATATTTTTTTTTATATCCGCATGAAAGATCGAAAAGGTAAATATTTGACTTTCAGGGGAGACTGGGTCCACTAGAGGTAACACTTTTTACATATTTAACTGTAGCATATATTTACAGCTTATTTTGGTATGGTTCGAATACTAGAAGTATGATTAGTTTCTCCCTTTTCTACCTATACCAATGTATTTCAGTATACTTTTCGATGAGTAAAATTTTCTGGAAAAATGCTTTTCTTACGTAAGAAAAATGTTACAACTAAACCCAAAATTTTTGTGACACCTGAACCCAAATGCTATCTTTATTTTGAAAACACTACATCACGAGTTTCTTTAACCCTATTTTTCTTGTAATGTATTACATTTCATATATGATAACAGTCTTTGAAAATCGTATTTTGTTTGTGCGATTAATTGCAATCATTTACATGCAATTTCAAAAGTTCTGAAGAATCCAAAAAAAAAAATTACTTACCTCGTCAAAAAATCAATAAAATTTAAAATCTTAAGCTGAATTCAATATTCGTCCCTATCGTTTTGTTTACTAGTTCAATAAATACTACACATACCTCTGATAATATGAATTCTGGCGCGCTACTGTGATTTAGCAACAGTTATTTGGTATGTTGTTAGCTAATTTCTGCTACTTTTAGACCTGATCTCCCCTACATTATTACATTTATAGATTTCAATGTCTCAGTGTCCGTTGATGTCAATCACAAACTCTTGACAAAGTGCAAAAGTAACTGTTCCATTTCGTCTTTTCATTTGTTAGAGTTTCTTAATTTTTTCGAATGATACATTTTAGCTCTTTATTTGTTAAAAGATTAGCTGCCATGTTAGATTATATTTTGATTGAAACTACATATAGCAGGGGTGAAAATCTTCCTCCTTTATGCGGATTTCGCTTCCCCCCCCCCCCCTTTTTGAGAAGTTTTATTAATTTACAATTTTATGAATTATTTTAAGGGGATTGTATAGGATTTTATCTGACTTAACTTGCCTAAAATCTTCATCAGAAAAACATTTTTGGCTGCACCATTGTTCTGTGCACACATTAGTACACAAATATGTTTTTCTTCAGCTATATTTGTTGTTCAAAATAACGCTGCATAAATTTTTCTCTTTTTTTATATTGTTATGAATTTTTCCGCTGAGGCAATGATGGCACAGTTTTTAAGATAAAAACTACTATTTATTCACTTTTCAAAGGCACACAATTTATTCAAAGACAACAGTTTAATCACCCTCAAGCTTCAACACAAGCTTCAGTAAGAACAACTGCGAATACAGCAATTATACAAAGTTCACTCTAGTAGGTAAACAAAGCGATCAGCTCACATCGAAGTCCAAAGTCAATCTGAAAACTTTCCCGATCTCCAGTCCTATCATACTTAGCGCAAGAGAACATTCGCGAAATTTCCAGCCAATTCGTCGGAAAAGAAACATCTCGAAATTTCTCGATTGCTTTAGGTGTTGCCACCTTTTTCTAACCTGTATAATCGCTGTTAATAAATAAAATAAGATAAAAATAAATTACAATAGAATTTTAAAATAATACGTCACTATTTACACTATATACAGACGATTTGTGCAACAATATTTTGTCTGTTTTCACCTCTGAGGAAGATAGCACCGACATAATTCGAATATTGGTTCTTTTGAAATTTATGTAAATATTATTATTATTATTATTTTGGCTTTTTTTGCTCATTAATTTTTAATAACATCTTTTAATTGAATAGGAAAATACATTTTTGGTATATTCTATTGTCCCATAACCAAAAAAGAATTTTCTTTTGAAAAATTACCACAAAATGGTTGTTAGAAATAACAATTCCTTTTTTCCTCAAATGCTAGAAACAAACTATTTATCGAATATGCTTCCTAAAGCACTACAAAATACATCCCCATGACTACGACGCAACTGACACAACCACTTAACAGAAAATTTTTTGTCAAGTTTTCAATTTCGCTCTCTGCATAATTTAATACCATGACACCCTCTAAGTATTCCCCACTTCCAAAGAAGACATAATCCATAAGCTTCCATCGACGACTCATTTATGAATGTTTCCGGAACTATTTTTAGCGTTTGGAGAATGGCAACATCATACTTCCAATTAGAGATGACTTCGAGAAAAGCAATTCAATTATGACCCGCGCTGTGAGCATTGTTGTAAAATGTAATTATTTCCCAAACGACTGTTGGATCTACTTTTAACTTTTCCAATGAAATTATATTTGTCGCGACCACTCGTTGCGTAGTGGTTGTTTTTAATAGATATGACGTAAGCATCATTCAACATGATGGTTGTTGGGGAAGTTACAGTAATTTTATCGTTTGGTAGTAAATTGAAATTGACGATGCATTATGACGTTACAGACCACACATTCATGAAATCTCTGACGTCAGTACAACCATAACGCCACTAAGCCATGAAAGAACTGTTCCATGGATTTCTATAAAACTTTCAACTAATAGTTTTTAGAACATCCCAAAGATATCAAACGCTAAATCTTCAATGTGTTTCAAATGGGGTTAGGAATGGTGTATTTTGCCCGATTCTATTTCACTGTTTAAACACGGTACTAAAAATAAATTTGTAGATTAATTTATTTCCCAAATAAGCCTGGTGTAGTCACTTGCGAGAATTTATATTTGATTTTAATTATACGTATATTACTGCTTTATTGATAGTTTATGTCTCATAAATAAATCATCGTGGGGGATTTTGTAAAAATTTTCTACCATATTATTCATTTCTAAAAACTTATAACGTTGTATCTATAGATTAGCAACATTGATCTCTAATTGCAACTTCTGGAAGGTGCATTCTTTATTATTGACCTAAAGCCAAGGAAGGCATTACAATCACCACAGAGATCTATATTAGCAAATTCCCCCTAAACTAGTTAGAATATGTTTGTGTAACCTTGGGCAACTTATTACGTAGCATAGAGGAGGTGGAAGTATTCATTTGGCTTCATCTACTTACTAAGTAGAAACCTCTTATAAGTTATGCAGAAGTTGTAGTTCGAGATCAGCAATTAGTTGTTAAAATTTATACATAGTAAACTTTAATCGTGGAGCACGTGATTTGAAACTAGGTAATTTCTTGAAATAACTTCAACTATACTAGAAGTCGGGATGAATTGAGCTGACTGATTACGCTTGTAGGAACCGGTTCCCCTATGGTTGTGAAGTATTGAGTGAGCTTAAATCAGGTTGTCTTCTAGTATAGTTAGTTTCTTGACTTATAATATTCTACCAAACTGAAAATTTATTTCATTGTTTACGTACTAGTTCACATTAACAGTCGAGATAGCATTCGCTTTACTATCGAGAAAGACGGGAAGCAAATAGTATTTCTAATCATTCGCTCCCCAAATATCTGGGAAAAGATGATAAATAAATGCAAGCTTTCATTTTATTTACTTCAACTTTTGTTTTACAATTCTGATTTATAGAAGGGGTATCCTCCTACAGAAAATCCTTTATGTTTTTATAGTTTTGCAGAATCTGAAAAGAATCGACAAAGCAGCAGTAATTCTATTTTACAATTCGATTTGGTTGTCCCGCTTGTCTTATAATTCTTTCATAAATCTTCCACACAGCGATTGCACGGTCTAAAATCCCGGTTCTTTTTGGAAAGTTATTCGCAGAGGGGCAATTTTCATTCGAATGTACCCACTGCTCGGGGCTATAAAAGTGTCATGTTTTTCATTTTACATCCCAAAAATATCTCTGTTTTATTGGATATGTGAGAATGCAAGTTGAATCCCACTTATATCTATTTTTGCATTCTGCTTGTAGAGAAATACCATTTTTAATTCAACCCATCGGCACATATGACACCGTTTTAAATCAAGTTATGACTATCAATCACAGACTAGTTAAACAAAAGTCATTGTTATCATCAACATTATTATTACATGTTATTATTACTGTTGCTAATAATAGTTTTGTAATATTTAAAAATAAGTATAGTTTTATCATGATAATGTTTATACAATATTTTACATGATTTTTGTTTTTAATAATTATAATATTTATATTATAAAATGCTGATGTACAAAAAATAGTAATTACATTCACTTCCACAAACTAATAATCATCGAATTACATGCTATAAATCCTTATTTTATTATTTTAGAACCTGCATATTAGGGACTGTAAAGACTGTGCCAGTTAATAAGGAAGGTGTTGGTACTATATTCAGGGTTCCCACGGTCTTTGAAAGCCATTAAAAGCGCTTAATATTTTCGAACTTATTTTCAAGGCCTTGAAAGTGCTTGAAAATACTTAAAGGTGCTTCAAAGTCCTTGAAAATGCTTAAAGGTCCTTAAAAGCCATTAATTTTTGACGATGTTGTGTGTCCAATTGCAAAATTTATAAAAATACAACTTGGACTTGCTATTCTCGAGTGACCGCCATTTATCCTCATCGACATATTTGTTTTACGCATTCACCAACTTGTAACTTTTTTGGTAGAATATACTTTATTAAAAATATATCTATAGACATGATGCCTGAAAACAAATTGTCAACGATCCTTAAAAACATTATTTAGGTGCTTAAAAGTCTTTCATTTTGTGATTCGAGTGAGAACCTTGTATATTGATTTTGGTAGAATTACTTTATGCTTTAAAATTTTAAATTTCCAGAGTTAAGTAATTTATAAATAGCCAACTATGATTAAATTTAGTCTTCCTCCTAATATAAATTATAATTTTGAATCTTGAAAAATATTAAAATGCTTAATTCCACCAACACACCTCCCATATGAAATCATCCAATGAAAATGATCCTTTAAACAAATCATGAGATTAAAAACATTCAAAGAATCCACAATTTACATCTAAAATGTATATAAATTAGTTAAAGTTTTCGCAAAAGATGCTCCAAAATAACAATTATAGCACATATATTTTAAACTATACTGGATTGTTTTCTTATTGGTCTGACACTTCATTTACAACTTTTCCGATAAGTTTCCGCTCATAAAGTTAACTTCCACATAAGTCCATAATGTGTCTTATGTATACCTGGTGGCGAAAATACGAACTGTTTATATTTTCCAGAATTGTTGTTTATATATTCCATTTCTATTATTTCAGTATTATTTTAGCAAAATATTATGAAGGTTTGTTGTACTTTAGGCTTCAGAAGGCTCTGATATAAATATTGGTTGGCTGGTTGTTTTCAGATTATCTGGCGCCGTCAGCAACACGAGGGCTATAATGCGCCTAAACATTCGTCATTAGACAAGCCAACATACATTTACAAACACCCATGCCTAACACGGGACTCGAACCCGCAACCTCGAGGTCTAGAAGCTAGCACGCTAACCACTATACCGTTTGGTCGGCATAAATATAAATATAATTACCAACTACAGGATCGAGGCTCACCTAGTTTGGTCCAATATAACACGTCTTAACAATCCTCTAATGCAGATCCAGTTGTCTTTTATAAAACTATTTACCATTGATCTCTAACTGCAATTTCTGAGAAGTACATTTTTTTTACTGATTTAAAGATCTATATTAGCAAATCTCCCCCAACCTAGTTAGAATGTGTTGGTTACAATGGGCAATCTATTACGTACAGGGTTCCCACGGTCATTAAAAGTGCTTAATATTTTTGAACTTGTTTTCCAAGGCCTTGAAAGTACTTGAAAATGCTTAGAGGTGCTTCAAAGTCCTTAAAAATGCCTAGAGGTCCTTAAAGTCCTTAATTTTTGCGAATGTTGTGTGCCCAACTGCAAAATTTATAAAAATACAACTCAGACTTGCTATCCCTGCGTGACCACCACTTATCCGTACTGTATCAGAATTCTCTGACATATTTGTATTACGCCTGTGCCAATTTGTAACTTCTTTGGTAGAATATGCTTTATTAAAAGTTTATAGACATGATGCCTGAATACAAAATTTCAAAGATCCTTAAAAAACATTATTTAGATCCTTAAAAGTCATTGATTTTCATTCTGTGTTATGAGTGGGAACCCTGATTATGTAGCATAGATGAGGAAGTATTCAATTGTCTTCGTCTGCTTCCAGAGCAGAAACCGCTTATACGCCATCCAAAAGTTGTAGTTATAGAGATTAGTGTTATTTACTGCCGTACAACTTACGATATGGTCTGGTATATTCTTCCATTTATCAATCATGGTGTCGTAAAAGAATTCTGTCTCTAAGTTAAATTTGATTTATATAACTTATATGCACCACCTCTTGTCCTGTCACCTGCATTCCTTCTCTAACCCTTTGAAATCACCACAGCGAAAGTTTAATTTCGACAATCCTAACTATTCAATCCTCTTTGTAACTATACAAAATGACCATCCTCAATACACTTACCAGAGAACTTTAAAACAAGAGACTTAAATCGCGCTTCCCTACTCTTAGTTCAAAATACAGAGAAAAGCGACCAAGATGAATTGACCGTGATCTTCCTCCACCTTACCTATCATTCATTATTGATGTGGGCGTTGGCTAAAGCTGGTCAACAACAGAGATGTCGCACTCGCAATTTTCCTGCCAACCTGTTTGAGGCTCTTGTGTCACGGTCAGTGTGTCCAAAAGTATCTGAGAACTAGCCTTTGCATTTTATGAGTTGATCAAATGATCTCAAATCAGTGATAATTTTTTCGGTGGCTCTTAAACTCTTTGAAGGTGTCCCCTTGGATTGTGTTGGTACAAATCGAAAGTAATGATTGCTATGTAATTTGTCTTTATTAAATTTTAGGGTGAAAATTTTAAATGTCTAGTTTAATCGCAATTGATTTCGACTTTCAATGACTGGTTATGTTGGTTATGATTGACGGATATATCTCGAGAGTACTTGCATTTCATTGAGGTTGGAGAAAAGGCAGCTTGTCATAGGTGAAAGATAGATGATATGATTATAAGTTGAGACAGGCAAATCAACTGTAGTTTGCACTTCGTATAGCACATTTTCACTTTCTTGTACAGAAACATTTGTTGTTGCATTTTGTTAATACTTAAAAAAATTACTAAGATATTTTTTTCCCTGTTTTAAACTTTTAAGGAACATGTTGCATTAACAACTATTGTTTGCTAAGTAATTATATTTTAACCTCTGATCTTTTGCTCGTTTTTAGCAGCAAATCTTTTCTCTTCCATCACAAGTAAATGTATTTAGGTGGATAATAGTAATAAAAGCTCATCAATGAAATATGAAGGTAAAATATCTGGTGCTTTATTTATTAATAACTTTTAAAGGGGCTCTTTAACTTTATCGCTTCTGTCCTACAACGATAGTTTTGCAACAGTATTCGCTTTTATCAATTACAGCTTGGCCGACAGATATATAGTGACATCAACAACGGGATCGTTGGATAGGGAACGTTATAAGACCACCCTCTCTAATCTTCCATCCTTAGGCGTTGTCAAGCAGTCCCTTTGAAAAAGATGGAGGCTCGTTTCTATGGTTACGGAGTATCCATATGGGCATCTTCGGACCAAATGACCCTCATTTCTATTGATGCACTCACTCCACGTGCTCTTGTAAGACGATATACTTTGGGTGCGTGTTTGCATCGATCATGTTGCGTCTGACGTTACTTATTTGTTGCGCGAAGCGTAGGAAGGGAAATTTATAAATGAGAAAGTGTTTGCTTTTGAATTATTGTCCGGTTTGTGTTTTGAAACTTCTTGAAGATAAAGTGATCACTTATGAAATCAATTAAAGAACTTATGAAATTGTTTTGCCTGTCTATCCGAAATTTTAAATGTGAAAGGTTAAGAATTAAATTTGATAAAATTTACGTGTCCAAAATTTTTAAAAATTTTAATTTTTATATTTCAATTAAAAAAAAAAAAGATGTCTTATATCGTATTAAATTGGTTGTCAAAAGAAAGCTTATTGACAAAAGAATCCAATTTTTTCTTTATCTAGAGTAATTTTGTTAAAAGCAAATAAAAATAATCATTGTATTGTTAAGCATGATATTTTGCCAATTTATCGAAATATATTAAAAAAGACTAGCAAGTACAAGTACTCTCATACCGAGTGTTCTGTATTTGAACACAAGTCTTATGAATTTTAGAACTTGCTTATTTTTTCATGTAGGCCTATACTTTAAAAGTGATTATATTTTAGCGCAGAATGTTCCTGATGGATAAAGCCTGATGGATTCCAATTTCATATTAACCAGCCCCTTAATAGTTAGGTCCTTGAAACCACCACTCTGTAATTATAAATAGCTTTTTTCCAACAACAGCCATTTACAACAGGCCTTATGTATTAAACATGGAACAAAAAAAGCTTTTGGAATCCAATATAGATATTTTGATAGAACAAACTAATTTTTCTAAAAAGTGCTATTTAGTTTCCTACGTTATCAATGTTTTCCTAACAATCATTTAGATTTTATGTTATTAAAATTTATTATAAGCTCCAAGTGGCATATATTTCCTAAATACTGTTGCTTGGATGGGTTTGAAAGATTTGAAGCCAAAGCAGATCAAAACTTGCAGAAATTTATTCCGATATAACTCTTCGCAGATTCTCTTATGACTCCAGATAGACTCGATACAGCTCTTTACACAACAATAGAGCACAAAACAGCAGTTAAAAACTGGACAACACAACTGCTAAAAATCGCCGCAAAAGACAATGCAATACAGTTCTGAGAGACAGCTAACTCATTAACTCCAGTCAACTAACTCCACTCCGTCAGTAACTCAACTAACTGACTCAACTCATCGCCGGGCTTATACAGTGTTGCGTGGATCTTCGCGAAACTTCCAGAGATAGAAATTTGGAGAACTTTCCAGATCGTAGTCGAAAAGTCCTATACATGTACATGGGGATCGAAAATGTCGCCAAGTTTGGCGACATTTGGCGATTTCTTTTTAAATTTGGCGACAAAAATTAGTCGCCAAAACTGTCGCCAACTTGGCTCTATCTCGCCAATTTGGCGAGATTGCCATTACCATAATGTTAAATGCCCTTCTCCTTGTAAAACTCGCTTCCCAGCGTTATCTCTGTAAAATTCGTTATCAAGCATTAAGAGACACATTGCAAGAAAGCAAACCCTTGCACTGCCTTATGCGAAATGTACAGTGTTGTGTTCCAGTTTGTGTCAAATTGTGGTGAAAAATCTAGACAAATTGTGTTCCAGTTTAAAATCTAATAAAGTTTATAATTTTGTTTTAAATGCAGGTTGCTTATACACTTAAATAAAACTTAAATATTTTAGAATATTAATGTTTCTTAGATTCATTTCAATTCAAAAACTTTTTTAAAGAAATTTCCTTTTTTTTCCAAAATAGATATTGGTTGCATTGCAACATATTGAAATGAAATGCCAAAAAAGAAAAAGCCATATGTAATCAGTAAAATCACTATCTTCTGATATATAGCAAGACATTTTAAAACACAATGAGCCTAAAAACAAATTAAACTGAAAACGGAGTGATTAAGTTTTGTTGATGTATATTATATATTTCCCTTTCTTTAGAGATACAATCCCTAAATTTTCCTGTCATGATTACTTGGTGAAATTTAAGTAAAACTAATGTCTGGATACATGTGCATTAGTAGGGATGATTTTTTCCCACTAGTTCAGATTTAAGTAAAGAACTTGTGCTAGGAATTTAGTTAGATATAAAGTCACTAGATGGCAGCACGACAGTACAGTTAAATATAAAGATTGAGGAATATATTATAATTTACTTATTTCAAACTTATTACTTATTACTCCAAAAATATTTTGCAACAAAAATATCCTTTTATTCTAAAAATTTTTCAAAACTATCATACATAAATGAAATCTTTATCTAAACATCATATAACCATTATTCACATTTCTTTTAAAACCGATTTATAGTTGTGAATTTCATTCATAGATGTCACTAGCTATTCTACATCTATCTAACTTTAAAAGTCCTTTTCTAATTCTCTTTCATCCTTTAAAAGTGAGCGAAAAAAAAATTAGATTTTCTTGGCTCGTCTCCTATCTACTTTATTTGCAATTAAATCACAAATTTATTTCATGCAAGCAATTTTTTTTTAGCAATCCGGTCAAAACCATAATGTCTTTTTAAATTGACTAATATGTGCAAATACAATACAAATACAAATTTGAAGACTAACAGGCTCATGGCCCAACAGGGTTGGTCGAGTAAAAAAAAAATATATATATATATATAAATCGAATTTGCAGACCTAACATAAAATGCATAAATTGATAAATAACAAAACAGAAAATGCAGAAAATTTACAGAATACAAAATAGAAAACACCAAAATTGCAGATTACGTAGTAGACTAAGGCAATTAATTTTAAAGTTACAGGATCATACATAATAATACAATCAGAACTAAATGGGTTTTTTCCCCCTCCAAATTTTTTTTTCCTTTTTTTTTTCTTCCAAAAAATAATTTAAAATTGTATTTTTATTTATTTTTTACTTTCTATTATTTTTTAAGAAAATAATTCACTAAATGAAATATCTACATTCTTGGTATAACATGTCTGAGTAATGTTTTTGTAAATGAAAAATTATACGAATACTATAGATAGAATAAGTTCCAATGTATTTTTAAAATAAGTCTTGTAATTAAAGACTATTGAATTTTTATAAGTATCAACCCAATAAGTTTTTATTTTATTCTAATAGACATATTAATGTTTTATAATTATTCAAAATTATTAATTAAACTTCAATTATTGGATACATTTTAAATTTGTTTCTAAAATGGAGGTTTTGTGTTCCAACAGCTTATTTCCAAATCTTAAAAATATCATTTTTAACAACTTATCACCATTACTAATAGCAATATTCCACTTATTATGTAGCAAACAATTACTATTGTAACATATTGTATGTACATTGAATTTAAAAATAGTATTTATAAATAACATATTAAAGTTTAATATGTTTTGAATGCCCACATATATAAGTAGCAACAATTGTTTATTCATTTAGTACAAATTGTTTTTAGAAGAAATATTAATTGTTATTTGAACATTAATTATTCTAGTGTCACATTTTATATATAAATAAGTAAACATTTAATTCAAATAAAATTAAAAAAAAAAAAAAAAACCCATCCTGGTTTAAACAATAACAACAAAAAACTTTTTTGTTGTTGCTCTAATCCTAAATACAATGCAATATACAATAGTTACAGGATCAGACATAATGATACATTATAATATACAGAATTAATATATCTTTTGGCAATCATACTGGAAAAATGCAATACATAATGCAAGCTGACAAAGTTTATAAAATACAACAATACGTAAAAATAAATACCCTTTTTATCACTAAATTACCAAATATAGTACACTGAATAGCCCAAATTAAATACATACAAATTGTGAAGCACAAAATATAAGTTACTTACCTAGCCATTTATTGCCCATTGAAGATCTCGCAGCCATCAGTGCATATCTAACTGTTTCTTAAAACTCATAGCAGTTATGTGTTCAGCCAATCATAAACGCGTATTTCATTTTACCAGCGTATAGCATTTGACTACATCGTCGTCTTGCATAACCTCCATTAGAAGCTCTCAATGACTCCTAATTTGAACAAATTATTGTTTTGTCTTCAAGTTTTGTTTTAGAATTTTGTGTTCTGCTAAAAATCGAATTGAAACTTCAGTTTTCCTATGTTATGCTTTTCTTCATTCCTTTTATATTTGTTTATTTTATATTCAGTGACATCGTGCTACTCTTTCTATGGGAGGCCCGAAATATATTTTTATACGAAATGAATAGATTGCAAACTTAAAATTAGAATGGCTTATTTTGCCTCTTCTAATTATATATAGTCCAGGCAAACTAAATTAAAAATACAGTGAACATGAAAAAAATTGCAACAGAAGCTTTTTTGATTGATTTTTAATCAGTTATTATTGCTGAACAACATATCCAAAATCTGACAAAATTGATCCATGGGAACACCCCGAAAAACGAATTTTAAAATGACGGATTCCATGCCACGTGATGGGGATGCCTAAGCGTAGTTTTTCCCGCTCAGCACCTCCTCAACCATGATATTTTAATTACGGATTACAGTTAAATGGTAGGTTATTATACTTAGAATGGCATGGATCTTGTTTAAGAAAGGAAGGAGGACATAACATTTAATAAGTAAGAAAGTATACAGGTACATGTATCTGTACAGATTTTTGTTTTCTGTCTGCTTTCGTTTTTAGAGTGTCGTCGGTGTTTAAAGACAAAGTCACATTAGTGAAGCATCGATTACACTTGAAAATGAGCTAAACATACATGCTAACTCAATAAAGGACCACAAATAATATTAAATCGTAGTTTTTAGTTATTTTCTTGAAGTTACTTTCCTGAATGGCTCAATATTATTTGAGGTGCTTCAAGAAATCTATAGATCAAATGCTGTGTTACATATGGTAACTGGGAAAGCAGTTTACCGGGCGATACGAAGACATATGACTGTAGATGCATCGCTTAGTATCCTGCTGGTTTAAGAGTTTTTTTCTCATTACGAACATAGATCTCTTCATGGTCATGTTAAGAAAACTTGGGATCTGTTCTATGATATTACGACCTGACAAAAACCAAAAAAGAGTGATGTAGAACTGTGTGACGCTTTGGCTCAGATTGAGATTGCTTAGGAGACAAAGAAGAATCACTTGCCCTCTTCCTAGAGAACAAGTAAACTTTGGTTGGAATACCAGTGAATGATCAGTGTTGTACGAACCTTGATAACAGCTGACAGGATAAGTTCTTGGGAATTGCACTTATATGCTATGCTTAAGATTCTCCCCAAAATAACAGCTGCGGGTCATGTAAATTATCTCAAGTCACTCTACCTATACTTGCAGAAAATGTTTCAACTACTATCTGAAAATACAAAGGTTCATAAAATGTTTGTGGAAGGTAAATTTGTGACAAGAAGAAGTGACAAATTATGGGGTGAACTTGGATCAGGTCTATAATAGAGCAAGTGCTTATGCGTTCCCTGAAAAGCAGAGGAAGTGGACTTACCGAAAATCAGACGGCTACATCGCTGTTTTGCGTGCCCTTTTGTTCAATTTAAAATTTAACTATGGAAGAGTATGCAAGTGTTTCCATGCAAACTAGTGAATAACACAAGGAATTGAGAGACAGCAGACAAAAGAGGGACAGCAATGACACTAAAAAAAACTGGTCAATGTACTAGAATCCATATCCCGATTTAATTCTGCTCTACGTAATATTGTAATAGGCGTAACAGCCCAAGAAGAAGTTAATCTTGACGAGTTGCACTTATTTGGTGCAAAAATCGTCTCAGATAAATGATAGGGAAGGATGTATTAAAGTATTCTGCTAAAAGGTCAGATAAAGCGAAAACTCTAGGATCTGCTGGTGCTGTCTGTAGTAAAGATGATTCAGATATACAAGTGGATCCAGCACTACTTTTCTAAAGAATGAAGTCTGTTGCCACTTGTGCTGATATGAATCTTGTTGGTATCATGAGTTATGAACTATATGCTTACCCTGCAGCATTATTTGAATCCCAAAGCCTAATGAGAAAAGCAAACAAATCACAGCTAGCAGAAGCAATTGTCAAATACACCAAACATATTGATAGAGAAGAATCTGACAAGGTGGAAAGTACGGAAAGGTACATTTTGGATGGAGGATTTCTCTTACATCGAATTTCGTTGTGCAACAATAACACTTACGAAAACATTGCAATGTCGTATGTTTAATTTACTCTTAAAACATATGGAAAAGCTGTCATTGTTTTTGATGGCTACATTGGGTCCCCTACAATCAAGGATGGAGCTCACAGATGATGGTACGCAAAGGCCAGTTGAGATGTTAATTTTAGCCCATGCATGAACATTTTCTAGCTAATGGAAAGAACAAGCAAGCCCTAATTGCCCTCATTGGGGACTTGATGTTGGTGAAGAAACAAGGTTGTACTGTTCATAACACAGATGAGAATGCTGATTTGGACATGGTACGTACCGCAGTTTCATCTTCAAAACACGCTCATACCACTGTGATAGGGGAAGATACCGATCTGCTGATTCTGCTTCTGTACCACGCCAAGGATAAGGGATTCAAGCTATATTAGTGATATAAGACATGGATCAACTCCAAAGCCAGTATATGACATCCACATCATACAATCTATATTAGGTCGTGAAAGTTGCAATTTGTTGTTGTGTCTGCATGCTTTTACGGGCTGCGATACCACATTCAGAATTTTTTCAATTGGGAAATCCTCAGCATTTGCCAAAACGATGAAGGAGACAGAGCTCTTCGCTCTGTTGCAAAAATATTTTGTTCTGATTCAGGTCAACATTCAGATATCATTGTCGCTGGTAGAAAAGCAATGCTTCCTTTTTACCATTACCACTGCTGGTTTTTAAATTGCACAAACTAACTGCGCCTTCAAATGTTAGTAGCGAAGGCAACTATAGCAAAATCATTTGTTGCAATAGAACGTCGGCCCCCGACTGATTCTTGAACAAAATATCATAGCTATCGAACAAACTTATAAATAAATATATGGGAAGATACTAAAGAAAGAATCAAACCAGAAGAATGGGGTTGGTGTGTAAAAACTTACTCGTACTACCTAAATACTCGATGACTTATTACCATCAGCTCCAGATTATTTACTTAATATGATATGATGTTCCTGCACAAAAATCTGCTCTACATTACGATGTGGATGCAAATGTTTTGTCTGCTCTGTTCAACAGCTTGTGGAACGTGCCAAATCAATGGATGTAAAAACCACAAAAGTTATGAATATAATGAAAGTGAAGAAAACGATTAAAGGATTTTTTAAAGCAACATGTATACCTGTACCTGTATACCTTTTTACCTGTGAAATGTAATGCCCTCCTTTTTTAAAAAAATCCATGCAATTCTAAGCATAATACCTACCATTTTGTTGTGTTAAAGCTAACATCCGCGTGATTAAAATATCATGGTTGAGGAGGTGCTGAGAGGGAAAAACTGCGCTTAGGCATCCCCATCATGTGGCATGGAATCCGTCATTTTGAAATTCGTTTTTCGGGGTGTTCCCATGGATCAATTTTGTCCGATTTTGGATATGTTGTTCAGTAATTATAACTGATTAAAAATCAATTAAAAAAGCTTCTGTGGAATTTTTTTTCATGTTTTCCAGATAATGAACTGAAACTTTTCAAACACATATATTTTTTTTTTTTCCTTCTTATTTCCCCCCCCCCCCCTTTTCTTCTTCTTTTTTAACCATTGATCGGAGTTTTTATTTTAGACATATTTCCTTGATAACTGAATAAATAAAGAAGAATATTAAATTTTACCTATCTTCACATCTAATTACTTAGAACACAATGGCGGTTAAAATATTACTTCAGAACATACTATATGCATTTTTATCTTGGATATAAACATTTAATTTTTTTCCTAGCCTTTATTGGCATTTGTACCAAATATCGGAGCTGTAACTGCATTGAAAGTGGGGACATTTGAAGATTTCTCGTTTGGAATGTTTTACCCCTTTTCGACCCCGTAAAGTCGGTTAATCGAGATTTCAATATCTTACTTTTTCTATGTTTCTTCTTGTTGAAATGTGTACCAATTTTTATAAGGGAATTATATGGGAAAGTGGGAGAATTTGTGATGAGAGAGTGAGTTAGTGTGTAAATGAGGCCTTTTATATATAGAGATAATCATTCGACATCATTAATCTTAATCAGGGCCGCCGACAGATGAGGATAAAACAGTGCACGTCATAGAGGCTCGCCTTGTCAAAAAGGACTGGCGATTTCTGGTTGACATAATCTTGAAAATAAATTTTATTAATTTAATTTTTTTTTTTTTTTTAATTTATAGGATCCAATAATACACTCCTCTCAACCTTCTGAGAATATTTTAACATTGTGTTTGCGAAAAGAAAAATTAGAAGGCCAGAACTACTTATGTTTAAAATTTCAGAGCTCTAGATCTATTAGAAGTCCTTTTGTAAAAAAAATCATTAAAATGTAACACTTTGTCAAAAATCCAATGAAAAGGCCAAAAACTACATATGTTGAAAATTTGAGATAAAATTTTTTATATTAATTCAAGATATTAAAATATATTTTTTTTTACATTGTTAAAAGTAAATTTCCATTTGCCTTTATTATACCAAGTCAATAAACACTAATGAAATAGTCAAAATACTATGGTTAGAGAGCTATATAAAAAAGGGTAGTTGTAGATCGCTTTTAAAAATAATTAACCTTTAAAAATGTGGAAATCTCTGCTCTACTATTCTCAACATTAGCCGTGATTTCAACACCATCATAAGCAACACAATACTCGGCCATTCAGTTAACTTGGCCACAAAAATATCCCATCGCAGAAATATGTTCTCTATCCAGAGATTTATTGTGTCCCACCATTGGTTTGACGACGTCAGCAAAAAGCAGTCTATCGTGTTTACTTACCGAAATGGATTTTTGCTGAGCACTAGGCTGCTGTGAGTGAGTGATTCTGTGTTTGGTTTGAGAGGGGGGCAAAACAGTTCGGAATGGATCGTTGAGATAAATAATTACTTTTTAACTCCCTCTTGACTTCCGTCGTTTGTGAAAATAAGGAACGCACTAAAAGTAGCCACAACTGAGGGGAGAGAGGCCCCAACTTCCAATATTATTGGAAGAGGTTATTTTCAGAAAGCCCTGTTGTCAGGGCTTTCAAAACACCCTCGAGGCCCCAGACAATTGGTTTAAGTAATGTAAAACTTTCAAACTCTCGAAATTATATCAACCAATAACATGTTTTACTTTATACTTGCTGTGTCTGTATTATTAAACCTTGTAACTCTTTTTTTTTTTTTTTTTTTTTTTTAAACCCACACCCTCAATTTCCTGTTGACTTGGCTATATGTAAAATTATGATAATTTTATAATATTCCGTAAGAATAATTAATCATTCATAATCATATAGGAGGCAAATGGGTATTCTATTAAACTCAGATGACCTGCTGTTTACATAGAGTTTCGGAAGTTTATTCCACCCTTTGAATAAGTTTAGAATATATTCTAGGTTGAGGAACATAATATACATTCAAAGAAAAAGATCTAGAGATGATTTGATTCAGTTGTTCAGAGGTTATCAAACAGGTCGATTTGAAGAGTTTAGAGTGTAATATGTAGACAGGACAAGAGGTCATTGATATAAGTTATTTAAATTATATTTTTACTTGACGAATAGAAACATGACGTTATAATAGAGTGGCTGATTAGTGGAACAATCTGCGTCATAAATTGTACTGCATTAAACAGTTTTAAATGACAGCTGGATCTATACTGGGAACTGGTTCAGAAAACTGATCAACCTAGATGAGCCATGTGTCTTTAGTTAGTCATCACTTTTATGCTTGCTTAGAATGGACGATTTCCACATGTTTTACATTTTCTTTTATTCAATTCTAAATATTTCGAAAAGGCAATAAACATAAAATTTCTGCTTCACTGAGTGTTTTTTTTTTTTTTTTTTTTTAATTTTTTTTAATTTTTTTTTTTATCATTTACAACCAAAGTTAGTTTGTCAGTTTTGGCGGGGGAAAAGACACATTCCGATCGAAGCGAATGCGATGTCCCTTCATCTGGAACAACTTGACTTGAAACACAGCAACTGAAACCAGTTTTGCAAGCTACTCGCAAATCGTTCAACCGTTACTGGATACAGCAAAATTGACTACCAAACCAACGCCAACTATTTGTCACAAACCTCACGATAACATAGAAACGGAAGGATGTTTTGACGTCACAGCTATGGCGGATCGTTTTGATCGGATGAGGTTTTCGAGCATTTTTTCCCCTTAATACTTAAATAACTAATTTTTATAAAGAACATTTGTTTGAATATTTGGAATCAGAAACAAATTCTCCCTAAATATAAACTAATTTCACTTGTTTTTATAAAATGCGGGAATGGTTTAATGTAATAAATGCATTTAGCTCGAAACTATATTGAATGCTGTTGTCTTAGTATCCACCTATTGATTTATTTGACGATTAGGCTAAGTAGTCAGCTTTCTCTTCAAATTATTCGTCTTTAGCTAGAGGATACTTTGACAACAATGGCAGCGTTCAATATAGCCTCACATCAAATGCAACAATACCACATCGCATTTCGACCACATATAATTATGCCTTGGCGACAATATTGATCTGAATAGAATCACTAAGCCTTTTCACATGGAAAGGCACTAAAATATTTTTGCTCATGTCCCACGATTGTTAGCTTTGAAATTTTAAGTTCTAGAACAGAACTGAAACATTCAAGAACATTTTTCGCTTAAGGTTCATGGAACAGGTTGAAGAAGCAAACGACTACGACTGAAAACCTTCTCAAAGGTACATTAGCTGTGTAAATTTCGTAGCCCAGGAACTGACACCGCCTTCCCGAGTTCAAATGAACACTTCCTTGAAAATGAGGTGTTATAATTCACACTTTACTTATGGTTCGGACGGCCGTTTCCTTTTGGGGATTCTGTGAAAAATGAACATTTACTTTAACTAAGTGCTAAAGAGTGACACTAATCACAAAGTACGAAATCCGCCGGTGTCACAAGTTTGTGACCTTTTTTGTTGTTGTTATTAAATAAGGCTTTATAGTTCTTAAAAGCGACATTATTTGATGAGTAACCAAAGGTGAAACAAGGATGAACTCTCGTTTTTGAATTTGAAGTCATAGATAACAATCTGGTACAATAAGCAGGGGGGAAAAAAATCTGAACTCTGGCTTTATCCTGTAACTTTTGTTATAATTGATGAAAGGAGAGGTGGAAAATACCGTTGTGATCTGTAAGTTTTTTATAAAGGTATAATAGGTTTTTTTGGTCATAAGGGGTCATATTCAAATATAACCTATAAAATCTGAGTTTTTAAAAAAATCCTTTATATGCCTTGTCATTTTTTATATTCATTCACACAGTGCCGATATCAAAAACATTTCTATCTGCAAAATATACGGCAAACTACGTTTCAAAATTTATTTATTAAAAATGAACGTGAATTTATGCTCTCACATCCAAATATCATTTATTTATTCAGATGAAATTAATTTTATTATTATTATTATTGTTATTATTACTTTTTAATTTTGGCATCAAGAAAGATTTTCGCAATGATCGGTTTAATGCTATTTTTAATGTGATTGGATGGTGGCAAGTTGGTTTATTAGTATTAAAAATGAACATTCACTTTAACTAAGTGCTCAAGAGTGACACTAATAGGTTATAGCTAAAGCGACCTTTTAGTGACAGTAACAGCCCCAAAATTTGATAGAATGCATTGTCTTCGACATCGAACCTATCTGCCAAGTTTCAGCCCAATTGGATGAGGGTAAGGGGGTTAATTGGGCCTCCTCAGATTCCGCTCCCATCGACAAACAAACAAACACACAAAATCGAAGTTTATCGAAAATCGAAATAAAGGATTTAAAAATAGATTTTGGCTTAAAAAACCTGAATTTGGACTTGCATGAATTTTCAATAAAATGTTAGGTAATAATAGGCAAACGACCGACTAAAGTTAAAAAGAAAAAAACATCGTGGTTTTAGACACAAATGGAAAAATTATCATTTTAGTTTTGTTGCAAAACTATAATTTATTAAAGGGCAAACGGTAAATAACTTGAAACTATAAGAATAACCAGGTTTTTTTTTTTTTTTTTTTTTTTTTTTTTTTTATCGTCTATTGTTAATTAAACAATTGTAACATTTAAGAAATAGAAACATATTTTTTGACTTCATTAGATCGTGATCGAAAACCCCCAAGAAATTTGTTTCTTTCTGTTATGACTTTTGATTACCAGAATATTAACGAATATGGAAAAATGTATTACGGGAACGGATTTCTATTTTATTTCCCCCTTCTTATAAATTATGCCTCTCAATACTGAAACATACCGCCACTACGTTTATATAAAAATTTTAACACGCTGAAGTGCAAATTTTGATTTTGCGACATGGTTTGTATTGAATTCTTTAGTTTTACTTAAAAATCTTTTAACTACATCTAAAAAGAATTTTTTTTTATTTACAACTACAGATAATCGTTTACAAGACATTAGGATGCTAGCAGCTTTGTCCTAAGACTTCTAAAAACGAAAATATAGTAATTGTTTGTATTTTTTTCGTACTGTACTTTAAGGAATTTGCTTTTCACTGAAAATTACATACACCAACATGTATTACTGAGTTTTAATCCCGAATTTTGCTGGCTTTAATAAAGAATGTAATGTAATTATTTTATGATTGTTTTCGATTATTTGTAAAAAAATAAAAAAAAATAAACTGCTCTTATTGTTATAAACAAAATATACTTTACAAATGTCTTTTCTGTAAAACAACTTCTATAACAACCATACAAACATTCTGCATCTTAGATTGTTTGTCTAAGTTAGTTCGATTACAAGATTTTATTTAATGAGTCTGATGAATGTATTTTCTGAATGACGTTCTATCATGTACATTCTATCAAATTTTGGGGCTGTTACTGTCACTAAAAGGTCGCTTTAGCTATAACCTATTAGTGTATTTTCTGATGAATGTATTTCAAACTGATGAAATGTATTTTCTATTGCACCTACAAACTATGCCTCTGAATCCAGTTTTTATCAAATCTTCAAAGTAATATTTAGCAGGCATGATTCAAATCTTGTAATTTAGTTGTCTATTTATAAACTCAGCTATGCTACTTATCTAAAAGGCTGCTTATTTCGATATGTATCTGACATGTTATTTAATGATACGAAAAAAATAATTTACTTTCAACCTTGTTTTTTATAAATTTTAAACGAGGAAACTGAATAAGAAACATATACAAATATATATGTCTTTGAATAATTAATCCTTTTTAGTAAATTATTTCTTTTTGTTCTTCTTCGAGCTAAAATGAAGTATTACTTTTATTATAAGAAATTTATTTCACTTTAAATAATTGAAATAAGTAATCTCTAGAAAAAGGATAATATTAATTGAATGTTGGAACAATTTATTAAGTACGAACCAATTTAAATTGGTAGAGTTACATAAAATTCAATCTGAAAGGTCGATGGGAGAGGGCTTGCGTTGTATCTTTTGGATATACCTGATATATAGTATAGAACTTGAGTAGAAGCGGCTCCTTAGTGATAGTGACCACCTTTGAACTTGTTTAAATATGAAGGCATTGACCTTGTCTGGAAGTTAATTTATTCAAGAACTCAATTAACCATTTTTTTCGCATACATTTATTTGAAAAAAAAAATCGTCTGGTTATCCAAGTATCAAATAGAATTTTTTTATTAGGCTACTAATAAGGATGCTATTTTCTGAACAATGTTATATGCAAATACCTTTCTCGTTTAGAGACAACTTGGACAATGGCCTAAGAAAGTTCCATTGTTCTCTATAAGTTTCGCTTTGCATAATTCGCCAAACTGAAAAGAACCCTCCCTCGTTAGAAAAGACTCCATTGGTTTTTTCCCCAGATGTTCCATTTCGATTTGTCCTATGAAAAATATATCTTTTAAGTTTGAATAAGAAAAAATTCTATGTTTAGAATGTTGAAGTTGTTTTATTTAGACGGTGTTGCGATATTGCACTGAGTTGTAAAGAAAAGGGTGTGTGTAGGTATTTTGATATGTAAATAATAGTAATATTCAAAAGCTTTAGCTTGATTAATTTGTGTTTTTTATCATGCTTTTACTGAACATTCCCAGACAAACACCTCAGAAATCCATGTTCCATTTAAGGACTCGTCGATACAAGTTCGTACATCAAATTCAACCGGAAGTAATGTTAATGGCGACCGAAAGTCAATATGTAATTCATTAAGCCTAGACTATCAGTTTGACTGTATCGATAAAGCTAATATAATTACTTATTATCTTTTTTCATGGCAATTCTAATATAGCACAACGATATTATTTTATACGCCATCAGGCTGTTGCCTTTGTCCATACATTTTGATGCATCGAAATCCTCATTGCACAGGAGAAAATATAGAAACTCATAAGGCAGTTTGGTAATTTAGAAGGAACAATCGAAATCGTGTTTTTATGCTTCAGAAATCTATTCTAAGGCGGGTCAGAACTCGGAGGCAGAATGCTCGCCTAGCATGTGAGAGGTTTCGGAACCGAATCCAGCTTTGCAGTCGGAAATATCTGTTTTCAAGGTGAGTAAACGCGATTGCGATTGTGGCAATCACTGGCCGTCTCATACTTGTTGGCCGATATGGAGGTACTATGGTTCCGACCTTTTTCTATTGTCAGCAACTGGACCAAACTGGTTTATGTGTGCTTACCTCTCGGCCAACTAGCGGGAGCTGGGAATACCCTTTGATTGTCGGGCTGCTTGGTAGGAATTTCCGTATTTTTCTTTATTTGAGGCAAATACCTTGAAAGACCTAACGGAAGGCCCCTCCCGCCCCTTGACACCGATTTCAGTAGTGCAGATCGTGCTCTAACGTTGTTTCGGCGGTGTATAGCACTAGTAATTAGCCATGGGCGCCCCCAGGAGGGTGCAAGGACCCCCTGGCTCTTGAAAACTAAAAAAAAATGAGGGAAAAGATGTAAATTCTAAGATAAAAAAGCACATATGCCGTTTATACTTTTATGTTACAATGAGCATTCCCCCCCCCCCCCTCTATTAATTTGGTATTTTGTTATATCTACTTGCGTGACGATTTTCTGGCGCTTGTAGTGTATGATTATTTGAGGCTAATAAGTAGAGTTATTTATTTCTTTTATCGTATAATAATTTCCTGTGTAGTTCTCGAAATTATAGGAAAATGTTTTGTTTTTTAAGTCATCATATATATATCTTGAAATCTATTTTTACAATTCAATTGGACACATCCCAATACTGGATTCGTGTTTCATTTTGATTTTTTTTTTTTTTCATTATATCTGAAACTTGGAAGAAATAAAAAAAAGTGTTACTCTTCTGTATTTTTGCATCTTCGAGTTCCTCTATTCCAAACATTGTCTCTTAAATGCTTTGAGATCTAGTTGGATGATAAAAAAATCGTTAAAAATATATATTTTAATATTTTTACTATTTGGTATTTTTTTTCTCTTTGACAGGGTAGCGCCCTCAAAAATATATAGCACGAATTTTAACTATTCTCAAAGAGTATAGAGTATAATTTATAATGCATAATTTATAATCAACATTTCTAAAAAAAATTAATGATTTTGATAAAAATCTAGTCTTGCATCCCCTTACAAATATTTCTAGGGGCGCCCATGTAATTAGCTTTATTTGCATGCAATTCAAACAACAAAATTTAGATAGGATTGCTTTCGTTTATTGATTGCAAATGACTTACGAAACGCGAACTAGAACTCTGAACACGGAAGTCTACATATATATATATATATATATATATATATATATATATATATATATATATATATATATATATATATATATATATATATATATATATATATATATATATATATATTTTTTTTTTTTTTTTTTTAATGGATTTTGGGATTTTTCAAATTCTTTAATTATTTATTAGTTTCATTTTATTTTAATAAAACCATGAGAATTCCTATCAACTGATCTGTCTCTTTTCCATTATCATGAATTCTCATTACTTTTTTTTTTTTTTTTTAAAGTTTGTCGTTTATATTTTTGTCTTATTCTATTTATACATTACTAAACATATTTTTTACAAGAACATGTTGTTGAATATGAAATTTGATAGAAGCTATGTTTTCCGGATTTTTTTTTCGTTGAATGGAGCATTATTACACATTTCACCAAATGCCACAAAAACTGCTATCAATAGAATGAGGCAAGTTATTAGATAACTCTATGAATTTGTCTTAATTTAGAATCCCCGCAATTTATCTATCCTGTATATTTCCCTTCTATAAATAAAGATTATCTGACTACGGATGTTCACCGAAGTTCTCTGGCGACATTTTCTCCTTACATTATTTTTCTCCTGTCATTTTACTCTTAATATTACGATTTCAAATTGATAATGTTGATAGGATGAAAGTGAAATTGGCGACTGACAGCATGATGGCTAAAAGAAATACTTCCACATCATAATGAGAAAAAGCAGCAGTGTTCCAAACCCACGGTTCCAATCCAGGAGATAGAGATCAAAAAAATATATCTAACCTTGGCGACGAGTTCAAGGTCTTTGTTTTCTTAAAGCTACCCAATGATTACTTTCTTAATGGGCTTGAAATCCGTTCGTTTGTTAGCAAGAAGAGAAAAAATTCCTAAATTATCGAAATTCTTCGTTGCCGAAAATTTTAAAAGTTCTTGTTCTCTCTTATATTAACACGTTTTTTTTTTTTTTTTTTGTTAATTGTTATCGAGTATGGAATCTATGTTGAAGTAATTTCTTGTGCTGATTTTGATTGTGATTTTTTAAGAAAATAATATGCCCTGATTTTATCTGCTTTGTAAGGAAATCCTCAATTATTTTGTGCAGCTTCTTCCAAAAGCTAACTTATAGGAACTTTGTTTTAAAGACAAATTTGTTGATTTGTCGCTATTGATACCATAGACGTTAATGTTATGTTTCGTTTAATTTTAAATGCGCTGGATGTTTTTAAACCTAGGTTTGAGGTGAAGAAAATTTTTTGGATTACTGATATTGCAGTAAGGGTGGACCATTACTGGTTGTCGGTTGTCAACATTTTTGGCTTTTGAATTTGTGAAGAGGTTGAGTTTACAGTAATTCTTTTTATTGTTAGCCATTCTTCAATGATGGCTCTATTTTCACGCAGCTTTGATGCCAAAACGATAAAAGGTAAAGGTTATTACAAATATATATTTGTTTGAGCAAAGTTTTAGGACAATCTGATCAAGATTTAGATTCCATTAGTTCTGGCAAGAAACTACACAACACACCTGAGAATTTTCTATTTTCTTATAATATATAGGGCATCTGCAAGAGAAATTATTCAAAAATGATTCCATACTTGATAAAGGGGTTGGTTGTCTCGACTTATTTAGATGTGGGAAAAGTAATATTTAAAATTTTGTTTGAATAAAAGAACCGTCCAAAGCTAAAAACTGATGTTGATAAAGTTAAAAAGCATGAAAAGCATAAGCTTGGACGTCGGCAGGATTATTTTCAGTGAGGTGCAGATCGCACACTAGAGTGTACAAGGTGGTTACATTTTTTTCAAACCTTATTTTTTTAATTGAATTTCCCAATGAAATGTTAAAAAAATAGTTATGAAATAAATTTCTGTTCCGTTAAATACTTTAACACCTCTTTCATATCCTTGCTTTCAGTAATTCATCCCACTTTTCTACACTTCATATTTAATTATCAAATTCTAGAGAGCTGCAAGTGCACTCCCTGGAATTTGAAATTCTGTAATTTTCATGGCGGCACCCATTAAATTAAGCTGTAAGTTAAATTGAAGACAAATTTAAAGACTGAATCACGAATTTAGATAAATATTTAAAGGTATCTATTATTTTTCATCACTGCTATAAACATGATGTCTGGATTTCTTTTCTACTTTTCTCCTTCTTTTATAATTTTTTTTAACGATTTCTGTCAAAATTCGGAATAAATACCATCTAACTTAACCTCAATGTTGACACAGAGTGAGAGCGTGCAACTTTATAGAATCGCAGAATAATAGTTGAGACATTGACTTCATTGAATAAAAAGTGAATAATGAGAGTGTCAATTATATTTTTCATCGAATACTCATTGTTACAAAAACACCAAGTAAAAACACCAAGTATATCCAAATAATAGTTGCAGAGCAAAACTACGTACACACACTCGATAAAATGTAAATATGATCGCTACGCGGTAAAAGTGACTTAGAACAGAAATGAAAGGCTAAGTGAATGAAGGGGTATGTGACATTATGTGTGAGTTTTCCCATTGAATGAATTTGTGCTTTATAGACTTACCTCTGTTACCCTGGATCACTGTAAAGCACATATATTTTAGTTAATTAAAAAGGCATGTTAAATGTAAAAGAATGCAAAAGTCAATATTTAAGAGGGATTATATCAAAAATTAGTTTTTGTTACATACGTCTTTCAACCCCTTCAATTACGACCAGTGGCGGCTCTTGCACTACAGACAGTGCAGCTGGTCTGCATCTAAATTTATTAGTTCAAAATTAAAATTATATATTTTACCAATATTCTAAAATGAAGATCCACTTTCTACGGTAAGTGTAAAAAAATCTGATAAACAGCAAACTTCTGCCTTCCCTCCACCTAATGTGTAACGAGGCAGCTTGATCAGTGATTTTTCGACTTCGGCTGCCCTTGAGAATTTCTGCTTTGAAATAATCTCTAGATGGAATTTTTGTAAGAAAATGATAGCATCTGAAAGCTAGAGAATTATTTAATTAGTTTGAAGTACTATTTTGTTCTGAAAGTAAATTTGAATATTTTAAATTTATTTTCTAAAATTTTTTTGTTTTGGCACGTGAAACTTCATTTAAACAGAGATAACTGAAGTTTGATATAATTTTTTTGAAAAATGATTTGCGAATTCAAATCTGCATTAACTATTAGATGTTATGAACCTCAGTCAAATTGATTGGAAAAGAAAATGAATTTTGCTAGGTTTTTAAATGCAAAAGTTTTTAGAAACATTTTGATTATTTCTACTTTCAATGTTAAAAAAATTCTATTAAAAAAACTATATATTCTAGAAACTAGATGGAGGTTCATAACATTAAGAGTGATATTACGAACAATTTCCAACCACAATTTTTTTTCTTGGCCCCATAAAACTTTTGTAACGAGTAAAAAGTTAATTAGTTAATTAATTTTGGAATAAAACCGAAATTTTCATCATTTAAACATCATTACTAATTATGTATTTTTAAGTGCAAAAAAAAATCGATTTTTAAAAAGATAATTGTTTTAAGAAAATAGTTCAAGTGTGATTGTACATGATTGTGGAAAGTGTGTGTGTGGTTGGGGACGGGAGGAGGGGGGGGGGGGGGTTCTGGCTGCACTAATATTTTCGACCACAGGCCGCCACTGATAACGGCAAATTACCCCGTATAAAAACCAACCCCTCTATCCTCTTCATTAAGGAATTGTCACACCTATAAAACATTAGCTTTGTTACAAAAAATTAATTTTACCAGCCCTTAGTGTGCGAAGGATCTATAAAACTTTGCACTAAAATTCTCTGAAATGTTTCTGTATGAAATTCACAACGTTAATTGTAAGTGTAATCCTTAAAGTTGCAGCCTTGCCGTACGTCTCGGTTTTAGAAGATTGTCCTTGGTTTTCGAAATTTGTTGAGCGAAGTTATTATAAAACGAAATTTTTGTTTTGGAATGATAAATTATATTTTGTGCATTTCCTTCGTGTTGTCATTTTTCAAAAAAAAAGCATTACTTGTTTTGCTGGTGTAAAACATTGTCTGGCAACTATCTTTAAAAACGCGTTCTAAATGGGTTATGGTTCTTCTTTGTTCTTTTTCTTCAATGTATTCCTGGGTTCCTGTTGACTGCTTATATAGCGCACTCCTAATCACGTAACATTAAAAAAAAAGTTCTCGCTTTTAAATATACGAATTCAATTTTTGTCTAATTGACTGCACTTCTAAATGCCCTTGGAGAAAGCTTTATTTCTATTCAAAAGGTTTGAACGTAATAATAAAGGAAGTTTTTGTTAATGAACATCGTATTTTCACCATTCTTTTTTTATCAAAACTCACCTGGCGTTATCACTGAAATATCCTCGGGGATAAAGAATATACATTTTAATGAACGTATTTCCAACATTTCAAAGATTACATTTTAATTATTTGTCGAATGTTTCGTGAAGGACAATTGGCTTCAACCTATTAAAATATTTAATGGTTTATTTTGAAATAATAATGGTTACTTGCGGAAAAAGTTCCAAAAGTGGTATTGCTAAGTTATCCATTTTTGCTTTTAAAAATAATTACCCACTATGATTACCGGTTTTAACTGATCCGACTCATTTTTTGCTGTTGATAACTTTTAGGATTGTTATATCAAAAAAAGATTTGCACTGTTTTAGAAGTAAAAGATATTTTCCTTATTTGCTTTAATTATTTGGTCTCAAGTAGCTTTCTTTCTAATTTTAGATTTTTTTTTATAGGTAAGAAATTCTGTTCGGCATTGGATGTTAAATGATTGTCTCAAATTCATCACTGAAGCTGATATTATTCTTGTGGTATCCTATTTAAGGTTGGACTTAGACTCAGCTAATTTATTGACTAATGCTTATGTTCAATATTTTTTTTAGCCTTTCTCATTTTAAATTTGATATTGTATTTCATAAGCATAAAATGCATTTTTTAAAAACTTTAATGGACAGTTGCAATTTCGTCTAATTTAAAATGAAATATTTTATTAGTTTTTAACCTACTTCAACAAAGACGGAGGTTATCAAGTTGACTCTTGTGTGTGTACATGTTTTTATATATGTCCGTCCTTAGCTCAATATCACCTTAAACCAAATAGAATTTTTTTTTTTTTTTCGTTCAGAGTTTATTAAAAAATGAATTAAAATGAAAATTATTTTGTCCCTATGTGCTCCAAAAGTTTTTAAAACTTTGTTTTGTATCATTTTGCGCTTAAAAGTATTTAAGGAAACTTCTAATTATAGGTATGCTGTGTGTTTTTTACTTTGCGTTCATTTGGCTCGGACTATATAAATTCGTATTTTGCATAACGCTATTTGTTTGGCACTTTTTAAGGTTTTTTACTTTTTAAAATAAAAAAATTTAATTATATCGTTTGTTGAAAAAAGGTGTACTTATAAACTCCTTACATACATCTTTACTGAAGCATTTTTGAAAGACGTAACTTAATTTTTATTTCAAGGAATTGAATTATATTTCATATTGTTTATTATAAATATGTTGCTCTTCTCTTTATATATTTATATATAAGACAAATAAATCCCTCACTGACTCACTTATCACTAATTCTCCCACTTGCCACGTGGCCACATCTCTAAAAGCTAGTACAATTGTCAGCAATGGTAAACATAGAAAAAGTTAGCTATTCCGATCTCAATTAACCCACTTTAAGGGGTCGAAAAGGGGTTAAACGTTCCAAACGAGGGATATTCGAATCTTCTATTTCCCATATGATCACAACTCTGAAAATTGACACAAATTTCAACAAGACAAACATAGAAAAATTAAGCTATTCAGATCTCGATTAGAAAAGAAGTTAAATATTCCAAACAGTTGATATCCGAATGTCCCACTTCCAATGTAGACACAGTTCTGATATTTGGTTCAAATGTTAAGAAGGGCAAATATAGAAAGGATAACAAGTCGACGCAACATTGAAACAATACGAGGAATATCTAAAATTTCGCACTGCCAGTACAGTTACAATTTTGAAATTTAGAACTAAAAGCAAATATAAACACGATAAACTATTGCAATCTCGATTAAGTAATCAGGGCTTCCACGGTCATTGAAAGTCATTAAAAGTGCTTAATATTCTTGAACTTGTTTTCAAAGCCTTGAAAGTATTTGAAAATACTTAGAGGTTCTTAAAAGTCCTTGAAAATGCTTAGAGGTCTTTAAAAGTCTTTAATTTTTGCAGATGTTGTGTGCCCAACAGCAAAATTTTTAAATATATAAATCGGACTTGCTATCCCCGCGTGACCGCCACTTATCCGCATCGTAACGGAATTCTCTGACGTATTTGTATTATGCATTCACCAACTTGTAACTTTTTTGGTAGAATGTACTTTATTAAATTTAAAAATAGACATGTATTTTTCAAAGGTCCTTAAAAACATTATTTAGGTACTTAAAAGTCATTGAAAAGTCAGTGATTTTCATTCTGTGATTTGAGTGGTAACCCTCGTAAATAAAAAGGGTCCAAAGGCAGTTGAACGTTCTAACCGAGGGATATTCAAATGTCTCATTTGCAATATATTCACAATTAATAAATTTTGGAAAAATGTCAGTAAGGGATTTAGATATATAAAGTAAAATATTCCTTTTTTGATGAATCAGTTTGTTGGGATCGAAACGGGATCAAACATCTGAAGTGTGGAATACATGAATGTCTTTTAATTGCTAAAATGCACATGGTAAAATTTCGAAGCGAAGCAGAAGTATTCAGCTAGTCTGTTGATGACAGTTGGCCTTCCGCGACATGTAATGTCACTCCTCATTACAGCCACTCATCCTCGTATTACTCGCAACAATGCATTAGGTCAAAATAACATTCTGGTATAATAAAACATTGTATTCTTAATGAAACATGAATGGGATGTTGTTATTAAGGGCGTGGCCCCTCGTCTGGTCTTTGCCCTTGGTATAAAGTCATTCCGCTTAGGGCAATATGATAGCTCTACTGATAGTGTGGTTTTTAATTGATGTCATTGTCATCACTTGATGGAAAACAGCTGTTTTATGGAGAACAGAATCTTTCCACAATTCATTTAATTTTTTTTTCGTGGGATTTTTAAGTAATTAAAGAATTAAATTAAGTTGTAAAAGTTTTTGCTCCTATTTCTAGAAGGGTCCTAATCCCCCCGCGGACCAGTAATGACAAGTGAAATTTCATACAATTCACACTTTCTACTAATGTTTTCTATGTCAGTGTTTTAAACTTTAAATACTATTTTGAACAAGTAAAGAGTAATAGTCTATCTGTAGATATGTTGTTAAATGACTTATTTGTAAAATAATCGTTTTAGAATTGTCAAATAAGTTTGAATTGAAAGGGTTAAACGTAGGAGAGGGCCGGTGGGATCATTTTTGACACTTTTATGTTTTCTGTGGTTGAAACTTCTTGTATTCATTATTTGTGTCGATATCCCTTAGCATATATCTTAAGGCATATCTGTAGCGTCACTTTCCGCTTGCAGTTTTATATTTTACTATTTGTTTCCACACTTTATGAAACGTAATGAATTGTTTGGCAACATGTAATACTAAATATAAAATTTTTCTTTCTCTAGTAGCATATTCATTCTTTACAAGACAACTTGGATTGTGACAGTCACTGTCACTAAAAATCGTTTCTACACAATTTTTTACTGTTGTAAGTCAGGTCCAGATACCAAGCTTACAGAATTAGGAATGGCATCTCCCCCTGTTAAACTTTATAACGACTGATACCAAAAATCTGTCAATTTGGAGAAGTTCTTATAATAATCTTGGCGATAAACTTAGCAAGAAAACTCATCACTAAATATCCAAGTTCTAATCCGATATCTTCATTGGCATAGAGTTATTGGAGGCATTCTTCTGGTCGAATTTTCAAGCACTTGCAACTCTAATCTTATTGAGATCAAAGTGTTTTTGATTCATTCTTTAGTATTTATAGTTTAGGTTTAATGAATTCCAGATTGCTTTTTGGTCATAATTTCCGATTAAATTGTAATACGTTCTGGAAACACGCCTCGACGAGACCTTTCATTTAACGTATCGTAGGGCCTGTGGAATTTTTCGCCAGGGAATGTTGATCTCGGATAGCCAGACAGACGAACAAAGCCTTTGCCTCCGCTTCTCTCTTCATTAATGTAGTGTTAAAGTAAAAAAAAAATATCTCTGTGTGTTTTCTCTGAACTATCAATTATTTTTTGACATTATGGACCGGAAACCCTATTCTCCTCTGAATCATAATTGGTCAACTAAACATCTCGGCATAAACAATACCACGCCTTCACCCCATTGTGATTAGCCTATGAGATGCAACAATACAGTAAACACTATTACAGGGGAAGATTGCTTTTCCCACCCTAACCCTGTTCACTAATGAGCTATTACCTAGTAAACAGGTGAGTGTACAAAGACAGAGCGATACCCGGAACTGACGTCACGCTCGGCTCGGAATGTTCTGCCTGTTTACACATTTCGGTAAGCTGGCGAGAGTCAAGCTGAGTCGATTACAACAAAGGATTTTTTTAGTTTTTCGGAGGTGAATGGCCAGCGGTCATTCTGCGCTTTCGAATGGACGAGCTTCCATTTTAACCCGTGCCATGTCAAGTTGAATGAATGTGCTGCAGTGGGGATAAGGTCTGGGGGTTAATCGCTAGATGGGAGTGAGAGGTACATAGGTTTACAGCCATTTGGAGACCTTTGATGTACAAATCTGTTAAGTCTAGTTTGAAGAGATGCCAGTCTTTAATTATCCTATAATGTTTATGATGAAAAATGCCAAGTACAATATTGTTAGAAATATTTATTCGAAACGGGATATTTTGCTAAAGGCCTGACATTTTTTTGAATAAAATTAATGCTAGGCCTTATATTTATGGTTATTTTTAAAATGTTATTGATCTTTAATTGGTTGTCGAATTGGGCTAAAATAGTTACGTCATCTGCTGAAAAGGACAAACAAATGTTATTGATGTTTTAATTTATAACTCAAAACATTTTATGGTTTTTAATTTAGAAATAAAACTAAATGCATAACTATTGTTTTATCTTATGATAAAATTTTATGTTTCGAAGCCATATTTTGGAAGTTATGTTTAACAAAATGTAACATAGTTTTTACATAATTTTTTTTTAAACATAACATATTTTTTTTTACATTATGATTTCGACAATTTTCGGTTCGAATGAAAGGAAGTTACAAATTAATGCTTATTTTCTAATGATAATTTCGAAAATTATTTAAAGAAGCGAATAATCACCAATTTATTCGTATATAATCGCTTATCTTAATGCTAACTTATATTTTTTAAACGAAGCTAATTTTACTCGCCAACTGTAATTTGAAAAGTAGTTGTAATCTGGATGCTATTTTTTGGATTTAGCCATTTAAAGAAAATATGTCGGAGCAATTGAAGCACTAAACAAATAAATAAAAAAATCTTAATTTATATCTTCCTTATCAACTCAACAGATTTCTCCCTGTCTGCTTTTATTTCTTAGCAACAAATAAACAAAAATAAAAGTTAGACATAGAAGAAAACCAGACATTGGGCCCATTGAGATCTTTCATCAGGGGATAATTTTTGAGGAGAGGGGGAAAAAAACGTCTCTTAAGCTCGACATTTTTCTTTCTATTCTTCTTTTTTCTTTTCTTTTTTTTACAATCTCCTGTTCTAAAAATGTGTCATCCTTTTTTTCCGCTTGAAACTTTGATGAGAAGGTTTGTTTCCGATGGCGGTTCAGAAGAGGTTTCCGTCTTCAGAGATTTGCCGAAAGTGTTTTGATCATCAGAAACGCATTATCGTCAATTTTCGAAAGCAGGTGCTGATACAACAGCTTATGTGGAAAAAAGGAATTTTTTGTTTGTTTTTGTTTGGAGAAAACTTGAATGAGTTTTAGTTGAATGAGTTGTTTGTATAAATGCAATATTTCTTATCAGAATTATGAATTACTTCTTTTACTCTTTCTGCAATCTCAAATTGAAAAAGACAAAATCCAAGTTTTTTAAAATCTCAAATTCATTTTTAGTAAATATGTATTTTGTCAATAGATTTATTTGGATTTCGGGCCTCTTTCTTGATTACATACGAATATTGTTTTTTAAGAACGAATTTGGTTGTGTAAATATATATATGTTTAAAGATGTAAAATGTAAAAAAAATATTTGAAAAAAATTAATTGCATTTAATTATATCTTATAATATAAAATATATTTTATCCGCTATTTAATGAAGAACTTTCTTCATGTACACAATTAAATTTTTTAAAATGCATATTTTTACACTACAGAAATATATCTTTTTATGTCATTGGATTTATTTTTATTGTATTGAATTTTAAAGGTTTTTTAAGGATATAACATAAATTTTCTAATAATGAATTAGACAGTATAAACATATTTGATTTATGCTTCGAGATTTTTAAAGTTATGATGGTATAAGAGTTACAAAATATTTCATTTTACTTTGGAAGGGTGGAATTTTTAATCTGTTAGTTTTTCCTGGTATATATACTGGGGCTGCGGCACTTGAATACACAACAGGTTCTCTTGTATTGAACACTTGCAGATGTTACGACTTGATATTTGCGTACACCAATGAATTTCCTTTGCCATATTTATTATTTTATACAGTTTCATATATATTCGTTTAAATATAGTACATAATCTAATGATATATTATAGTGTCAGTGCATTAACTGCCCATCATTGAATTTCGATTTTTTTTTTTTAAATGTGTGCCTTTAGTTACGTCGAATGCAACGTTATTTTATCGCTTTGGAAAGTGCTGCGAAAATGTTCGGGTATTTCTAATGCAAAGGAGCAGAAAATGCAATTCCACTGTTAAAAAACAATTGAAAAAGTTGTTGAACCTCTATTTTAAATCATAAAATATTATTTGTGCATTCCACGTAATTATTATTTTTTCTTCAATTCTGACTTTATTTGAATATTTCAACCCAATATTCTTTTACGATTGTACAAAAACTATTCAGAACAGTAATATCCTTCAAAAGTTCATTCAATAAAAGCACATCAGAAATGTTTGCTGTGTAGGACTTCGCAACTTCCATGAAACTACACATTTTCCTGGTATTGGGATCGAATGATAGAAAATTTTTCCCATCTTACAATAAATAAATATTATTCTCTTCAGTCCATCTCTTTTGTGTGTTGAAGAGTGAAATTTTATTTCAATTTAATCTTCTAACGCTTTATTTACTTTCTGTACAAGATTTCAAAAGAAAATTCTCCGAACAAGATATTCCACACGCATCTTTCAAAACTGCCCTCATATTTTAAACTCGCCAAAACGTGGCAACCCCCTCATCTGACTGGCAACGCGAGAGGTTGGGGAAAACGGCAACCCTATCGGCGAGGTAAATCCAAAAAAACTTTCAAAAGATCAGAAGAGTCTTGCTTGAGTTGAGTGTGTTGTTGTTCTGTTAGCTTGTGCCCGGTGTGAACTCGCGGTGTTAACTCTGTGCACTCTAAAATAAAACGATTTGAATTTTTAGAATCGTCTGATTTTATAAAGATGGCGAACTTCACTATGTGCATTCACGTATAGGTTATCCCGTACAAAAAAAAGTAATAGACATCACCTGAACACACTGAAGCTACCTCGTTTTATCGTCTGCTAGTAAAACAAGTTTCTTGTCAATCGTCTGCATCTGAATGCATATTCGATCCGGGCATTGGAATACCGCCGATGTTCATTTCTTGAGCCGATTTGTTTGTGTATTCGTCTTCAATGTTCGCTCCTCTTGGTCCAGTGGAATAGCCGAGGCTTGATATTTTAGTGTTAAAATTATGAATGGAAAACCACGACTCAGAAGGGCTGGAACGCTGAGACGATCGCATTTCTACAACAGTAAGTGGCATTTGTTAACTTTTTCTCAAAGTGCTTTTGTCATTGTTTTGAGGAATGCTTGTGTTGTATTATAGTAGGGTGGTTTGAATTATAGCAAGTAAAAAGTTTTGGTTTATAATCTAAATGTACTATTTTTTTGTAATATGCAACCATTGGATACGTGGATTTGAAAATGTAAACATTCAATGCTCGGAGTTACAAATGTAAACAACAAAACGGCATCTTTCATTCCTGGCAAATATATTTTCTGATAAGTTAGTAGTTAAAAATATGTTATGTTTAGTAAAAGCATCGAACAGGATCAGATGAATTTTGGTACAGTATAAGTTGGATTTTTTTCTTCTTTATAAAAAGTTGGTATGAGTATTTAAAACTTACGCTTTGAAATATTTTTCTAAGTATTCTGTAGTTTGAGTATATATTTTTGGTATGGTGTTTTGAAAAAATCCAGTCATGTTTTCGCAATGTAACAAATCTTTTTTTTTATGCTACATTATTTTATACTGAGAAGTATTTGTTTTGTAAACAATATAAACTTGGAGTCAAATTAGAAATAAAATAATCAAAAAACACATTCATGGCTTGATAAATATTGTTGACGTAAATAATATTGATAATTATTGTTGATTTAAATATTGTTGATATATATAATATTGATAAATATTATTCCTTTATAATCAATATGATTATTTACAGTAAGTAATATTGTAATGAAATTATTGTTTTTAATAATTTCATAGTGGCCTATTTATGTTTAGTTCAAAATAGTAATTTATTTATTTTTTACGATGAAAATTAGAGAGTGAGAAAATAACAAATCAATTTAAAATATGAATATTTAATAAATTAATAGATACATTTTTTTGTTGTGAATTGGTTACTAATTAAATCCTGGAAATGTAGGGACCTTTTTTAAAAATTTATTTAAAACTTATGTTGTTCCAATTGTTTAAATTAAAATACTACGAGAAACTAATATTTTTTAAATTGAAGAAAAGTAATATTTTTAAATTGCTATGCGTGACACATTTTAGGATTATTTCAAAAGAAATGCATTCAATGTTTGCATGGTTACATAAAACTTTAATTAAAAAATGGTTTCAAATCAATCATTAAAGGCTTTAGTTTTTAACATTGCAATTGGGTGTAGCTTTCAAAAATCTCTTTCTATACATATTGATTTTGAAAAAGTTGAGATTTTAAATTAGTTGTTTAAGACTTTCACATTCCTGCAAAAATGTTGATCACAAGTATTATTATCTCTGGTTCATCCTAGTTATTAACAAAATAAGATTTAAGTATTTTTGTAAATAATGCACAATTATGATTTTTGAGTTGAATTCATAATAGTACCAGGTAGTATTTATGTATCAATTAATTACATTAATTCAAAATTAAAAACTTAGTAAAACAATTAGTAAATGTTGTCTTGTTCAATCTGTGATGTAAAATGGTGAAAAACTGTTATTAAGTTATATTTGTTTTGCAAGTTGTAAAGTAAGTAGATTGCCATAAAGTGCTAATTATTAAAAAAAAGCTAATATTGTGCTGTTTATCGAATCCTTTTAACATTTAAAGCGCCTAGAGGAAGTGACCTTGATTAGCTGTTAAGAACAAAGAGCTCAATGTCAAATTATGAAGAGTTATTAATTTAACCTATGTTTATCATTTCTTAATTGTATATTGAGAGTTAAAATTTAACCATGTCTCCTTAAAATATGACCAAGACTATTGGGAATTAAAAGGTTTCAAAGTATTAAAATTTTGTAATTTTCATCATTTTACCCTAATTTGTGTGCAAATATATTTAATAATTTTTTTAATGTTATTTAAGTTTAAGGGTGATGTAACATTGATGAAGCGATTTATTATTAGAAATATTTTCTTTTTATTTCAAATTAGTTGATTTTAATTTAGAATATTTATACCATATTCTAAACAATAATACAAAGTTTCAAACGTAAAAAAACCAGAACCTTAAACTTAGCTTAGTTAAAAAGTTATATTAACAAAAATTGAGATTTCGCGTATGGCTGCCGAATTTTTAAAGGGTATTGAAACCTCTTAAAATAACTAGATTTATTTAGCTCTCAGTTTAACTCAACTCATTTTTACAAAGGATATCATGATTTTTAAAAATAACGAATAAAATGAAAATTGATGTTACGTAGCTCGGTACAGGGAGAAATGTTTCAACACTAATTGCAGCAGGGCCATGAATACTTTTTTTCTGGATGATATTGTTATTTTTATCCACTGACAAATTTAAGTTGTATCGAAACTTGCGATGAAATTACAAAACATAATTTTTGAAAGGAAATATTAAAATGTGTCATTCAAAATAATATCTCTTAACACAATGAACCTATTCAAATTGTTTTATTTTGTTGCTACACATTTTAAAAATGACTCATTGTTATTTTATATCAAATTTCGATACAGTGTAAATTTTCCAGTGGATAAAAATAACAATATCCCGAAAAAAGAATTCTTAGTCCTGGTGTAATTGGTGTCTAATGATTTCTTCCTGTACCCAATCATAATATTAAATTTCTCTATTTGTTATTTTAGAGAAAATTCATGGCCTTTGTAAAAAATACATCAATTGAGTAAAAAATACATCAATTGAAAATACTGAGTTGAGCTTATGCTTGACTAAATCATTTGCTATATTTGCTGGAAAACGAAATATTTGTTGTAGGTAATTTGGCAACAGAATGTGAAAATTCAAATGAATTTTTAAAGGCATATTATGATTTGGTCACAAGTATGTTACAAGTTCGGTCAAACGATGAAAGCCCACTCAAAATGACGACTTACATCAAATGTTCCATTGTACATAATTCTCTCCAAACGACAACTAAAAAAAAACAAAAAAAAAAAACACAATTATTCGATTTATTACAGACGACGAAATGGGGCTTGTAAAGTCCTGGCTGATTGACGAGAAACAAAATTCCGCCAGCCGTTTGTCTTTCCGCACATTCTGACACAAATCGTCTGCTAACCTTCCCCCCCCCCCCCTCCCTCCGAAATGTGATCAATGATGATTATATGGAATGTAAATTACACAACCTTTTTTTCGTGTCGTCTTTCACTGGCATTTGATGCGTCAATCCCGAAAATCTTCTACACGTGCACTGTTTGGAAGCAGCATATACGTTTCATTGACGAAGCTATTTATTATTCCAAATATTTTCTTTTTATTTCAAATTAGTTGTGTTTAGTTTAGAATATTTATTTGATTGGAGTATGAGAAGGGCCTGGGGGCCTAAAACCTCATGTAATTTTTAACACTGAATTATTGAAATTAAAATGTTTTCTATTTTATTATTTTTGCTACGCGAGTGTACAACACAGTACAACGGGATTCAACAAACGTTGCTGTTGATTTCACAATATTCAACTTCAATGGATTAAAATATTATAAAAAAAAATAACGTTTATGTTTTTCTGCAAATTGCCAGGATGATGAGATTATTTGTGAATATGGTTTATGAAAATGTGTCTGGTTGAAAAGCATATCATCTTTACGAAATGAAATTTTAATATACATTTCAGATTTAATGTAAGTAAATCGTTCAATCCACCTTATGTAATCGCTTTTCAATGTAAACATTGAGAAGTGAAAATGACCTCTAAATACCGATGTTGTAACTTGTTTTTACATTTTGATGGTAGCTTGTCACTCATTCCATCTATTTACATAGTCTGAAATCTTGATAAAAGAAGGAAGGGCACACATTCTTTTTTCAATGATCATATTGCCGTCCTTCTAAACATTTCAAAGTTACACATACCAATTTCTTATCTTTCATTTCTAAAATTAGAATAACGCTCATTGGCTGCAATAATGATGAAACTCAGAAATTTAAATTTAAGTACAGCATATATGTATCTAAACATCAATGCTTGAAACGTTATTTAACATTATTTCCCAATGGCTTCCATATGGTTAACAGAAAAATGTGTACGTAATATAAATATTTGGTGCTTTCTGCAGCATGGTTTCAGATTTCAAAATCTTTCTGTAATGACTGGCATAATTTTCAATGAATATTTATTATGTAAAAGAATCATTAATCATAATTATTTGAACAGTTTAAGAACTGAAAGCATCGTTCAGAAACTCAGCCAGTGCTACATTCATTGCTTAAATTCGATGCTATTTCTAAATTTTAAACAGAACTTGTCATTTAAGAATTGATGTGCAACGAACTGTATGATTTAGAATTCTTAAAAATTATGAAAACACACATATTTTTGCTAAAGCATATTAATTTGTGTAAAAGTGTGATTGAATATGTGTAAAAATATCATATTTAACTTTTGATTCAATGTAATTTTTTGCTTTTCAATTAAATTATGCGAATTTTAAACGTTTTTACTGGTCAGAAAGTTACGGGTCCATGAGAAAAACGTTGATAAATCGGATTACTTAGGTAAGCAAAGACCGGTTTGCGCATTTAGATTATTGCTTTTAAAAAATATATTTTGGTCGGTCCTGATTACCTATTTGAAGTCGGAAATTTGTACTAGCATTAAGATGCTTGAGAATTACTGTTGGCCAATTACAATAAATGAAGAGAAGAAAATGTTTTTATTGAATGAATAATAACCAATTCTCAACACAATTACTTTTACATATCTTTTAATTTCCTTCTGGTCTTTGATTGGAAGCTGTTCATATTGTCATTGGTGAGTTTTCTGCCCTCACGATGAAATTTCGTGTTTTGTAAGTTCTAAGGCAGGAAATTATAAATTTGTCAAATGCCAGTAACTTTCTTTTGTTTATTGAAGAACAAATCGTATTGTAAGAATAAAACGAATTTCTTCACTCCAAGTTTCCATCCTAATTGAATTTTAAAAGTAGGATTTGTAATGATCTGTGCATATTTAATATCTAAATATGTTGTAATAACATCTGAGTGGTTAATGGAGTATCAGTATAGAATTCTTTTATTATTCGCACTATTCTTATAGAGTGGAAAAGAATATTTCATGTTGTAAACGAGTTTTATGCTTCTACATTACATTAATGTAGTGCAAAGCTTATATAACGGCTATGTTCGTCCGCTATTAAAAGACTTGACTAGAATAGACTTATCGAATTAGTATTTGGATATTAAGTAAAAAATTTTTAGCCAAACTCGTGAACTTTGCGAGATTGTTGTTAATTAAGAACCTTACAAATAAACGAATAAAACGAATTTCTTCACTCCAAGTTTCCATCCTAATTGAATTTTAAAAGTAGGATTTGTAATGATCTGTGCATATTTAATATCTAAATATGTTGTAATAACATCTGAGTGGTTAATGGAGTATCAGTATAGAATTCTTTTATTATTCGCACTATTCTTATAGAGTGGAAAAGAATATTTCATGTTGTAAACGAGTTTTATGCTTCTACATTACATTAATGTAGTGCAAAGCTTATATAACGGCTATGTTCGTCCGCTATTAAAAGACTTGACTAGAATAGACTTATCGAATTAGTATTTGGATATTAAGTAAAAAATTTTTAGCCAAACTCGCGAACTTTGCGAGATTGTTGTTAATTAAGAACCTTACAAATTGGAAGTGTTTTTGTTTGTTGTAGGTCCTTGAGAGGGGACTTTTTCAGTTATTAAATATTGTCAAATTGTATATGCTTGATATCAGTGGCTGTTGTATCATGTTGAGGCGCATGTAAAAAGGATCTTTTAGTGGCAGTTACTGTCACAATCGAAATTGTTAAGTTTTAACACAATTTCAATTGCAAACCAATTTTAGTTTCAAATAACTTGCAAATAATGTAACACATTTCTGGAAGGCCTAATATGACATGTAATCGACCCAGTTTGGTCACAAAAGTTTTTGTAACTTTCGAAAATTAATTTTACATTTGATATTTTTCCCTCTAACTTTAATTCAAAGGAAGTTTTTACAACCCAAAAAGTCTAAGATTTATGAATAGTTCTATCCATTTTTATGGACTTTTTCAATGGGTACTACCTTATGCGCATGCGCAAATTAGACGAAAACCTTAACGCCAGGTCCCAGGGCCATCAATAACCTGTAACGAGGGAAAATGCTAAAACGTCGGATTTTTTTTTAACGAATCCAATTATTTTATTACTCTATGTTAACATGTGGGTAATTGAAAGTAAAAATCACGTACTCGTTTCAACTGAAGTAAAATTGTTTCAAAAATGAGTAGTGGCCATGGACGCCGGTAGGCTTATTGGCAAAGTGGTTAAATTTTGCAAAATTTTGATTTTCTTTAATTGGATGCTTAATTATGTTGTTTTAAATCCCACGCTCCTTTCCTTAAATATTATAACCCCTCAGCTGGAAACCTTTTCTGTCACAACCTCCTTTATCTTGAAGGCTCATGATTTCATCGCTGCTAATTGAGCGCCGTTGAGGCTATCGTATTGCACGGGGCGCTCTAATGACCAGAGCGATGCCTCCTACGATTATCGGAAGGTGATGTGTAAGTAGATACACATTCTCCCACCCTTGGGGGCCACTGAGAAACCCGAGTTGAGTTGAATAAAAAACTTGTGGGTAGACTGCCTTCACTATTCGAATTCTTGGTATTGCAACATGAAGTTGTTAGTAGATGTAGAAATAGTCTCAGAGATATGTTTTATCAGAACAATTGTTGAAGTTTAAGTTCTTTTGTATCATTCTCTAAAATAATTCACTCAAATAATTTCAAAGAGCAAAAGTTGTGTTCTCAAAGTTTGCCGGAGTCGGTATATGCTCTATCCCATTCTAAAGGGTTTTCATACGACTCGTCTGATTGTGGAATTTTTTAATATTAATGAAAAAGCATGTAGGTAGAGATGATAAGGTCAGAAAGCTTCTTCAGATGGTATTTCTCCATGATCTTTGTATATATACGAAATTTTCTGAAGATCTGTTAAGTACTAGAGACACCAGACGGAATTTTTCTTTCGATTACATTGGCTGCTAAAAATGAGTTCCTCGATCCTTGTTTCCTTGACTTTGTCTCCCACAACACCAGAAAGGCCGTTCATATATTTATGCATTGAAAACAACTTGGTATTTTCTTGCACACACATCGGATTTTTCTTTCTAAATTTCTTCTTAGCAGGGTGGAATGTTGTCTACTGGGTGGGGGTCTTAAAGTGCATTTTGTTTTCTCCTTTTCGAACTATCGTTATCTTCAGTTACGTTGAAAGCAAGTATTCCCCTATGTTAAGGGGAACCCAACCCATCTCAAAAGCTTTTCAAGTGTTCCTTAGCATGCTTTGAACTTATTGCTCTTTCCCTATTTTTAATGGGGTATGTTGTTTGTCTGAAGGTCACATATGGGGTTTCTCTCTCTTTTCGTTGAGTGGTGTGATTTTCTTGTTGGATTATTTGACGATATACGGTAAGGGACCCCTTTACACTTTTCCAATTTCATGCAGTATTGAAGAGGATAAATGTTATTAAGAATGCTTGCTTATCAGTAAGGGGATAGTGTTCGAAAACTTAGATTTGCCATTCTGTACTGAAAATTGCTGTTTAATAAACTGTCTGCATAGTCTGAAGGTTAAATACGGAAAAGAAGAAAGAAGGCTATAAAATTAGACGAGGGAACATTTGTTGTGTAAGAACAAAACAAAACAAAATCTTTATTTGTGAATTTTTTTTTTAAATCCTTTAATTTTTTTACTACATAAAACGTTTTCTTTACTGGTCTAAGTAATTTAAAACCATCAGTGGTGAATGAGTATAAGTAAGTGGAAGAAGGGGGGGGGGGGGGGGCGCAAACTGCGAAATTTCGCCTATTTTACTGCCAATTATCACCAAAAGTTAAAAAAGTAGTTTAACAATTTGGACGTCCCTTTAATCGTTTCCAAGACATTGCGGAAGATTCATTTCGTTCTAAAAGTTTAAGCCCTGACTCGTCCATCCTTGCCCGGATGAATGAACTATCACAATACTACCCAAAGGCCACCTTACAGGAGGCACATTATCCTCCTTTAGCTGAACAACATCATTTACTTCAAAGTTAGCTCTAGTTTGAGTCCATTTTGACCTGATTTGAAAAGTGATTAGATATTCATTAGTACAATAGCGTTTCCAGTAAACATTTTTCATGTACTGAATCAAATCCCACTTTTTCAATAAATTTGACTGTTGAGGAATTTACATTATCTGCAATAGTGGTAACCTCTCCCGATAAGAAATGTTAACGGGTAAGAACATATATACTGTCTAATTAGCTCATTTTCAAATTTAAGTCGGATATATCGGTTTTCATATCTAGAAAATATATTTGTATAAATAATCCGTTTGGTTTTATTAAATAGTTTCATCGGTATGTGGGTTCGGGTTCGGTATTTTTACTTTTAATTACCCATATGTTAACATTGTGTAATAAAAGAATTGGGACTCGGTAAAAATAGATAGATTTTGTCCCCTAATTTCTACACGTTTTAGAACATGCTGAATAGCTGAGTTTAAAAAAGTAAGTCTTAAAAAATGTCTGTGTCCGTGGTCAGCATAACTAACTATCGAACGACTTGACCTACTTTGGCATACGGGTTAGTGGTGGCCGTGGGATCTGTCATTAAGGTTTTCGTCAAAATTTGCTCATGAGCATAAGGTAGTTGCCATTGCAAAATTTATGTTTTTGAGCAATTGCCAAAAAAGAGGCTCAAATGATTTTGATTAAAATCTCTATGGCAATGCTTTTTAGTGTTCTCAACATTCCCACCTCCGAAATATCCGCAGAAATGCGATAAATATGTAAAAATGTGAAAAAATGAATATCTTGTACACAGAGTTCTCTTTCCTTCACCATCGCACAGTTGTTTCTTCTCTGTTGCACTTACAAGAAAGGATAATGTAATAATTATCGAAAGCGAGTCGCCGATTTGGCGTTTTTTTTTTTGCCAATGTAATAATTAACACCAAAAATATCGTAAACTGGCCATTTCCTAAAATAATAAAAATATGAACATGAACACGATAAATTAAACCTCTCCATCACAAATTAGAATTCAGTGGCCTGTATTAAGTGTAATTGTGTAGTAGTGCGATGTTCCACACCTGTAGTTGTTAAACAAATTTACAGGTTTAAATGAGTTGACGCATAGATACATACTAACACTTAAAATTGACTTTGAAAAAATGAAAAATAAAAAATGCGATTTATAAGATTTGTTCCGACTCTTCTTGTACATAATTTAGCCATAGTAGTCACAGAACCTGGAAATCAGGGAAATGCAGGGAGCTTTCTGATTCTGGAAAAAATCGAGGAAAGGTTAGGAAATTTTAAAAAATGTAGCCAAAAATTTTATGTTACGGTATAATCGAAACTTTTCTTTACTGCCAAAACTATTTAAAAAAAAAAATTGCCATAAATGTTATATTTGAACTACTCACCTAGAAAAATTGGAGAAATTTGAAAGAAAAAAAAATCTTTAAAATCAGAATTTTTTTTGGAAATCTGTTATGGAAATCAGGGAACTTTTTCCCCTGAATTTTGTGGCCACCCTGTTATCCATTAATTACTCCAAAATACACAATTAGAAACCTGTTTAATGATTTTTGCGTTGGTCGCATTCGATGTATGTCTCAACTCTAAATGTGCTTATCATCGGTCAGCGGATCCATCCTACTCACATATTTTGATTTTTGTGATTGATGGTGGCGATAATTGCACGCGGAAACCAGCAGTTCAACGGCTTTTAGTTTTATATCGCAACGAGTTTGTGTTGCCTCTTTTACTAATGAGAAATCCTCATCAGGTTGTTGAATAAGACGGAAATCCGCGTAGAGATAGTGTTTGTAACGTATAGTTTTTAAATTTCACCGACTTGAACATTTAGCAGTTTTCTTATTCAGTTCATTATGCTTATTGAAATTTTATTTCGAATAAAATTTCAATAAGCATTGGCTTTTAAAAATTCAACCTTGTGTCTATTTATTTTGTTTTTGGAATACGTTTCTTTCAACTCAACGTTATCCACTGACATTATCCTGATCTATTTTTTTTTTCTCACCAGAAATGTTGAGAAAACGCAGGTTATTGCCCTAAAGATGTTTTGAAAGCCCCTATTTCCTGTTTCGGCGATGAGTTCTAAGCAGTCCGGTTGTTTTAAATAACAGGAAACGATTAAGAATTGTATTATTTGGAAATATGACAGAACTAACATTTAATTGCTATAAGATGAAACACGTCTGAAATGTATAGAAAACGCCTCTTTCGGCCTATTTTTAAACCGAAAAAAAAAAAAAAAAAAGTTGTATGATATTAAATTCGAAAACTGAAATGGTTGATTGTTTATTTTTAACCTAACATACGGAATGTATTTTATGTAATAATATATTTCCTTTAATAATCTTGAAGAATTGCTGTCTGAAAAGAAAATGGAATTTTGAATTTCATAACCTCAGAATCTAAAAAGGCATTGTAGGGCGAAGAATAAGATTTTTTTTTTAAGTAGAAGATAATGGCTTCACTTAATTCGATGAATATCTTTTCCTGGTGTAGTTTTTTTTGTTGAGATTTGAATGGTATATCAACAAATGAATTATGTAAGGAGAAAAAAAAAATCCATTTTAAGAAATGATTCCGCTGTATCTTTTTCTAACATTCTCCCTATAATCTTCTCTTTATGTGGATTATTTTCACAAATAATGCCTGTAGTAAAAATGTTATTAAAACTGAGTGAATAGATGCAAATTTGAGTTTCAGACTAATATTGTCTTTTCATTTGAGGAAATTTACAGCTACAGTTTTAGAAGATTATTTAGACAATTTGAATGTAAAATAACTTTTTTTCCCCTTGAATTTTTTAAAACTAGCTTAAGATTTTTTTTTTTTAATATCATTAAAAAAACAGTTTTGTTCCCTTCAAATTTTGTAGATAATCTTTTGTTACAGTTGCAGATATTGTGGTCCAAAACATGAAACATTAGACCTATGGCAAAATCCCTCTTAATCTTTTTCGTATATTTCAACACAAATTTAGCAATTTTCTTTGGAAACCATTATTATTTTAGAACTCCTTTTCTACAGTCGCTTTGGGCAATACCTTTTGTCGCCAAAGTGTCACAATACCTAATAGTTTAGTGACATCGTTCAAATAAATATTTCCAGACTCGACAACAAGACACACTCCATGGAAAGATTTTTAAGAATTCGCCATTGCCCATTCAAGAATCAATCTAATGTTTTCCTAAAAACTATTTCGGTCAGATCTAATAAGGGAATAGAAAAAAACAGAAGCTATCCCACATATTCCTTGCCATACCTATTATTTCAGGGAAACTGGGATGTCTCGTGTTTGTGGTAAATCTTGTTATTACAGTGCGCCCCCGAGGCGCCACTAACCTTCATCTTAAACCTTTGCCACTAGACGAAGCAAAAAGATATATCATCCTATCTAATTTTCATCTCTTGTGATTTCACCTGGTTCGTGCGGTTACCTCTGTTGTTTTTGTTCTTTGGCGGGTGTGGTTGACTGATCGAACTCCCACTCAGTCGCCTGAAGTATGGATAGTTGATTCCTTTTCGGTTTATATGATTTTTTCTTCTCTCTGTAGATTTCAGTTGTATAGTATGACTCAATGCGGTATGGAATAAAAGGTAGTCATAATTGACTGATTAAGTTTATATCTCTTGGCTTGGATAGGTTGCAGTCTGGTTTACTTGTTACCTAGTTAGTAATTTGAGTTAGTAATAGATTAATCCATTCGAACCCACAAATCTATGTGTTTATTATATCAAAGTAAGTTAGCATTTATCCATCAAATTTTTTTTTTTTTTTGGCATCTCATTTGTTCAACAATTCCTAGAGTCCAATTTTTTAGAGTTTATGCTATGTTATACCATATGACTATTATCTGTGTTTATAGAAGGGATACTTCAGTTATTCTAACTTTTTCATGAGGTGTGTGTAGAATTAAATGTATAGAATGACTAGACTGTGTCATCATGACTGAGTACATACCATGAGATGACAGGTAGTAAGATCGAACATTTACATGACAGGATTTTTTTTTTTTTATAGTCTCCACCTTTATTTTACTGTTGAATTGCGCTATGCACACAATAGGTTTATTTCGAAAAAAGAAAATCGTCAAATTCGCTCTTTCATTTCTTGATGGGATATACTTAAAATCACATTACGTCTAAATTATAATGGTACCACCAAATCTCATCGACCTATCTTGCATTTTAATATCGCACTCTATTTTACTTATTTTTGCAAATTTTATTTTCGCGAACCTATTCATCATTTCCAAATCTAAATTTAGAATCGATTAGCTGGAGAACGGTCTGAAAAGTATAATTAAAAACCTCTTAACCTGTTCAGGACCGGCGAAAGGAGAAAGAAGCGCTTCCCCAGGCCCGCGCGCTCAAAGAGACTACGCACGCACGGGACCGGGCATTTTTCCTCGTTAAGCATTTTGCCCCGTTAAATTCAAATAAAACGTTCCAATCTGAAATCACGTCTGTGTGATGATGGGCCGGCTGGCACGGAAACACTGATCACAAATACGATATCGCGGGCCGTGAGGGAAGAATCGTCTGATCACATATACGCGATCACGGTCCTGAACAGGTTAAAGGCCTTAAAACTTCAATCATCCAACAATCTTCATCGATTAACCTCTTCAATCATTCAAAATCTTTTTACTGTGATCATCTTCTTTTGTCTTCTTCTGTACTTAATGATTTATTTCGTCGTGATGTCCCGTTCTTTTTTTTATTCCTCCATTATTTTCGCGCCATTTTTACTGCTCATCATGTTCCATATACTAGTTTTTGTTTATTTGATCGATCTCCCACGTTCCTTTTTCATCTCTTTCTTCTCGAGATTCTATTGTCTTTGTGATGTTGGTGCATTGCTAGTTGCTGTTGGTGGCTTTTGTTTGAGAGAACAAAAAGACTGGACCAATTTGGTTCGTTTGTGGATTCGATGATGTTTCGTTTGAAATTCTATAGTTGTAGGCGACTGAGTTATGGAGAGGTGTGGGATTTGATTCATTGTAACTGTTGGATTTAATTGTAATGAATCCTTGCCTATGAAAGACACCTTTGCTTTAATCGTAGCATGCACAAATTGTACTTTAATCTGGAAAATTCGAAATAATTAAAGTCGATGTATCTTCGCAAAAATGTTTGATAAAGTTGTTTGAATTTTAATTGTTTGCAGCATGACCTAACATTTTCCGCACCCTTCAAAAATATGTCATGCATATTTGTATAAAAAATATAGTTATATATTATATTTAAAACTAAATTAACCTCCCCCTTTTTTTTTTTTATCGTTTTCTCATTTTATTTATCGACTTGTGGTCAGGTTGATGTATTGGAAATTTTTACATTGTAAGATTGTAAGTTCTTGAAAAAAAAGTTACCAGTATTTAACAAAAAAAAAAAAACAAAAAAAAAAAATCGAATATGATTTTCAGACATAAATTATAATTTAATTGCAGAACTTTGGTTGTAATTAAGTAGCATCTTTTTGTATGTATTTTTTTTCATTTAAATATATCAAAACAATGTCTAAATCAAGATCTCAAACGAACAGACTACAGCGATATAACGTTTCACCATTTCACGAAATTCCTGCCATAATAAAGGAACAGGTTCGTGTATGAAATCTAGATCTTCCATGTTATTTTGCCATTGGAGTTGCTCCAAAAGAAATTGATTATTTACTATTGCCATACGGCAGTCTTCAAACATATAATTTTCGCAATAATAATACGTATAATTTTTTCACACCTTCAACCAGATACTGCAAAGAAGCTTTCTCTGTCATATTCTGTTCCTCTTTCCTGAAAAGTTACAATCAACTTCTTTCTAGTATATGATGTTGAAATATCCGCTACCGATTTAATGACAGTTCTTAAGATCTCGAAATTCTCGACGATATAAAACTACGTATTCCACTATTCTCGTACCATTTCTTTTTCTACTCCTTTTCACCTCTCAGAAACAGGAAATGACCGCATGAAAAATCCACTCCATTTTTTTCGGCTCCCCACGGAATCCTATTAAGTGGAGTCACATTTTACCATGCTCGTCATTAGATCTGCTTAAAGCGCGTGGTGCCATTGACGCCTCACGAAACGATCAACTTTCATCCGGAGAAGGACCGGAAGAACTCAACTCCACTCTACCAGCGAAAAGGCTTAGCGCTTACTTTGGTGTTAGCGTGACCCGATCTTTTCACAAGAAACAAAATTCGTGATTTGGGCCTGCTTTAAAACTTTAAGAAAATTGCTGCAGTTTTTAGGGCATCAACCCTGTTTTATCCTCTATTAAACGTTTCGCCATTTTTTTTCTTCTTTCGAACAATTTTTTGACCGGCCGGGTCATCTTTGAATTCCCATGTTGCCTATCCCAATTTGGGTTTGCGTTTGTTTAACGGCGAAATATGTTTGCTATTCTATAAGAGCTGTCTACGGTAGAATGTGGGTGACGCCCTTTTATTTTTAGGAATTGAGTTACACTTTGTGAATAATTAAAGCACTCTCCTTAGGACTCAATTTAATTTTTATCATCTTCTGTTTCTCCAAACTGACGAGGGCGTCAACTGGAATTGAAAGAAAGTATCTATCTATTGATAGAGGGTTTTCTAAGGAAGTATAATATGAATTTGACTCTTTGAAGAAATAATAATTATCCTCGGAGAAAAAAAATATCTTATTATGTATTTTAAAAAATGTAAGAATTTTTTCAATATTTTGTTTTGAAAAGGGAAAAAGCACGATGTTTAGGCTGGTTCGGAACCCCATTACCATGGTTTTCTCCGATTCTGCGTTTTACCGAAAGCTCATTTTTTCGGATTAAGCTTTGTACAAGACAATGGACAATTCTCGCATTTTTTAAAAACGAGTGAAATTAGTACATATTTTTGAAGAATTTCTTTCAGATTCCAAATATTAAAACAAAAGTTCTTTAAAAAAAATTAGTTATTTAAATAAAATGTCTCAAAACCGAGCCAAAACCAGTCCGATCAAAACAGTAAAAAAAAATCATGATGTAAAAAGATCCCTGCGTTTCTAGGGTTATCGTGAGGTTTCTGCCAAATAATTATCGTTTAAAAAGTTGGCATTGGTAGACCATTGCCACATACCGTACAGGTTGGCGTGATTTGCGAGAAACTTGCAAATCTGGTTTCCGCTGCTGCTTTTCAAGCCAAGATGTTACGTCACGTTCAACGCCAACGAAATGAGTAGTTTTCTCGCCAACCTCTAACAAGGTGATTTTGATCGCTAATTACAGAAAAGAAAAAGCGCATTGATAAGAAATTTTTATGTTTATGGCCTTTTCGAAACATTTAGAATTGAATAAAAAAATAATTAAAAAATGCGGGAATTGTCCATTAAATCAAATAGATAAAACTAAAAGAAATCGGGGGAAATACCAATTCGGGGGGAAAAAGTGTTTGGTCAAGCCTGACCACTTTTATGAGTTCATGTGGTTTAAGCAAATGGGGGTCAGTTACTTTCTAGCTCTAATTAATCTGTGATCTTGTCTTCTTATTACAGATTTGATTCCATCAAAAATCGGACGTAAGCCATTGTAGTATCTCGTTTCGCAATTTGGATATTGAGATATATTACGATTTCCGTTATAGTTACAATCTACTGGATAAAACTTGAAGAGCTACTTAATGGGGCTAGTAAAGAAAGTATTAAAAATACAGTCCTGTTTTGTTAAGAATTAATTGCTTATAACGACTCTGACTCGTTTTGGTAGTGTAATAATAAAGCATATAATGTCGAGCCGCTTTCGTAATATTTGCCCTTTACCATAGGAAAAAATAATAAATAGTATTGAGTAATTAAAAATCACTTGAATTTGAATCAAGCATTGTTTTTTAATTGCTTACCAGTTCCTTTTCAAGTTGCATGTGTACCTGAAGAGCATGAAGCTTTTTAGGAAATTGTTGTTATTAACGATTTTGCTTACTGTTCATTTTATTTTGATTCCCTTGGAAAATTATCATCAAATCTGTATTGATGTTCACCTATTAAGTAGTGGATAAATTTAAAGGAAAACAAGGTAATTGTCTAGCCTATGACACAGAATATACTATCCGCCAAAAAACAGTATTCCATGTAAATTCCGAAATGCAAGACACTTAAGGGATTTGAGCGACCTTTTTTCCACAAATCCCAAATCAACGAACACAAGTTATAGTATTTGTATTAAATCTTTTCGTAAATCTGAAGAAAAGAATTGATAATAAATGGAGTTTTAATAAAGATATATTGGGGGGAAAAAAAAGTTTTTTTTTTTTTTTTTTTTTTTTTTTTAATTTAAATTGTAACATGAGCATTGAAAATAGATTCTATTAAAAAAAAAAACTGACTAGAAATACTGGATTTCCCGACAGACATATCGTGATTTTCCCAGTTATATCACGACCACTGTATTGCAGGATTTGTAGTAACAGACAACTACCATTTTTTACTTATTTACGTATCATAAATTATTAATTTTATTTTTTAACATACTTTTGTTATTCCCCTTGTTTTTGTTGAAAGAACGTGCACGTGCTTGCGGATCGGGTAAAAATGATTTTCCACTATGTCTACCGAGTTGTATTCCTTTGTGTAACTAACTGTAAGCGCTTCTTTATGATCGTGTTTGTCCGAGGAGTCTTAATACTTGAATGGTCTTGTCGGACCGGTTATGAATGCAAAAAATATGTATTTGGACATTTTCAAGGTTATAGGGAGATATTTACTAGTTTTGTCACGTTCAACTGGTTTGCGGGGTGTTAAAAGACCACTCCAAAAGCTAGCATACCTACACAATTTAAAAAGAAAAAAAATTATGTCTCTCAAATGGCGGTAAAATTTTTATATTTTTCTGGAGAAACTATGAAGGTTTATTTTGATAAATTGCTTGCTAGTGTGAAGAGTTCTGAATTTTATGGAAAAAGGTTTTCGAATAACGTTATAATTGATATTACCGGAATCATTGGGTGGAGGAAGAATGCTACGAAAGATCTCGGCGTCGAATCCCGCTCGAAGATCTGTAATCACTGTTTTCTAAGTGAGTAGACACAGCTGTGATTGTGAAGTCTCGAGTCAATTTTTGAATTCTCTGCTGAGAGTGATCCTTTTTTTTTTTTTTTACTCTTTGAGACGCTAATACGGGTAGTTTCCCATGGAGAGATCCCTCGGATATCGTCCTATTTTAAATTCTGCATCATGTTGCGGTGCTATATATCCCTCATGCAAAACTTGCGCCAGAAATTATTTAATACAATCAGCTTTATTTGTGACGCCGTTTATTTATTGATGTTCTAATACTAAAAAAGAGTGCAGAGAATTTTTTTTGCAATTTCTTAAGAATGTAGTGTTTTGTTTTCGAATATTGTAACCAGCTTGGTCTTTAAAAAGAATTAAAAAAAAAAAAAAATACATTTGAAAAAAGACTGAATGCTGAAGGTAAAATTATTTTATCTTAAGTCAGAAGATATACAAATTCGTACCTGACTAGGGAAAGGGTCAACGCCCATGGCGCTGTTGGAAAAAAAGTCGAAGCGTTCTTCATTTCCTAATTTGAAAAAAATTTATTCGGAAATGATATCGGCTTCTCTTTCCTGTGTATCATGTGTAAATCATGAGTTTTTTCTTTGTAGGAATGACGAGTAGAATCCTCGTCATTCGCTTCGCAAAACAGGATCTTTAAGTTAAGCAACACCTCGTACTTTGATACGGTGTGGATAAATACTACGCGGTGTAACGATCTGAATTTAGTAGCGACAGATATTTTCATTGTGAAAGTCAATAAGTTGAGGAAGAATTTGGAATGATTTAAAGACATTACAGGAGTCGCATTCGCCTTAGCGTTCCTTAAATTTTTGTTTATCCCTAAAATTCCTAAAATTGAACTTACATTTTTCGGTAATTTCTAAAAAAAAATTAAAAACTTCGAAAATTCCCCGATTTTCCTTCAAAACCAGCGAAACAACCTAGATATTCTTCATGAGGAGAAAATCTTTTTTTTTTAGATTTTAAATGTTCAATTCTTTAATTGGCAGTTTTTTGCCGATATTGAAACATGCTTTGAAACGGATGTCTGTGTTAGGAGCCTATGTCAGCTTTAAAAGAAATATCAATAATATTTTTAGAAATATCCCTAAAATTTTGGAATTAACCCATAAATTTTTGGAATTCGCTAAAGATTTTCAGTAATTATCCCTAAACTGTTCTTAAACTTTGTGGGATGATCCCTAAAATTCCTACCTAATTTTGTTTAGAAAACTCACTACGCTCCCTAACATTAACTATGAGCTATGAGAAGAGTTTTTATCGCTTTCGTCAGAGCAAAATAATTTGGCTTCCGTCATAAAACTGCTTAAACTGAAGCATGGATGTATTGTTGTTTTAAGAGGGAACTTCAGTTTGTCCCTGCCCCATAGACATAATGCTGTATATTTTTCTGCCGGAGTATTGCTTTGAAGCATATGAAATTTTATAACCGACATAACATCCATAAAAAAAATTTGAAGCCAAACTAACTAGGTTTTTTTCTTAAAACTGATTGTTTTGAGTAATTATAAGCTGCCTCGTAAAAACTTTTTAAGTGTAATAATTAAAACCAACTACTAGTTATTTTGCCTTCAGCTTTTTTAATGAACTTTTAGTTTTAAAGCAATACTTTGCCAGAAATTGTACTAATAGAGTAATAAAGTTCTAGTAAACTGAGAGGGCGACTGTAAGTTTATTCTTTCTCATCAAACATCATTCTGAATTTTTTATAGAATGTAAACAAATATCAGTATATCATGATTCCCCTGGTCTGCCGGGACAAAAATGGCTGAAACTATTCAATATCGACTTTGAATGAGTTGAACTAAATCCGATTGTCAAATATATCATAACTTGCGAAACAATGAACATCTTCTTTTGTCTGATAACCCACTCTTTAATTTTTATTTAAGAAGGTTGCAGGCAATTTTTCTCTCTTGGAACCAAAACATTTCATCTTTTAAAAGTCAGGCAAGTTGGAAATACATATATCGTCATCAGTGATATAGTATCAGTATATATCTCGCCAACATAGCTCACTTTTAAAAGATGGCAGTATTTTTCGCCAGAGAATCAATACCGTCTGCACTTTTTCTCATTCAAAATTAAAAAGCCGGAGGATTAATCACATAGAGAATGCTCTTCATCACTATTCTATGTCCCGCAACAATAGTTTGCAGTTCTGACAGGTTTATTGACATATTAAAATTTTAGTAAACCAACGCGAGCAACTGTCGACAGGTGCTAGAAAGAAAAAAAAAAGTATATGTGAAGAGAAGTCGTGTGTGAAGTGATCGGCATATTCTTTTAATAAAGCTGGCCACCGCTTGAATTTTCCTGGTTGACAACCGCTGGCATCCACCCTTCAAAATATCGTGTGAATCCTCCACAGAAAAATCAGTCAAGCGTGAAATTTCAATTTACAAAAATATGCGGCCCTCCTTAACACACGGGAAAGGAGAAAGGGGGAGTTCAAAATCGTCTTCTGCGCAGGTGGTCATCCACGCCGCCAGACGTTATTCCCCTTTTTAAAATGTCTTAACAAAGGGTTAAACTCTTGGAGGGAGAGCAGAAAAGGGAGACCGTGCTTCAAGGTGACCGTCAAAACCAGTCACTTAACGTTACAGGTGGACTGAATTATCGTCTTGATATTTTTGAGATTGGTCTGATTTATTCTGGAGAAGGGGGCGTTTGTACAAAAGTTAAAGGAATTCTTGGATTAAAAGGGTAGGGTCACGCTATCCTTTACCCAGAAGTCGTTTAATGGTTTGCTAGGATTTAATGAGGTTGGGCAAATGTCTCTCCATGGAAACCAAAAAAGGGTTTACTGAGAATAATATCAAAAATCATAATAATAGTAATATAAATTAAAATACTCCACTATCCATTGCAAATCTTTAATGATCTATGACATACAATTCATCTTATGAAGCGAAGTCATATTTACGGTTTAAAAGCCATGATTTTAAATAAAAAAATAAATTAAAAAAAAAGAGAGAGAGAGAGAATTCACAGTATGGCGTTGGACCAGTAAATTATTTTCAAGAAAAATTGGTTTGAAACGAATTTCCTTGCTGTATAGCAATTTTTTTTCTTCTGAAATATTTTAGCTTTTTCCAATTTTGTATGTATATAATTTTTTTTGATTGTTTATAATTATGACGCTTTCTTGATTAAGGATTTTAGGCTTTAGAACTTCATTAAGAACATGTTGCCTTCTTACATTATAATTAAATTAATAAAACGAATTTTTAAATCTTCGTATGTTTGAAGTCATTAGGTTCTGTAGCAACTAGCAAATATTGCTGGTGTCGAATTCCGAGATGGACTTGGTCCAAAAAGGACTTTTTAACTGCAAAACAGTGATATACTAATGGAATGTTGATCAGTCAAATATGCATTATAAAATGGCGTTGTTTTGGTAACACATTCCCCCACCCTCGCAGATTCTCATATTCTGAGCCAATCAGCTAATCGATTTCTCAAGGACAGCCAAAGTTAGATTTAATTCCTGATCGGCAACACCGCTATTATATTGCGTGGAGGGAAGGCTTCTTTTGCTTTCCATTGGTTATCATGGCAACGTGGCTGCCGTTTCTGGAACACACGGCTGCTATGCTCGGAGGAAGGTAACTTTGATTGGAAGCTGGTTTTTTCTCATAAATTATGCAGGCAAGAAGATTGCCGTTTATCGGATTTTATTTTTCACTTACCGTAGAAATGGATCTTCATTTTAGAAAACTGTAAAATATATAATTTGAGTTTTGAACTAATAAATTTAGATGCAGCCCGGCTGTACTGCACGAGCAGCCACTTGGACTTGCTGTAAAGCGTCACACTCCACGCGGTTCAAAATGAGCGGGAATTTTACCTCGAAAACTACTTGCGGTGTGGGAGAGTTCCTTTGCGTCAAACGCACGCGCGAGTTGGCTAATGTCACCCCTTGAAAAGTCCATTAAATCGCGTTTCACGCCTCGTTTAGCTTTTATTTCAAACCCCCTCCCCCGCTGTTTCCCAACTGGATATAGTATATGTCCCCGGGGAAGGTTGACAAAGTGTACCTTTCCATTAATATTTGTTGAACTCTTCAGTAGATGTGTTTCTATTTGAAGAGTTGAAACTTAGTAGGGCCCGATCACAAATTATTTGATTCTTTTTTTCTTTTGTTATGGATGTAATTATTTTTTGTATTGCACTGGCTCGATTAGTCTAATAGGAAATCTTAAGAGAGAAGGTCAATCTGTAATTGCTCCATCGACCTATCGCTTTATTGTCTTGCCCACAATTATTTGCCAGAGTATTGCTTTGAAGCTTATAAAACTTAAAACAATGTGTTATATCGGCAATAAAAATTCATTAATTTAGTATTTTTATATCATTATACTTAAAAGATTTTATGAGCTAGCTTATAATTAGTTAAGGAGAAGAAAAAAAACTTGTTTTTTTCCCCTTCACATTTTTTAATGAACTTTTATTATTGAAGCTATGCCCGTTGTAAAGTTCCAGATACTTCAAAGCAATACTCTGAGAAATAATGGACCCAAAACAATAAATCATTAGGTCTATAGAGAAGGGGCAGATTAATCTTCCTCCTGAGTAAAAATAAATACATTTCTTGTTTGATTTAGATATTAATTGTGGGGAGGTTGGTATTGAACTTTGTACAATCAGTAACATTCTTTAAATTTTTCCCTAAATTATTGTATGGATTAAAATTACATTTTAATTATCATGCAAATAATTTTGTACACGTTGAGTGGCCAGTAGCTTAGTTAGCTAAGAAATCGGTCTTGTAACCGGAATTCCTTTGGTCAAGCCAATGCGCTGTCGGAATAATAGTGGCTGCTGCACGTTAAATCCTGCTGCTCTTTGGTGTGGCTCCTCGTCATCTGAACAAATTCAAAATCATGAGGCATAATTATAGATGTTACTGGTGTTACAATATTACGGCGCAGTCCCTGTGTAGCTCTTGAAAACCCCAAAACAACCGACACTTTTGTTACATTTTTCCAAGAAGAGAGAAAAAAAGAAAAAAAAAAGAGCACAAGAATTTTAATATTGACTCTTATGAGTACGGGTAATTATACATCGTGAAACCCAGGGATTTAGCTGTTGATGCTTTTTTAAACAAAATACTAAAGAACTTTTTTAAATGCTGGTATTGAAATATTTGAATTAGCCTTTGTTATCCAAAATTTAGTCATCAACCTAAAAGAATAAACGAGCTCAAGTTGAATAGTATTTTTCCAGTTGATATTTAGTATAAAACAGTTTTATATTATTTACTCATAATGGATTTATGCTGAAGAGTTTCTTAATTATTTTTATGTTAAAAATCAAGATGGGTAAAACTCTTACTTATCCACTTTAGTGTCATGCTAAAAAGAAAATTTTGACTTTTTTACTAAAGAATTTTTTTTATCCCAGCTTAAACACTGATGAAACCAGATGATCAACTCTTTTCTAATGTACAGATGAAAATCAATAGCAATGGAAGAATAAAAAAAGCACACTAAGTGACTAGTTTGATTTCATTGCTAAGAACAAGCTCAATATATACTGTGTTTATTTTTTGGATGCTCCCGTCAAATGAATGGATTTTTCCTTTGTGCATGCTCATCGTAACGCTTCTCCCTCCCGACTTTTCATTAGTACCTCCCACGCAGTAGAAATCCTATGCATGCGAGACAAAACTTCTCATTACGCTTTTAATTAATTAAGACTAAAAGTACTCGGTGTGGATCGGTAATGGACCTCTGGAAATGCTCGACCTTTCAGATCCAGTCGCTCGTGAAAAATTGAGTGTAATGAAGGTTTCTATTAAAAGTTATACCTGATTTATGTAGGATTGCTCTGCTCCAAACATTCCCGGTTAAATTGGTATTTGAAATTAGAGTTCAACTTTATTCCCATGTTTTTTACGTTTCTGAAAAAAAGGTTATCTACTTTCTACAATCGTAATGCTGACCTTATCACTTAACCAAAGACGCGAATTTGAGTTTTTATATATGCTTCTTTTACGCTATCTGATCCCGAAAGAGATGATATTTAGTTTTTGACTTTTCTGTCTTCCTCGCTAACGGACGGGATGCGTATTTTTGTGGTTAGTGTACAAGAAATCTCGGGATTGAGCCTCATCGGCGCGCTGCAGCCACGATGAGGCTCAATATCATGATCAAATGAGGATCTCATGAGGCTCAAAACTCATGATCTTCATGCTAAGTAACAACGGTGATCGTTGTCTCTAGTTTCGCTTGCCGGCATGGTTGGAGTTTTCCGAGGTTTCTCCTATTCAAAACCCATTAACTAATTTCCGCCAGAAAGGGATATGGTAACTATCTACCAAACACACCAACTATTTGGCAGAAACCTTACGATAACCATAGAGAACGGAAGGATGTCGTGACGTCACAGTCTTATCGGAGTGTTTTGATCGGACTGGTTTCGGCTCGGTTGGGGCATTTTCTTTTCTTAAAATTTAAATAACTTATTTTTTCGAAGAACTTTTGTTTGAATGTTTGGAATCGGAAAGAAATTCTTCATAAATATAAACTAATTTCACTCGTTTTTGAAAAATGCGGGAATTGTCCATTACTTTATGATTCACTAGTTCGTTAACTCTTGCGCGATAAAATCTGTCATCCAATCAACAGTTCGTTATATTTTGTTTTTACGGGTAAATTGTGACTATATTATCATAACTAAAACGGCTGAAGGAGAATAGCGTTATTGTGCTCACCACAATTACGATGCCTGAAGTCGATCGAGATTTGAATCATGAATTTCCGTTTCCCAGCCAATTGAGAGGCGGTTGTTCCACCAGTCTATTATTGAGTTCCCTTATATCTTCTTTCGAATCTGATGATGAGACGATTTCCAATGTTGGAGCCGCCATCCATTCATCCGCAGATTGGAGGCGCGCCTTTACGTAATCGCTACGTTTTCGAGAACGATCAGGAAACGTGCATAATATGCTAGTTGAGTAATTGGATGTTTGATAGGTAGCGCCATATTGAAGGATGTGTGGCAAAAGGCTTTGTTCGAGGTCAATATTCTAAAATATAATTAAATGTTAGTAACGTGTACGAAATATCAAATGAAAGGTCCCATCGCTAAAATTCAACCGGAAGAATATATGTGGGAATTCACGTTTGCCTGCAAGATGAGATATTGGATAAAAACTAGGATATTCGGATATTAGTTTATCGCTATGTTTGCTAACTTGTTGACGTATTTGTTTATAAAGTAAACTCTTTTATAATTGTTTTTATTTATGTCGTTAACCTTAAAAGGGGAGGTTTTGGTTATTAAATGTCACCGGATTGTTTGGATCTGGTATAATGAGATGAATTTTTTCAGCAAAATATCCCATTCTTAAACGGGTTTAAAAACTGAAAACCTGGTTTAAATTGTAAAGTTAAACACAGGGTTAAGAAGATAATAAACATTTGAAAGCAGACAAAATGTCTTAACATTTATATGTCAAACAAATCCTATTTACACCTAAATTTTCTCGTGATGTGGTGGATGGGTTGCCATTTTTAAATCCCTATAATTAATTAACATTTCGTTTCTTATTCCTTATATGGTATGCATTCGCAACTTGATCTTGCTTTTCACCACTGTCCTTGTTGAACCACCTGCCAGAACGCTTTCTACGGATTTTAAATGGAAAGAGCAGGTGCTTTTTTTTCGGTCAGTATTCGAACTGTCCTTTTCGATTCTGTCCTTGTGTCCACGATAATGAAGGTGACAAATGTGTGAATGTGACTGGCATTTTCCTTGGTAGCTGTCGGCTTCAGGCGATAAATTTATGTTTTATGGTAGTTTGATGTAGGCAGATGTTTGTCGGAAATGATTATTTAGTGTTTCGTATTCGCGTAGTGTCGCCATCTATGGACAGAGAAAGAAGTCTTGGATTTTAACTGCGCTTTAAAAAGGGAGATGTTAGAGGTTTTTTACCTAGTAAATGTAGTGGAATACAATATTGCGTTTCCTTTTTTAGTAAGGATTATAAAGAAAATGACGAAATAATTTTTTTTTTATTAGGGACCTCCTGAAAAAACCCTAATAGAAATTTTAAATTGCAAGTTTTCATTTGAATAGTGAGAAGTCGTTTTATCTTGCCTGAACTACGTGATGTTTTAATTAGTTTTTTATTTACTTTTAAAGTTGTTATTATTATATTTTAATTATTATCGTATACATTTTAATTTTTTTTTTTATTTACTCCTAAAGTTCTTTTATTTTTAAAATAAACCATTCAACAAGATTCGACAATTTTTTAAGGGATAGTCAATAATCTGTCCCACTTACGAGTCATTTCGAATAATTACATTGACAGTAAACTATTCATGTTGGGAAAATGGTTCATACTCGGATTTTATATTAAATATTCTATGATAAAAATATTGTGTAACAGTATTTGTCAATCTATAGAATAAAATTCAAGTGTCAAATTTGTCCCGTAAACAACCCGCAGATTTAAAACAACTGAATAAAATTTCCATAAATTGAATTTTATTTGCTTTCAATTATTATTCTTTATTGTGCATTATGAATGGTATATGCTCTTATTCTCTGCTCATCTTTAACATCTTATAAAAACAAAAGACAGATGCATGGTTCCAACACTGCTTAAAAGTGATAAAATATAGCTATTTAAAGACCCACCATACAGAGCGTCCATCATACGATATACACTTTCACAACTAATCTTTTCATTCCGTAGATACTACCACTTTTCCCTCGCAGCAGCAAAACTCGGAACACTTGTTGAGGACTATCTTCTGTCTCAGATTAAATTTCTAGCTCATCTCTCACCAGCCACATACCATCGTCGCCGGGACTTTAAAAAATGAAACAAGCGAAGGAGTCAACCTGTTTTTTGCTATCTGCTGGTTTTTCTTCTTCTGTGGGATGAAATGTATGGCTGTGTGCTTTTTATGGCCCTTCTTGAATTACGGTCTGAGTCTGAACTTACGTGGTTGGTAGGGGTAGATTAAAATTTGGCCATTTCTGGAAAGCTGAGATATACCTAGAAGAGGATGACGTTGATGGATAGGATAATATCCTTTGGTTTGTCTTCTGATGAACTTTCTGGAGTAAATTTGTTAGATGGATAGATTTGGTGCGGTTTGTAGTGAAATAGATCGTTTGTCGCAAATGTCACTACAAAATGGATGTACCCGTGTCTGGTTTTTAGATAACTGTGTTTTAAGGTGATGATGGAAAATATTTCAATTTGAATGCTTTTTTGCGTATGGAAGCTTTTGGAGGACATATTACTTTATTTCTCAACACATAGGGATCGAAGTAGGATTGCCATGCACTTAGAAAATAGACATAGCTTTGAATGATGACCTTAAGGAATTAAAGAAAATTGATAAATCTAAATTTGTGGGAAAAGGTCAGGGAATTTTTATTAGTTCCGAGTTTTTCACGTACATCAAAATCATAGCTAGGGAGAAATTTTATTTCGAATAAAAATGCTTAATGGTATAAAAAAATAAAATTGTTTAATTTTCAGTACTCTGAAAGGTTGTTTAATTGACCTCTGAACTTTATTTCACAGAATAATTCTTGTTTTTTCTAGCTCTATTATTTATTAGAAAAAAAATTTCTAATAAATAATCACTTTTTTGAGTGATAAACCTTCCATAGTTGTTAAAAAAAAAAAAAGGTTTCTTAAGTAAATATATCTGCTTTTGTTTGAGATATTTCTTAAAAAGAACACGAAGTATACAAAATATCACAACTGAGAAAACACGTCACATTATTTGATAATCGAAAAAAAATGAAGTTCTTTATGGGATTTTTGTGTTCTGGGAAAAGATTTAAACGAGCGACAATTTTATTAAGGACATTTAGTTTTTAAAATAACTGTTAATGACACATTATTTGATTTAGTGACCTTAAGTTTGCATTCTATTTAGCGTTCTTAAGAGGGTCGCCAGTCCTAGGTGTTAGAATCTTCCAATTGATGTATGTGGTGGTGCCGGCGAAAATGTTAAAAAGGATAATGTAAGAAGTTGTGAACTTTTTGTTGTAGACTGTGAATTTCCTGCCCTTCTTCTGATGTCCTTAAGTAGGTTTGATGTCTTGAAGTATGGTATTTTATTGGGTTTAGACTTTTTATATAATGTAAAGAAAAAACTACTTTCGTTTTCTCCCCCTCACTTAAATGGTGCAATAATACGGAATTATATCCAGAGATATGTATCCAAAATTGCATCGGTATTTTTTGCAAAACACTAAAATTGCATTATGGTTTCGACTGTAAGTCCCCCACCCTCCAATCTCCTTCGGTTATAACTCAACTTGTTATCGTCTCGCTTCCAGCAAATCTCTAGCTATCCATCTTTCCCAACCCCCATAAAAAATACACAAAGCTCCACGTTTCTAAAAGTCTCCCTCTGTTAGCAACCCCGCCACTGTCATTTGTAAGCTCTGAGGTGAAAAAAGGCCGCAAAATCAGACACGAAAAAAAGTTCCCTTTCAATCTTAATTTTTTTCTTTCCCTTTCTGATCTCACACCATAAGGAAGTTGTCTCCTCGAAATCCCGTTAGAAACGGCATTTCGGGGTCAGTGTGGAAATGGGAGACGATGCAACACAGTCTTATGACCTTCGCAGTGAGAAAGACAGTACCATAAATATTGAAGAAGAATAGCCCTGGGTTTTTATTTCTTTACTAACTACTAAAAGCTTTCGATGGAAATGGGAGGTGTCAAAAGAAACCAAGGAAACTGCAGAAAATATTACGCAGGTAATAAGATTGAAAGGGCGTCGACATATAAAGAAAAAGTACATAATACCTGATAACAATTAGATATCTGGTAATCCTTGGCTTGAATAAGATTCTGACCCACTACACTCCTGCATTTAGCAGTAGTGGATTGGCGGAAATTTATCCAATCCGTGATTTTATATGTTAATCGTCTAAAAAGTTTTTTTTTATCTAATTAATGCAGATTTAAACTACTAGCAATATGTGTATTTAATCCTGGATTTTTTTTTAAATTCACATCTTCTGTTTTGCTAGCCCCACATCCTTTTCCTTGCAGATTCAAATTAGTTTATAGCATAAGCAGCATCTTAAGCGAGATTTCATGTTATGCGATTTCATGTTAAACGAAAAAATTAACGTTAAGTTTAAGCTTCATTGCACGGGAAACTATTTATATTTCGCTTTGACCGGGTTTAGCTGTATATGATATACACTGAACAACATATCTGGGAAGACGGAGATACTTTTAAAACTAATTATTTAAATGCTTGTTTTTATCGCTGAATTTGAACTGTTTATTAAGCACATTGCTATTTTCCCAAAAATGGGTGAGTTGTGGTTGGAAAATAATATCTGTCAAACAATTTTTCCTATGTAAATAATCCCTCCCCCACAATCTTATTACTTCTCTACTTTAGGTACACTTTCGGGTACCCGTTTAGTTGCGTTTATCGACAATAGATGGCAGTGTCGTCATTCGAAATAGGGTAACACGAAAATATCTCTGAACCTGATAAAAACGCATTCGCTCAAAAGGAAAATCAAAATGGTTAAATTAAAAAAATCTCAATAACAATAAGTCAACTGAAAATTAATTTAAGAAACCAATTAGGTAATTGGGATTAAAATAACTCCCTTCCACGGTATCTAACATTTTTTCGTCTTCGTCCAATTTAATGCGACTACTCTCCGACACTTACCCTTTCTCGTCATTTTTCTCTTCTTTTTTTTTTCAATTTTGTTCATGCGGCTTTTATGGCGGCTTCCGTTTTCATCATATAAGCCAAAGCCGGCGGTGGAGCTTTTGATAAATTTTGTCTTCTAGTGTTTTTAGAAGGCGCGACGTCTTGTTTTAATTTTTATTTGCTCTTTGCACTTACACAGTTGAAAGAAAGCGAGTAAGTGAGCATGCGGATGGATATTTTAATAAATAAATATATTATCTTTTCTGCTCTTACATATTTAGTCGCAATAATTTTTCATTGAAACTCCGTTTTCGTAATTCAATATTGCAGCCTGATGTCTACATAAGTAAATATTAGTATGCATAACATTACTAATTGTAAGGGAGTAGGTACTTTTTGACGACAACAGAATCAGCTTTTTAGCGTAATTTTCTAAATATTTTAAAATAAAACTTATTTTTTATAAGTATGTTTTTACTTTCAATTACTCATAGAGCAATGAAAGTATCCGGTTTATAAATATATTTATTATTATTATTATTGCATTTCTCCACGTTTCAGAACCTCCTTATTTTAAAAAAAGTAATCTAGAAAAAGTGTCTGTGTGTACGTGAAAAGTACGTAAACGTACGTAAAACATATTGACCTACGATGTTAAAATTTGATGTACGGATTAGTGGTGGCTATTGGACTTGCCGTTAAGGTTTTCTTCAACCTTATGCGCATAAGGTTGAAATCATGAAAAAAATCATGTTTTTCAGCAATTGCTAAAAAACGGCTCTAACGGTTTTGATTAAAATATCTGTGCTAATGCCTCTTAAGGTGTTATAAATGCCCCCTTCTCATCTCCGAAATTCCCGTAGAAATGCGATAAAAGCGTAAAAAGTTGAATAAGGGCGCCTTTTATACAAAGTTCTTCCCCCCTCCCCCCTCAACAAAGTTATTTGCACATGTAAAAAATATTGCCAGATTGGTCATTTTTATTTAAATGAGAGAAAATATGAAAACGCTAAATAACATGTAGCAAAAGTGAATGCAATGACCTATCTTATAGTGTGATTGGTCGGGTTTTTCTCTGAAGCAAAAATATCCTTTGATACAATGTTGTGATATTTTTAATTAAAAGAACTTTATAACTGAAAAATTAATTTTGGAGCAATCTAGGCTTGTGACACATGTTTTTTGAGTACATTTTTTATGTTGAATTGAATGAAAAGAAAGCAAGACTATATACAGAGTGGCCACAGAACCTGGAAATCGGGGAAATGTCAGGGAGCTTTCTGATTCTGGAAAAAATCAAGGAAATGTCAGGGAACTTTATAAAATTTCACGAAAGTTAGGGAAATTTTTATGCATGTTTTCCCCTTCTTATGTATTTTGCCGCCATTTACCGGAAGATTTGTTGTGGTAATCGTTAAAAGTTTAATGTTACGGAAAAATTTAAACTTTTATTACCACCAAAACTATTTTTAAAAAATTGGTATGTTATCTCCTTAGCATACCTGTTCTATTTGATCAGGGTGTCTATACATCTGTTAAAATTGGGGAAATTTGAAAATAAGTTTACCCTAAAATCAGGAAATTTTTAAGAAATCTGTCAGGGTAATCAGGGAATTGTCCGGGGACTTTTTATCCTGAATTTTTGGCCATTCTGTATAAAACTAATCTAAAAAGAGTTGCAGTCCTTTTTATAAACGAAAACATATGTAAAAACTGAGGAAAGGTAAAATACGATATAAAGAAATAAAAAATTAGTCTGGTCATGAAACTTCGCAAAAACGTTTTATTATCCAAACTTATATCATGTGAAACTCACGTTAACTGGTAAGCATTGCGCTGGCTCTATTATTTAATTTTTGCTTCGTATACCAAAATAGGTTGTGTTTAATTTACCAAATCGTCCTTTTCATTGTATTTACTTCATACTTTTTTTTACCTAGCAGAAACTCGTCTGTGAAAAGCTATAAATAATGAATATATTTAGAAGAATATGGTGACTTTCTTTTTTTCAAAAAGTTTCCAACAATAAACCGTATTATTTTAAAATGGTACTTGATCCCACGACAATTCTGGACTTGGAGAAAAAAAAAGTTTCATGACTGTTTCTCCAACTATCCATAAACTAGAAGAAGTTTTGACCTGGATACTCTTCCATCCCAATGTAAATTAAATTTACGGATGACCGCGTCTGAATCGTCAATGATGTTGAAGTTTATTTTTACTTTTTTCTATGAATCAGTTCTTTTGGGTCGTGTTCTTATGTGTTCAACAACAGTTTCTCCACTCGATTTCCTTCAATGAAAGTCACTTGATCTTCCTCTGCTTCTTCAGATCCTGTTCTTCGGATTTGCTCGAATAAAACTGTAAAAAAGATATCCGGTGACAATTTCTTTCAACACTGTAAAAAATTGTGACTACGCCAAAGAAAAGGTTGAATTCGTCCGCCCCCTACTTATACATTGGGACAAGCTTACTTGAGATCATTGAATACACTGCAGTGACGTGTGAACCGGTTTTACTTCGCCCTGATTGGAACGGTGTCTGGCCGATTCTTTAAAACTCTTATACTATGCGTGATTAGAAAAGTAAAATATTAGTTAAAATTTAAACTCAAAAGCTATTATTTTCTTTTTGTTATCAACATACAAGGTGAGACCGAAAAGTAAGGTGACTGATGCCATAATAATCACTGTATTATATATTTGCAGATAAATACATCACTGTCTTTCAAAGCAGTTCCCTCCGTCAACAATCAGGGTTCCCACGGTCATTAAAAGTGCTTAATATTTTTTAACTTGTTTTCAAGACCTTGAAAGGGCTTGAAAATGCTTAGAGGTGCTTAAAAGTTCTTGAAAATGCCTTGAGGTCCTTAAAAGTCCTTAATTTTTGCAGATGTTGTTCAAATGTAAAATTTATAAAAATTCAACTCGGACTTGCTATCCCCGCGTGACCGCCACTTATCTGCACCATATCGGAATTTTCCGACGTATTTGTATTACGCATCCACCAACTTGTAACTCTTTTGGTAGAATATACTTTATTAAAATTTTATACATATATAGACATGATGCCTGAAATTTTTTTTTCAAAGGTCCTTAAAAACATTATTTAGGTCCTTAAAAGTCATTGAAAAGTCAGTGATTTTCATTCTATGATTTGAGTGGGAACCCTGACAATACACTTCTGACAACGTCCATACAAGTTCTTGAGACTTCTGAAAAAGTCCTCCTTTGAGATCGTCTTAAGTTCCTTGGTAACAGCAGCTTGAATGTCTGAGATGCTTGAAAATCGGTTTCCCTTCAGTGCCAATTTCAGTTGTGGAAAGAGGAAAAAATCTGCTGGCGCTAGATCAGAGGAATAAGGAGGGTGTAATACTAGACTGAAATTGGTACTGAAGGGAAACCGATTTCCAAGCATCTCAGACATTCAAGCTGCTGTTACCAAGGAACTTAAGACAGTCTCAAAGGAGGACTTTTTCAGAAGTTTCAAGAACTTGTATGAACGTTGTCAGAAGTGTATTGTAGACGGCGGGAACTACTTTGAAGGACAGTAATGTATTTATCTGCAAATATATAATACAGTGATTATTATGACATCAGTCACCTTACTTTCCGGTCTCACCTTGTATATTTAAATTTACTTCAAAACTATCTGAGCAGGTTATCAATATTACTATAAAAGTTGGGATTTGTCCGGAACTATATCTTGACGTTGAAGGATCCATCATACAGCGTATTCTCAGGGCTCAAGTAATCGTGTCCTGAGGTATAAGTTCAGGTTGGTTTGTTGTATTCAGATTATCTGGCGCCGTCAGCAACACGAGGGCTATAATGCGCCGAAACATTCGTCATTAGACAAGCCAACATACATTTACAAACACCCATGCCTAACACGGGACTCGAACACGCAACCTCGCGGTCTAGAAGCTAGCACGCTAACCACTATACCGTTTGGTCGGCTATAAGTTCAGGGTCTTTTTTCCACAAAGCCTGTGCCTAGGCTCTACCGAATTTTGGAGGCCCTCAAATTGTCAGAAATTTTATGAAAATCTCTTCTTTGTCACGATATATGTAATTGAAATCAAATTATTGTGTAACTATCAATATTCTGTTCAGTGCACTTGATCCATGCCATAAATTATTATGATGTATTGCATATGATATTCACAAATTATTGAGCGTATAATTTTTGGAAAGTGTCCTGCCTGGAAGCAGGTTGGGCAACGAATTGCTCGGTTAGGTATTAGGCGTTGGTTTCAGTTTCATGACCAGAAGATCGTGGGATCGAGCCAGCGCGCTGCAAACTGGCGTGTAGAATATTGGTGACCGCTGTAAACTGGCGTGTAGAATAATGGTGACCGCTGCATGTTAAATCCGTCGAGGTTTCAAGATCCTTTCGTTGATGAGGATGTAGAGAGAAATGTGCTATCTCATGTCTCGACACCTCATCATTTAATTAAGTTCAAATTTATTAGGCTTAATTATAAATGTTGTTAGTGTTGTCATGTTACGTCGCAAAATGGCCGTTGCGCCCTAAAATTTCGCAACAATACCTGAAATCATGGAACGATACCGAAGAACGGTTGTAGAACGTTACGCAGGTTTCTGATCCTGCTATAAATCCTTAGATAAATAGATGCATTTATTTTTCCAAAAATTTAACTGTCCTTTTCTAACATTTTTCATTATCAGATTTTTTTTTTTTCAATAGTTTTAGTGTTATTGTAGAAGGAAGAAGAATTTTAGGTCCACTAGATTGAGGTTTGAACCTTAGTCCCCCATTATGCTAGTCCGTCTCAAAACTACCAGTATCTTTTTTTTTTAATGAGTTGGTGTGAAGATTTAGCGACAAATGGCAAAATGACAGATGTTTCTTCTCCTTTCCTCTTGGGTCTACAAGAGCATTTTATGAGCATCTTCGTTTTTGTTTCGTGTGTACAAAAATAGCTGACTTACGATTTGAGAAATGATTTGCATCTGCTTCTCACTTCATGAAAAGCATTTAAATGAATTGGCGAGAGCTGCCTCTTCATTTGTGCCTTGGAAAAAGGGTTTAGGGTTAGGATGATTAAGAAATGAGTTGGAAAATTACTTTTGTTAAAAAAAAAAAAAACTTTCATTGAAAATTCGCTACCCAACTTTTGAAAATGGTTTCGGTGTGGGGTGGGAAAATGTCTTAATCAATTAGGCATCTCAGTGTATTTGGAATAAATTAAAGTTCATGTTATCTTCGAGTGATAACAAAGTAGCGATGTTGGAAGGAAATATCTAACCTCAAGATTGTTCGATTTCCTTGTTTCTCGATTCGTTTTTTCTTTTTTTCTTTCTTTGTTGTATGTTTCTTCGAGTATTGTTCAACATAAATTTTATTTTATAACATTGATTGGGATTTTATATAATGTTGATATTTAAATATATTTTAAAGTTTTTACATTTTATTTTTATTAAGATTTTAAACAATTGTGTTTTACAAAATCCCGTTTTACCATTTTCAAGCAGTATTAAAGCAGTTTTTACTCTTAAATGGCGAAAAAATTCTTTCAATTTATTACCTAAAAAGTTTATTCAATTTATTTATTTTCTGTCATTTTCTCAGCTATGATTTAAACAACTGCGATTTTATTGCAACATGCATTTTATTTTTTAAAAAAATCCCCATCTCTAAAATGCCAAATTGTAAGTACAAATACAAGTTTCCGAACATTTCTTTAATCACCTTGAAGTTCAAAGGTCGAAGGGAAAACGTCCTTCACCGCATTTTACCAGAACATTATTTGTGACATCTTCCCATTACTATAAAAACCAATACGATCCTTGTATCTCACCCCCAAACAAAGCTCAGATATGTTTAAAGGAAGTACTTTCCCAAAAGATTCTCTCATCGACAACTACTATCACGTTGTCGTGTCTTCAAGTATTTTTCAGGCTGTGAACAACCAATTTGTCTCTCAGCGGAAAGTCTCATCCTCAATTGTTGAGCAACAGACTTTTTCTAATCCCAATAAAAATTCCCTCTTTTTTTTTTTTTAACTCATGGCCCCATAGACTACCGATCAAAAAACCCACCGCAAACAGCTGTTGTATTTGTCGCTATGGAGACATAACAAACGTTTCACCTGGTGGAATGACGTCACAATAACAGATGGCGCTGGCCGACCACCTTTCGGGTTGAGGTGTCCGGAAGCTACTGTGTGTGCAAAAAGTGTTCTTTGATATCCGAGGGTGACAGTGGGCTTTATCTATTACAAGGGTTTTATCGCATGGTACCGCATAGTAATATAGATTCTTAAGTGGAGTTTTGTAACTTTATTAATAAATCAGAGTGTTTTTAATGGGTCAAGTTACTAGACTTTCTGTTGGAAATGGTGGTATGTGATAAAAACTGACTTTTTGTGAGTATTGCCATGTGTTCTGGTGCTCATCAATAATAATACGCCATCGCTCATCTAAATGCTCATCAAAAAGTCGTTGCTATTTAAATATACTTTTTTTTTATAGAATTAAAAAATAAAACAAACTTTGTTTCGAAAATAATATCCATCCTGTAATTCGATATCGTATTTTTGATCTTTCTTTCCCAGCGGAAGACTACAAATTATTTCAAGAGCATCAACGAACAATTTTCTCAAACCTTGGATCATATTTCCTTTCCGCCCCGAAATCAAAGAGAATCTAAGATGATTCCTTATCAATAAGTTCTTGTCTTCAAGATCAAATGCTCCAAGATAACTTCCCATCCACAGTCTCACTTTTTATCCGATATCCATATCTGCTTTTAGGACGTCTTATTCAGATGCTATTTTTTTTTTTTTTTTTTTTATGAAGAGGTTACTTTATTTAAAGTGCTGCGCCACGAGATATCCTTGCGGAAAATGTCAATCAGGACTTTTTACTTTGAGGTTCCTTGCAAATAAAGACATGGCGTATTCAGAGGAAGAGCAGATTCGTTTTTCTGAGAGGTTTAACAACTCCATAACATCCTGTCGGTGCCAATTTTAAAAAAGTTGCTTGGCAGCAAAGGCGTGAAGTCTTTTCCAGACGCATTAGATTTAGAGTGTGTTTTATTGTTTAAGGGTCTTCGTTCTGACAGCTGACGTGATTTTAAATGTTTTCTTGAATCAAGAGCAACTTATTTTTAGGTATGCTTTACTAAAAATAACGTCTTGTTGACGTCAGGTGATTACGACTTAAGAGCGTTACGACAAATCCTGACTTAAGACATTTAGTAGTCACTATATTAACTCTCAATAAAAGAAATTATCTAAAGAACATTAAGTTTTTGAACTTTTTGCCTCTTGTTCGGTTATTATATTAAGTTTAAAAATTTTATTTTAAATGAAAATTTTTTATATTTGTAAAATTTTTATTTACTTTTGAAAGGGCTCCATTTAGAAATGCGATCAGAGATGTATTGAGAATACTTAGCGTACCAGTACATGACCTATGCACCGCTATATCATAATACCCCCCCCCCCCCATTAACAATTTCATTGCGTATCTCTTGTGTGTCCAGGGGAAAAAGCGTCGAAAAGGATAACAAATATGACAGTCATCGCTTAAAACACTTCAAAAGACGTTTTACTTATTAGCAAAACAAATTCAATAAGTGCTTTCCTTTATATTTGAAAAATCCAAGAACTCTTACTATCATAATAAAAACAATGTCTAGATCTGGAACTCTGTACTGTTGGATCTGTAACGATCTGTAGTTTATTGCTCGAGTTGTGTTATCGCCGCATTTGTTTGCGACATATAACAATGTATGCTCTTTATGGATAAGGAACCCCAATGTCCGCCCAAGATAAACACCCTTTCCTGTTTGTACACACTCTCTCTCTCTCTCCGTACTAAACTACCATTTCCTTTTTCATTCACGACCCAACATTGCTGAAACGAGAACGTGGCCAATCTTGCATCCTTCTCTGTTGAATCATTAATTGCTTTCATTATCCTCCAGCAGATGTCTTAGGAGTGACCTTTCCACATTTGTTGCCCGATTCGGAAGCTGCCGCCCTTTTCTGAAGTTAAAACTTTAATTGAAAGTTGATGGCTTGAATTCTGAGACCTTGCTGTATACCGAAAATGAATAGAGTCGGAGGACAAGGGAATGTCCATTGTTGTAGACTTGTTGTAATTTCCTTTCTCTTCTAGGTCTCCATTTTCTTTGTTCAACGATCATGTCTGCTTTTTTGTTCCAGTTTAATTTTCTATTATTACAAATGAAGTGAGGGAGTTTCACCTGAAATATCCAAGGTTCTTTTAAAATGCCCAGTTACAAATGCGTTGGAAAGTAGGAAATGATAGAAGTTGACTCACCTTAAATATTCATCATCAAGTTATTCTTGCTTTTAGATAACTTACAGATTTTGGTTATTGTTGATTTCAAACCTCTTTATAAATTCGTTATTATCTATTATTGAAACTCGGGATTGTGATTGCAAGATTCCAGAAATGCCATAAATTGGCCAATTATAATAATTATGCCAAAGGAATAAAATCTTAATCATTATATACTTTCTTATCTCATACATTGATCATGAATAAAGAAGGTAAGGTTATGTAAAAATTCTAAATCTGATTAAATGTTTTATATAATTTTAAGGCTGATACTATAATGCAATGTGCTCTTCTCAAGTTAATGTGGCGATTTTTAAAGCTGAAGCGATCATTTTTCCATCCGGAACTGATGGTATGCCAAAGTAAATAAAGCATAGCTCCTAAGTTTGGGATTAATTATTCATCTAGGGATATTCATGTGTTTGATTTATGCGTAGTTTGATGGGAATTATATATAATCGATTATCAGATTATCTGGTAAATAGCGAACTAATTTCCTTGTTATAGGACATTTAATATCTATCGGTGCAAATTAGCCTTGCAATAGTTCAAATTAAATTTGTATACTACAAGCTGTCCTAAAAATGATACTTAAGTTCCACATCATTTTCTTCTTCACTGCAAGGGGCGTTTATCATGTATCAAGAGAATTACGCTGTTTGAGACTTATTTTGAATACAAATTAGATGAAAGATGCCAAAAATTTTGCCAACATAAATATTCAGATGATGTAATGTCGAATAAAGGTACAATATATCACCTCTCTCGGTGATTTCATGAGATAGATTCGGTGAAAAACAAACACGAGTAGAAGCCCGTAAGTTGTTTTATCTGACTTTCTACAAGAATCTCAACGAAGGATATTACGATTTTCTTATAAATCTATTAGGTGATGCAACAAATGGGAACATCACGTGACCCAATGCATAAGGCCTTAAATATTTGGATTTGTTGTATTATTATAAGTGAATAAACGAGATTTTTGGTTCCAAGAAGACGGTGCAGCATGTCCTACAAGTAAGGAAACCGTAGACATGCTTCAAGAATTTTTGGCGATCGACTCATTCCAAGAAATTTTTGGTCACCTCATTATCTGGCTATCCCTAACTTTTTTCTGTGGGGATGTTTTAAAAAAGAAGTTTTTGAAGATAATCCCCTAACAATACATGATCTGAAAATTGCCTTTGTCCGAAGTATACAGAGAAATATCTCACACCTTCTTAAAACGTGCTTCTAAAAATATGGTCAAATTGCTCCAGCTTTGCCTTCAAGAAAAGGGCGAACGTTTAGAACATTTATTACTAATATAACTTCAAATTTTTTTCTTACGTTATTGCTTTTCACCATTAGCATAAACATAATTTATCTACACTTTATTGTTTTGTGCAAAAGAAATTCACGAATTGCCAGTACGGGAACTTTTAGGACAACCTGCATTAGCATATTTTTTATATTGGATATTTAAAACAATGCTTAGGTAATTCATCTCAAAAATGAATTAATTGTATAGTAGTGTGTTAGTACACTTAGAAAAACAAGTAGATAAAAAAAGAAATAAAATTCATGTATCTAATACTTATCTGACAAATGTATTTAAGTTATAGGAATTGCGTATTGTGATCTTGTACACTATTAAAATTTTTGTTCCACATTGTACCAAAAATGGTTCCCATTTAGCTGTGAACAACATTTGGTGCTTAGTTTCACGATTTAATGGTGCTACCTCAGACGGTGAGCACCATTAAATCGTGAAACTAAACACCAAATGTTGGTTGCAGCTAAATGAGAACCAAATTTCATTGCTTGGTGGATACACGTTTTATACAGTATAGTAGCTTCAGTTAAGTGCAAATGATCTATAGTCGCAAAGGTGTTATCAAGTCCCCCTTAATTCCTATGTAAAAGATTGAATTTTATTGTGTTTGCATGTATATGCTTATTCGACCCAAAACAAAATACTTTTAACTTCTTTTCTAAATTCCCTTAAATATTTCTTACTTATCCCTCTTTCTTACTAATCCTTTCTTGTTAGTAATTTTGGGGAAAATATAATACTTTTTTTCTCTTAAAACATAAGTTGTTTTCGCCAGACTGCAAAATTAACTAACAGAAAAACTTTTATTATTGTACTTTTCTTTTCCTGAAACTATAACTCCAGGATAATAAATAAAGAAAACAAACACTACAACTTTCCTTGACGTGTGTGGCAACAGTGAATCACACTCTCTTCTAGAAAAGGGGGTGTATGAAAAGGAAAAACGAAGAGGACGCCTTCCAAAATAAGGCGACCTCTGCTCTTTTCCGAACAGCTTTCTTTCTGGAGTGTTATCTCTATCATATTTCGCTTTTTTAATTAATGCTCCCAAAGTTGAAATTAAAACCTGATGGTTGTGCAGTTGCGACCTTTCCTGATCTGTTTACATTCGGTCTTTCCGAGTAGAATGGGGGAGTGTCTCTTGCGACCCCCCCCCCCCCCCCCCGTCTACTGCGTAAAAAAAAAATGTTGGGGAACTCGTCCTCATGAAGTTGTGTCGTTTTTGGTTACTTCCTCTTTTGTTGTATCGCTCAGCTTTCCATTTGAATGGCGGGAGTCCGTTTACTACATTTGGCAATTTAGCACTGAATTTCGATTTTGTGTAGGCTGGGTATTAGGTGGTTTCATGTTATTACATTTTGAACGATGCAACAATATCTATTGTTATTTGAAAGAATTCTCTTTATGGTGAATTAGAAGAACTCAACCATATTTTATGGAAAAGTTCCAAAAAACAGAGTTTTTTAATGATTATTTTTTATTTTTGAAAAGCCAAAGTTATCTTTCTAAAATTGTTTTCAAATTAATTTAAACTGTTTTTCGTTTTATCGGTTAAAATATTTTGGAAAAAATCTAAGGTTGCCCCCAAACAAAATCTATTTCATAACTCGCACACAATTTATTTCAATGAACTTACAGTTTAAACTTGTTCCAGAGTGGCCACATAACCTGCAAATCATGGAAATGTCAGGGAGCTTTCTGATTCTGCAAAAATTCAGGGAAATGTCAGGGAACTTTATAAAATTTCACGAAAATAAGGGAAATTTTCAGACATGTTTTCCCATTCTTCTGTATTTTGGCGCCATTTACCCGAAGATTTGTTGTGGTAATCGTTAGAAGTTTAATGTTATGGAGTATTTTAAACTTTTCATAACCACCAAAACTATTTTTAAAAAATGCCCTGTTATCTCCTATCTCCTTAGCATACATGTTCTACTTGATCAGGGATTCTATACGTGGGAAAAAATTGGGGACATTTGAAAAAAAGTTTACCATAAAATCAGGGAATTATTTAGAAATCTGTCAGGGAATGATCAGGGAACTTTTTTTTCCTGAATTTTGTGGCCACCCTGTGTTCACAAAAAATTATTCAATCTGGCGAATTCAAGATTTTGATTAATTTTTTTCAATCACTTATATAACTTATATTTATTTTGTAAACACTAACACAATGCTTTCTTCTGATTTGTGTTTATTCTGTCCAATGATTCTATTCTTAAAATGCTAACTTACAACGCGAGTATTGTATATCGTTTACCTAAGAAATAACACAACAGAACCAGTCTCTTGATATGGTCTATTTACACTTCCCCATGTGGTTTCAGCGCCAAATCCGTTTTGATTTGGCGAGTTCTTTTGACAAGCAAACTTTTTTCCGCCTATGGCAAACCCTATCTCGTTCTTCAAAGCGTCAGTTCAGATGAGAGAGAATCAAGAATGACTCTTCGTTGCTACTGGACGTTATATGAAGTTTCGCCAACTCCACAAGACATGTGTTTCCTTTTTAGTTCTCTATTTAAAAGGATGTGATTTTTTCTGCTGTTGTGCCTCATCAATTATTTTCAACGAATCTCCTTTTCGTCTGAAAAACAACACTTTTGGAATTTTTTATGGATATAAAAAACAACTGACAATTGAAAAAGATAGTGAAATATTACAGACCACATAGGATATAGTTTTCCTTTTCGCCTATGATGTGATATATTTGACCAAGAAGGAATTTAATTCTTGTCATTTCTTTGAAGATTTCTCGTCTGCGCTTACTAAAATGGATTTCCTCTGCAAGCGTTTTAAATTTCAGTATGATATTTGAAAATGATATGAAAGACTTCGATATTTCTTTTACAATTGTAATTTAGCATTTTAGGTTGATTAAGTTCTTTGTGAATTTGGTTTTTTCGAACTTTGTGCGATTTCCTGAGGATATTAAATTCGAAAGGGAAAAAAAATCGTTTTCAGCGTTGTGTTAAAGAATAAAAAGTCTGAATCATTGTTTGGAACTGATAAATATTTGTTCTTTGGAAAGTTTCGGAGTTGTACTGATGCATACAAATATTAAAAACACAGTAAACTTATTGGGAAACTGAGCATTTTAAAAAGTGATAATAGGAAGGTGCATCAAAGTATAAATTATCTTAAGAAAGTGCGTTTTTTACATAATGCAATGAGGACAACGGGCATGGTATGTTGGAATGCTCCAATTGATATAGATTGGTTCGGTGAGTTGCATTTTTATCATTATTTATGTTTGATATATCTAGTATAGTAAAAGAGCCGAACACTGTTCCTACCGTCATAAGTTAAAAAGCCCTAATCCAAAAAAATTAAAATGCGTCTTTGATGCTTTGGCGTTCGTCCTTTGAAATTACATGTATTATTTTATATTGTAAGGTCTGTATGATCTAAGAATTTAAGCCTCTCAATGAAATAAAAATATCATTCATTAGGGACTATTTTTGAATTATACATTTAAATTGTTTTTGGTTTAGGGCCTTTTGACCAATGATTCAGATTTATGATTGGTACGGGGGACAATTCGAAGCTGTTTGTTTATCTTTTAAATATAGCCAAGAAGTTACCAAAACTCGTCAGATTACTATAGTGCATCCTTCCGGTAATGTTTACTGTTGATAATACGTAATATGACGTATTGTTACGTATTTCCTTTTGAGGAGTGTAACTTTTTTTAAGAAAAAATAAAATAGTTTTGATAAAATAGATTAAAAATACATATTCTAACCACAAAACTTTCAGATGGCTTTCTCTAAAGTTTAATAGAACAAAATTCGTATAGAATATCAGAAATTAAAATATTTAGCATTACAATTTATATATCTTTTATTAACACTAAATTATTAAAAGAGACTAAGCATTGCTTCAAATGAACCGATTTCTGCAATTAAAAAAAAAATATTCTTCAAATTGTCTTAAATTTATCCTAATATAGAATCAAATTCTTCTATGAAAAGGAATTTAAAATTCCTGCTGGTTTTTTTTATTACCTGTTTTGAAATTCGGCGATTCAAAAATCTTCCGATTGCAAGAAAAATCTTCCAAGTGATATTACGCCAACCGCGTTTTCCCCATGATGTAACTCCGAGTCTCATTATAATCCGATTGAACAAGATCGCAAGGCCGATTTCCTTCAGTTTCGATTTCTTGGTACGTGTTTAGTTAACGGGTCAGGCATAGGAACTATGTTAAGCCTTTTTGCTCTTAATCTCGTTTTTTTTATCATAACTTATTCTCTGATTTTTATGTATGCGAAAAAGTTATGGCTACGTTATCCAAGAAAAGTATATGCATTGCATATGAGAAAAAAATTTCTGGTCACTGATCTTTAAAATTTCTTACAAATGAATCTCTTCGTAAAAATTATTTTATTATTAACAAGAGTCGCATTCGCCCTAAAATTTCTAGTATTCTCTACATTTTTGTTCCTTAAATAAACTTAAATTTTTAGTAATTCTTAAAAAAAATTATAAACTTGAAATTTTCCCGATTTTTCTCCAAAATCCCCGACAAAAAAACAAACAGATAATCTTCCTGAAGAGAAAAACTATTCTAAGATTTTAACTATTAATTATTAATTTTTTTTTTTTAAAGTCGCAGTTTTTGTCGGTATTGAAATTGGTTGTTTTCAGATTATCTGGCGCCGTCAGCAACATGAGGGCTATAATGCGCCGAAACATTCGTCATTAGACAAGCCAACATACATTTACAAACACCCATGCCTAACACGGGACTCGAACCCGCAACCTCGCAGTCTAGAAGCTAGCACGCTAACCACTATACCGTTTGGTCGGCTATGTCTACGTTAGGAGCCTTTGTTTACTTTTAAAGATGTATCTCTAAACTTTTTTAAAATATCTCCAAAATTTTTCGAATTATCCCTAACATTCCTACTTAATTTTGTTAGAAAACTCACTGTGCCTCCTGTATTAATTTAAAAAATTTTATTATTCATTTTAAAACCACAGAAAAACGGCCTGAAAGATAACTAAGCAAAAATAAAATTTCGAGTTTATTTTCCAACAAACAAATTGAAATTGAGAAATCTAAACTAGCAAATTGTAAAATGAAATTTCAAATATTTATAACCGATCTATGGTTATTAATTTTCATAATGTCAAATTGCCCATAATGTCAATTGAAGGTTTAATTTCTTTGCTACGCTACCTGACTAACTCAGTCTCAAAATAATTAAACAGGTTTCCATGTGTGGTATTTAGCCAAGTGCCCTTTCAGCCGTTGTAGCTTTTTGAAGGTTATATTTGTTTATACACAGAAATCTCACCATGGGCTATTACGACGACTCGGGTCAGATAGCAGACTCATGACCCGACAAAGCATACTTCACGGCCAAATCTCTTCCGAGTGGGTTTTATTATTTAAGATAAAACTGAACAGACGCATGATATTTTCCTTAAATTCTGTTAGACCTGTATGGTTACCTTTTCAATTCTGACAAATTCCTCTATTGACAACCAAAGTGGTCATCTCCTAACAAAGGCATTGCTTTTTTTTTTTTTTTTTTTTTTTTATACAATTTTTTTTTCAGTAGTCTACGACGCACCATTGAAAAGGAGCAATTGAAGAAAAAAAAATAGGCATTATGCGATAATGCATCATGATACTTGTTCTCAATGGAACGAATTAACCTTGGTATATGCTAGAAGTCCTTGAATACAATTGTTTGGCGACCAGCCATAACTTTTTCTCTTTGACACTGGAAGCTCTTTTTCACTTTTAAATATTTTGTTTCTTAATGTTTGTACCGAAAGGAGTGTGGACATTTTTATTGACTAGTTATAGCATCGAATCGAGCAACCGGGAGTCTTCTAATCGTTTGTGATTGATACGTATTTGTTTGTTCGATCCAAGGAAGATGTTTACATTCCAAGGAGTTGAAAGCCTCCTGTCAAAGAGTTTTGAAATTAGATCTTAATTGCGTCAAAATTTCTACAAATTTACTGGATTAACCAGTCACTAAATGAAGATCACATTATTTCATAGTTGAAGGTAGCTTTGCCAAACGTAGTTGTTTCAAGACTACAGAAGTATTTATTTTTCACATGGAATTTAGGGTACAACAGTAATTTTTAAATGTGCTATGTTTATCGTCCCCCCCCCCCCATCATTCACAGAAAATGAACGAACATCATATGAAGTTTAAAACATGCCAAGACATAAAACAGATTTAAATTATAATATTTGTTTCAAACTGTAAAGCTTTTATCGTACTGAGTAGTCTTTTAGGAGTAAGCTGCAATATTTTCCAATTGCAAATGGAAATTTCAATTGTATCATTGTAGGTGCGAACAACAGGCATTGAATAGTAAAATAGTGTGTGTGTGTGGGGGGGGGGGGAGAGAGAGAGAGAGAGAGCGAGAGATGGTGATGTTCATTGATACTACATAATTTAAAAATAGTAGCAAAATTAATGAGGTAAAGTAGAAAATAATAGTAATAACAATTAAAAAAATGTGGAAAGAAGTGCTTAGAAAATTGTGTTGCTGCATTTCGTTTAAAATATTTTTAATATCTTAAGTTCCGAACTTCAGCCTAACAGTACGATTTCAGTTACTGCAGTGTCTTTTTATAAATGAAATAATATCCGAATTTTGATGAGCGTGTTAGTGTTTCCGGAAGCAACTAGTTCACACTTGCCAAGACAATCGGAGGAAGCTCTGAAGTGACCGCAGCCTTTCCCTTCAATGGGGGTCATGCCGACAAGGATAACAACCTCGTTAGATACTCTTCGGCTAGTTAGTTATTTCGCTCATCTCATTAGTGGATACAGATTGAGAGGGATGAATTGCATTTCTCGTTGGGCTAATGTGAACTGGGTGTCCATAATTAAACTAACGTTATTTAGACAAGTCTGTAGTCTGCAGGCATAACAGATTTGCATAAAACTTTATAAAAGTACTACTTAGACCATAGGGGAATGAACTTTAATAATAATTATTTTAATTGTTCATATTTTCGGAAATGGCGCTGGCAACAACTATATGACAAAGTCTTCAAATCTTTGTTGGATTGTTTACTTTTTTTTGTCTAACTTTATTCAACCCAATAAGGTTAGCTTGTAAGTTAACTACATGGCTAAAAAATGAATGTTTATTTTCTCCGAATGTAACGCTTCGATGGTTTAAAATTAAATATATGTGTGTGCGCGCCAAATTTTGTAAAGATATTGTTCATTATGGAACAGGCTCTAGTCTGTCCTAAACAGAGGTTGTCAACTATACTGCCAGATTTCTGAAATGTTCTACCGGGACACCGGAATGCCCCCCAGCTTCGCGAGTTCAAGGGTACACACCCTTGGTGGGTTTTAGTGTTTTAGAGGGTAGTTTATTCTCAATGCTATTAATAAATGGTTACCGATTAGGAACCTAAACCAGGGGTAATAATAAATGACGCAAGCATATAAATTTAAACATTTTATTTCGTACATGTTAATATTTATAAGTTACTTAAGTAAGAAGAAACACTTTGAATGAGGATTAAAAATTTTGAACAATGTTTACATATACTTTTCATTGGCTATGTTTTTTTTAGAAAGTCTCTTGGTTTTAATCTCGTTATAAAAATCTTCTCAAGCTAATCCGATATTAATTTTACATGTCATCAAGTCTTTAACTGTAGATTCCTTCATCAAACCCCTATCATCAGTCCATACGTTCTCCACAGTTAATTATTTTTAGACTTTTTTGATAATCTATAAAATCAAATTAATTTTTACCCCGACTTGAAGTAAACCGGCCGAGACACCGGTATTTTTGCCTGAAAATTGGGACGTCTGGCAAGCGTAACTATACCCATAAATAAAATTATGATTTCGATGCATCATCTGATTTTTCGGTTCATAATGGGGAGAAGGTTGTGGACAAGTACTTCCAATGCCTACGTCTTCCCCCTTGTTATTCAGAATTCAAAAACCTTATCAATACAAGTTGCATTCGTTGTTGCATAGTTTTAAGTTGTGTTCAGATGGCATTTATAGATGTCCGGTATGAGTTAGAATTGTATGGATGGATAATGCAAAAAATATTTGATTTGAAAAAGTTTTTAAGGCTTTAAAGATAAGCATAATTGAGTGCTAAATGTCCGATCAAAATTGCGCGTTTCTTCTCGAATTTATGTGAAATTAAATTTGACCCTTTCACTAATTAAAATGAAATATTTAATTTTCTGTACTTCTTTTAATGTAACTTTGGATATACTAGGGACTTGGAAGTTTATTAATTCTCAGACAATGCTTCTTAAAAAATTAAATTGACCAGCGAAATATGTGGTAATTTAATTTTTTAGACAGAATTTTTTGTTTAATTTCTTTTGAAAATAACGTTTTCCAGATTTGTTCCTTATAAAGTTATAAAAGCATTTCTTTAATATTGGAAAAAATTTATATTCGGAAAATTTGTGGCATTTTTACAATTTGTTCAAAAAGTTAATTTTATTTTTTATTTAGACTAATGTTTTGCAAAAATCTTAATTGTTAGCAACTTATTTCTTCAATTTTAACGGAAGAAATATAATTTGTTGTTCAGGATAGTTTAATAGAATGTGTCAGTAGAATATTTGTAATATATCTCATCTAAACTATTGTGGAACTAAGTTGAATTAACCATTATTGCAGAACACAGATTTTATTCCACAATGAAACGAAAGCAGCATAAATAGAATTTTGAGTTTAGAAAAATTAAAACTGCACGTTTAGTCTTACGTCATTTACTTTAAGACAAAACACTACTTGATTGCCAATCATTTAAAATTTAGTAAATGAGTACACTGTTGGAGTTTTAGCATTTAATATGTTGCTCTTTTCCTTCCACGCCCAAATAAAAAACAGATCGTAAACGCATCTGAATGATTTGTCTGGTCAATTGCTTTACCTCCGAGCTATCAAATGGCCGTGTGTTTACAGTAAAACACAAGTTTGACGAATCACCGGTCAGTAAAGGACCATACATAGCATCCAACCGCAGGTGATTCAACCAAGGTTCAAGAAAGGTTTCTGCATGTAAATGACCTTGATCCAGTTCGGCGGTTCATCACCCTTTCCTGAATAATTCCAAAAAATAGGTGGTGTCGTGTCGTTAATGAATATTTTGTAGCACATCGAATGGAAGATTAAAAAAAAAAAGCGAATTTCGGTTAAATGTTTTCATTCGATTATGTTTCCAAAAGTATTGTATGTTGTTCACTCCATTGTAGTGTCTTTCTGATTGCAATCCAATTTGCCAGATAGTCAATTACATGGAAATATTTGTTGCACAGAAAACTTGGTCTTATAATTTTCAATAATGTAAATTTTAAGATCTACAAAATTCTGCTCGCTCAATTTTTGATCCCAAATCAACTTACTTATTAATCTTAAAAAATTTAAAGAAACCTACTTTAAAATGTGCTTATAAAAAGTTTCCAGTGTCCCAATTTTAAATTTCGGGATTTCAATTTTCAACTTTTGAGAGTTCTTTTAGTGATAGTCGTTTGAATAGTGAAATTTCTATACTAGATTCTGTGGAAATATTACAAAATGGTTCTATTTTTAAACCAAGGGATTACAGATGTTTCTTGGGAAAACTACAAATATTCCTGGAAAAACATGATTTTTCTAAGAAAAATGTATGATCTTTTATGAAACAATCGGGGTGTCAATAAAATGGTGATTCTACCCTAAACGCTATTGATGATATTTTTGTGTGTATTTATTGCACTTTTATTTTGTATTTTGTTTAATTTTGTAGGTGTATTAGAGCATACACAGCACGGTCTACCCTATACATTTGCAATCTTTCCTATCATAAAACAGAAAACAACACTTTTTACTACCATATGTCACCAAAAAAAAAAATGTCGCGTTGCTTCATTCTCAAGTGGACATAACTTTATAGGCGTTCTTGTATCATAACTATTTTGATTGTTTGGAGTGGGGAATCCAATACCCAAAGTGGTTGACCTCCGCTTCAACTTTCTAAGTGGGGGAGGTCCACATTGTCTTTATTGAAGACACCGCCATCTATGCTGTTTGTTCGAGCCGTCTTTCAGACGCTTTTTCTATTTATTAAGCCTCTTACCTAAATTCAGGTGGACTCGTAACTGGAAGCGAACATTCGGTAATTGTTCGCTAAGTTTAGCTTGAAGTATTTAATAACTGGTTGTTGATTTTTATTTTTTTACCATGCAACCAAACTGTGTTGTGAATGAAAGCTTCGTGAGATTAATGACAATTTTATTGTAAAGATTTGTTCAATGACCTGTTGCTTACTTGATCGTTGTTTGTTTTCTTTAATGAATTCCTTCCAAAATTAGTTTGCTGATTGCATTTTGAGAAACTGGGGTAGTTAAATTTTGAGTCCTTTTTCGTTTAGTTTTATTAGCTTATTTTTTTTTTTAATTAAAATTCGTTTACGAAATTCTAAAAACCATTAAAAAATAAATTGCCTATCATTGTAATTGTAAATTGTTTTTTAGTTAAAAGTCATCACGTAATATTTTTGTTGATATTTTGAGAAATGAGTTTAGAAGCTTATTTAAATTATTTGACATTGGAATTGGCTTTCGAAATGTCTTCAATTGAAATTTTTATAGTACTAGGGGGCTTCGCCCCCTGCTCGCTAACGCTCGCCAACCCCCAAACGCCTCGCTGCGCTCGGATTGAGCGGCTTTGCCGCTCGAATTTGTGGTTAAAACATCTTGCTGCGCTCGAATAGGTTTGCCAGCCATAAAAAATGTAACCAAATTTTTATAAATTTAATGTAAGGCCTAATAGAGAAAACACCCAAATTGCAAGTTTCATAATAGAAAGTTAAATATACTATCCGCCAACATTCTGACTTAAAACTTCATTAGCTATGCCCTTACATTGAAGTCCTAATATTTTTTATTTATACTGATAAGTCGCCCCTTTAGAGAACGACGTCCAACGCTAAGCATTTTCTGGATAGAAATACTTCAAAATAATAATTACTCTAATACAAAAATGCTTCAGAAAAACAGAAAAAATCAAATTTGAAAAGAAGAGTTTAAAAAGAGCTTTAAAATTAGCAATGGGTTTGTTGTTTACATACGTAAGGGAGAACGATTTCCTACGCGAGGCATTTTCTGGATAGAAATACTTCAAAATAATAATTACTCAAATACAAAAATGCTTCAGAAAAACAGAAAAAATCAACTTTGAAACGAAGAGTTTAAAAAGAGCTTTAAAATTAGCAACGGGTTTGTTGTTTACATTCGTAAGAATAGCTTAACGGTTGGTTGGTTGGTTGGTTGGTTGGTTGAACCCTCGAGCAGCCGGTTTGTTGTTTACATACTTAAGGATGTTGCCAATCATATAATCCAAATCATTGAGGCTTTGTAGTAGCTTAATGATGAAAAATATTGAAATTTAACTAATTAATAAAGTGTTAATAAATTATTTTGGCACGTTTTGGCAAATCTACAGCTTATTTCCTTTAAAATGACACCTTGATCATTGAAATTGGTTGAGCAGTTTAGGCGGACGGACTAACCCCAAAAAACGCATTGCCTATTAAATATATAGATGTTGAGAAAGTTGAGTAGAATGTGAATATACTGGTCTTCCTGGAAAAAAAATGGCTGAAACTGGCCAAAAGTTGACTGTGAGTTGAAGTAAATCCGTTTGCCAAAGATGTCATAACTTGCCAAATATTGAGCATTCTTTTTTATTTAATAACCCACCACTCTTTTAATTTTCAATGAAAAAGGATGCAGATGATTTTACTCGCTGACGAAAAAAAAAAATCGCCTCTTTTCAAAGTGAGTCAAGTTGGCGATAAATATTACATCATTGATGACGCAAATATTGATAGCCAACTTATGTGACTTTTAAAGGACAAAAGATCTTGGCACCAGGAAAGATAAAACGTCAACAACCTTCTTAATTGAAAATTAAAGAGCGATAGGTTACCAGATGAAAAGCATGTTAATTTTTTGTGACAAGTTATGACACATATTTCAATCGGATTTAGTTCAACCTATTGAAAGTCAATTTTTTTTACTAGTTAATGCCATTTTTGCCCTGGCAGCCCAGTATATTCATATTCTATTAGCTTTTTTTATACATTTTATTAAAAATTTAGAATGATGTTCGATGGGGTGCTTAAACTTTCATTCGCCTGGTAGCCTCTCAATCTGTTTTGAAAGAAGGTAGTATATTCAAGAACGTTGGAGTTGCGTTCAACTTTAGAATTGTCGAATGACCTAAGGCTTTTTTATATCAGTAAAAATAAAATATAAGATTCACTTGTATCTTCTATTAACTCTTTGAATCCACAGCTTCGATTCCAGAGCGACCTCGCTTACCTTTCGTGTGCTTTACCTTCATCAAATCATTATTTAGGGATAATTTCACTCTCAATGACCCTTTTCCCATAAGGAAAGCAAAGACTACATAAAAGTAATTTCTTTGCAGAAGCTCACAAACCGTCACAGACCCATGCACCGCCACTTAATCGCATCCAAATATTGTCCAGGAAAGTTCTGGCGAGACGAATCGACAATTTTGACTCTTCCAACCCTGAAACATAGCGCGTAATTAATAAGTCCGCACTTTCAATTGTGTTTTCAACAAGAGAGAAAATTGTTCCACTTCGGTGATTCACTGAAGGTGGCTCTTTCCCGTAGTGTTCTATCTGACGCCTGCTTGTCTGTAGGCCATTGAAAAGCCGTGCTATTCTGTCGTGACTCAAGCCCCCTAATGATTATTACATTGCCTAATGTGAATGCACGAATCTGTAATCGCATTTTCGGCCTTGGACTGCAATTGACTTGATTTTTAATTGTATTACTTTCGTGTTTTGGTTGTTGGTTTGTTTTTAGTATAAGTCCCAAAAACCGCTTTTAAATTAAACAATTTAAAAAAAAAAATTAAGCTGTTGTAACTGATTAATGAGGCGATGCTAAATCGTAATGCTCGTTTAAAAAATAGTTTTCAATTTGTTGTGCCATGACCATTTATTTAAAATAGTTTTGCATACAATCTAACAGCCATCTTTTACTTTCCTTTAACTCTTACTAATGCCGTATATTTGTAAACACAATCTGTTTCAGCGGTGTTTCGGGCTCGCTTAACCGTACTTTGTAGGCCATATAATGTCTAAATCAACCAACCCATTCTAAAGTTCAAAGCATTTTTTAAATAAAAATAACAATAAGCTTGTGATCCAAATTTGCCGAAGTTGTTTTCATTATAGTGATTTAAAAATTCTGTGCTTATTTTCTCTTATATCAGCTGAATGAAGAAGATTTAAAAACCTGTCATTTTCGATTTTTTTTTTTATATCTTTTACTGTCATTAATTGAGTATTAAAATTTAATGATCTATGATCAGAAAAATTTATTAGGACAGGGAAACAAAGACCCTGCAGATCACTTTTCTGTTTGCCATGTATCTTTGTCAGAGCATGTCAGTTACAAACTGTTAAACAACGTGTGGGTAAAATTACTTTTATTCGCCTGCCAAGACTTAATCCATTTCTTGTTCTCTTTAATTAGTGGTGACAGTCTTCTATTTCCGGGTGCCGTAATAGTTTTGTTGAGATATCATGTACTCTTTACTGAAAGCTCACTTTGTTGCTTTGCATTTTTTATGGAAAGAGTAATCCTTTAGCTTCCGTGTAACCAAAGTTTCCACGACAGCTTACTAATTATATTTAAGTAGGATTTGAACATGCATTTGCTTGAGTTTCGTTTCACCTCCCCCCCCCCCCCTTCTCTCTTTTAAGTGACATTGCCAGCCTGTCTCTTCTCCATAGCCCTAATATTTCATTTGTTCGGTCACGATGTCTTTTGCAGTATTGCTTTTAAAACGTATGAATTACTATATCAGCTATAACAACAACAATAATATTCGCTATTCGCTCATTAACAAAATTTGAAGGAAAAATAATTGTGTGTTTATTTTATTTAAAATTTGTTTTTAAGTTAGCTTTAAAAACTGATTAAGAAAAACATCTAGATACAGAGTGGTCACAGAACCGGGAAAACCTGGAAATCAGGGAAATGTCAGGGAGCTTTTTGATTCAGGGAAATGTCAGGGAACTTTTTAAAATTTCATGAAAATCAGGGAAATGTTGTATTGCTTAAGGCACGTTCATCCATATTTTGGCGCTATTTACATGGAGATTTGTAGTGGTAAGCCATTAGAAGTTTAAATGTTACCGAATAATTTAAACTTTTCATTACCAACATAACTATTTTTTTAAAAATTGCATATTATCTCTTTAGCATACATGTTCTATTTGATCAGGGTGTCTAGACATCTGGAAAACCTAAGAAAATTGGGGAAATTTTAAAAAAATTTGCCCTAAAATCAGGGAATTTTTTAGAAATTTGTCAGGGAAATCAGGGAATTTTTTTTTCCTGAATTTTGTTGCCACCCTGTAGATATTTAACCTTCAAATTTTGTATCCATTAAATATGGCTCATTAATGAAAAAATAATGCATTAGGTCTAATTTAGGACTTGTCATCGGATTAGCATCGAAATTATTTGCTATAATTGTTGCAAAATTATTTACCAATTCGAGAATGGGATATAATTATGACTCCCGGAGAACTAGCAAAAAGAGAAGAAAAAAAAAAGCCTCGATAAATATTTTCTTTGGTCCTGATTTTTGTCAAAAGTAATTTGTTTTGTACGTTGAGTCGTATTTTCCTTGGATTTCTGGCCAAACTCATTTCAAGGACTTAAACTGGAATCGCAAAATAAGTCCATCTAATACTCCTTAAAATGTTTATCATCCACTTATGACGTTTCTCTGTTTACTCTCATTTTTTTCGACATTTCTTAAACACTCAAAACAACTTCAGCCATCTCCTTCGTTGGCGCAAGTTCCTTAATTACGCATTTAAGACCTAATTATTGCATAAGGTCTCTTTAGCTTTTCAATGTAATTGTTCTGAACTTTTTATTTGCGTGCATGTTTGTTCTTATCAGAAGAGTTTTAATAGGATGATCTTGCGTGATTTGAAGTGACATTGATGTTTTTTTAGGTATCAACTTTCCTGGTCTTGCGTGATATCTAATTTAATGCATAACTTCTCCTTCCTTGTACGTTTACGTACGGTCATTGAGATATTTAACCGGTTCCCTCTCGTATTGTTAGATTGTTTTTGTACGTTATGGCTGGTGAATTGAAACAAGACGGATTGTGACTTTAATTGTCACTAACAGTCTGTTTCTACATACATGTATTTCCATTAGAATACTTCTGTACAAGATACCAAGCATGCACATTTTGGCGAGATTTTATGACCGAAATTTACTCCTGTTAATGTTGACATTTATTATAACTTACGCAATGCTAATTTTGAATTTATCTTTATAAAAAGTTATAGCTGCTATAACGACTAACTTAGCGAGACAACTTATCACCGAACATCAAAGTTTGAATCCGATATCTCTATTTACAGCCAAGAAGTAAACGTCTCACTAAGTTACCATAGAAACTCCCATTCGTTCGCCATTGCCGGAACGTCCAGGTAAATTTTGGTTTTGGAATTCGGCTGGACAAAACTATTTATTTGGCATATTTCATGAGCCTGTTTCAGAATGTTAACCTTAGACGGATGGATAGAGCTTTTGTATGAGCTCCTCATTGCGTTAGTGTAGTGAAAAAGCTAAAAATAAATATCCCTTCCACATTGGGGAGCATTTCTACTAAAACTGAGTGGTAATCGTTTCAGTCTATTTCATTTTATCTTTGTTCAAAGTTTTGAAAATAAAACGTAGTTAAGTTTGGAAGCAGCCAGCATGATAAATTTTAGAAAAATATTCGAAGTTGGTCATATGTTTATTGAAAGTAATGCCCGCCGATCTCATAGTTCAGAGGGAAAAGCATGGGGGCTTAGCAAAGGAGGTATAGCTTGGGGTAATCTGAAAGACTTTTTAAAAAATGAGTAGATTGTCAATTTTGGCTTGAGTTTGCTTTTTCTCCCATTCAATGTGTAAATACGAGGCAGCCACTTCCAAATCTTGCCAAAATCTTGAAAAGTGCTAATCTCCCTCTCCTAAAGTCTATTACTCTTTGCTTCACTTCTTGTAATGTACTTCTAGTAATGTAAATCTTCAGTATCTGTACAGTACTTCTATACCTGTGTCATGAAATCCTGTGTCGAAGCAAAAAAAAAATTTCCAGTGCCTCGCTTTCCGTGACGCTTTTGTGATTTGATATCTTTGGCTGGGAAGCTCCAATAATCGCGTGTCTATTATTCTGCAACGTCGTACGCATAGTGGTCAGTGTATCGCATCTCACCTAACGACTTCCTCTCTCTTCTGTAAAAACGGATGGAGGCGGGTGGCATCTACATTGTTGTTTGATGGACACGCGCGTGGATGTCAATGGTCGGATCCTTGGTATTGTGTTCACTGTTTGAAGCTGAGCAGGTGATTTTTGTGGGTGATTCTTTCATAACGAGGACTCGATATACGTGAATCTGAGGTTGAAAAAAATTTCCTATCATTAAAGAGCGGTTTTCAGTTTAATAAACCTAATCTAATATTTTTCCTGGAATAAGATCGGATGAAATGTTGATTCAAAAAGTCCCGTGATTTTTACCACAAATAGTCAGGTCCCACTTAAATCTCAGGTTACGCCTTTTTTGTAGACTATTTGTCCACTAGGATAGTCTTCCTAACTGGTCGTGAACCAATTTTAAGGGTCGGTAAGTTTTTAACGGTATGAGGTTTTCATATGAAAATTGCAATTGGGAAAAAATAGAAATTGTTAATGAGCAGTTGTCTGGGAGGTTATTTTGTGAGACGTAACATTTTCAATAAATTTTTTCCTTCATTATTGAAACTTTTAAGTAAAAAATTATTTTTAAATTGTCATTAGATATACGCTCTCAAACCATATAATAAGTAAAATTACTTTTAAAAATTTGAGAAACGTTTAGTAGTTTTTACTACATAATTTAATTATTTTTAGTAATTCAGATACATTTAGTATATATATATATATATATATATATATATATATATATATATATATATATATATATATATATATATATATACACATATAACGTTGAAAGCCATCAAAAACTCTTGTTTAATAATATAATATAGTATAAAAAGAAAGTTGGTTGCGGTTTAACTTTCCATAAAGAGGGGTCCCGAACTCTGCAAATTTGGGAATCTCTGCTGAGTGGAAAACCTATTTTTTCAACCTTTAGATTTCCTGTATTTACTTGTTTATTTTTTTGCGTTTGTGATATGGATTTACCAGTTTTAATGAATATTTAAGTAAATGAAAGCTCTAATAGGTCCAAATTATCGCTGGAATTTGGAGTAATGGTAATCAGTATGACCATTGTTAATTGGCCATTAATGTTGTGTTAAGACAGTCTCAATTTTCAATCTCTAATGAAGTTAGGTATGTAATGAGATTTCTTAAGTGTAACTTCGTGAGAAAAACGATGAGCCACTCAAAGTAAAATTGGAAAACTATTTAAGGATACAAATGTCGTCAAACCTTTCAGTGTATTTTCATTGTCTTATTTAAAAAGTTACAAATCGGAGTTGTATACATAATCTAGTTAACCAACCACCCGGTAGGTTCCGTGAAAATCCCATATAATGATATTTTCTCATTTACATGGCCCTTTCTAAAATGGATTTCCTTAATGACAAACAGTAGTTTTTTTTTTTTTTTTTTTTAACAAATTACTTGATCCAATAAGCCAATGAAGCAGTGGATAAGGATGAATGTTTCCTTTATCTGCGTGTTATGTTACGCGTTATGCCAATCTTTGTTTCAGTTATCATTCAATGAAAAAACGTGTAATTTCAGTTAAGGTAATTGCCGATCCAGTTATTTTTACTTTTAAAACCTGTCTGTTTCCCGGTTTGCCGCCAACACAATATACTATTGGTTGTTTTAACTAAACTAATAAAGCCGTGATCTAGGAATTAACTTGATTAATCGGATCAGCAGCGGTCGGGCCAGAATCGAGTATTTTTTTTCCTTTCTTTTTTCTATATCTGTAGAAGCCAAGGGATTATGTCCTTAATCCCCTCTTCTATTACATGCCCAGCTTATTTACGATATGTCCCCTGCTGGGATTACACTCTTTGTTGGGGACAGGGATTAGTGAGTTGTGGCGATTGTTTCAAGAGTGGTAAAGCCTGAGTTATTGCAATTGTAATTGGAGAAAAATGAATGCTCACGACAGTGGAGAATTGTTTTATGTTTGGTTGTTGATTTGGTCTTTGTGCTTGGTTGAGTTTCTTGCTCAAGAGGGTTGAGCTTTGGTGGTCTTCCTTATTATGAAAGTTAAAAGTTTTTTCTCTTAAATGTGTGTGTCCGACCGTTTCTTTTTATTAAATGAAAACATGTTCCCTTTTATCTTTCCTGATACGCATGCTTGTTGAAAGAAGGTATGTTCCAAATTTAATTAATCTCCTTGCTCAATAGGGCATTTTACTTTCGCTGATGATAGAAAAAAAATTGAAGCAACGTGATACTAATAAAATTTGTTTTGCTTATGAACTTTTTTTCATCTAAAATATTAGTGGTGCTTCAATATTTCTAAAACCTATCATTTATTAGAGTCTTGTTTATAAAAGTCTAATTACCTAAACGGTACAAGAAAGTAGGTTGTCATGAACTGATCCAAATCTACTTCTAATAACTAAAATTCTTTGCCATAATTATATTCTTTCCTTCGAAATATGAAACTGGATGATGGCAACCGACTGTTTCGAAGACTATATTCCTCCGTCCCGCCAAGACCGATTCCCATCTCGGGGAATCGAAAGAAATAATTAACTTCCTGATTAATATGGAACAACCCAGCAGTCGGCATCTTTCACCAGTTATTATTTCGAAAATAATTAGTAAGAAATCCCCCACCTCGTGTTTCGTGAACAGGAGGTCACCACAGGCACACACTCGGGCAATGCCGGCAGTGGGCGTTTTAATTTGTTGATTTTTTATTTTAAGGAATCGTCGTGTCTGTGGTTAGATCACCTTTAGCCCGACTCGCATGGTGATATTGCATTAATCTCCAGAGATTATTCCATAGATTAATTACAGAATTATTTCTTTATTCGATAATATTGCAGAATTGTTTTATTTGAACTCTTTCTGCTTTGGGGAAAAGAAAGCAGAAAAACAGTAAAATTCATGGATAAAAGACCTGCGTAATGTAGATTTTAAATTATTCATTTGAACCGAAATTAATATGTTACTATTAATTAATATTTTACTATACAATAGAATAATTTATTTTTTTTTCTCTCTCTTCAAAAATCAAGTTTTTGACTAAAAAAAATTAGCAGACTGTAAGTGCATTGTAGTAAGTCTGTGGGAAGGATTAATTGATTACGGAAAAAATCCATTCTGATATTTTTAATTTTTAAAAATCACGATCGTATTCTAGTATAATTCTATATAATATATTTCGAATTTCTAATGTGTGTGTTTTTTTTTTTTAAACTACTTTCCTTATGAAAATATAGTTATATAGTATATACGCATTGATTATTCAAGGAACAGTATAAAAAATGGCGTCATTGTTTACAGATTTAGGGTAATCATTCGAATAGAAATTATCACTTAAGCTCTCCATACAAAAAACAGGGTAAACGAAACAATAGCACACAATTTAGACAACCATAGAAATAAAATGGTAGTTACGTTTGTAAGAAATGCCTCAGAAAATGATATTTAAATTGCTTATTTTTCGTTTCCTTGACCTTGTGCTACTTCGAGGCACCTTGTGTATTGTTCTAACCGTATATTTTTGACGAGCAGAAATGGACCCGTTACATTTCCTTTCCTATATTACCTGCCAGAGTTTAAAAATACACGAGTGAGAGTTTTTGGGAGTTTTAAGACCACGTAGAATAAATACACTTGTAAAATTCAATGGAAAGGACTGAACAATTTCGTAATTTTTTTTTTTAAAAGAATATTTGGCAATTTTTATTTCTTTTTCTTTCTAGTTTTTGAAACTTGTATCCGCAGCAACGTCGTTTGCATCGCTTTTTCATTTGGCGAATTAGTTTTTTTATTGCAAACAAAACAAAACTAGGAGTGTGTAGCATCGCATAATTTTCAATTACACTAAAATACTGGTCTGGTCTCTGCATTTAAATTTGACATGAATTAGTGTTATTTACCGTGGTCGTTTTCAAATTTTCATTAATTTGAAAAGGAATGGTCAGTTTGGCGACAAAAATATCAAAATTGCAGCTGAAGAGAAGAAAGCTTGAATGTTTTTTTTGGATATCATAGCCTTCAAGTAAAGTTCCAACTCTTTTTTTTCCTTTTCCCCTTTTTTTTTTCTCTCTCTCTCTCTCTCTCTCTCTCTTCCCCCCCCCCCCCTCCCCCGCTTGAGAACTGTATCATCTATGGATTTGGAGTACTGAAAGTAATCCGACGACAACCGACTACAGAATATCTTTCGCAATAGCCGTCGTGCCCTGTTACTTTGAAAACGCAGATTGCCAAATGAACTCGATCTCAAAACTCCCCGCATGCTATGGCAAAAAAAAAAAAAAAAAAATCTTTTTTAAATACATTCTGTACTGAAATGTATGGAAGAAACATGTTTCAATGAAAGTCTGAAAATGTCCTATTTTCCTGAATATTGAATCTTAAATCAATAAAAAGTCGATGTTATATTCCGATTTCCCACGTGTTATACATCAAAATGCTTGTATTGGCAAGCTCTATCCGAATCTGTAAAGTTTAGACGCTGTATGTACTTCTTCCATATTTAATATGATGACCTTCAAGTAAATCAGTCTAAATCCTACTTCCTATGCAAAATCTAGACCGAAGACCCTCAATATGCATTACTGTGTAATTACCACTCGCTTGGTGCAAATACTCGTGTAAAATGCTATTATTATTAATAACAGTGATCCCCAGAGAGTTTCCTATCGACGGCCGTGAGTCATTGTCCCCTTGAGGGAAGGGAACTAACAATGCACCCCCTCCCCTTTCGGCAGGGGGAGTTTTGGGGGGCCTATGACTAAAATAAAACCACCCTTGTGTCACGACTCGATCGCCCCCCTATGACTCATCTACCAGCAGGGATTTGTACGCATGGCAACTCTGGAGTGTTAGCACTTACCCCAAATCAAATAGTATATAAAATGGTCTGGTTGCAAGGAATTCTTTTGAATTGTTGTAGACGTATTTGTTGGGTGGATTTTTTTTTTTCCCATTGGAATTTTATAGAGGTTTTTAACATCCCCCCCCTTCCCCCCCCCCCCCCCTAGTTGCTGAAAGCATAGTAATTGAGAAAAAAAAAAGCTTTTCCAAATTATTATAAAATAATAATCTGTTCGATACTCTGTTTACTTTTTGAGTTTGCATGAATTGTATAGCGGAAAGAGTATTTTACCCTCTTTCCTTTGTTTACAATTTTTTATCAATTTTATTAATGATCAGAAATGGTTAAATCATACGTTGAAAAGTTCAGTAGGTTAAGAAACTAGTTTAATCCAATTATTTTCTTTTAAATAATTCCATAAGATGATGTGTGTAATTATCCTTGAATTGCATCCGATAGGAATCTTTTTATTGTATTTGAATGTTATAAAATATTTAAATTTTCTTTCTGCTACATCCTCTTTTGACAGTGACTTGGGCTGAGTTCATGGCCCAGAAGTTGTCAGCGGTTAGCATGCGCACCAGGTCAGAGAACTTTCAACTTTGGGACAGTTGACACGATGGGTCAAGCTGCCCAGTGAGAGTTTCCTGTCCATGAATGTGATCTGTCGAGTGTGCAAAATAATTTTTGTTAATTCACTGAATTGTGAAATTTCGGTTATAGGTTTAGGATTACGGATTACTGCTTTAATGCCTTTGAAAATTCGGTTTTGGGCTTTGGAATATAGTACATTACGGATCAAAGCCTTTTGATGTAGTGGCTCTCTTTTCTCTTTGGGACCAACTACCCTTTCAAATGTATTCTGCTTTTGTAATGTGAAATAATAGAGGAATTAATTTCATTTGTTATTTCTACTTTCTAACTTCAAGAAAGGATATACCAAACAGAAATCTGGCTTCTTTTTTTTTCATAAAATAAAAAATAAAGCTTCTCCTAATGTAGAATACCTCGATTAATTCTTTTGAAAACTACTTAGCTGTGCTATGTTTAAGCTTAAAAAAAGAAAGGGGCTTAGAATAGAAGAACTCCATACGGGAGGTAAATATCCTCCATGTAAATATGGGGATCTTTTAATGCGATTTTCTTATTTCAAACTCGGAATTCCGTAGCGTTGAACGCCGACCAAACGGTATGGTGGTTAGCGTGCTAGCTTCTAGACCGCGAGGTTGCGGGTTCGAGTCCCGTGTTAGGCATGGGTGTTTGTAATGTATGTTGGCTTGTCTAATGACGAATGTTTCGGCGCATTATAGCCCTCGTGTTGCTGACGGCGCCAGATAATCTGAATACAACCAACCGTAGCGTTGAACATGTATCTGTTTGGTACTTCGATGCAGTCGGCTCTCATTTTATCTCTTATTGTTCTTTTTTGGAAAGGATTTTATAAGGTGTTTGATTATTTCAATTGATTTTGTGAAATTAAAATGTAATTGTAAAATTACATATATAGGGATGTATTGTATTTCCAATCGGATGATTTGACGGTTTACTTGTTCTCCCGCTAGAATACTGAAACTGATAGTTTTAGAAAACAGCGAAAAGTTTCTCAAAACTTGTGTACATAATACTATCTGTAGCTGTAAATGTTATGAAACTCGAGTTAGCTTTTGATGGCCAGTTTTTTTACCAGTTGTGTCTTCTTTGGCTACTGTTTCATTTAAATTATTGATGGTTCTTAACCCTTGATTCATCAGGAGTTCAAAAGTGGTAGGGAATCCCCAAGACTTAAATTTATTTTGTTTTTACCCTAAAATGTCACTGTTGGATCATTTGAAGCTTTCCTCAAAGACCAAATTCAACGTTTTAATGTGAGGAACGAAAAATCCTAACAAGAATAAAATATTTGTTAAAAGTACCGGAAGGCCCTCTTTTTGGGCGATCTTCAAATGTCAGTTAAGAAATCAGCAAGTGAGATAACATACATTTGCATATTTATTGTGACACTTTTTAAATAGTGTTCATTTTTAGAAGTTTTCGTTGATTTTACCTAATACCTAAGAAAAAAATTATAAATTATAAAATTACTTAAGAAAATAATGGCGGAGAGCGAAAAGTGTTTGGTTAAATCGTGTATATCTTTTGAATTTGTAGTCCTTGGTCATCTGGTTGAAAATCAGGAAATCTATTATTTAATTCCATTTATTGATAGTTTTCCATTCCAATTTTATCCTGCCTCTAGATCTTTAACTTTCAAAAATAAAGTATTTTATCATCTGATAATTTCCTGGACTTCAAATAGCGCAAATTGTGTTAAAAAGGATTTATGGCAATATTTCCATTTCTTTTACATCAAATCGGAAACATGGAAGCAAAAATGTCATCCCTACTGAGCTAACAATGTTTAAATTTCTTCCTTCACCATGATGTTGCATTTTGCTGCAATGCATCCTTATTTTTCTGAGGTGCTGTTCTCTCCCTATTGTATCCGCCCCTTGATTGGGTGGTTACACACACGAAATCGGGGACCATGTTGCCTAGCAACTGTTGTAACTCAATCAGTATCTATTTCCTTAGCCTCAGATTGAAATTCGTATGACACGTGCGGAAAATTGGTTTTCCCCTTTGTCCACGCGACCGATGACAGTGTGCCCTGTGAGTGTATGGGATACTTACTTTTCGTGGTATGAGTATAAAAAGGAAATGTGAAACTTGATGAAGTAATCTCTAATATATTTTGTCCAGTATATTTATCCTTATTTGTGTCATTTTCATAGTTTTGGAACACTAAGGTGAACCGTCATTCATCCATTGAATCGTCTACGGCACTTATTTTTGGCAATAAATACACACTTGCTAAATTATTCCTTTGTTTTCATATTAAACACATACTTTAACAATATCGTGATATTTTATTTTAATAAAAATTATTGGCAGAGACACTAATGGTTACAATTAAAAGGATTCATTTGAAGATAAAAATCTCGATCTTTTTGGCAACTTTTTGAAATTACTGACTGAAGTTTTTTTTCTTCCTCGTAACACCCAAGATTTAAAAAAAAAAAAAAAAAAAAAAAAAAAACGGCATTTCAAATTCTAATTTCATAAACGTTGATTTTTGTGACTTGGTTATTTGTAATTTAGAAATGTCGTTGGCCAGTTTGCACTTTTATAATTTTCAGTGAACAATTATTGCACTTTAGCTTTTTCGAATTATATATTATTTAAAGAAAAATGAGTTCAGCTGCTCGATTGAAGGAGTTTGAACAAGCTGTTTTGTATTTCAATCACAAGCGTGGAGAATCATCAAATGGACAGATGTTTAAAGAATGTGAACAAAATGATTTATCCACCAATGCAAATAGGATTTACCAAAATTGTCAAATAATTTCCGTTCGCTTAAATGAAGTAATTTTCACATCTCGACACCGAATTATTTCTACTGCCAATTTTGAACGCTGTAATGATATAATTTCGTTCAGCAAGCTGGACATTGATTCTTTGAAAACGGACTTAAAAAATTTGGAGGCAGTCTGTCACCAAACTTCTTTTAGAAGCGAACAACAAAAGCAACATTGTGAAAACATTTTATTATTTCTACAAGAGAAGTGTGATTTTTTAACGAATAAGCTGAAACACATTAGGAAAAATTACTTAAAAACTTTACAGTTCAAATCGGATCTGATGAAATTATTAAAAAATGAAAGCTATACTTGTTCTTTATTGCCTGACGAAATTATATACGATTGCGCAGTTTCGTCCGACAATTTCCAACGTTCTATACAACTTCAATCGTCTGTCAATGCAACTGAAATCTATAATGAAACTAACGAACTCTCAGAAATTCACTCTACTGTTGTTAATATTGGAGAAGTATTGAAAAGTATCGCTATTGCCATGGAAGAGCAAGGAGAAAATATCAACAAAATAAATGAGAGCTTGGAAAGCTCTACTTCTGATACGGATTCTGCCCGTTCTGAGTTGTTGCATTTTTTCAGTTCTTTATCTATGAAGGGACATTTTATGTTGAAAGTGTTTGGAGTTCTTGTTTCAACTTTAATTTTTACCGTTATTGTTTTATGAGTTGTTTTGATTGGAAAAAATAAATTTTGTTTTGTTTCAAACTATCCCGTTATTTCCCCCCCCCCCCTTTTTTTTCCTTCTTTTTTTCCCCCTCCTTGCAGTATTTTGACTTATTCTTAAATTTTTTAAGGAATATTGTAATAATTATTTTAAAGTGAAGCTCTTTTTTATAAGTATTTTCATACAAATACAATAACTTTTTTCTTCGTTTTTTATTATGTTTTAAAGTTTGCACTGGATTTCAACTTTGATGACATACATCTACAAATTTTAAAATGTTTTCTAATTATAAGTTCTGAAGTAACCCTAGAATACTAAAGGTAGATCCTATTTGCTTCACCACAAACTAACTCTAATGTAACTTATGTATATAAGCTATATTCAAGATTTTTAACTGAATTAATCAGTTTATAGTGAACCTCTGCACAGTTGATATGCATAAAATTAAATGCAAAGCAATTTTTCATTAAGTGAACAAAGTACATTTTTATTAGTTTAAGAAAAAACTAGGGGGCTTCGCCCCCTGCTCGCTAACGCTCGCCAACCCCCAAACGCCTCGCTGCGCTCGGATTGAGCGGCTTTGCCGCTCGAATTTGTGGTTAAAACATCTTGCTGCGCTCGAATAGGTTTGCCAGCCATAAAAAATGTAACCAAATTTTTATAAATTTAATGTAAGGCCTAATAGAGAAAACACCCAAATTGCAAGTTTCATAATAGAAAGTTAAATATACTATCCGCCAACATTCTGACTTAAAACTTCATTAGCTATGCCCTAACATTGAAGTCCCAATATCTTTTATTTATTCTGATAAGTCGCCCCGTTAGAGAACGACGTCCAACGCGAGGCATTTTCTGGATAGAAATACTTCAAAATAATAATTACTCTAATACAAAAATGCTTCAGAAAAACAGAAAAAATCAATTTTGAAACGAAGAGTTTAAAAAGAGCTTTAAAATTAGCAACGGATTTGTTGTTTACATACGTAAGGATGTTGCCATTCATATATTCAAAATCATTGAGGCTTTGTAGTAGCTTAATGATGAAAAATATTGAAATTTAACTAATTAATAAAGTGTTAATAAATTTTTTTGGCACGTTTTGGCAAAGCTTATTTCCTTTAAAATGACACCTTGATCATTGAAATTGGTTGAGCAGTTTAGGCGGACGGACTAACCCCTAAAAACGTATTGCCTATTAAATATATAGATATAGATAGTAGAATAATATTTCTCTGTTTTATTTATGATACATAACTTAGTAAAATGTGAGTGACATTTTGCTTGCTTTATTATGTTAATGGAAAAATTAATATTTTTGGACACAATTCTTTTTGAAAATTACTACAGTTTCTCAATTCGACTTTATTGGCGAGAAACCATGTATGTATCACCTTTCCTCCCCACTCTAATTTAAAAATTGTCTGGTGCCCTTCCCTTAGACAGGTACCAGTTGTTGCCAAGCCTAAATGTTTAAATGATGCGTGAATGTATCACCAAATCTAAATATTTTGGTTTGTTATAGGGTTCCTAGAGGAATTATAAAGGATTTAAAGGTTATTAGTTTCAATGATATATCACTGTAATTTGGAGATTTTATCTGGTACCCGTCTAATAGAAGGGTACCAATTGCTTTATTTATATTCTAAAGATAAGTTTAGCTTAAAATTGTACAATGTTGTATTTTTGTGTCTCCTTTAGATATCCGCCAGCAACTGAACGAACAACTGAAATGCCTGGACGTGCGGGTGGAAACACAGGTGAGCCTTGTTGCCGAGATACAAGACTACTTCAGGAGGAGGGCGGAGGTGGAAATGGAGTACTCCAAATCACTTGAAAAACTGGCCAAAGGTCTACTGCTCAGGCATAAGGCAGAGAAACAAAAGTGAGTTGTTTTTTGTTGATTGCTTTTCTTCTTAATTTTTTTTCACTAGTCGCATTTTTTTCAATTACTTCCCCTTATATTAAATAATTACTGATAAGGTCTTAAGAGGGACAAGAGTCCTGGACAACAACATCATTTGTGTTTTTTAAAAAATACGATCGTCTTATTTACCACTCGCTGAACTGAATGAAAGGTGAGTGATTCGATGATGAGCATAACTCTTATAGTAATGATAAACCTATTTTTAATAACATCTTTAGTTTATCTTTTCAAAATGTGTCTTCTACTTTTAATATCTTCTTTTATCATCTCTTTCATTCAATAATGTTTCAACAGTTTATATCACTGCTTTTCCCTGCAGTCAAATAATTAATATTCAAGAATCTGAACTGTGTTGTTGGAAAATATTCTCATTATTAGTTTTGGATGACTAAACAGAAACTACTGCACTTGTTTCCAGAGTTCTCATGAAACAACTAAAATTTATTCCATTACCAATTGCTATTCTCAAGGTTCGTACCTATGCCTCCGGAAATTTGCTTTTTTTTTTTATAAGGGCCCTTATAACTCCTGAAAATTGTGTTTCTACTCCTCATATTTCTTTTTATCTCCTTAAAAATAATCATCACAGGGTAAAAAAAATTAGTAAAACCTAAAATCGTGCGTTTTTTTAAAAATTTTTTTTACTCGATAAAACGTCTCTGAAATCCAAAATTCTTATCATACTTCAGAGTCTACTGCGCATGCACTTCGTAACTACAGCCGCAAAGAAAAATCTTCAGACCGTCCTAGATTGAGACGATTCTCGGCAACCAGGCGCATTGAGGGAAAACTATGTTATTAGGCATGTAATTTTCCCCTTGTTAACTCCTGAATTTACTGTACTCAACTCCTGAAAAACTCCTTAGTAACTGCTGAATTTTACTATCGTAGATTGAGTACGGACCCTGTATTCTATAAGGACGTGTACCTCCTCTCTCTTCCTAACTAAGTAACTAACTGAATAAATGTTTTCATCTGCTCTAAAAAAGGATATTTTGTGAATTGCCACACACTGCTCAATTTTAAGTATGGTCTGAACATTACATATATATAAATATCTTCTAGTACCGAATAGTGAATAAATATAAAGTCATATATTTAAAGTATTCTAAAAAGGATAAGCTTACTTGTCCTTTTTAAAATAGCTTTGTCCTTTTTAGCTTTGAAGTTATAACAATAGTTTGTACTTGCCATAAAAAATAAATTTGGGGGTCGATAACAGTTTTTGTGCCCATAACAGTTAAAAATTAGTACTTTTTAAAATCGGTGGTCTTGTGATAATAAAAGAGTTGTAAAATTATGTTCCCAATAATCTGGAATAACAAAGATATCTATAGGAAAAAAACTTGTTCAAATTGGTTTTGTAGACGTCTAGTTACGAGCATACCCCCTTCTCACCTTTAATTCAAAACATTGGAATAACACATGTTTATTTTTGCTAATTAACTTATAAGGAATACCTGTGCCAAATTTTAGCTCTCTAGTTTTGAAGAAAGTGTAAGAATCGGTAACTGAGTCAGTCAGTGATTTTATAGGTATAGATGAGAGGATTATGAAATAACCTTTTAATATATTTTGAATGAGAAAGAAAAAAGGGTTCATTTGCTTTGTCCACAGTAATAAATAAACATGCTAAAAGGTATCCCGGAGAACAGGATTTTGTTATACCTGTGACTTACTAAAAACATAGAAAGTATTATATAAGGGTGATGGGAGTCAACGATTTAAGGATGTTGTAATCAGTGTAGGTATTCTACAGATATTTTGGTAAGTAATGATATACAAAGAGAATTTTACTGCTAATGGCAAGGTAGTAGAAAAGGCTTACATTGCAAAATTTTGTACCTGGTTTTCTTAATCAGCTAAGAATATGTAATAAGAATATGTAATGTAATTCTTTAGATCTTTAGCAATGGATCAGGACATTTAGAAAGTTTTAAGCTGATTCTAGATATTTGGTTTTGCTAAATCATTACATAAACTTGCATCATTAGTTATGTAACTTAAAAGTAATTATCAGTCCTTCCCTAACAATAAAGTGCTGAGTGGTATACTTTAAGGGGGTATTCTGGTTTATAAATTCGAAAAAAATCGATTTTTTTTTGTGTGTGCATATTTTCATAGTATAACCCTTCAAGAAAATGTCCCTAAAAGGATTTTTCGAAATTCGAATTATTTTCGGAGTTACAGCTCATTTTGTGACGCGCCGACAAAACCGTTTCGCAGCCGGGTAGCGCGAGCAAACGAGGTCCGAGGTACGAGCTACTGAGGCTTCCAAGGAAGCTAGAACTGCTAAATCATCTGAAAGAGCTTCACTAAACATGACATTTGAAGTCGAAGAAGGTACTTTGTACGGAGCAGGGATAGCTGATTAATAACAAGTGAGTATAAAACGTCAGTAAACGACTCCGACTGCGCGCGATTAGTCCTCAAATTTTAAACTCGTTTTTCTCGTAACTACTTTTCTGGAAACGGTGTGCATGATATCTTTAATTCTACTCAACCGATTCACTTGAAATTTTACACAGAGCTTCTTTATACATTAAAGTATCGCACTACGAAGAGTTTAAAAAAAAAAAAAAAAAAAAATATTTTTAAAAAATTCCGAACGACAAAAAAAAACAGGGAAAATATACGAAACTTTTTTTTCAAACCACCGCCATTTTGTGAAAAAAAAATTTCTTTTTCAAAAACGTTTCGTAGTGCGATAACTACACCCTTCCTCTTTACGAATTATTCATGGATTTCCATTTCAGGTCATGGGAAGGATTTATATCCTGCACACCAGGACAAGCCATTTTTCCATCAGTCCCCACTTCGCCGACCTGCAGTTTTTTGAAATTTAATTTTTTTTTCTTATATTATTAATGTTTTGTATTCTTAAAATATCAATAAAAAGCTTATAAAAAAATGCATAGTAAAAATATTTTTTTTTTTATCGCGTCCGAAAAAATACCTAAAATTCGGGCTCCTAAACCAGAATACCCCCTTAATCACATAATCTACTCAAATGTTGTTTTGAGTTCTATAAACATTTTTTCCAAACTAATTTTCAGGTTTAAATTAACTAATTAAAGCTATTTGAGAGAATTGAAGGAAATGCAGTCTGAAATTTTGTTTAATATTTTATCATAAATTTGCCTAGTGTATTGAAATAAAATATATTTTAGTACTTTTTTTATTTTCAAATTTAAACTTTTAATTGAAGTATATAAACACTAAATGTGTTTATGTTATATCTAGTACAAATGTCTTATTTTAAAGCAATATGTCTATAAATATTGTGTTTAGGGAAATATAGCATAAGCAAAGGAATTACTGAACTCGCTTTTGAAATTGTTACATAAAAACATCTATAAATATCTATTTAAAGATGGATGATTCTAACAGTATATATTTGTGTTTGCAGAAGAGACCAGTGGCATTTGTTTTCCTCTTATGCCTGTTGGCAACACCTCGTCTCCACCACGAAACGTCAGAGCAGAGACCATGCTGCAATCAGTGAGATATACGCCAACACCATTATTAATCGAATGACTTGTATCATGGAAGATGTGCAGCGCATCTATAGAAGAGTGAGTATCTATCTATATTGTGTGTGTATACATGGCTTGTAGACGTTACATGAAACTTTATTGTCTAGTTTTCTCAGGGCATGTAACATTTCCATTTCAGTTACTATTTCTTTTAATCTTATGTTGAACATGAAATTTTAAATATATATAACTAAATTTTATTATTTTTCCTGAAGTATTTTTTTTTTTTTTTTACCTTTATGAATAAGTTTTTATATTTAGAATTTCTATAAGTTTTAAACAATTTCACTAATAAGTAATAAATGCTTCTGTGCAGTTAGATTCATTAATTTCTTTAATCAAGCTACTAACTACTTATGTGCCGACCAAACGGTATAGTGGTTAGCGTGCTGGCTTCTAGACCGCGAGGTTGCGGGTTCGAGTCCCGTGTTTGGCATGGCTGTTTGTAAATGTATGTTGGTTTGTCAAATGACGAAATGTTTCGGCGCATTATAGCCCTCGTGTTGCTGACGGCGCCAGATAATCTGAATACAACCAACCAACTACTAACTACTTATGTAGTACTATGGATTTTTGTTGGAAAAGTTCTAGTCTTTGAACATATTTTATGTTTATACAAAAATGTATGTGATATGTTGAGTAAATCAATTGATTTTGTATTGTATCTCAAAGAGTTAATTTATTTCCAGTGCCGAGATGTTGGTATAGAAATTCATGACGAGCTTTTAAAAGTATTACATGAATTGCACACGGTAAGTATTCTCCTTCTTTAATATACTTTATATTTGTTTCATACCCTTTTTGAATAGGTATTAAAAATAATAAGATGATTTCATTTTTAATATCAATCTTATACAATTTGCAACAACTTTGACTGAAGTACAATTTATCATTTATACAAGATGTTTGAGAACTGTTTTCTTTTATTAATATTACTAGTCCTAATGTTAATAAAGGAAACGTTAAGGAGATACATGAAACCTTTCATTAACATGTAGTGCATATATCTTTAACATATACTACTGTCTAATGGAATTGCACCATTCGTGAAAAGTGGTTAGAAAAAGATTATTCCATTATTCATGAAAAATTGGTCAAGATTCATAATAAGATATTTGTGATTAATACTGATTCCTGGCCTTATTTTCTAGATCGAAACACAGGGTTTCAGTAATATTATGGGTAGATATATAGTTGGGCAGTCCAAAGAAGATGTTTGGCTTCATTTCATGTGCATCAAACCGCGATTTCTCATGTCTTGCGATATGGAAAGCAGTGTTATTATCTTGGAAAATGTTATCTCCTGACAGATTTGGTGGTTGCATCAAAAATAGTTTTGATCTGTTAAGTGGCTTGATGAGATGGCTGCCCAAAACCATGACAAATCTGCCTTTATTCTTGATTCTTTAGACTGTGACAGTCTGACTTGTAACCTTGTGTAGATGTTTTCCATAACAACTTTTATTGTTCCCTGATTAATGCAAAAAAATAAATTATTTGCCAGACCAAATAGTATTATTCCACTTATTACTCAGTTAATATTTGTGTTCATGGTACAAATAGCCACTCTTTGTTTTGTTTGTGAAGTTCCCTCCAAAGCGACTGTTGATACCGATGCCTGGAAATATAAATTGAACTCCAAATAAATTGGTACTGCTGTTGCCTTCTTTATTGGAGGTTACATACCACTTCAAGACATGCTAGTCATTTTTGCTTATTTTTCTTTTTGCGCACTATTTTCTTTCATAGATGCTATTTTAATGCAATCAGCTTACGGTACTGCATCTTTGAGAAATTCAATGATGTGACAATTCACTGAACAATGCTCCGAACAAACTCTAATATCTGATATTTCTGTAAGCTCAGTCATTTTGCTCTATCCAATAAGAAGCACAATGCCTACAGCTTTTTACCACTCTAATTGGACAGTAGAGAGACATAACACTATTTGTTTAGAAAATTGAAATACACACAATAACATTGAAAGCATTTTCATTATTTTAAGAACCATTTATTTTTTAATTTCTTCAACTTAATAACACAGGGATCCCATTCGCCCTAAAATCCCTAATATTCCTTAAATTTTTGTTTATTCCTAAAATTGTACTTAAATTTTTCGATAATTCCTAAAAAAAAAAAAAATTACAAATTCTCCAATTTGAATATTCTTTCAGAGGAGAAATCTTTTCTGAGATTTTAATTATTCAATTTTTTTTTTTTTTTTTTGGCCAGTATTTAAAAATGCTTTGAAGAGAACATCTGTGTTATTAGCCTGTGTCAGCTTTGAAGGAAATAACCCTACATTTTTTAGAATTATTCCTAATATTTTAAAGAATTATCCTTAAAATTTTTCGAACTATCCCTAAAATTCCTACCTAATTTTTTTAAAAACTCACTGTGCCCCTTGTAAACGTAATTTCAAAAGACATTCCCTACTTGACTACTCCTAAGTAGTCCAAATCTTAATCTAATGATGCTCTTATGCCAGAAAACATCTAATACAATCATCAACATAATTTCCATTTTCTTTCAGACCATGAAGACTTATTATACGTATCACAATGAAGAAAAACAAGCAGAAGGAAAATTAAGTTACGTAGAAGCCCAAAAAGGTAAACTAGAACAAACCATTCCAAAAGAAAAACTTCAACGTTCTAAAAAGTTCCGGCTCATTGAGAAAGAAATTCAGAAGGTTTGTTGTTAATCTTTAAACTGTGCATATAATAATATAATCATATCATCTATTGAACTAAATTTTTGGAAGATTATTAGAATAGAATAACAGCAGCCTCAATTAAGATTACAGAAGCTATTTGACACTGATGCAAAGAAATAGCTTTATGATATTGCTACTCTTGTTTACTTTTTCATAAGAAAGATTTGTACTGAGGCCTTTTAAGTTTCTTACCATATGTCTTGGAATATTAGAATATAACTTTAATTTTCTCTTCTATAGCGTCGTTTAAAGTACAACGATGCAAAACTCAAGGCATTAAAAGCAAGAAATGATTATTTGCTCTGTATGGATGCCAGCAATGCAGCCATTCACAAGTACTTTGTAGATGACTTATCAGACATTATAGACGTGAGTTATTTTTATTACTAAAATACATGATTAAGTTTGTGAGTTTTTTGTTTTTTTTAAATTGCATTAACTGTTTAAGTGTTTTTATTTTTATTTACCCAGTTTTCTAAGGTTTATTTTCAAATTGATTATATTTTGCAAAGAATATATCTTTTATTTTTTTAATTGCGATGTTTTGCAAAAAAAATATATTCAGCATATGCTACACATTGTTTTGTTTGAAGAATGTGCATTTTTAAATGCAAGTTAACCTTTAAGAAAGAGATTTTTAAGTGTTTATTATTATTATTAGAATTCTATGCTTGCAAGGAGAAAAGCTCCTACAGTAAACAGCAACAAATTAAATCTGGAATGTATTGTTTTGGTAAACTCCTTTACTTTGATAGAACTTCAATTTATTTCTATCAAAATATGTATTCTTGATTTTATGTTTCCCTTTTCACAAACTAATAGTAATGCATATATTTAATCAGTAAGTCTCATTTTACACAAATGAGATAAATTAACTGGATATTTATTCTAACTTATGCTGTTTAAAAATATTTTTCAATGTATGCATTTAAAATATTTTGTCTTTGAAATTGTTTCCAATCTAGAACTTGTAAGATGATATTTCGCAGAAATACATTCCTAATACTCCAGATGGTGATATACTACATTAACGCGATAGTGATTGGCAAAAGGAATATCCTCTCTAATATTATTAGTGCTCTTGTGATAAATATCTGTTCAAAATCATTTTGATCTGTTTGTTGATTGTATAATGAGGTTTTACTCTATTTTCTGGATATTAATCATGCAGTTGGTTGTTATTATTGTGTCTTAATAAAGAATGATGCTTGAAAAGTGTTCTTTCTTCTTTCAGTGTATGGATTTTGGATTCCATACATCAATTGCTCATACCCTCATGGTTTCCATCAATGCTGAAGAGTGCCTTAAGAAGTCTCAACAGGCCAGCATTGATGGGATGAACAAGTGCATTACTAACTTAGATTCCCGTGTAGACAAGCAGCGTTTCCTGGAGTACAACAACTCTGCTTTTATGGTGCCAAAGAAGTTTGAATTCCAGCCACACAAAGGAGATGAGGTAGAGATCATAGCTTGCCATTCTAATATACCGCAATTTAATTATCTCTACATTGAAACTAAACAATGGCAAAAAAAACACTTGTAAATGAGTTATGTACATGGTTGGATAGTTTTGTTTTTAGTGATAGAATAACTACAATTTAGAGATTCATTATTTTCTTATTTACAATCTCATTACTTGATGTTTTAATTATTTTATTAGATGTAAAGAATGCTCACATTTTTCTCTGCTTGTTTCTCAAAACTGTTGTAGTTTCTGTTCCAAGATACAAATGTAGAATGCCCGACAAAGATGGGGACAGTTTTAATTTCTTGACTTGTGGGAGATAGATAAACAATGGCAATTGAATTTTTTTTTATTATAGCTTGGAAAACATAATTTTACAGAATAAAGGATTTTGATAAGCTTTTTTTTAAGGTTTATTTAAAACTTGAGTTGTGTTGTGCAATGTTCTTTGGATAGTAATCTCTGCATTTTAAATTAGGTCTCACAAATCAGCGTGGAAAAGCCTATACAAGAAGAGCTAGAGCAAAGGCACAAGCTTGTTAACAATCGACTGACAACACTGAAAACTGAAAGTGAAGAGGTATATTGAGAAATTCATGATAAAATGTTTACTTTAAATTACCATTCATACACTAGTCAAGGTAATATGCAATAACAATACATTATTTTTATTTCAATGTCTTGATTTCAATTGCTTTAACCTTTTTGCCAGCATTTTTTTCCAATTTATTTTAGGTAAATTTTTTATGAAAATTAAAATGATTTGTGTGAATAAAATGTCTCCAGTTTGCCAACACACAATGTGGACAATTCTCTAGATACATTTTCCACTCTTTTTTCTACTTTTAAACAGATTTGAATTGCAAAACTATGATGAATCTAGTAGTTATGTTTTTGTTTTATACAATTTTAGTTGGTAGAAAAGCTATATGGAAAAAATAATAATTTTAACTGTGAAATATACATTTATAAGCCACCGATGCCCGAGACTCGAATGTGTTTTGTAGATCGGTTGTTATAAATGCATATTTGACGTAGGTCAAAGAATTATTTTTCCATTTATAAATTAGTCACCAACTAATATTAAATAAAACAAAACTACTAGATTCATCATAGTTTTGCTATTCTAATTTGTTTGGAAGTAGAAAAAAAGATTGAAAATGTGCTGTTCCCCATGCAGAGAATTGCCCTAAGCATTTTATAAACAACTAATAAGTATATATAATTAAGGCTCTAAGTGAAAATAAATTAGTTATGTAATTGTAGTTTCATTTTAAGATTTAAAAATGTGTTCATTATAACTTTAAGTTCTACATTTAGTGTTAATACGAGATTTATCCGAAATAAAATATTAATATCCTGCATCTTTAAAAAAAATACTGATAGTATTTTAATTGTTTTATTCCTTCGTAGATCTGGAAGACTCTTGAAACAGCAGAGAAAACGTTATTGGATATGCTCAGCACGAAAGACTTTGAGTGTTCAGTGTTATTTGAAGAAGATGGTGCAAGCAGAAATGGTTTGAAGCAACCTGAAACTGTTGCTTTAAAACGTCGAGCTGATAAGCAAGAAACTGAAGATTTTTACTTAAATGTAATTTATTTATATTTTTTATTTAGGTGTTGATACATTTTACTTATTTATGCTTCAGATCTATTATTAAACTACTTGGACAAAATTATTTGACTAACAATTTAAAAATTATTTACCGAAATGTTATATTGTTTTCATTATGAGCATAAAGTAGTATAAATTATTTACCCAAAAATCTTAAATTTAAAGATGATGATTGCATTGATTAGCTTTTAATTTTAATGCAAGTTATTAAAATCTATATATTTAATAGGCAATACGTTTTTTGGGGTTAGTCCGTCCGCCTAAACTACTCAACCAATTTCAATGATCAAGGTGTCATTTTAAAGGAAATAAGCTGTAGATTTGCCAAAACGTGCCAAAATAATTTATTAACATTTTATTAATTAGTTAAATTTCAATATTTTTCATCATTAAGTTACTACAAAGCCTCAATGATTTTGAATATAAGAATGGCAACATCCTTAAGTAAACAAACCAGCTGCTCGGGAGTTCAACCAACCGTTGCTAATTTTAAAGCTCTTTTTAAACTCTTCTTTTCAAAGTAGATTTTTTCTGTTTTTCTGAAGCATTTTTGTATTAGAGTAATTATTATTTTGAAGTATTTCTATCCAGAAAATGCTTCGCGTTGGACGTCGTTCTCTAACGGGGCGACTTATCAGAATAAATAAAAGATATTGGGACTTCAATGTAAGGGCATAACTAATGAAGTTTTAAGTCAGAATGTTGGCGGATAGTATATTTAACTTTCTATTATGAAACTTGCAATTTGGGTGTTTTCTCTATTAGGCCTTCCATTAAAGTTATAAAAATTTGGTTACATTTTTTATGGCTGGCAAACCTATTCGAGCGCAGCAAGATGTTTTAACCACAAATTCGAGAGGCAAAGCCGTTTAATCCGAGCACAGCGAGGTGTTTGGGGGTTGGCGAGCGTTAGCGAGCAGGGGGCGAAGCCCCCTAGTACTATTATAATACTGCTATTCATACTCATATTACTTGTAAAATAAATTTGTTTATCTTATTGAAATTAAATTGTATTTTGAAGGAGATAAATTTCTGCCTGTAATGTAATTCAGTCCATTTGCAAAATAAGAAATGATCAGAAAATTTTAAAACTAAATTGACATAGATTAGGTGTTTTTTTTTTTTTTTTTTTTTTTTTTTTTAATAATTTCTTGCAATTTTTTTATTAATATATTTTTATGTTTTGTTTGTAGAGGATTAAACATAAAAGATATCAGTACATTATGAATTCTTAAAAATCATTATTTGTGAGAAAACTAATAAGAAAGAATTAAATTAAATTTAATTCTTTAAAATATGTTCTAATATTTTAATTTACAAAATTCCCTTACAGAAATTTTCTGAATATATCATGACAAATAACCTAATTGCACGTCTGCAAGCCAAGTCAGACCAGATTCGTCAGGGTCTCGGTATTGAAGGAGAAACGCCTGTTTTGCCTGGAGGAGCCTCGCCACATATTGCTGTTCGGCCGCACAATTTACCTCAAAGGTTACGTAAGAAACGTATTGGACGCACACCCTTAGTAGGCCAGCCAAAATTGTTTGGGGGAAGTCTAGAAGAGTATTTGGAGGTAAATGTCCATGAGTTGTGTTTTTTTTTTAATATTTTCTTAGTGGCTTTTTTGTAGTTTTATGTATGTTTGAGTGTTTATATGAAATGAATACTTTTGTTGCAGGCTACAAATCAAGAAATTCCTTTGATAATAAGAAGCTGCATTCGAGTTATTAATTTATATGGTAGGAACTTTTTGCTTTTTAATTTTGAGCTACCTAATAGTTTCATTTTGATTTAAAACTTTTGTTAGTAATTTGTATTCCAATTTTATCTCATAATAAACAGCACTTGATTGACTTTAATCACAATCATGTAATAATGTAAAAAAAAATATGTTTTTTTTAAACGTTGCATCTGTTGAAATGTGTTTTTCATGGTTAAGAAATTAAAAAAAATTAAATTAAAAAAATGTATAAATTTGCTTAACAGTTCAAAGTTATATATTTTGTCGTAATTATAAAGTGTTCTGCATTTTTTTTACTTAAATTTAATTTATTTTTAAAAAAATTACTGAAAATTAACTACTTAGATTTGTATAATAGCTCAGAATTTGAGTGAGGAGACTGTTATAATTTTCCTTGTTTTCCTCTTATCGGCATTAATTCAGGTTTGAGGTAGTTTATTATAATGACCATACTCAACTCGGCTTCCAACCATCAATATAGATAAACAACTGGATAGACTGCTCCGATGTCAATTCAAGGAGAAAAATGCGCCTGTAGTTGATGACTGGTGGGATGATAAACTAATCACAGTTCACTTTTATAGTTGGTTGGGAATACGAAAAACTTTGTAAAGTGCTAGAGTAGATATTTTTGTTTGCACGTTATTCCTAATTAAGGTCTACTATTGATATTTCTGTTGTATACAACCTAATATTTCATTTTCAATCCTCGGCAATGCCTATTTTTTATCTCACCAACGGCATATGGCAATGACTTCATTTTCCCAGCGTTAAGCAGTCTATCTAGTTGTTTATCTATATCGATGCTTCCAACATGCAAAATGATCATTAATGTTATTGAGGATCTGTCGAGGAATTCAAGTTATCCCATAGGGAATATGTAGTATATTCCTGTTATAGCCAAGTTTTTTGTCATCACAGAATAGCAAAAATCTTGGCTAAAAGGAGTTATGAATATCTTCCTTAGATATTTTGGAACATAAAGAAATACTTTACTCCAACTTATATGCACAATGATAACATACGAAAGTTGAACTGCATACAACCTTTCCTGCGAGACACACTGCTTTGATTTCCCTCCTAAATGCTATTGTGATTTTGCCATTGATTAAAGTTAATTGGTGCATTTGTAACAAAATTACCCTATCATATTGTATGTAGGGTTATTTCATGATATGTGCTATTTGTTATAATAAAGTAATTTTCTTAGTTATATTCTAGAATTTATTAAAAAAATTATGAGCTTTTTATAATACATGTATTACTTTTTTTTTCTATAGGACTGCATCATCAAGGTATATTTAGGGTTTCTGGCTCTCAAGTTGAAATCAACAACTTCAGGGAAACCTTTGAAAGAGGTTTGTGTTTGTACAAAAAGCTTTTTTTTTTTTTAAATTTTAAGCTTATTAACTAAGAAAGTATTCTTAATTAAATACTTTCTTAGTTAATTAATCTAATTAGAAAATATTTTGCTCTGTTTATTCAGAGGGAATCCCCAAAGTGGTACTCAAAATAATATCTGGAAAAAGTTATAAGTGTATTTTTAGCATTGCTCATTATAAAGATCCTGTCAGTTTCACCCTGACTTCTAGATCTACTGAAAATCATGCAGATAACCAGTGCAGTAATGTATTTTTAAGAAATAATGAACCAAAAACAAAATATTAGTTGAAGGAGGTTTATTATGATTTCATGTTTTAAGTTGCTATGTAGGGGCTCTATATAATATTAATGGTTTTAAATAAACTTGCAAGTTTAAGTAAGTTTTCTTTTGTATAAACTCTTCAATTCAATAATGTAACTATTCAACATGTTTAAGCATATGAATTGAAATGTAATATGTTGTTGATGTTTATTTTAGGTGAAGACCCTTTGGCTGATGTATCTGATGCAAGTGATATCAACTCTGTTGGTGGTGTTTTAAAACTTTATTTGCGGGAGCTGAGAGAGCCTCTATTTCCAATTTTTTACTTCGATCAGCTTGTCGAGATATCTCGTAAGTGTATTCTCATGTTTAAATATTTTTTTAATATATTTTCATTTCCCTACAATTTTTGCAAGAAGAGTAATCTTTTGAATCCAATGACTTTTAATTTGTATCACAATATCTGAAAACATTTATGGGATTGGTCATGAATGAAAAGGCTCTTAAAACATAAATGACTTATTTCTTTTGGTTTTATTTTTAATTAATATCTATAATTTCAAATTTTATTTAGTAATATTTAATTTTTATGTTACTTAATAAAGAATAACATTTGTAGTATACATAATTAAATTATTTCAGCAACTTTAAAGCCTTAGTGTAATATTTGTAAAAAAAAAAAAAAAATTAAATAAATATACTTTATAAAATCTAAAATTTAATTTTATCGACTTCCTAAGAACAGCACAAACTTTGTTAATAATTTACAGTATATTATTACTTTGGTTTGTTTTCCATGTTTCTCTTTATATTAAAAAAGAGTAAAGAATTAAAAATTTGCTTTTTAATTTTAAAAGAACTCTGAAAGCAAATGAAATATTTTGTTATATATTTTAGAAGTTGAATCCAAGAAAGAGTTCATCCACCGTGTCAGAGAAGTTGTAAATAATTTGCCTCGAACAGTTGTTATTGTCTTGAGATATTTATTTGCATTCCTTAACCAGTAAGTCAATTTTGTATTGTTGTCATATTTTAATGTAAAATGAGTCTCGCATATTTATTTACCCCAGTAAGTATTGTATTAAAATAATGAACATAAGGTGGCTAAAGTTACCATTTTATTGAGCATGCTTTAAATTAATAAATAACGATTTCTATTTCATAATAGAAGTTATGTAATTTATTATACTTAACTCTACTTTTAAATTTAACTGTTATTTTTTAATGATTTGAAATATGCAGTTACTAATATTCAAATAATACTCTAAAAACAGCCTATCAGAATTCAGCGATGAGAATATGATGGATCCCTATAATCTGGCAATTTGCTTTGGTCCTACTCTTCTACCTATTCCAGAAGACAAAGACCAAGTTCAGTACCAGAATTTAGTGAATGAACTTGTTAAAAATATCATTATTTATCAAGAAGATATCTTCCCAGATGATGGAGGAATTGTGTATGAAAAATACATCAGCACAAATGTTCCAGATGAAAAGTAAGGAATAGTTTTCAAAATCTTTATTTTACTTTTAAAACTTAAATATGTTTAAGTAATTGAAGTGTTGACTATGTGTCTCCTATTGATAATTTTTTTTTTTAATATAATATGCAAATGTTAATATAAATGCTTAATAATTTAAATATAAATTGCAATGTTTGGACTTCAGGTTTAACAAAGAAGTGAGTAGCTTGATAATCAAAGAAAAACTTACTGATATTATAGGGCAATTATTGATGAAAACTAGCAAGCCTTTTGAATTGTATGATAAAAAACTTAATGTAATCCTAGTTTGTGGTGTCAATGGTTCAGGTAAAACTACTATGATAGGAAAAATTGCCATCATTTATAGTGGGCAAGGTAAAAGAGTGAATCAGTAATAATCAAAACTAGGAATCATTCTCGTATTTCAGGAATTATTTTTGATAGCAAATATTTCAATTGCACGTTTCTTATTTGAAATTTTTAAAAAAATTTTTACAATGTATTCATAATAGTATATTCATGATAGGTGCATGCGGAGTTAAATTATTTAACCTTGCTTTTCTGTAAAATGCAGATTTGTGGCGACATAGTTTTAGTATTTATGCGACAAAATGTTTCCAAATTTTAAAAAAAAGTTGTTATAAAATTCTTTTAAAAATTGGTTGATTAAAGAAATTATGCTGAGGAGGTGGTGTGCATGTGGCTAGTATACTAAGTTTACCAACGGCTACATTAAGCAAAGGTTACATTAACAAGAAAAGTTCAAGTCATAGTAACCAAACCTCTCACAATAGAACTGTAAAATATTTAATATTATAATAAAATAATTTTACAATATAATTCAATAAAACAACAATAATCAGATTAATAATATAAATTAAGTTAGCAAAACAACACAGTAACACATAAGAAAGGCTTAGAGAAAAAATGTGAAGCGTACAAACTGCAGAAACAACTAAAGTCCCATTCAGCGAAAAGTGAAAGAGGGATCTTGACGAATCTGCAGTTTAAGTGTAGCCCTGAAACTCTCACACATACACACCACCACAATGCTTTTTTAAATATATCTAAATTTAATGTTGTATACATTGTTTGTTGGAACAGAGTGGCTATCTAACTAAAATTGAAATGGAAAGTGAACTTGCCTTAATTTTGCAGAAATGTTACGTTGTATTTGTTTTCCTTATCCAAGTGCTTTCATGTTAATGTCTGAGAAATAATTGAAATTTTTCTTACAGTCACATAATTATGCAACACAAATGGTCACAGTTCTATATTGTATATGTTTTGTTTCAGTGATGTTGGGGACTCTCCTCCAGATCCAGTCTCTGATTTGGCAGACGATTCAGAAGTAGATACAGTTCAAAGCGAAGACGGTAAGTTTACAATGAGGTTTAAATTCTAGGTTGAAAATGAACTAGACAGCTGTAATTTTAGGATGTTTTATAAGTGTTCTTCTTATCACAAATGTTATGCAATGCTTGCATTCTGAAGATCTAAAAAAGTTTTTTTTTTTTTTTTTTTTTTTTTTTTATATATTTTTATCAAAGTTGTTCTTTGAAATTTAATCACAGAAATTTTTGAATGTTGTAGTTTCTTATTTTTTTACCTATAAGCAAATGGTATGATTTATTTGAAAATAAACAATTATAGTTTTGAAAACAAAAGCATGGCTTTTAAAATAATGAAATCAAGCCACTACTTACTAACCTGAGTGTTGGAATTTGAAAATGATGATTGTAATTTTTGATACTGAGATAATATTTATGTTTTAGCGATTCCCCCTTAATTTTTATTAACAAAACTAATTTATTTATAACAATTTGCAGATGCAGTTTTCCCTGAACAAGAGATAGCCATCAATTTGTTTGGCAGTATGTTTTAATTTTAGTTTATGATTTTTACTTTATTTTATAATTTGTGATTTTAGTATTATTTTATATTTATTTTTTTAATTCATGCGAATCAGATACAATAATGACAGAAATTGAATCATACTAAAATTATATCGTCCCCTAACCTTATCATTCATTGCTGTTGAATAAACAAAAATGCTTATTGTTAATGCTGTTATCCAATGATACATAGTAAGATTATAATTTGTAATTGTTAGGAATCATTTTTAATGAAATTTGAAAAGTTAGTAAACACTTTTATCAAGCCTTTTAACGCACTGGCGGTCATGAACGTATATATACTTCATTTGATCCTCAGTTTTTCCAGCAATACACAAGATTTTTAAATTTATAAATAAAATTTAAAATATTTTTTATTATTTTATTCTAAAACAAATGAATAAAATATAATTTAAAAAAATTATATATTTGAATTAGAAATATAATTTAAATGTTATTGCAGGAAAAACAACTGTAGAATTTTGCCCATTCCTTGAACCGTCAGTGGGTTAAACTTGGATTGTGAAATATGGCTTTTCATAAAATAACACTCGTCTAAATATATTATTTTATTAACAATAGGACAGCCCTACAAGCAAACCATGTTTCTATTAAAATAATTACCAATATTAAACTGTTTTCTTGTATTAATGAATAATTTTATGTTATTTCAGGGTTCCCACGGTCATTAAAAGTGCTTAATATTTTTAAACTCGTTTTCAAGGCCTTGAAAATGCTTAGAAGTGCTTAAAAGTCCTTGAAAATACTTAGAAGTCCTTAATTTTTGCGGATACTGTGTGCTCAACAGCAAAATTTAATAAAATACAACTCCCTGCGTGACCGCAACTTATCCGCATCATATCGAAATTCTCTGACATATTTGTATTACTCATGCACCAACTTGTAATTTTTTTGGTAGAATGCACTTTATTAAAAATTTATATATAGACATGATCCCTGAAAACAAATTTTTGAAGGTCCTTAAGAACATTATTTAGGTGCTTAAAAGTCATTAATTTTCATTCTGTCATTTGTGTGGGAACCCCTGTATTTGTTAACATAAATGAAATACATATTTTTGTGGAGACAAAATCTTTAAACAGATTAAGTTTACTTCTCAAATACCAGTAGCTATAGTCCAAGACAACTTATCCTGACCCCATTGAATACGCTGTAGGAGGGATCCTTCCATGTAAAAGATATAGTTCCAAGCAAGTCACAACTTGTATTGTGATATTGATAACCTGTGCACATAGTTTTGTATTAAACTTGAATATATGTCGATAACAAAAAGATAATAAACGCTTTTAAATTTTAATTTACTGAATACTTTACTTTTCTAACCACTGTTACTATAAGAGTTTTAACGAATCATATGGCTTTGACCGAGTTATTTCATGACATCACTCAGCGAATCACTATTGGCTAACCCTGTCTCCTCTCTGCTCAAGACATCACATGCAAAATTATTGTGCATAGTAAAACCGGATCGGCCTATTCAACGAGGTCAGGTTAAGTTGTCTTGGACTATAGATGGGTATTGTTTTTTGTCGCTTAATTTAAATTTTAAAGCTAATTTTGATTTTAAATTGTGTTGAATTAAGAATGCTAACATTTATCTTTAACATAATCCACTCGTTTTAATAATAATAATTTAACGGTAAAATATTTCTTGGTTGTGTTAGGCTTATCACCGAAATTGCTCATTGAGCAAAAAATAAAATGACAGATTTTTTATGTTTTCCTTTATTCAGAATGTATCACTGTTGCGACTTTCTTTCAATAAGCAACTTTGACATTTAATCAATACAAACAATTTGCATTGTGTTTATAGAAGAAACATTTGCATGAGTAAATTATTTGGATGCAATGTGGTAATAGTTAATTGACAAATAAATCAATGTTTCAAGACCCTAGTATGTTGTTTTTTTGTTTGTTTTTTCCAAATCTTTTTTTATGAATCAGTACCTAAATAAAAAATTGTCAAATTATCCTAACTTGCTATAATTCTCCTTCCAGAAACTGAGGTAATGGAAGCCGTAGCACAATTTGACTTCAATGCCCGATCGCAAAGAGAACTGTCTTTTAAAAAAGGTGATACTCTGTTGCTGCAGAATCAAGTTTCAAATGATTGGTGGAGAGGGAGTTTCCTTGGGAAAGATGGACTTATACCTGATAAATACATCCTCTTAAAAATTAGGTAAGTTCTTTTCATTCAATTGAAAAATTAGGCAAGTTTTTTTTATACAATTGCACAACTCTTGGAAACTTAACTTTTTGAAATTATAATGAGTTTAGATTGCAAATAGTTTGCTCAATTTGAATTTTTGTTTAAAAAAATATTCAATGTATAATTGATTTTTATTTTAATCTTTGAAACAACCTTGAATTATATCCTATGCTTTTGAAAGTGAATTAATTCCTTTTCAAAGGTTTAGTTCTTAGTTTTAAATTATGTTTCTCCTAAAAGGTGAATATTCACAATTTTGTCTTGTCATTTTCAATATTTTCTGTGGCATAAAGTACTTTCACAGCTGAAAATTAAATTAAACAATTGCAATCTTGCTCACAACAATAATACTTTTTCAGGGACGAGGATAAAGACAAGAACAGCATAGACAGTGGTGAAAAACGACGCACCAGCAGCAGCAGTGATTCTCTCTCTGGTATCAGCCATAGCCCAAAGTCTTTATCAACCTCCGGAGTGCCCGAAGACTGCAGCTCCACATCATCCTTAGACCGCCGTAGCCTCAGCAGCCTACAGCCACAGACCCCAGAGTGGGAGATCACTCCACCATTTCCCATCAAGGACGAAAGTGCCAAACTTCCAGAACCCCCCGACCTGGGAGCCACACAGGGAGTGGAACGAGAGACCGCAATCATCGACAACCACTATGAAGACTGCAATCGAAGACCAAAGAAGTCGTGCCAAGATGCCCCAGACTTAGTTCTAGATCTCCCCATAAACCTCCCTAGTCCAATCTCTGCAATAAAGAACGGCCCCAAAAGTCCTCCTGAGGACTGTTCTCACCTGAGTCCAACAAACAGCACAGATTCACCGGAGCTCACTGCGGCAGAAAGGTTTGCCAAATCCAACCAGTGCACAATGAAGAAGGGAACGATGTCTCGCAGTGCGAGCCATGTGACAGGGGGGCCACAGTCGCTGGATGCACAAACACAGACTTTCTATGCTGTGAGACGCAGCGCAAGCACAGGCGACAACTTAGGACCTGCGTCGCCTGAGATTACCAAAGACAAGACTGTTCTGGGAGACGCCGAGACAGTTTCGTCCCCACAGCTGAGCACTGGGATGAAGGCAGAGACTATTTCGTCGCCTCAGTTGAGTACAGGGGTAAAGGTGGAGACAGTAGAGATCAGCTGGGTGGCAAAGACAGCAGAGAAGACGAATAGTGAGACTAAGGCTGAGGAGACCAAGAAGGTAGAGACTGTTGTTGCAGGAGGGGTGTCGTCGTTTAAGCCTCCGATCAAGAACAAACCGCCCCCAGTGATGAAGAAACCGAATCGGTCTGAAATTAAACCGCAGGAAGTGTATCAGCAGACTGCGTGTTAGGTATACTTAACTGATGTAGAGACAGTTACTTTTATATGGATACATTTTGGAGATTTGTTTTAAGTGATTAAGGAAAAGACCGAGTGTCCCGGCTCGATTCATAGCTTTTAAATTGTATAGGACTCATTTTACTCAACATTTTCTGCTTTTAGAAGGATTTACCTGCTGACTGTTGAAAGGCTAAAAGTATTAGTATAATTTGGATGAATATTGAGAAACAACACATTTATTAATAATTTTTAATGTAAACAAAATTATTACCGTTTTTTCAAAAAGTGTGGTATCAGATCTAGTTTTACAAAGCTTGATGATATCTAAACAGTTATAAGTATTTTTTTTTTTTAATCACTTTAACTTTAAATCTTTTTTAATTTTCCCATTTTTATAATCAATCATTTCAGAAACTGCAAATGATCTTTTATTTCTAATCGGTTTTAGAGTTGACACTAAAAAGGTTCCTATTCATTGCTGTGCATATTCAAATTTCGGTATCCATTGCATGGAGCACACATTGAAAATTAGAAAATCCAGCTATTTATTTGTTACTAGTATTCAAGGTAAAGTAGCATATAATATTTGTGTGCATTAACATATTTATTTCAATTTTGTGAAGTTATCAAAGTGGAAAACAGTTTATGAAAGATCTGACATTTTTTCTTTGTTGTCTGAGATAGTGACAGATAGTTGGAAGCACAAGACTGCAATTTGTGAAGAATTTTCTAGACTGAAAGAAATGCTATGTATATTTTGTATTAGCTTTCACGCAGTATGTTGTGAAATTACAGCCTGTCGTGTGTGTTTTGAATATATTCTTTAAGAACTGTTTACTTTGAGATTGAATTACAACTTGGAACACTTTGCAAAGTATTTGTGCTGAAAAGAAAATATTTATATATGAGGTAAATGTGACTTGTATTTGTATGCAGTTTTTTTATGAAAATGATTTTTATAAGAAAGTAATAAGCATGTGGAAAGGTGATTTTGTTGTAATTTTGTAGTTCATGACCTTATATTTTTGCAAAAAGTGGAATAAGTCTTACAGTGCATGTTATTCTAGCTTGCAGGATTTTTTTACAATGAAAGAGGGCATGGTTTATTTTAAGTCGTAAACTTGAAACCAATGAAATACTACATCTATTTTAAGATTTCATTAGTTTGCCTTCACATGTGTAAGTTATAGCGAAAGAGTTTCCAATGAATGTAATAATTACATTGCTATAGAGAGAGATCATAAATTTGCTTGAATGAAATAAAATTGTTTTTTATTGTTTTCTAAGAGTTTTACATTTTAAAAATATTTACTTCAATTTATTGGATTAGATCAAACCATTTATCTGAATTACAAAGTTTAAATACACAATACTGAAGACAAGGCTGATAATCATACTTGTACGTAGGTTTAATTTCATAATCCTTCTTTTAATACTTTCCAGCTGTACTTGTGTGTTACAGTTTTTTTATTACATGTTTAATTTGTGAAAATATATTTGCAAATCTAGTTTATGTATAGTGCATTGAGTTTGCATATCTGTTTATATTCCTGTATAAACACATGTGAAAATATGTACTCAAAATGTCTACCTTTTGTTTGGTATAATAAAAGGAACATAAAATATTTGAATAGTATGAGCATTTATTTTTCTGTTATTAACTTAAGAAATAATTCCTTCACTAACACAGCTAAAATATTCAAGTGTGGTTAACTTTGGCAGTCCAAGTCTAAATTAAAGTTCTTAGAATTCCTGAGCAATATGACATGATTTATACTAATACCTCTGAGATCTAACATGAAAAAAAAAATAAGGAAATTGTTATACTTATGGTACAACATGATGAATAATCTTTCATATTAAATATACAGCTCTTTATAACTTAAAAGGTAATTTTTATCAAAACCTGTTTGGTCTAAATTTTCCATAAAATTTTACCAAAGTAGGTTACTTTTTTTTTAATTAGCTTTGACTTACCCATGCATATATTTAGTCAAATAATCACTGAAAGATGTTCAAAGAGATGTCAGCACAAGGTTAGAAACAATATCTGTAGAGGTAAGGCTAACTGCTACATGTATTTAGTATTAATCCAATAAAAAGTAATAAATCAATTTTAAAGGATTAATAACTACCTTGAAGAAATTCTGTAATTTGTTTGAAAATGAAATTTATATGGGGAATACCAAATCTACGTCAAATCAGCGAAATTGCTTTCTAGCTCAAAAAGGTAACAAAAGCATAAGAACAAAATATTTTAAAAAGTGTTTTATTCAAGCAAATACAGATTTTTTAAAAGGCGATATTATAAATGCGAATTCATACTAAAGATATACAATATATACAAAAGCCTTTGGAATGACACAATATCCTCAATGCTATAAGCAACATGCTGGTAATGGCAAACCCCGTGATTTATTTACGTGAGTGTTTCTCCCTTTGAAACCTGCAAAATATTTAAAAAAATGTTAATATATTTAATCAATATATTCCAAGTTCTTAAACTTTTCTGGTTACAAACAAGCAAAAAAAACCTTTTTTTTTCCTATAAAAATGCAAAGGTACCAGATTTAAATTATGGAAGCTTTGGTTTGTTTATTTAAGTAAAAAATATTACATTGCAGTTTAAAAGTACATACCACTTATTTCTGCTCTAATCAAGACTCTTAACGATGAGTTCTATGGACTGTAGTTAAAAATATGGAAAGAAGATTTATTTCAAAGTGACATGGAAGTCTACCTCAAGTGGGTTAAGTCTCGTTGAAATAGGCAGATTGGCATTCAACTTTTAGATTGATCCACACAAAGGAGAAATGAAGAAAACTCAATCCAGCAAACCTATTGAGATCGGTGCTTCTATGGCCTGCATCGACGCAACTGGAGACCATTCACACACAAACTACGCATAAAATTGAATAAATTAAAAGGTGCATAAAACTATAAAATCTGCTTATTTTGTTGCTTGTGAAAGTGCTGGGATTTGACATAATAACCATTTTAATTAACTTAATAACGTTGGACAATGCTTTCTAGCAAAAGTACGATTCAATCAGAATGAAGCATTATATTTAATAACCAATCGTAGAGGACAGTTCCATTTTCAAACAATCGCAGTCGAAGTGTATCACGATTGCCAAGCGCCTGTAATCTACAAATATAGGGGAAGCGAAGAGGTAAAATCTTTTGCACAGACAATAATAAAAAGTAAGCTTTTTTCGGGGAAAACTGACCCTGATCGAAAAAAACCCAGAATCCTCGAAACAAGGACAAAAAAGCAAAAAAAAAGGGGGGAAATTTACATAAAAAGCGGGAATCCGCCAAGTGGCAAAAGAATCCCGTCCCTGAATGTCACTATTTTAATATAAAAAAATATCAAATAAAATGTGCTATCTAATAAAAAAAATGAAAAATATCAAGCAGGGTTTGTAAAGTAATGGTACCATTTCACATTGTGGATAGGAAATTGCATTCATTGTGTGTTGATTGCAGAAATAAATTAACAAATGAAACTATGAAATCTGCTAAATTAAAGACATTTATAGACCAATTATATAGAATTAGCAAATATCCGATTTCTTTTTTAAAAAATAAGCTGAAAGTTTGAAAAATCAAAATGCAGTTTTGAAAACATACTCGATTCCCAAGACTTTCATAGAAAATTCAAATTAATTAGGAGAAAATGTTGAACATATAATTGGAAAATCACCCATTTTATCTTCAGCAATTAAAATGACATCAATTCACAAAAAACAACAACATGACAATGGTATGAAAACAACACCATTATCAAGAGATGTTGTTTATCGCCGAATTTCCATCAAATCGTGATATATAATCAGTTATCGAACTAAACTCTCTTGTATTTACTCAACAACTTGACAAAACTACTACTAAGGGATATTTTGTATTTGATTAACGAAGTTTAAAAATTTTTGGCACAAAAGAAATATATTGGCAAGTTCAGGTATTAATAAAGATTAGCTCAAACAACTCAAATACATGGTACACATTTTCGAAATACTTAATGAATAGATTTTACTCAAGGACAAAAGTACAAACATTTTAACATCGAGCAGTAAAATTGAAGCTTTGCAGAATAAGCTGAATAACATTAATAACAAACGCTGAACAATAAATGGAGAATTTACAAAGAAAATACAGATTTCTTGTTATTTAAAAACATCATTACTGATATATGATAGCATTGAAAGAAAACCTTTCGGTAAAGTTTGAAAAATTTCCTGATAATGAATTAGATTAAATAGGCATATGATCCATTTTAGTTTTATATTTTTAAATCCAATATTGCTTTTAATGAAAAAGATCATTTAAAGTAATGATTGATGTTGCAAGTGAAAAAAAAAACACTGCACATCCAATTTAAGTCACTGACTGCACAAAATATCTGTTAACGAGAGGAAACAAATTTGCTGATTTGAAGAAAAGGTAATCAATAATTTGATTCAGTTTGTATCGACCTAATTATGTAAAATCATCTTTTCTAAATTAGTAACCATTAAAACAAATAATCAACCTCAAATAGATCTAGAGCATAATTTACTGCTAAGGATTTCCAACACAGATCTGAATGTATTATTAAGCAGTTTGCAAGTGCAAACCTTATATTGAATTCTTGTGGTAAGTTTTTGTTTTTTAAATATTATTCATTAAAAAATATGTGTACCCATATACATAAATAACAGTACTGCTTCATAAGACTATGTATTTTATTAAGATCTCTAATAAAGCTGAAACACAGCAAAAATCGTCAAACCAACTTAAACTATGTTGTCAATTAAAAAACAGCAATTATCCATCCATTATTCATATCAAAATAGTACACAAAATAGGGAAATGAAAACAGTTTGTGCACCACTGGTTATAGACCATGATTGAACAAACATTTTAGTTTCTAATATTATTATCATCCGAGTAACATAAGTAGTAATTAGAACTAATGAGCTAAATTAACCTTAATTAAAATAAAAAATAAATTAAACAGTGTCAAATAAAAAGCTATACATCCCATTAAAGTATTAACTAAGAATTGAAATACTTTAATGAAAAATAAATATTCATTGATAAATTCTTTGCTAATTTTTGTAGTAAGATTTTCATACCTAATGCTTTGATCACAGTAAGCCAAAACAATTCTGCAATACAGCAACTGGCATGTTGCTACTTTTAAAAAAAATTGCATTTTGTTACAAAGATAATAACCACTTTGCTTTTTCTTCATATTGTTAAGAATTTTTGTATATTTGTAAATATTCCGTAGTATTAATTTTGTAAATAGGAAAATTTATGTACATTTTGCATAAGGCAGTGCAATAGTTCGTCGTGAGCTTGGCTTCCCTGCAATAAGGGTATTGATGCTTGATAACGAGTTTTACAGAGGTAACTCTGGGAAGCGAGTTTTAAGGAGCAGGGCATTTAACATTATGGTAATGGCAATCTCGCCAAATTGGCGAGATAGAGCCAAGTTGGCAACGGTTTTGGCGACTAATTTTTGTCACCAAATTTGGCCAAAAATTGCCAAATGGTCACCAAGTTTGCCTACATTTTCGGTCCCCATGTACATGCATAGGACTTTTCGACTACGATCTGGAAAGTTCTCCAAATATCTACCTCTAGAAGATTCACCTGTCCTGTATAAGGCTGACCAAGAGAGCGGGGGAGTTAGTAGTTGATTTTGAGTTAGTTAGTTGTTAGCTGAGTCCATTAGTTGACTGGAATTACTGAGTTGTTGTTGTTGTTTCTTATCCTCCACCTGTCTGACGAAGTCAGACAAGATTCAACAAATTGTTGACCCTCAAAAAGTCGATGACAAGAAGTGGTGTAGCGTATAAGTCCTCTTTGGAAAGACCCAAGCAGTCCAGGATATGTTCGGCAGAGGCCTGCTGGGCTTCACATTTGGAGCAGACAGGGTAAGTTTTTCTACCCTCAGAGTACAAGAGACTCTTCGTGTGTCCACTTGCCAATCTGGAAATTGCCGTTCGAGACGCTCTATCACCAATAGATACAAGTGAAGAGCCCGGTTTCTTGGCTGCATACCAGTGATGAGAGGGAGGGGTCTTCCACTTTTTGGAGAGATGACTTTTGATTTTGGACTGATGCTCCGAGTATGAAAGAGCTGAAGAGGAAGGTGTTGAGTGACTGCAACCCTCCTTAGCTAAGTGGTCTGCTTGCTCATTTCCAAAGATGTCAACGTGGGAAGGTATCCACTGAAAATGAACGTCGTGGCGCTTGTTTTGTCTCCAACTTTAGTCCAATTGTGTAGATGTTGAAGGGAGCTGCGACTGTCCCAGAGTCCATTTCCACTTCGGCTTTTCTGCTCCGGTCACGAAGAAAAATCTTATTCCAGCTCATCTCAGGTAGCTGGCTTTGGAAATTATAGGAGAAATTCCCAGTGAAGCCATAAAAATTTACACAGACGGTAGTAGACTGGGAGACCTAGCTGGTAGTGGTGTCTTCATTGAAAAACCTGGGCAAAATCTTTCCATCTGTCTCCGTAACCCTGATTTCACTTCAGTCTTTAAAAGTGAATTAATCGCAATTGAACAGGGCATTGAAGCTATAAACAACGAGCGTGACTTTGGAATTACTGAGTTGAGATACTGAGTCTCAGTGAGCGTTCAGAGAGTTCCGAAAGCGAACTGTATTGCATTGTCTTGTGAAGTGATTCGGGCAGTTGTGTTGTCAAGTTTTTAACTGCTGTTTTGTGCTCTATTGTTGTGAAAAGAGCTGTATTCTGTCTACTAGAACGAGAAGTTCTGGAGTTGTAAGAGAAGAGTTATATTGGAATAAATTTCTGCAACTTTTGATCTGCTTTGGCTTCAAATCTTTCAAACTCATCCACACAACAACTGGTGTCAGAAGTGGGATTTGAATGCCGATTACCAGAGCAATGGCAGAACAAGATGAAAAATTTGAACAGCTTTTTGCTTTCATGCAAGAATGGTGGGAAGATATGAAAGCGAGCCAAGAAGAAATGAAGAAAAGCCAAGAAGAAATGAAGAAGGGAATGTCAGAATGGCTGGAAGAAATGAAAGCGAGCCGAGATGAGATGAAGAAAAAGATTTTCTCTGGTCAAGAAAAGATGAAGAAAGAGATTTTCTCTGGTCAAGGTGGGATGAAGAAAGAGATTTTTGTTAATTTTTAAGATTAAAGTATATATTAAATATAAAAGCTTGCTAAATTGTGAAGTTCGTTTCCCATGAACTTTATTTCCAGTAAAACTAATCCGCTCGACTGAGCTTCTATCAATTTTGAATCCAAAGATATTCAGAAGTGTTGCCACATAACAAAAACAATTACACTATTATTTTTCTTATAAATACAACTTCAACACTTCCCCTTATTTAAAAGAAAAAATTACGCTTTTAAATTAAGAGTCCTAAGTTACACTTCTGAATTTCACACAAGTCCCATCTTTTCACACAGCATCAACAGTCGTGGTTTGTGAAGGGGCTTTGTCATTAAATCAGCAACTTGTATTTCTGTTGAAAGCTGCTGTACATTAATTTCTCCTTCCAATACTTTTTCACGAATGAAGAAATGCTTTAAGCTGATGTGCTTCGTTCTACGATGAAATTCAGGGTTCTGAGCCAGTTTAACTGCAGCACTGTTATCAACAAAAATTGTCGGCACTTCTTTCAGGGAGGAAACTCCACTGATGAGTCTCTTCAGCCAAATCAACTCTTTTGCAGCTTCGTTTGCTGCAACTATCTCAGCTTCAGTCGTTAATGTTGTTACCATAGCTTGACGTTGACTTAACCAAGATATTGCACCTCCTGCATATAGAGATATAACTCCACTTGTTGATCTGCCTGTCTGCATGCAACCTCTAAAGTCAGCATCACTGAAGCATTCTAAAACTCCTGGTCTGTAGTTTGACTTATAGTTGATGCATTTTTGCTTAGTGCCTGCAATATACCTAAAAACTCGCTTTACCTTTATCCAGTCTTCTTTAGAGGGATTTTCTAATTTGCGTGATTAAACACTAATCGAGTATGCCAGGTCAGGTCTTGTCCCCATCATTAAATACATTAATGCTCCAACTGCTTCACGATAGGGGAAATCTATTTCCCTGACTTCTTCTGTGCAAACTTCTTTATTTTTCAAAATAGGAGTATGAACTGGTCTGCAATCACTCATACCAAATCGTTGAAGGATCTTTGTTGCATATGCTTCTTGACCTATCTTAATGCTTCCATCTTCAAGACGCTGTATTTCTAGTCCTAAGAAATATGATGCTGGCTTGCTGGTGATTTTAAATTTTGACTTCAGTTCATCTATGAAATGACTCGAGTCTTCTTCATCTGTGGCGGCAACCAATCCATCATCCACATAAAGTGCAACAAGTAACTTTTTACCATCTTTTTCTCGAATGAATAAGCATTGATCTGCTTCGCTGATCTTAAAGCCAAGATCCATCATGAATTTTCCGAAACATTTATGCCAACAACGTGGAGCCTATTTCAGACCGTACAAGCTTTTTCTAAGTCTGCATACTTTATTGGTGCCATCATTATAGCCTTCAGGTTGATGCATAAAAATGGTTTCATCTAAATCCCCATATAAGAAGGCAGTCGAAACATCAAATTGCATAAGATGCATCTTCTCACTGGCTGCAATGCTTATGAGTGAACGCACAGTTAATAGTTTTGTGACTGGACTGAAGGTCTGATCATAATCAATACCATGTCTCTGTTTGAACCCTTTAATCACAAGTCTCGCCTTGTATTTATCGATGGTGCCATCCGGATTTTTCTTAATTCTAAAAACCCATTTGCAAGGAAGAGCTTTTGCTTTATCTGGAAGTGTTTCTAATGTCCATGTGTCATTTTCCTTTAAGAAACTAATTTCAGATTCCATGGCTTTTTCCCAGAATTTTTGTTCTTTGCAAATAATAGCTTCTTCATATGATTGTGGTTCATTCACTTCACAAATAAAAACTTCAGATGGCATCATATAATCTTCAAAACGTTTAGGCTTCTTTAATTCACTGCGCTTTCTTAACTCCATAGTAGAAGATTCCTTTTCATCTTCGTTTTCACTCTCTGAACTAGTTTGATCTTCTGAATCTTCTTGATCTTGCTTCCCTCATTTTTGGATTCAGGTAACTGTTCAAGCAAAGGTATTTCTACCGGATTTTCACAGTTTTTCAGTGGTTTCTCTTGAAATACCACATCTCGAGAGCAGATAACTGTGTTTATTTCTCTTATCCAGATACGATATCTTTCATCTCCATTATATCCTAATAGGTAACCCTTTATTGCTTTCTTATCCATTTTACTGCGTTTCTGATCAGGTATGTGAGCATAACATAGTGATCCGACTATACTCATATGTTTTACTCGAGGTTTTTGTCCTATCCAAGCTTCATAAGGACTTACATTTGAAAAAGAACTCTTTCCTGTTCTGTTCAAAATATACACAGATGTACTAATAAGCTCTGCCCATAATGACGAAGGAAAGTTAATTTCTGAATTTGAATTTTTCAAAGTCCTTGCCATTTTTACCAACGTTCTGTTTTCACGCTCACTTCCACCATTTTGCTGTGGAGTGTAGGGGGCAGTTAATCTTTGAACTATTCCACTTTTCTTCAGGATACTTCTAACATTTTCATTATCAAATTCCCCGTCATTGTCACTTAAGAACTCTTTGATGTTGTGTCCTAAATTTTTAGCATGGGAGATCATATTTTCAATAGCTTCTGCAACTTCTGATTTTTGACGTAGGAAAAATACATATCTAAATTTAGTGAAATGATCTTTAAAGACTACAAAGTAACGATATCTTCTAAAAGATTCATCAAACGGTCTACAAACATCTGCTGAGATAAGTTCTCCAGGTCTTGTGGTCTTCTGTCTAGTACCAAATTTCAAACGATGTGCTTTGCCGTATATACATGCTTCACATAGCTGATTGTCTAACTCAACTTTGAGATTCATTTGTTGTTCTAGAACATTCTTAATATGCCTTTTGTCTTGGTGACCCCAACGCTCGTGGTATAGTTGCAAAACAGAATCGCCTGTAGTAGCTGTATTGACTTCTACTGGATTCTTCGGAATAAGTACTTCCATGTGAACTTTATATAGACCACCCCTTATGCTTCTTGTACCATAGAGTACAGCCTTGTTGTTGATTTTCAACCAACACTCTTTTGCGGTTGACTCAAATCTACTGTTTCTATTCTTATCTTGAGCTGCCAGTACTGAGAATAGGTTCTTACTAATACCTGGAACAAACCAGACTTCTTTAAGTTCTTTGAATTGCTTCTCTTGTTTTACTCTTGTCACAATTTTCAAAGTTCCTTTACCTACAGCTGGTAGTACTTTGCCATTTGCAGCAGTAACTCCATGTGGGGTGTCAAATTTTTCAAATTTTTTTAAGTAACTACTATTATTAGTGATATGTTTTGATGCTCCGTTATCCACAAACCAGTCATAACAGTTTTCTTCAGATGAAAATACTTTTTCGTCTAGAGCTAACATGGATACACTTGCTATGACATCATCTTTTCTTGAGACTTTATCATTCTTATTAAGCTTTGCTGGTCTTCCATCAGCTATCCATTAACGACAGAATTTTACCCAGTGTCCATTCTGATGACAATAATTGCATTTTCCTATCTGCTTTTTGCTCTTGAAAGCTGTCCTTATTCTACTTGCTTTAGCTTCTGATGCATCTTGATTTTGGACATCACCTTTTAACTTTTCTTCTTTAAATTCTCTTTCTTGAGAACATAACTGAGTTGTCAACTCATCAATTGTTCTTTTATCTTCATTCAGAAGTAACCAACTTGACTTGAAAGAACAATACTCTTGAGGTAGTGTGTCTAAAATCTTGCAAATTAATAACATCTGAGGCAATTTAGTTTCTTGCTTTCTTTCAAGACCTAAATTTAATTCACTCCAAAGGTTCTTTAATTTTGATAAATGAGCAGCCATACTGTCGTTCATTGTCCACTTACACTTGAAAAATTGTAGGCAAATGTTATACAGTTGGTTGTCAGATGTTGCTTCAAATAACTTATGAAGCTCTAACCATACTTCTCTAGCATTATCAAACCTCATGATTTTCTGCATGGTTTCTTCATTCATGGAATTCGTTATTACCATCATGGCACAAGTGTTAGCCTTTTTATATCGTGAAAGATCTTCGTATTTCTTCAAAATTGCTTTATCAGCTCCTTCTAGCGGCTGATTTGGTTTAATTATTTTCCCTTCGATAACTTCTAAGGCATCGGCATAATAATTTAAAGCAAATTTTATTCTATACTTCCACATCGGCCAGTCAGCTTCTCCACATAAAGGTTTAGTCTATAACTTTCCTATCTCCATAATTAGTGTTTCACTTTACGATATAGTAATCTGATAAACACTTTAATAACTAGTCCACTTCAATCATATAATTTCCTCAAGGGTTGTCTTTAAACAAAAGTGATTTCAGGACTTGAATAATTAGGAAGAAAAACTTACAGTTCTTGCCGTTAGTGAAAAACCATCCTACTAACTTCTGAAACTTCAGCAAATTCAAGCATTACTTTAATCATAAATAGCACATTTAGCGTGACTGTGATCCCATAACCTGTTAATTTTTAAGATTAAAGTATATATTAAATATAAAAGCTTGCTAAATTGTGAAGTTCGTTTCCCATGAACTTTATTTCAAATAAAACTAATCCGCTCGACTGAGCTTCTATCAATTTTGAATCCAAAGATATTCAGAAGTGTTGCCACATAACAAAAACAATTACACTATTATTTTTCTTATAAATACAACTTCAACAATTTTCTCTGGCCAAGAAGAGATGAAAAAAAGAGATTTTCTCTGGTCAAGAAGAGATGAAGAAAGAGATTTTCTCTGTTCAAGAAGAGATGAAGAAAGAGATTTTCTCTGTTCAAGAAGAGATGAAGAAAGAGATTTTCTCTGGCCAAGAGGAAATGCAGAAGAATGATGCTGCGATCTCTGCCGGACAGGAGGATTTAAAGGAGTCTTCGAATGCAACACCAACTTGGCAGGACATTTCCATCTATGGTCCTATGGCAAAGCAATATTGGGCCCTCTGGGACTCTGACCATATTCGAAACGACGTGTTGTACTGGAAGTTCGAAACTGATGATGGAAAGACATCTCGATGGCAGCTATTGCTTCCAAGATCCCGAGTCACAAACGTTCTTAAAGAACTACATAGCAGTCCAATTGGAGGCCACTATGGAGTAATGAAGAGATTACAAAGAGTTCGAGAGCGGTACTACTGGAGTAAGGCGAGGGCTGACGTAGAGAAGTGGTGCCGATCAGCCCGGAAAGGACCGAAGAAACGCAATCGAGGAAAACTGCAGCGTTACAACGTAGCAGCGCCTTTTGAACCGATTGCATTTGACACCTTGGGACCACTGCCACGATCTGCTGACGGCAACAGATACCTCCTTGTTGTCATGGATTATTTTACGAAGTGGCCCGAAGCGTATCCTATCCCTGATCAAGAGGCTACCACTGTTGCAGAAGTAATGCTTCAGAGCTGGATTTCCAGATTTGGAGTGCCTCTTCAGTTACATTCTGATCAAAGAAGGAATTTTACCTCTGCTGTAATGAAAGGACTTTGTGATCTACTTGGCATTGACAAAACACAGACGACGCCACACCCACAATCGGATGGCATGGTGGAGAGGTTTAACAGAACCATCCTCAATAACCTCTCACTGATGGTTTCAAGAAACCAACAGGACTGGGATCAGAAGTTACCTTTGTTTCTTCTGGCCTATCGCAGCGCTATCCACGAGACTACTGGCTATTCCCCATTCCAGATGCTCTTCGGTCGTAACCTTCGTCTGCCGTGTGATCTGTTGTTTGGTCGCCCTCTGGATGTACCTTCATCGCCAGAAGAGTATGTCGAGGATCTCCAGGTACGGTTTGAAGATGTGAATTTTGCCCGAGAACAGATCCACGTGGCGACGGAGAAGATGAAGACCAGATACGACACGAAGGCTACAGGACATCAATTCCATGAAGGTGACAAGGTTTGGTTCTGGAACCCGAAACGACAAAAAGGACTCTCTCCCAAACTTCAGTCTCATTGGGATGGTCCTTACTCAGTCCTCAACTGGCTGAATGATGTCGTGGTCCGAATACGTAAGTCACCAAATTCTAAACCTAGAGTCGTTCATTACGACAGGTTAGCCCCTTACTATGGCCATAGTTTGTAATCCCCCTAATGTATAAAGTGTAAATAGTCATTAAGACCATGGTCACATGTGTATATAAATTTGTAAGTTTATTGTTTATTTAATTATTTATTTATTCAGTAATGTTTCTGTCTTTCTGTATATAAATTAGTAAGTTTAGTAAGATTTATAGTTTTAGTAATGAACACAGAGTGTTGCTATTGCTTTGAAAGTAAACTTTCCTTTCCGGAAACTGTACTGCCCGGGACGTGCAGTCATTGGGAGGGGGGCAATGTTACGAATTTTTGTATATTTGTAAATATTTCGTAGTGTTAATTTTGTAAATAGGAAAATTTATGTACATTTTGCATAAGGCAGTGCAATAGTTCGTCGTGAGCTTGGCTTCCCTGCAATAAGGGTATTGATGCTTGATAACGAGTTTTAGAGAGGTAACTCTGGGAAGCGAGTTTTAAGGAGCAGAGTATTTAACATTATGGTAATGGCAACATTATTGGTAATGGCAATCTCGCCAAGTTGGCGACTGTTTTGGCAACTAATTTTTGTCGGATGCAAAAATTAGAATTAGTCGGATGCAAAATGGTCACCAAATTTGCCGACCATTTGGCGACATTTTCGGTCCCCATGTACATGTATAGGACTTTTCGACTACGATCTGGAAAGTTCTCCAAATATCTACCTCTAAAAGATTCACCTGTCCTGTATAAGGCTGACCAAGAGAGCGGGGGAGTTAGTAGTTGATTTTGAGTTAGTTAGTTGTTAGCTGAGTCCATTAGTTGACTGGAATTACTGAGTTGAGATACTGAGTCTCAGTGAGCATTCAGAGAGTTCCGAAAGCGAACTGTATTGCATTGTCTTGTGCAGCGATTTGAGCAGTTGTGTTGTCAAGTTTTTAACTGCTGTTTTGTGCTCTATTGTTGTGAAAAGAACTGTATTCTGTCTACTAGAACGAGAAGTTCTGGAGTTGTAAGAGAAGAGTTACATTGGAATAAATTTCTGCAACTTTTGACCTGCTTTGGCTTCAAATCTTTCGAACCCATCCACGCAACAATATCAATGCAAAGAATCCGGCATGGATCAGATTTTATGAAATTGTTCATAAATTATATATGATATTGTATATTAGAAAACAACTTGTAAGCCCACTGGTTTAATCCGAAGAAAGAAAAAAAATTAGGTGTTTTGGACTTTTAAATGCTGTTATTTCTTCAGATCAGCATTTTAACTATTACAGTAGAACATATATTATCCGATCAACACAAGCCGTTCCAGTCATCAAATGAAAAAAGTTTGACTTCCCCCCCTAAACTCAAAACCAATTTTAATGTAGTATTACTTTATGTATTATTATTTGTAAGATGTGATACTAATACATATATTTTTGTATTTCTTTCTTTCATATTGTTCATATAACACTGGTACATACTTTTGATGACCAGTTATCTGACCCCCCCTCCCCCCCAACTGTTTCGAATATACCAGTGGGGAGGAGAAAGCACATATTTTTGTTATAATTAAAACAGCTGCATCATTAATTTGCATTTTTTCCAGAACTGACCCAAAATCCGGCAAATCCAGTGTTGGCCACAAGTTTGCCGGATAAAAGGGTCCGTTACTGTATAAATAAAAATTATCAAAGTAGGGGAAGGTTGTGGTTATACTTTAACCCATTATATCCAGGGGTCTATCCAGGTTTTTTTACAGGGTCCTATTTTTGTGAAAAAATATTAATTTTGTGAAAAATTTCCAATTTCATATATTTTGAGCATATGGTTTGGCATCCATGACGTCACTTCTTTATAACCAACATGTGAGCAAGCAAGCCTTTTTCTCCTTTTAGCATAAAATAAACTTTGTAATTTAGTAATTGGTCCGTTTTCCCAACTGGAAATATTATGAAGGTTTCGTTTTTTTGACTTGGAATTTTGTGAAAGGTCAGTTTGTTGCACATGGAATTTTGTGGAGGATCCTTTTGTTAATTATGAAATTTTGTGAAGGGTCCGTTTTTTGGACATGGAATTTTGTGAAGGATCCTTAAAAGGACCCAAATTTCCTTCTGCATAGACCTCTGATATCCGACTTACCATTCTGTGGCTTGCTCTATCAAGCTTGTTCATAAATATTCAAAAACTTCAATGACACAAATGTTGCGTTAACAGGCATACACCTTGAAAAGTTCTGGCAGTTGGGGTCCAACTGAGATATTAAGAACTATACCCTCAAATTTTTGTGGTGTAGGAGAGCGTTAAGAGACACGAAATACAAATGTTGCGTCATTCATCCTTAGAGGTAATTCCGAAGAATGCAACTATTGAGCCATCTGGATAGAATGAGTTAATGTAAAGATCTATGGGTAGAAAACTTTGAAAGAGTTTCCAAGAGTTTGATAGTAGTAATTCTGATTAGACCAAAAAAAATTAAAGATTTGTTTCCTATAACATGGACAAAAATATTAGGGTAGGTAGGTAAGAAAAAGTTTTTTTTTCTGCTAAATAATTTTAGCAAATATGCAAAAATAAATATTATTGGAGTATTAATGTGCAAAGTTTAAAATTGATCAGTGATGTAAAATACTTGGGTACATTTATTTTTGTGGATCAATATTCTGGGTATACACACCCAGGTATTTACAGAATTTGGGTATTTTAATGGGTATTTAGAATTTTTCATCAGGTTTAATTGCTCATTATGCGAAAAGCAATTGCTTTAACAAATGTTTTTTTTTAAATAATTGAATTTTTTTGAAAGTCTAAAAAAACTTTAGGATTGACATTTTTGTATTGTAATTTTCGGAAAAGTAGGGTCACAGGAAACAAACCATTTTTATTTTTTCTTCAGCCTTACCAAAAATTTTAGTGCTAAAAAAATTTACATATCCTGCTGCCTGATTGGGTTAGTAGTTAATTGAATGGATAATTAAAAAATGATCTATCAATTCTTTTCAATAAAATATTGTGCTATAAAGACAAATAAATATCATCAACTGTGGAAGAAATAGCTGTTAAAAGTTTCTTTCCAATCTAAGTAATGCTTTACAAGAAATTGTTAGATGGGTCATTCTACGTAAAACCCACAAAAGCTTGTCGCAGCAATTTTTTTCACCACTAGATAAGTTGGATACTTCTGTTAACCATGGAATATATTTTAATGCAACCAAATCTCCTCAAAACAAGTAGAATCAACTTGCAATAACTCAAAGACTTATAGGTCGTATAATTGTTTATCTCGAAGTTTTCATTAGGTCTCAAGCCAATTTAATGTTTTTCAACACTAAACTATCTTCATATTCGAAGTTTTCGAAAGTTTTGTGAAAATTTTATCATTACAAACATACAAAATACTAATAAAAAAACGATTTTTGTTTTTTCCTCTTTACATAGTGCTTTACATTTGAACTTTTTACCTGGTAAAAGCCCGTTTGCATTAACGCATACAGAAAGTAAACGGGCTTTTGATTTTACATTCCACTCCAGATTTGAAGTAGTCAATGATATTAGTTTACGTTAGCTTTGATTAATGTTAGAACGCAAGTTGAATACACTTAGTATAACTCAAAAGGTTAAACTGATCAATAAAATTGAACAAAATCTGCAATGTAAGAAGAAAGACGTCGCTTTAAAGTTCAGAATTTCTCTGATTACTCTCAACCATTTTAAAAAACAAAGACGATTTTGAGAAGACATTCATCGCAACTCGATCCATCGTATAGAGGAGTGAGGGTATGTGCCTTTCCTAATGCAGAAGTTGCTTTTTTTTCAATCGTTTGAGACATATCAAAACCAGAATTCCAAAATCCCTCTTAGAGGGGTGATGTTAAAAAAAAGACGAAAGACTTTGCCATTTACTAAAAGGTGAAGAATTTATAGCAAGGGCAGGATTATTAGCAAAGTTTAAAGCAAGACACAATATTGTCTTCCAGACTCCACATGAACAAGCAAAAGTGGTCTCGGATGACCTTGAATAGAAAACAACTTCTGATAACTCGAAGAATTTAGCCAGTCCCTTGAGCTGCGAGTTGACTGTAATATAAATTTAAAAGTATTTTTTTATACTAAAAAAGTGTGACCACGGACATGATTTGTCATGTTCATGGATTGTTGCAACCTTAGGGTAGCTTGCTATATCAGTATTTTAATTTTGCTTCATATTTCCTAAATGTCTATATTTTTTAGATATAAAGTATGTTAAGCAATATTATGCCTGGGTATAAAGCTTCTATGAGTAGAAATTTCATTACACACAATGCAATACCTCTTGTTGCAAGGCTGACACATCATGTTCAAGGACAGCAATTTTTAGTTGTTTAACAGCCCATAAAGTGACGCAACAAATTAACAATGATATTGGAAAGTAGTCTTATGTAACCATTTTGGTTCGAATACACCTTGTATGTTCTATTTTTAGATACAAGAATCATATTTTATTATTTACATGCGAAATAGGTGCAATTGTAAAGGTAATACCATCATCTCCGTGGTCAAGATAAAATTAGTTAAGAAAAATTAAATATTTATTATTAAGAGCAAGATTCTGAGAAGTTCAACCACGCATGATTCACACCATCTCCGATTTTCACCAAAAAATTACCAGTTGCTACTGTCCTTATTAGATGATAAAATCTGAAATTAGTTGTTCCGTAGTTGTAACATTCAGAGATCACCTATAAAATTGAAAAAATTATGGTTTTGTGACACATGAAAACTATTTTCATCCGTATACTACTGCGCAAACAACTTGCTGCCAGCTAGGCTTGGGCGATGTATCTACACATCGTCTAAAACGGGTGTGAAATCAACATCGTTAAACCGGTGTTACTATTTTTCCTAAACCGATACATCTAGATTTATTTTGAAGAGAGCGCGATACACTCATTGCCTAGCACTTCAAGGACGAAGAACCGATGATGAAACGATTCATGCGTGGTGTTTCTAAAATACTATAGAAAAGTATTGGAACCGTCAACACCGCGCCGTTTGAGACACGATTCTTCACCAGATCGCAGTAATCCTCCCTGCATATGCGCAGTGTATCCAAGACTGTATAGAAACGTAGTGTAACAGCTACACAGCGCCGTTTGAGACGATTTCCATTTGCTTTTGCTGTATCGGCATCGTGGTAATCGTATCCGGTATGTGCAATGTTTCCATGATTGAATAGAAACAAAACGCCACAGATGGTATCGCGCACTTAATCACTTATTACATGTTGCATTCGCTTTTGCATCCCCTGGCTTTTGAAATTTAAAATAAAGTTGGAAAAAAGTGCACATTCCAAGGGAAAAAAAGTATGTATGACATGTTGAAACTACGATTCAATTTTACAATGTATTTTTTTTTTTTTTTTTGTAGGTCTCGCGTTTATTTCCTGTTTTGTTTTTACAGCTGAGTATTGAAATTACGAGGTGGTTTTCAGGCGCCAGTTAGTCTAGTAATATTGGAAATCCGATGAAAGAAGTATTCCTTATATTGTTTGAAATTTTTTTTTTTTTTGTTCTCTCAACTCATAAAAAACGTTTTGATTTTTATTTAATTTATCATCAGATAAAAGACCTTGATATTCTATTTTTGGAATTCAATTGAGTATTTCCTAAACTTTTTGTGTTTCATTTTTGATTTTTTTTTTCTCTAACTTGGAAGAAATAAAATATTACATTTTTGTATTTTTAAATCTTTACATTAACTTCAGGATTTTTTTATCTAACATTTTCACCCTTTGAGAGCTTTGCTTTATTTATTAACTCAAGGGGATTGAGGTATTCTTGCGTGGTAATTTATGTCTAGTTCTTACCCAGTTAAGATAATCAGGTTGTTTATTACTATGATGGTTTGTTATATCTGCCAAAGTCAGTATGAACTAGTGCATGGATGGATACTAGTTGTTTCTCTAGTTTGATTGCTTAAATACTTATAAACGATTTTTCCCCCATTTACGTTGAAGGATTTTTTCTTCTGACTCATAAGTAAATAAATGTTTTATAGGTTTTTTTTCAGTGTGTACGATTTGAATAAAGTTTATTTCCATAAGATTAATTACTCAATCCAACATTGCTTCTTAAAAATGCTGAAATGCAGATTTTTTTGGCACAAAATAAAGATCATTAGAATTTTAAATGTTATGCATTAATTTTATTTTTATTGTTTAATAGTTATATTGTATATAGTAAGTAATAAAATATTCATTATAAAGTATGTTTTTGATTTAATAATTAAGAATATCCAATAACTAAAGAAACATGTGCACCGCCAGGAAGTGCGCTTGTCCTCCCCCCCCCCCCCATCCTCTCCTTCCGTGAATAACAACAAAGTAAAATTTCATTAAGATAGAGAAATCGAAAAATCCGGATTAAACCAAAAAAAATAACCGGCTTATAACCCTTGGGTGCTTTGTGTATCCCTCTGAAAGTAATTCGGTCGCTGCTCATGTTATTTAAAATAAACTTCCATACATGAATTCAATGTTGCAAAGCTAAGTAAGCATAACTTTCGGCTACATAGCGTGTTATGAAAACGTTGTTTTATAGTATTTGTAAAAAATATGTAGTTAACATCGTGATGTATCGTGACATCGCGATGTTTGCTTCCCGATATATTGCGATGCAGAAATGTTAACATCGCCCAAGCCTACTGCCAGCATATCTTCTGTATATCTATATAAAAAGTTCAAGACGACAAGTCAATTGTGCAGGGTCATTCAAGGTCACGTTATGTCCAGGTTTTCTTGATTTTTACTATTTTCAAGCCTGAATTAGCCTGATCAGTAGTTAGTTTTACCTCTTTTATGATATCCTTTATTTGGTGGGGGACGGTAATTTGGATTTTAACTGCGAATTCCCCATTACCCATGCAATAAGTTCCAGGCACAAGTCATGGCAAACCATAAAGATGAAAACAATATCACTCAGCCAAAAATTTATAACTCTGATATTTTGCCAAGAAGAAAATTGCATATCAACGTTTGAAACATGGACACCACTCAATGTTATTACTTTGGGCGAACTTCATATATTATCAGATGATCTCTACCAATGTCATAATTGGACTGTAATTGATAAAATTGTATTGGAGAAAAAATGTCTAAGCATTTAATGGTTCAAATTTTTTTTCTGTCCTACTGCTAAAATAGTGCGTTCTGTGGAGAATGACCCAGATGTATATTACCATAATATACGACAACAGGTTATCCTCATATTTGGAATCGCTTAAAAATAAGGCATACAAAAGAAAATGATTTCATAACGTTCAGAATAAAAAACTTACTCTTGCTTCCAAGTATTCTATTCTTCTTTCCAACGATGTTAATTTTTCATTTAAAGTAGCAAGTCGAGCTCGACATGACATATCTAAAAATAATGTAAAACAAACATAAATTTCCCAAGAACATAAAAATCAGAAGAAATGAACAAAACGAGGAAAATAAATTCATAAGACAAATTAGTGTACAAGGAAGATAAATTTATAAGATAAATTAGAGTATTGTTGGTTGTCAAAACATGTCCAAACTAAAGCTGGCAAATTTTTAACGAATGAAAAAGTCATGATGAGGATAAAAAATGAATCTGAAAACCAGAGCACTAAAAAAGTTAAAACCAATAAGAATAGAAAGTCAAAATAGCATATCACAAGGCATCAGCCTAAAAGTAAAGAACAACGAAAATGGGCGTACATATCTAGCGTGCATGGGTGAAAGTCGAGTATTTAGGGAAAAAACGAAGCAAGAATTGACTGGAAAAATTATTGTAATCAAAGAAGACTTATATGATATAATTTATTTTTTTTCATTTCTCAATAAAAACGAGAAAATTCAAACATTCAACAACAAAAACGAGTTTTATATTTTCTATGATGTGCAGCTCGCAGACGTCATTGAAAATAGCCAGACAAGAGAAATTTTAAATGAATCAGCATTCAACAATAGAAGGCATTATATTTTTGCTAAATTTTGAATATTAATAATAGTATTTTAAAGTTATTAAGTATAATATAGAAGAATGTGATTTATATGCAAATGTTACCAAAAAACATTTGAGTTGGATGTATAAACCAATTTCAGACTAAAATAAGAATTTTAAATGATTTTATGGCTTATTGTATAATTTTTCATAATTCATTAGGCTTGTGCTTTCTTTTGGTTTATTATTTATTTTAAGGTTTTCATTGTTAAACTATAGTATACCCATTTTCACCTGTGTGGGGTAAAATGGGTATAATAAACCCATGGGTATATAAAATGTTTTCTTGCGAACATATTTTTGTAACTTAATAATTAAAAATCATGTATTCTTATTCCCAAGCTGTGCAATGTAAAGAAAAACCAAAATAAAAATTGAATTGTTAAACATTTACATAAAAATTTTAGCTGAACATAAAAAAAAAAGTGATTTTTATACCCATTTTACCCTACCCTATAGAGTTGACACAGTTAACGCCAAAATGAAATATTTACAAGAAAATAATACAGTAGACTTTTATTTTTATTCATTAGTTCGAGAGAGTTGCTATTACAACCTTATCACCGTTCGGAAGGTTATTAGTCCGAATGAATTATAGCAGCAATTTGGCGAATTTTATATGGTATCCATCTAAAGGTAGAGTAACGTTTTGCATGGTCTAAAAATACATCGATACAATCAACAACTGATACACAAAACCTTTTTTTTTCCTCCAAAGTTGCAAGACTTAACTACATGAACAACACAGTCATTGGGTCCTTAGATAAGGACTATACTGGCGCTGAATTATTTACTTTTTGTGAACAGATGCACTATCGAGACTCATTAGTGTATTGCATCTGTACCAATATTTTCAAAATCAGAGATGTGGCTTTATAAGAATCAAAAATCCAAGTCTAGTACGGATTCTACGCAAAGGCCTTCCAACAAACAGGGCTGTTTGGAAAAATTCTGAGTAATCTAAATTACATCTCTGACTTTGAAGAAATAGAAAACTCAGTTTAGTTCCGAGTAACTGATGTATCCTAGTAGCAAGAAAACCTAGTAGTCAGAAGTAACACTGGAATTACCATGAAAAGGGGATAAAAGAGTTTGCTTTCCTAGAAAACAAGAGGTTTCTATCATATTTTAAGTTTTTAAAGCGAGGGGCAAGATAAACGCAATCCTTTATCTACTCTAACATCCTTTCATTTTCTTACGGACATAAAATGAAAGGACATGTATTCATTTCCTGTCACGAATTAGACTATGTTATATATGATTTACACTTTTGAAAGAACAGAAATAAAATACAAACCAAAAGAATTCAAGAAATCCGCTATTTTCTTAATGCTAGCTGTTATAATTTCCACATATTCTCTATTAGCCCAATCTTGCTGTATTTGCTTTTGAATTGCTTCTCTTTCCAAAGCTGCCATTTTTTTTATAATTGCGATTTGTTTTGTTTTAATTAAAACAGATTGTAAATAAGATTTCTAGAATATCAAATACATAACACCAACTCAATAACACAACCTTTACGGTTGTTTGGATTGGAAAGTTTGCCTCAGCTGTTCATAGGTAGAGCCAAAGTATTAAGACAAAATTATTTTTCTCAATAGTTCTAAACAAGGTGACGTTATGATAAACTGCTAAATAACGAAAAATAATAGTGCTTTTTATTGGCTGTGAAAATAATTTCCTGCGTAAAAACGTATTTAAAGATTCATTATGATTAGCTGGATCAGTTTTTTCTTAATTAGTTATTAATTTTTATAAATTAATCAAGCGGCTTTATGTAAATAGCATCTCAGGAAATTGTATTTATGATTGTCTGAAAGTTAAAAATATTTGCTAAAGTTGTAATGTAATTGGTCAAATAATTATATATAAAGTTGCCAGATGCAAAATAGAATGTCAAGTACAAGTTTTCTCTACTAGAATTAAAGAACATTCAGTAGTGCTGCCATCTATGTAAATAAATTAAAAACACAAAATATTAAGATTATTACTTTCAATTACCAAATGGTATATAAATATAGTATTCGGTCTAAAAAAAAAAATCAATTTTTTTTGCAGTTCTTCATGTTTTAGAGCATCCTGATCTTAAAAATTTTGTCGACAAAAAATGGCTGTGTGTCTGTGGTCAGCATTACTCCCGAACAAATTGACCTAATAGGATGTTCAAATTTGGTGTGCAGGTTAGTGGTGAGCATGAGACCTACCATTAAGGTTTTTATCAAAATTGCAAATGCTCATAAGATAGCTGCCATTGAAAAAATCATGTTTTTTAATGATTGCTAAAAAACGTTTCTAACGATTTTGATGTAAAAAAAATCTCTGTAGTAAGCGCCTCTTAAGATGTTCTAAACATCCCCACCTCCGAAATTCCCGTAAAAGTGGAATGTCTTCAACACAGAGTTCTCTTCCCTTGAGCATACCTCATCAACGATCGTTTTTTCCTCTCTCCTCAGTTTCAAAAAAGGAAATATAAAAATTATAGAAAAGTATATCGCCAAAATCATCAATTTGGCGACAGTTTTTTTTTTTTTTTTTTTTTTAAAAAAACCTAAGCAAGAATTATCGCCAAACTGTTAATTTTTCTAAAAGAATAATGAAAACATAAAAACGGTAATCAGTTTTATAGTGCAATTAAAAGTTGTGCGATGTTCCACACCCCTAGTTTTAAATTGAAATTGGATTCATTTCAAGTTTTCAATTGTTAGTCTGTCACAAATGCCTACTGGAAGGTTTCGTGACGCACACTGTGTCCTAAAATTTTTAGGGTGGTTGATAGGAAAATTGAAAATTTTAGGATTTATTGTTAAAGAAACAGATAAATAAAACAATCAATATTTTTTATATGGGAGGATTCACTTTATAGTATATATTACATTATCTTCAAAGTGGGGGAGGGGGAGGCTACTGTTAAAAGTTAGCTAGTTGATACCTTTATAAAAAACAAAATTTAGATTCAGCCCTCTTTTTACTATGTTCTGCTTCCGACTCTGCTCCCCACCCTTCTAAAGTTAACCGAAACATAAAAATTAAAAAATTATGAAAAGTATGATATATCGGCTGTGCATCTTGGGAGGGGGAGAAAATTCAATATTTAAAAAAAAAAATTTAGTAGGTCGTAAAAAAATTAAGTAGGTTCAATGAAAACTTCTGTGTACTTCAACGGGTCCCCAGGAGTGCGGGATCACTCAGCTAGTACAATATGTAGTTTTAATTTTTTGTATGTATATACATGTTACACTTTATATTTTCTACATTTATTGAAATTTTGTACCACAAACAAGACAATTCAATACATGCCAGATGTAGTTCGAATTAAAAGAAATTAGAATATTGACATTTTTTACTTTCAAATTTTTGTCGAAAGAATTCCAAATAAGCAACTTATAATAATTTATTACTTTTCGTGTGATAACCAACATAAACATGATGATTAATACCAAATACCTAATTAATACTGATTAATACAAATTAATCAATATTAATTAGGTATCTGGAATACTGATTAATACCAAAAAGTATGATAGATTCGAATCCGAAAAAATTTAAAATTTGGTGGGAAGAAGAGTGAGGGGGCTGACGGGATTTCAAAATAGGGGGGGGGGGGCACTTTCGAAATTAGGGAGGGTGTGTCGTGATCCTTTTTTGAGGGGGGGGGGGGGTTAAGAGGGGTCGGGGTCGGAAGCCATGGCTAGGAACATACGTTGTTAGTTTTGTGAAGTTTCGGTGTAGTATAACCCTCCTGTAGTACTTTGATTGGACGTTTCCAACCGCCTAGTAACATATTTGCTGAGATGGGGTTTTTGTAAAATACCAAGAAACAAATGTTCTCTCTATTTGAAGAAAAGGCGCCGTTCGTCGGGGACAACAAACGGAAAAGTTTTCTCGGAGTATTTCCTGGAGTTGTGATGTGTGAGGAAAAGGAGGAATAACCTTTGGACTGCTGCCAAACACAACCAGCGAAAGTTGCAGACCTTGAGACGCCGCGACAGAAACCATAAATGGCTCATCTGCTGGGTTCGGCAAAAAGGGGATGATGGAGTTGAGTTGTATCACCCAGCCATTTTGATGGAAGTTCGTCGAATTGACATTCCAAGGTGTCATTATACTTTGGACTTGGTAATTTATTTTTCGAGAACTCTTAATTAATTTGTGGATCGATAAATAGAGGTTCATTTAAATGATATCGACGCTTTGAGTTTTAATCACAGAAAGGCTCAATTTCCGCACCTAAAAAGGTCTCTGCCTCTCTCTCACTAGCCCATCAAATGAAAGTTTCTTTTAAATTACTGCTATGTTTATTTAAAACTGCAGTAATGAATTTTTTAAATAATTAATTATGACTGCAGAGAAGTGCATAGAAAAGTATTGCATCTCCAAGAAATGAAGGACTCGGAGAGTATTATTTAGATTGTTTTGAGTCTTTAGGCAAATGAGAATAATATTGGGCAGCCAAAATTGATTTTTAATAGCAGTTGACAATGTTATTATCCATCAGGAATGATATGCCCCTTCAAAATTTGTTTAAAGAAAACAATTTATTTCTAGGTGGACAATATTATACACAATCGCCTATGACGTACACAAAATTTAAATAAAGTATCGGATCATTCATCGCTTGGAGGTATAAAATGGGTATTACTTTGTGGCGTTTTTACAAACCAACTTAACAATTAAAATTCAACCACACTTCCGCCCGTTACAATAATCATTGCAAACTAATCATTGCAAAAATCCCTGCAAAAACAATCTTGCTATCTACTTAGCTACTTCTATGACTTCTCAGCCTAAACAGATTTATGTATTTTATTGCTCCCAAATAAATGTTTAATTTTTTTTATGGGGCCGAGAGGGGGGAATTGTAATAGAAGTTGCAGGTATCGAGATATCATGAGAAAAGAATTCACTTTTAATGTCTCACAAAAGGATATTAATAAAATTTGCATTTGTTGATATAACACTTCGACAAGAAGTGCATGTGGAGAGGAATGGTCATAACAACATAACAATAAAAAAATTTCAAAATCAAAGTAAAAACTGGAGTTTAATTATGTATAAATTCGAACACCAATAATTCACATAGCTCAGAAATGGCTGAGAATTAATGTCGTAGTGTAAAAATTGAAAAACTAATAAAACTTAATTTTACTTTTTACTGAAATCAAACATCCGTTCGCCTCTCTAGGGAGCTGCGGTTTGAATAGGACACATCAAGAAGATTGTTTCTCCACAGATTTCTACCACTATAAGTGACTGGTGTCACCACATTCAGAATATTGTTTGTTGTCTTTTTCACAACTTCAACAAACTGTCCTTGTACAAAAGCCGCATATGTCATGTGTTCACAGTGCTGCAGCACCCCCACACAAGATGGACCTCCTCCATAAGTGACATCCTATTTTAGGCCTCACGCTGAAGTTTCGCGCTAATCCACAGACAACTGCTATTTTGGAGGAGGGTGGAAATGCGTTTGCGTAACTTCTTCACGGATCAGATAAAAAGATGCTTTTTGGAGTGTCCATGAGCTTAGGAAACGGGAGTAAATCAGAGGGGAGCAAGCGTCACTGCATTTCGCAAGATCTTCTGGAGAGGAGAGAGAACCGTTAATGTGAACAGGACGTCACGATCGGCGTATTTACTTGTTGAGATAAACAAACCCGACATGTTTCAAAAGAGAGATGGGTTATGTTTTTCCGACAGAAAAAAAAAAGGAAGTTGAATTGTTTTGGAGCCGGGAATTTCAGAAGTTTGGTGTGTTCTTCACGATGTTATTTTCCGATTCAGTTTCCGATAAACGAAAATAACAACAATAAAAAAAGTTGGAAAGGTACTTACAAAAACAATCTTTTTCGTTGCAAAACCAATAACTTAAATATCATGATTAAGTTCCAGTTAATTACCAAGGTATGCCATAATCTCAACCGTAACGATAAACAAAAATAAGTTTGCAATAACAAAAGTGTCAACCTTTCCAGAAGGTTGCGCTTTGATGTTTAAAGAGCGGCATATGAAAAAGAAGCTAAAATAAATGCTCTAAGTAATACAGTAAATGAACTTCTACGTAGGTATGATGAGTCTAAAATATGACGCATGTGGGACGACATGATGACTTCCAATACTATGCAAAGCAAACGTAGTGAGGTGGCAGTGGACTAAAGTTTAGGATCTTTTAAAAATGTAAATTGTATTTCATAGTGTAAAGATATAAAGATTAACAGGTATACATTAATTTTTTTTGTTTAAATTGATAATTTTAGTACGGTAGACGGATTGTTTTTCTTGCAATTTTTACAGTTTCCTCCACTATTTTTGTGTTTTTCAAAAACCAGGCTCGACCCTTTAATCCGCCCTAGCGGTGCCATGGCTTAACCTTAGATAATTAAACTGAAGTCAGAGTTACTCTGTAAGTAATCATTCAACTAATAAACTACGAATTCAAAACAAGTATATTTCTACATTTCCTTTATTTATCTTATACAAATTAGTGTATCTTCAGAAAAACATTATAATATTTTAATTAGTAAATAGAAATATGTAAAAATTCATGTTCCGGCGAGTGTGAAGAAAGTAGTGCAATGGGAACATCCTTAGTCCGCTAAATTGGAAGTCTATTATTATTAGATAATATACGAATGTTTTTTTATCGAAAGGTTAGGGATATTTCTTCCCCTGCATCCAAGTAGTTGCATAAGGAATGCAGTTGATAAAGCCATACAAATGACTTAAAGTTCGCAGCGAAGAGCAATGAACTATAAAAAAGATTTTACTTAAGATTAGTTAAGAACACTCCCGTTAAATTGACAGCAGAAGACTAGCCATGTGTACTGATTCTAAATTTAAGCAGTATGACTTAGACTTTATAAGAAAAGTATCGAAAGGTTGTTGACCTTTCCTATCGTCTGCGAAGAAAATGTTCACGTCTTCGGCTAGGATGAGACTCTACAAATGACGACACTACCACTACTACCAGACAATTTGTTGTAAATCCAATTAGAAGCTTCCCAAATAATTAGAGGTCGGAAATATCGATTAAAATAAATATCGATAGTATATCGCTGCATAGAAAAAAATATCGATAAAGGATTTTTTTTTTTTTATTTGATTTTCAGGTTTGCCAGAAACGAAGTTTTTCGGGGCAAATTTTTACTTTTCATGAATTCATGCCAAAATTGTTTTAATAAATAAATTATAAAAAAATTTTAATAAATAAATTATATTATCAATCAGAATAAATAAAATACATTTGGATATCAATGCATAAATTTATATTTATTTCTAAAGAAGAAATTTTGAAAAGTAGTTGATGAAGTTAATTTTGCTGATGGAGATGTTTACTATTTAAAATTAGATTCACATTCCAGGCACACGTTGACAACAGAAACGGCACTATATATGTTAATGACTATTAATAAATGATCTTATCTTGCCATTACATTATGTTTTCTTTTTGGTTAGGGTGCCATTTTAACTGTCTCTCAGCAAAGTTCAAACTTTAGTTTTGAAGTTTTTGAAAAGGGAATAAAGAAAACCGAAAAAACACATGAAACTACAAAACGATCATCAAAAAACTAAAAATGTTTGAAAATATCAATATATCGGTGACTTGTATCGATATATTTTTTTAAATATTGATAAAATATCATAGTATCGATATTCAGCCGACCTCTACAAATAATAGATATCATCTAGGAATTTAGCCACCGCCTCTCTGTAAATTTGTAGCATCTGGCTAAATAGGCAGTTTAGATATAAAATAAAAGCTGAAAAATTTGAGGTATACACGTATGATATAGCTAAGCTATGTCATATTATATAATATGTATTATATGCTAGATCAGAGATCGTCAGATATTTCTGTGCAAAGAACCAAACATTCAATTCAAAATTTCATTTTTTTTTTTTTTTTTTTTTTTTGAAGAGTCGCAATACAAGATTTTAAGTACGAACACTTTTATAAAAAATTTTACGGTATAAAAATTGTGGCAGAAAGACAAGTCGGTAGTCTATTTTTGCTTAGAATTAACGCATACAAATCCATTCATTCTTTCTTAAATGCACGATTTTCCACTTTTGAATGAAGTCGCGGCCAAGTTTTTTCAATATAGTATATTAAAAACAAATGCATAAGTAAAATGAGTTTTAACAGAACGCGCAATCGTGAAAAATTTACAGTGAAAGATGCTATCTACCTGTCGGTGACGAGAGAACTACGAACGTCAACAAAAGCTCGATGCAACTGGAACTATGACTCATTGTGGAGGCAGACATATTGAGCATTCTGATTGTGCGGTATTTAGACTGAGAAGATGCTAGGGCGAGCTGTGGCCATTGATTTTTAGTTGGTATTTGAGAACAATGTTACCAGTTCAACCTACTCAATTCTCAGTGTTTCTTCGCGTTTTCTTTATTTCTCAGGTTTGAGATTCCACAGTAAGTTTATAATGGGTTTACCAAAACTAACAAAAAATTTATAACCATTTGTTGCTTCAGTTCATTCTTAGGTTGCAATTTTAAGAGACTCAAATATCCATGAAAGAAGCCGCATACGGACTCCAGACCCTTCGGTTTTCAGATCCCTTGCTAGATAGTGTTTACAAACTTCGAACTGAAGCAAGCTAAAGTGTGTAAAATTCTTTATTATTAGTTGAGCAATTGTCAGAAAATCTTAAAAAGCAATGTATTAAGACTACAAAATACTTTGGGGAAATCATACAAGAAATTTTCTCTAAGTGTCACGATAAATTATTTCTGTCGCACTTCTCTCATGTTATTTTTCATCATATGATAATATTACATAAAATCCTAGAAGAAAAAGGTGAAAGTAATGAGTATTTTCACCATATGCATACACAGGGAAAACACTGAATAGAATTGCCACGAAGTGTGTAACTGATGACTACTCTTCATATTAGCAAAAAAGTTAACAATTTTTAAAAGAAAACTCGATAATAAATATTTTTTTAAGGAAAAACATAAGTATGTTGTACTTGCCGCCTTGTATTAGTAGGTACATTTGCATTTACAATAGTTCACTAAACAACTATCTATATATTTAATAGGCAATACGTTTTTTGGGGTTAGTCCGTCCGCCTAAACTGCTCAACCAATTTCAATGATCAAGGTGTCATTTTAAAGGAAATAAGCTGTAGATTTGCCAAAACGTGCCAAAATAATTTATTAACACTTTATGAATTAGTTAAATTTCAATATTTTTCATCAATAAGCTACTACAAAGCCTCAATGATTTTGAATATATGATTGGCAACATCCTTACGTATGTAAACAACAAACCGGCTGCTCGGGGGTTCAACCAACCAACCGTTGCTAATTTTAAAGCTATCCTTACGTATGTAAACAACAAACCGTTGCTAATTTTAAAGCTCTTTTTAAACTCTTCGTTTCAAAGTTGATTTTTTCTGTTTTTCTGAAGCATTTTTGTATTAGAGTAATTATTATTTTGAAGAATTTCTATCCAGAAAATGCTTCGCGTTGGACGTCGTTCTCTAACGGGGCGACTTATCAGAATAAATAAAAGATATTGGGACTTCAATGTTAGGGCATAGCTAATGAAGTTTTAAGTCAGAATGTTGGCGGATAGTATATTTAACTTTCTATTATGAAACTTGCAATTTGGGTGTTTTCTCTATTAGGCCTTACATTAAATTTATAAGAATTTGGTTACATTTTTTATGGCTGGCAAACCTATTCGAGCGCAGCAAGATGTTTTAAAACCATAAATTCGAGAGGCAAAGCCGCTCAATCCGAGCGCAGCGAGGCGTTTGGGGGTTGGCGAGCGTTAGCGAGCAGGGGGCGAAGCCCCCTAGTAACATTAAATGCAAGTATAAAATAACATAAAAAAATTCATTAAATCAAACAATAAAAAATAATAATAATACATAATAAAAATATTAAATTTGACTTATTAAACAATCCCTGGCATATCAGGAGGCTTTTAAGTAAAATTCAAATGAAATGAGTTTGCATGTGTGGAATTGCACAGTGGTGCGAAGCTCACTGGGGATGCATAACAGCTAAATAGATTTTGTTCAGACTTTGTTTACTTTTTTTTTCTTTCTATTTCCTAATAAAATGCTAATTAATAGTCACGCATTCAATTTCTGTTGAAATCAATAATTTAAAAATTATTTTATACTGAATGTTTGTTTTTTTTGTATTTTTAACCATTCCCCCCCCCCCCAAAAAAAAAAAAACACCTCAAGAGATGCAAGAGCAACCTTATATTTTCCTGGGTGCATAAAGATTGACTATCACAATGAAACTTAGTTCATTTCAGTTCTTAGAGGAAACACAAGTAGTTTCATCCACCCAACACATGAAATCGTAGGCAGTGGTTCTTGGAAACCAAGTTCGGTTCGGTGACATGGGGGATCCTCAAAACATGTATGGTTGGTTAATACAGTGGAAATGATTTTAATGTGGGTTGATGTTATGTTTTGCCAGAATAAAAGATTTTCTGACGCAAGAGTTATATAAAGGTCACATTATCCCGGAACAGGATATCAACAACTGGAAAACACGAAAAACTCCCACTAGGCGGACACGAAATTATTTGTCTTAATCGCCACCGTGTCTACTCTGAAAACTCGATTGCACAGCGAGAATTCTTTTAGTCTAGAATTTAATTTAGATTACAATTATTAGGTTTTAAGCTAAAATAAAATACTTTCGGAGTTCTTCTCGTCAAGACTTTAAAGTAAGTACCGAATGCATATGGAATGTGAGTTCCCGCATATTTCTCCATCAAAAGTAGTCTAGTTCTCGCATCAATTTGTAATTTTTAACAAAAACCTGCAGTAAAGTAGTCTTTCTCTAACAAACTTAACGAGCAGTTTTAGCGCACTGCTTTTAGAACGAGAGTTATTAATCTTTCCACGTAATTCAATACAGTACATTAGCCTGGTGATGAGTGCTTTTCTTTTCGAAAGCGTTAATTTCAACCTCATGCATTTTTGAGGACCATTTAGCCTAAAAGCTCTTTTACCGCTTTACAAAGAGATCATGAAGTGACTTTAAATGTTAGTTTATTTCTGTACTAATACATAAAATCAGTGTGTGTGTCTGGCTATATATAAGCTTATAAGTTCATATCTACCAATTGGTATCAAGTTTTCTTTTGCTTATGTGTATTTTGCTTACGTCAGTCCTGATTATTGTGAGAGATGGTTGGTTGGTTGAACTCCCGGCTGGGAGTGGAAAGGAAAGACTTTGTGAACTAGCACCATTGTGAGAGATATTTCATCGTTTCTTGACCTTCTCAAACCCTCTGGGTGAAATTTTGGTTTTATCCTTTTTTTTACAATTCGAAAAGTTTTACCCATTTACCTGCACTATGCTACTCCATTGCGTGCTGTTTGAGTGCTTCAAGTTTAAAGAGTGGATTGATGTTGCCATTTTAAATTTAATTAGTTTTCTGTAAAAATTAAGTCGACCTTTCTGATTAATTTTCTATTTAATTCTGTTTCAGTTCTTTAAGACTTGAATAAAGAAATTAGTTCAAAAGAACCAAAACCGACTCTATCTTAGTTTGCGAAGGAGTCGTATAATAAACTACTTAGTTGAATTTATTTGATAATAATTGTTAATATGATACTAAGCTATTTTTATCGCTAATCTAGTCTAGATAATTGGAATGCCATTCGGATACAATCTTGAAATTTATAGACAATCCAAGGATACAAACATCTTCTTTTGTGATTTTTGGTGAGAAAGGTGATTCTCCAAATGAAGCCAAAAATGGTAAACAACGACAATAAAATTAGGAATTGCTTGATGTAGATTTTTTATAAGGATAGAATGACGGGGAACTGGTATCTGGTGTCGACATTGCAGTTCATATCAACATTTCGAAATTGCACATATTCTCGAACCTACATCAATAAGAAGTGATAACATATAAAGCTGGGAAAATTTTTCCTATTTCTTTGGTTTTCACTTTGCTTAGGAGATGATCTAGTTTTTAAAAAATTTCTTCACTTTGCCTCTAGAATGATTGTTCCATGATGTTTTGTAGGTATGCTGGAACAAGAGGGGCGATGCAACTCACCGGTACATACACTCAGATGGCAGTGCTCCACTTTCACTGAAGTCACTTCCTTTCGTGCTATACTCGGCAGCATTTGTGCATCACGCGAATCACGGTCATGACTGCGTCAGGGGGGGGGGGGGTTGCAGACGACAGTTTCACTCAAAAACAAGATGCGGAGTCGATAACAAACGAGAGTGTGAACATGGATAAATTTTCATAATACTTTCCATCCCCTTATAATTTTCATTTTTCAGCTTGACGTAGAGTGATCGATAACTCTTATGTTAAAATAATTCGTAATCAATCACTACCTTATACAACTTATCACTAATATGAGAATCTCACTGTTTGGCAATTTTCTTCTTCATTGAAGACACTGTAACACAATTATAAAAGATAAAAAATTAATTAATAAGCATTTTTACGTGCAATTTATGCTGCCAGACGTCCATGTATTATACAAATATGAGTGCTGTGACTAAATTTAAGGAGTGACCAAAGAATTTGCTATATGCGACTTGTTTTGGGGAAAATTTTAATGATTTTTGTGTTAAAAACTTCCACCTAATTTTATGAAACGTCTAAAAAATGCTTTTATACAGAATGCACAAGTCTATCATAAACTGAGAAGGAAAAAAACTTTAACTTCATTAAAAGAAAAAGAAAAAAGAAAAAAAAAAACTTCCTCGTACAAATATAAAAGTATTGAAAATTGAGAATTAAAATGGGATTTATGATGAGTTATGAAAATATTCATTTTTGAGTACCATTTGATTATTATCCTGGTCAGATTCCAAGCCAATTTCAAGGTATTGAATAAATGTTGAATTGGTGGTGTGTGTGTGATTTTGTAGAATTGAGAAGAGACGTAATCTATTTTAAAATGCGAAAGAGTAAAATCTACGCTATGAAAGTTGCATATAAGAAAAGAAAAATACCATACTATAAAATTGCGTTGATTGGAATTAGAGTACAAAACGAAAGACAGAAAAGTTTCTGTCCAATAGTATTCTTTCAAATTCTTATCCCAAAAAATTATCGGGACACTGGACTTCGAAATGGGTCAAAAGCCCTTGCACGAAAAACTTAACCTTCAATATTTGCACCTATACCTAGAAAGAAAGAAGAAAGTAGGAGAATATTTCTGGGAAAAAATATTTCTTAGCAGGAGAAAGAATCAAATAATATTACAAATTTATTTATTTTAAAAATAAATTAAAGATAGTTTTAATTTATATGCAACGTTTAGACTGGTGAAATTTACACTTTTTATATGTACTCTCAAAATTAGTTTTCTAATACTAAAGGTTATATTTAAAGATGTGTTCCATGCCTAAGATTGAAATCCCTGGCTCTCATTCAATATTAGCATCATATAGAAGTCTTTTTTTAAACAAAAAGAACAGTTCGAGTAAAAATATCTCGTTTTCTTTCTCCGAGATGTAACATTAAAACTTCACTGTCTTCACAGGAGAGTTTTCGCGGCGGGTTGGTTGCTTCAAGGCAAATAAAAACAGGTAAAACAAAAACAAAATCCGAGTTGCTTCCCAGGAGATCACGACCCACGCTGGTAATGAATGCTTGCAGGCCACTGCACCTGGATCACACGAACACTGACGTCACACTTTTGATTTAACGGGACGCAAACACATATAATCGTTTTTACTTCCCACCTGGTGGCCAAGAAAAATACTAACTTTCTCCAACAACGCCTCCTTTCGGTGATAAAACGAAGTGTAAGTTCCTGTTAGTCCTTTGTGTTCTCATCTCATTCGCGTTTTTTTTTCTTTGATGCAGCAAGGTAATTGTATTGTCTGTGGCTTCAGATGCTTGAAATTTGAATAGAAGATAGAAATCGCATGAAGGTTACGGCGTATTTTAGAGATCGATTAGTAACTTGAGAGAACAATATTACTGCCGACTCGGTCACGAAATGCACGTTAGTTTCGCCCTTGGAAGTCGCCGTTACACTGTCCATCATAATCTGTGCCAAATGGGAAATAAAAACCTCGGTATAAAATAAAACTGCGAATTTTTTTTATAGTCAAATTTCGGAAAAGAACAATTTATTGCATCTAACAGCTCAATTGGCATGGGAATAGTAGAGGAGGAACACAGCAGAACGAAATTCCACTACCTTTTACTAAAAGGCTGCGATGGATAAACGGCATCACATTAATTTGATTAAAAGTTCAGTCCAATTTTTGTTGTACTTTCACCTCTATTTTCATTTGCTTTTGCACTTCCATATATTATAAAATTATTTCTACTAAAGTGTATGCTTACATTGCTTCTACATTAATATAGTGAGAAGCTTACATAAAATCTCTACCCGAATGGGATCAATATTCCCAAACAAAACAACAAATGCTAAAGACACGCGCAATATGTCAAGTAAAAGGTCTCGTAGGTTCGAGTTTTCATACCAAAAGTCAGGGGGGTATTACGATCCGAAATGAATTTATAACTCGTTAAACCCTAACTGCAAATTGTAAAGTGTGGTATATTAGTTTGAAAGCTTCATAAGATCTGTTGGATTGAATAAAATTCATCCATTCATAAGTGCTTCAATGTTTGACAGGACTGAGCTTCCACAGTAACTCTATGGAAAGCTCAGTATGCATCTTCATTTAATGACTGAATTCTTCCCTGTTAAGTTTGATGGCATACGATGACAAAATTTTCAGTTTTTTAGAAATAAAACACTCTTTTAATAAGTAAGTTTGGTGGCAAACTTGGCGAGTATCAAAGTTCTCTATTTTAATCCTTTTGTTTATAAAAAACAGAAAATTGGTATTTTTTGTTTTGTTATCAAACTGTTCAAGGGAGATGGCAAGCATTAAATGAAGTCAAGTTGTATATGCTTCGTATCTTGAGTCTAAAGCAGCACTGTAAAAACCTTTGTAGACCTCATATGGAAACAGTAACTGCCACAATCAAACTCATAATGATAAAAAAAAATTTAAAAAAAAAAAAAAAATACATAACAAATTATGGAACAAAAAAAATAAGCATATCTTACCTTACCTGGATACCCTAAGTCAATTAGGATTACACTAGTCGATATAGAAAAAAAAATTCAGTGCAATTTATATATGAAACCTTTTTGAAGGGATAAAAATGTCATTTCTATATTTCTTAATACTGCTAGAGACAAGGTTTATTTCCGAAAATAACACACAATTATTTTGACACGTCTTTCTAAAAAACAAAATGCTTCTTCAAATTCTTCTACCTTCTTTAAAATAAAAGCAATTCTTCCGATAAAATTCTAAATCTTCCTTTACTACTCTCGTTGCCACATGACAATATAATTCCAAAATATTTGGAATAAAATGTAATAATAGAAAAATTGTTCTTCGTAAATATCATTATGAACCACGAATTATTTTCATTCTAAAGTACGCTAATGAATTAACATTTGAATCAATTAAACAATTATCGTCCGAATCTAAGCTTGACCACCTGCATTTTGAATATTTTTGTTTGAATTAAGAACTAGGAAAAGAGAGATTCAACGTCTAATTGTAAGCCAGTTTCTTTGTTTTATGATAATAACTACCATTTTAAAAAAGAAATCCTATTGCATAATGCGATGGCCTCAATGTTAAGGAAAGAGCAAAAACGTTTTTGTGGAAATTATGAGAGCCGACCCACATTATGTCATCGCGTTGCAGAGTATGTCTCAAATCTTCAAGACAAATCGAACGATTGCGGGATTGTTTCTGTCAAGAAGCTTTTATTTTGAATGTGGGGGGAAATCGTATCCGGTTCGTATTACATTTAAAATGTGCTATTAGTTGTAAAGAGAAAATCATCAAACAAAAATTGTTTGTTATTACATGTTGCTTGCTTATGTTTAAATTGATTTCTTGCAGATGCTTGAGAACTGGATCAAAATAATATTATGGGTTTATTATTTTGATTCATAGTTGAAAAGAATTAGACGACAGTTTCCCCCTTAAACTAGATAAAAAGGTTTTCCAATTAATACCCCCCCCCCCACACTTTTTTTTCTAAAATCATACTTTGTGCCGTATTTGAATGCAGTGGCTCCCAAAAGTGTTCATATACACTTACACATTTCAATCCAATACATTACCTATCACACAAAAAAAAAAAAATCTGAATAAGAATTTTTTTGATAATATTTCTAATTTGTTCTTCGTAAAACAACATAAAATATTTTTAATGGATAATAAAACTTTAAAAAGTATTTAATTAAAAGTAACACATAAAAATATCTCCTAATAAGCTTCGTACATCTAAATATTTTTTTCTAGATATTAGTTTATATAGTAGTAGGTTAGCAATTTAGAATTTAGTAGGATATCGTTTAGCCTTCACAACAGCTTCTTAAATAACTTTATTTTACTGGGTGTTGGCCCTAAGGCACTGTACCCATTTGTCTTGTTTGGTTACAGAATTGAAGGGTTACAAATCTTGAAGTTACATCTTTAAGCATCTGGGCATATATTTCAGTAATTTTTTTGTTATTTCTGCATCAATGTTCTTGGTATTTTGCTTTAATGTTGTGTTTTCTTACCTTGTCCTGTTCTTTCCAAATGTGTTCTTTTGGGTTCAAATATGGTGACTGAGGTGGTGTTTTTGGATTTTGTGATCAATAATTGAGGCAAACATTAAAAGCATTGTGCTTCGAATAATTTATCTTAATAAAAAAAATATAGTAGTTTGCAATACCCACATTTTGGGCTGGATATTTTAAATCGTCACTTGAAGTACTCAAATAGAGTTCATAATTCATTATCCCATCAATAAACACCTAATTACCGAATCCAGATGCTGACATGCACCTCCACAAAAGGTCACTGGGACCCAACTTGTCATTTTTTCTTCGCGATACAATTACGCGCCCATCGGAATCAAAAATATTAAACTTGCTTTCATCTACAAATAAGACACGATTCCAATACGTTTCTGGCATTGAAAAATTTTCGCTATATTCCGGAGAAACTTTTTTATCACTCAAATATGGATATTCAACAATTGTTTTAGAATAAATCTCTTATCTTATTCAAATAACACCGTCGGGCGAACTTTTCTTCACTAAATTAGATTATATTTTCTTCTTTAAAACGTTTTATTCCAAACTGAATTGTCAAACGGGATAAATTTAATATATTAGTGGTACATCGAATGGATTTAACCCTATTAGAATGAAATAAAATCAATTTCTACTGATGTTTAATGTTTCTTTATGACTATGAATCATTTCAAATAATAAATAGAATATTAGTTTAAAAAGCAAATAGTAAAGACCATAGATTTTTTAAATGTCGCGCAATGCAAAATTAGTGGAATATAATTTTATTATTGAAAATGTAACTGTGAACAAACATTTTTGTGGTGTTTTTTTTTCTGATTCTATGAATTACATTTTTAATAATAATTAAAAATAAAACCATTCAAATACTTTTTTTAACTATTAGGTTTTATTCAGAATTAAATAGAGGTTTTATAAAAAAATCTTTGGTATTAATATTCGAATTCAATTCCAAGGAACAGAACTTTTTCTACCCATTTTTAAACTGTTCAAACACTTTTGGGAACCAGTTTGTACGAACACTTTTGGGAACCAATTTGTACGAACACTTTTGGGATATATTTGTGATTTATTTCGCAGTCATATTTATTCTAATATATTATTTTGTACATAGAAAGAAGGGGGGGGGGGGAAACGTCTTATCAAAATGTTTTACTTGAGTATTTATCAAGTATTTTATCCTAATTTAAATGACCTTTACGGAAAAAATATTTTCGATGGAAAAATCAACTCAATAAAGATCTCAAGACATTTTAACAGACATTTTTCCTTAAAAGTTGCCGATTGTAGTAGACTTTACCTAACCTTGAAACGCCTTAATACAACAAATATCGCCGATAAGAGACATAAAATAAACAATTCAGGTCCATTAGCAGAACCGAAGTGTTTGATGGAAAACGGTTCTACATTAATAAAACCGGTTGAAGATAAGTCGAACCGAACAGCAAGGTAGATTGTCAATTTACTTTATCTATCGAACAATCTTAAAATTATAAAATGTAGGCGATTCCGATTCTTTTTTTATTGGCACTTTATCAAATTCGTGACTGGCTATGACTTAATCATGTCCTTATTAAGAAGAGAATAGGGTTGTAGACTAAGAATTATAGGAAAAAATTGTTGCTGATAAGTAAGAAAGTAACACATCACAACTTCCATTACAAGCCACTTAAATGTAGATAATTAGTAATTTTATTTTTTTGTAAAACACTTCTCGACTCAGTGGCGCAACTGACGGGCTTACAGACGAGCATAAGCATAATGGGGGGGGGGGGGGTGATACAGGAAGTCAAGAAGTGGGAAGTGGAAACAAAAGTTTAATTACTATAAGAATTTATATTTAATAAGGACAATAACTTCATACAATATAATTCAAACTGTTATTCCCATTTCAAATCGTAAAAATACTTTAAAATTTGATAAATTAAAAATAAATTGATTCTCTCAGCCATTTCTTTTGGAAACCGATAGAGTCAATGAAATATCTAATACATTGCAATTCTTTCAATCTTTTGCCTGATGCTAACTGCAAAGAAAGCTCTTTCTCACCAAAAAATAAGTAGTTTATTTCTCAGTGAAGAGCTAGTGATTTCAGGTAGCTTAAAGAAAGTGTATAGTATCTGATGAAGTATAAATTGTTATTTATTATTTTTGACTAAATGATAGGGGAAAGAGTATTTTTCTTGCATAATTCTTTGGTGGATTTTTGAGATAATTACGTATTCGAGAGCGCTTTTCAAAACATAACAGTTCCTAACAATTTAACAATGTGTTTTGTTTTTTTTTTAATTTTTTTTTTGAGTATTTATAACGGACTTTGTAAAATGAAAAAATAACGTTTCATCGTTACGCCAATGAACAACACCTTCATTTCAAATTATTAGCTTTTAATGTTGCTTATTTTATAAAATTTAAAAAGTTATTTTAAATTATGTTAAAATTAGTTTCCAGGGATGGGGGGGGGGGGAGGATAAGTAACCGCTATTTTGTGAGCTTAAGAAGAATTTCATAAATCGAACATTTTTTTATTGTCATTTGGAGGCAAGCACTTAATTAAAAAAAAAAGATAATAACTTTTCTTCTACTTTTATACACGTGTAAAATTCATATATTATTTTCCTATAGCTGCCAATTTAAAAAAAAAATTATACTCATATCTAAAACTAACGGTTTCAAAACTTGTTGCCCCACAAATATCAAACACATTGCAAATATAAAGTTGGTGCCTTGGTGGCGAAAAGGGATGAAGGGGGGGGGGGGAGGGGAGGGAACTGGCTAATTAAAAACGGGCAATAATACAATGTGATGCATCAATGACCGCCCGCTCCTCTCCCTATATATACATTTTTCTAGGGGCGGAATAGTGTAATTACCATCCACAATGTGTTTTGTCGTGTGATTGACAGCTATTACTCGTCTATTTTATCTTAATTTTAACTATACCAAACTTTTCTTGCAACGACTGATACTGAAAGAGAAGGCTAACACCTCAATCCTCTGGATCAGTATTGAACCTATTTTGTAATTTTGTTTGGCATCTTCTCATTTACACACGCGAGTAGGAGGATTATCAAAATAATATAAGTAATTGCATACATATCACATTTTCTGCCTCGTTTTAACAACATCAATGTTTTGATTCGTTTTCTTTATACGAAACACATTTTTAGATTTTCACAATTTCGGGGGTTTTTTTTGTTCAAGAAAGTTTAACGTGATATTCTTCTAAAACATTTTAATTAGCGCACTTAAATTTAAAACTCTAGTAGCATCTTTTATTGCCAATGCAACTGGCAATATACTTCTAATATCAACGATATCCCGGGCTCGTAATATTGTTACGAATTTTCTAAGAGGAAATGACAGTTTTTACAAAATGAAAACTATAATTTATTCTTCGTTTCCAAAGGCTCACAAAACTTCTCTAAACAACAGTACACACATCCTTATCAGGTTTTCACAAGAGCTTCAGTTTTCACAATTTCGGGTACAGAGATAATAAAGGCTCCACTCTAAGACCTCTTTCACACAGTGCGGATGCGAGTTCGACCCGCAAAAAGTTTCATCTATGTATTTTGAATGGAGCTTTCACATGGTGCGCGGTCCGCAACTTTTAAACTTCTTTAAACTTTTCGCGCAGGCCCGAAGAAGTTGGTATATCTCCGCAATTTCCATCGATAAATTCATTTTGAATTAACTAATTATATTTTTATTTGTAATTTATTGAATATAATGTGGGACAAAAAACCTTCTGGGATCTAACTTGTTTATGCAATAATTGAATTTTAACTTAATTTTGAATCTTGACGTTTTTATAAAAAGTTGGTAATTTTAAATAATTTCAAAATAAAATTATATAAAAAAAATATTTCAGTTAAATTTTCAGTTCTAGTTGGTTTCTTATCATTGTGTATCTTTTGTCGTTAAATTTAAAATTTTAAATAAATTACAAATTGAATTATAATTGTTGCAGGATTTTATACTTTAGTTAACTTTTAATTAATCTTCAAATGAATAATTTTTATGCAGATACGTCAGTTTTCTAACACTTGTTAAGTGTGAAATTTTTTTAATCTAATTAAAAAGTTTAGGAAAATTTTTCCAATACATACTAGTATTGGAACTTTTTTTCTAAAACATACTATCGGCTTTGAGTGAAAAGGTCCAAACTCCACTTTAAGTTTCAAACCACTTTTCGGTAGTTTGGAAACAGGAAGAGAATCCCACATCGGTAAGTAAAAGCTGCCGACTATATATTAATACTGCTATTCAGTACTGGTATTATCTTAGCTGTTTGTTCAACTACAATGCCGGCCTAAAAGCAAAATGTTGTGTGTGCAAGAATGAGATTTGGCGCCTCTTTTACAATGAAAATGGGTATAGAAATGAACCCTCCGAAAATGGTATGGGTGCTCTATAACTAAAATTTGCAGGAACTTAATACCTGAATTTGGCATTTTAAAGGGATTAAAAACTAAAACTAATAAGTAGTAATAAATAGTAAAGTATTAAGTACCTTTTCAATATTTTTATTTTTTAAAATGATTTCTTCTATTACTAATTATTTTAATGGACTTTTTCAAACTTCAATAAGTAGGTTATACTTGTACTTCTGTAAAGAGCAAGCTCCTAAATTCTTTTATTCTGTTTATAGTTTTGTCAGAAAATAAGGCACATTTTTTTAATTACAACAAAAGTTTTGATTTAATATTCATGAAGAAAAAAAAATAATAATAATCTTAAAAAAATATTACAGAAAATTGATTAAAATAACCTATATTACATCATTTAGCATTGGACCTTCCCAGCTTTAATAGCGGAAAATGTTTTTATTAGTTTACATTTTTACCATATCATCATATTATTTTTTCTCATTTCGACTCCGCTCTCAAAATCGCATGTGGGCCGGCTCTGATTAATAGTATGATCCAACAAACGCCTATCTCTCCGTTTCCTTCTACAATAAAGGAGATATAATAACCGTAACCTTCTTTTATCCATACTTAAATTTCACACTTATATTATAAAGTAAAACTTACAAAATAACTAAAAAATAACGCTTATCTAGATACTGAATTCACTGGGTGAAAATAATAATCAAACTCTTCAAAGATGCGGGCGAAACGTCCGCAGATATGAGCAGGTGTGAAAAGGCATGCGTTTGCGGGCCCGCTTTCGCAACGTGTAAAAGAGGTCTAAGCAAGGACTGAGCTCAGGGGCGTACTGGCCATAGGGTTGTCCGGTGCAATCACCGGGCCGGTCAGTATCTGTGAAAAATGGGCTGGTCAGGGAGGTTTTTTTATTTTTTTTCAATTTTAAATATAAGTAATTACCTTCCTGAACGTTTTTTTTTTTTTTTTTTTTAAACCCAATGAATTTAAATCCTAAACATTCTCCCCAGCCAATTATATAATGGTACTAGTTGCATGGCCCCATTGTGTAAAAGTCCCAATTGTTGACGCTTCGCGAAACAGGCTGGCTGTTTAGAAAAAAAATCGCATTTATTGCTGTTTGTGAAAAGCAAAATTAGAAGGATAAGACTACTTATGTTTGCAATTTAGAGTTATATGCTTAATGGAAGTCACTTTGCAAAGAATCTTAAAAAAATTAAAAAACCTAGGTGTGTGGAACATCGCATAACTTTCAATTACACTTAATGCTGGCCACAGCAATCAAATTCGACATGAATAGGTGTAGTTTAAAGTTTTCGTTTTCTCTTTTCATTATTATTATTATTATTATTTTTTTATTATTTTTTTTTTTTTTTATAGGGCTAGTTAGGCGATATTTTTGGATATAATTAATGCATTGACAAGAGAAAAAAATACTGGTAAACGACGAATATGGGGACAAGTTTTTCGATAAATATTACACTATTCTTTCTTGTAAATGAAACGGAACAAAAACAGTTGCTGATGGGTGATGCTCAAGAAAGAGAACTCTGGATTAAAGACATTCGTATTTAAAATTTTTACACCTTTTTCGCATTTCTACGAAAATTTCGAAGGTGGATATATTTAGAGAAACCTAAAAGACATTACCACATTGATTTTGGTCAAAAACATTACAGCCGTTTTTTGCAAATGCTGAAAAACATATTTTTCAATGCAGCTACTTTATGCGCATGAGCAATTTTGATACAAACTTTAATGACCGGTTCCATGCTCCATGTCCACCACAAAATCGTATAAAAAAGTTGAATATCGTAAGTCAATTTTTTCATGAGTTATGCTGATCACAGACATTTCTTCTAGATCACTTTTTTGGGCTCAGCACGTTCCATAACATATAGCAAAAAAATTCAAATTTTTATTTACCGTTTGCAATAATTAAAAAAAAAAAAAAAAAAAAAAAAAAAAAAACTAATGAAAATTTTAACATTATGTTTGTCAAAATCACAATTAGAAGGCAATAACTACTCATATTGAAAATTTCAGAATTCTATGACTGTTAAAAGTCACATTGTAAAAACAATATATATAAATTTTTAAAAAAATTAATGAAGAAAAAAAAACTCATAAAAATTTTAACATTCTGTTTTTCAAAAGCACAATTAAAAGGTCAAAACTACTTATGTGTATAAATTTAAAGTTTTATGCAGATTGGGAGTTATTTTCTGTAAAGACAAAAGGATATAGCCACCGACAGACTATTTTGTAGAGAGAGAGTACGCCTTTTTACTTGTTGTATAACTTTTAAGTTTAAATATGCATTGTCATTTATTTGTTTTAGTTTTTGCAAGAAACAATCGATGGTTTTTATGGAAACCAATTTCACTCAAGGGAACTATAAATACTAGTAGAAACGGAAAACATTTTATATGATTAAACTAATTAAAACCATTCAATTATTAAAATTAATTGATAAATAAAAAATTATTAATTATTAAAATTACTTATTAATCAGTAGAGTTCTTTTATTTTGTTAAGAATAATTATTAAAACTTTATTAGTGATTATATATTGAAAACTTGGGCCGGCATAAATCTGAAAGCACCGGTCCGATTTTATGTCCCAGTACGCCCCTGACTGAGCTTCTATCAAAGCAGCGCTCAAAATCCAAGAACTGAAATCCCGCGTCTTGGCGATATTTATATCGTAGGATGTGAACTTTCCTGAAAAATCCACAGCAAACGTTTTTTGGCGATCAGAACGTATTAGGAAACATCTCGAAATTTCTCGATTCGCTCAGGTGTGGCTAATCTCTCTAAACCTGTATTATCAATGTTAACAAATAACTTCAATAAAATAGAATTTTAAAAAGAAATATGTACATTATTTACAATTGTAGACAAGAAAATTGTGTAGCAATATACTGTATTACTAAGGGAGCAAAGAAAAATACATTAATTCAATATTGTTGTTAAATGTATCACCAAGTAACACGGCATTGGTATTATAATTTTCCAACCCAAATATAACCACAACTTTCAAGAAATACTAACACACTTTAAAATGATGTTATTGGTTCTTCCCCAATCTGTAAGCGGGTTCTTAAAACTTCCAGCAAACGGAGTATATTATTATTTTTGCATACTTGGAAAAGTTATTTGTGGTAACATCGTAAGTATCGGTTTCTAAGACATAAGAAACATATTTTTCTTAAGAAATAATTTAAACCTCCATTTCTTTAGTGGTACGTTACTTGTTTCGACAAAGAGTTTCGCGTTCAAAGTGAAGATTAGTTAAATCTTTCATCATTACAGTTCCTCTTTTCAGTAACTAAAACAGAAACCGTTTCGTCGAAATGAATTGAAACCCACAAAGAACCGAGGAGCGATGTTCCAACAGACACCAACTATTCTCACAAGCTTTTCTTTGTCTCTACCAGCTGTTCTTCATATTTTACGCCAGAACACCGCCATTTTTTTCCCCTTCACTTTCTTCCGGCATGCATCTCAGCTTCTGGCAACCACATGACTGTAGGTTGTTCATTCCGTCGAGTGGTAATTTTAGGACATAATCGTTTAACAGTTCTTTAAACTTTCATTTCTTGAATAAAGTTGACTAAATAGCTACAGATGCAGCAAAGGAAAAATAAGCAACAAGAGAAAGAATCGCTACATCTTATGATGCTTCTCAAACATCCGTCTAATGTATGCATGTTTACTCAGCAGAAAAAAATACTGCACAAAACAATTATTCATGCCTACGAATGCGAACGGTAAAGCTTTCAATGGAGTCTTTTAAAAAAGATTGGCAACCTCCAAACCAGGAAGCACGAAACCCGTGAGGGAAAACGTTAACCATCTCAATCATTCTAAAGACAATATGTTTAACGTTTTCCATGGCTACTAATATCTTGTTAGATGGTATAAAACTGGGAAGCATCCCAACAGAAGTAAAACATTCGTTTATTTAGGGAGGGCTAACAAAAATAAATCTTTTCAATCCTGTCTCGTTATAAACCTTGAAAGACAATCCAGTAAAGTTACGACTTTGGTTTCTCACACACCATCGCTTAATTTTATCCGGTCCTTATATTTTGCTTGAATTAAGAAAGTTTTACTACACAAATTGATTTTTTTAACGCAGGAAGGTTCATCGCTACTCAAAATCGAGCTCGCTTCGTTCGCTGAAAAGTTCACTGACACATAAACACAGGCTTACTTCACTCGTTGAAAGGTTCATTGTTAAGCAATCATAGGCTCTCTTCGCTCGCTGAAAGGTTCATTGCTTCGTAAGCATAAGCTCGCTTCACTCACTAAAATCTAATTGCTACGTAAAGCCTTAATATTGGAAGCATCTCCCTTGTCGAGAAAAAAAATGCCCGTTAATACAACAATACAACACCCCTTTACGATTATTTTAACACGTGTTTGTGGAAAGCAAAATTAGAGGCCAAAACTACTTATGTTGAAACTTTCAGAGCTCTAGGCCTATTAAAGTCGCTTTTTGTGAAAAAATTAAAAAAATTAATTAAAACAAATTAAAATTTTAACATTCTTTTAGACAGTTCAATTAGAAGGCCAAAACTACTTGTGTTGAAAATTTCAGAACTGTAGCTCAATTATAAATCGTTTTGTAAAATATTTGTTAATTAAAAAACAATTATTAAAAAACAAATAAAATTTTTAAATTCTGTTTTTCAAAAATCCAATGAGAAGGCCACAACTACTTTTGTTGAAAAATTCAAAGTTATAGCCCTATTTGAAATCGTTTTATAAAATATTAATTAATTAAAAAAATTAATTAATAACGAACTAAATAAAAATTTAAAATTCTGTTTTTCTAAAGTCCAATTAGAAGGCCAAAAATACTTACGTTGAAAATTTTAGAGCTGTAGCCCTATTATAAATCATTTTGTAAAATATTAATTAATTAATTAAAAAAGAACAAAATAAAAATGAAAATTTTTGATTTTCTAAAGTCAAATCAGAAGGGCAAAACTACTTATGTTGAATATATCAGAGCTGTAGCCCTATTAGAAGTCGTTTTGGAAAAAAAAATTTAAGTTGAATAAGAAATTTAATTAAAAAAACTAATCAAACTTTTAAAATTCTGTTTTTCAAAACTTAAATTAGAAGGCTAAAACTACTTATGTGGAAAATTTCGGAGCTGTATCTCTGTTTGAAGTCTCTTTGTAATAAAAAAAATTAATTAAAAAAGAACTAATTAAAATTTTAACAATCTGTTTGGCATGCATACAATTAAAAGGCTAAAACTACTTATACTGAAAATTTCAGCGCTCTACCCCAATTTTAAGGAGGCTTCTATAGATACACAGATACACTTGTTTTATTATTATAGATAAAATTTCTATTTATGTTCTTTCACGACTATTGATTTAACTTCGTCTAAATTCTACAATTCATTAAATCTAAGATTCAAATCTACCGTAAAGTATAAAAATCTATGATAAAATTCAAAAATTAGAGATTTTCTTTATTGAAGAAGAATAAAAATAAATTAATACCTGCGAAAATGATTATGGATTTATAGCACACGCGGTTTTAAATATTATATCGATACAAACTTTAAAAAATGAGAATTGTAATCATTAAGAAAAATTATCATATATCGTTTTTATGTCGCATATGGTTAGTAAGCGGCAGCCATGGTGACTAATTATTCAACATTAAAAGTTTATTTCAACCATTTAGGAATACGGGCTTAACTTTCACAGCAATATCTCATAGAAATTTCAAACTTCCTCAGCATAACCGTGATGATATAATAGCTGAAATTTATCGTCTCAAAAGTTATAGTCCGAAGTAGAGGAGTGAAATGTCGGGGTCTAAGGTTTAATGATTAATAGAGACATGCATCAATTTGCCTCAAATTAAAAATTTTTATATATATATATATATATATATATATATATATATATATATATATATATATATATATATATATATATATATATATATATATATATAGTAATAATAAAAAAAAATTAATTAAAAAAGAATTAATTAAAATTTTAACAATCTGTTTGGCATGCATACGATTAGAAGGCCAAAACTACTTATACTGAAAACTATGTGGTCAGTATAACTCCCGAACGATGTTCAAATATGATGTGCAGGTTGATGATGGCCCAAGGACCCACACCATTAGGGTTTTCGTCAAAATCGTGCATGCGCGTAAGGTAGCTGCCATTGAAAAATCATGTTTTTCAGTAATTGCTAAAAAACTGCTTCAACGATTTTGATAAAAATCGCTGTGCTAATGCCTCTTAAGGTGTTCTAAACATCTCCACCACCGAAATTCATGTAAAAATGCTTTAATGGCGTAAAAAGTTGAAAAATGAATGCATTAAACACAGAGTTCTTTTTACTTGAACATACCTCACCGACGATAATTTTTTTTTATCTGTGCTTAGTCACTTACAAGAAAGAATAATACAAGAATTATTGATAAGTATATCGCCAAAAGCATCATTTTGGCGAAGGAGTGTTTAAAAAAAAAAAAAGACCCATATAAGAATTATCGCAAAAAATATAGCCAAACTGGCCAAGAGTAACAACATTTGTTTATAAAAATGCTCATATCTTAATACAAAGTAGTATCATACATTTTTACAATAGTATTATGTGTGTATCTCTCTATATATAAGGCAAAGCCCTCACTCACTGATTCACTCATCACTAATTCTCCCACTTCCCACATAGTCACAACTCTGAAAATCGGCACAAATATCAACAATGGTAAAAATAGAAAAAGTAAACTATTCCGATCTCGATTAACACACTTTAAGGGGTCGAAAAGGGGTTAAACGTTCCAAACGGGGGACATTCGAAAATCCTACTTCCCACATAGTCACAACTCTGAAAATCGGCACAAATATCAACAATGGTAAAAATAGAAAAAGTAAACTATTCCGATCTCGATTAACACACTTTAAGGGGTCGAAAAGGGGTTAAACGTTCCAAACGGGGGACATTCGAAAATCCTACTTCCCACATAGTCACAACTCTGAAAATCGGCACAAAAATCAACAATGGTAAAAATAGAAAAAGTAAACTATTCCGATCTCGATTAACACACTTTAAGAGGTCGAAAAGGGGTTAAACGTTCCAAACGGGGGACATTCGAAAATCCTACTTCCCACATAGTCACAACTCTGAAAATCGGCACAAATATCAACAATGGTAAAAATAGAAAAAGTAAACTATTCCGATCTCGATTAACCCACTTTAAGGGGTCGAAAAGGGGTTAAACGTTCCAAACGAGCGATATATTCGAATGTCCTACTTCTCATATTTTCACAATTCTGAAAACTGGTGTGAATATCAATAAAGACAAACGCAGAAAAAGTAAACTATTCCGATCTCCGGTGGATCAAGGGGTGGAAAAGGGGTTAAACGTTCCAAACGAGGAATATTCGAATGTACCACTTCCCATATGGTCACAATTCGGAAATTTGGTACAAATGTCAAAAAAGATTAAACATAGAAAAAGTAAGCTATTCTGTTCTCGATTAACCAACTTTAAGGGGTCGAAAAGGGGTTAAATGTTCCAAACGAGGGATATCCGAATGTTCCTCTTCCAATGTAGTCATTTTTCTGATATTTTTTTGCAAATGTTAAAAAAATAAGTCATTCCAATATCGATTAACGAATTTTTAAGGGATGAAAAGACGACGCAACATTGAAACTATACGAGGATTAACTTAATGTCTAATTAACTTAATTCCAATACAGCTACTACTTTGAAATTTAGAACTAAGAGCAAACATAAACACAATAAACTATTCCAGTTTACTATTCACAATTATAAATTTCGTTTAAAATGTCAACAAAGGAAAGTTCCTATTTTGATAAATCAATTTGTCGGGATCGAAAAGGGTGCAAACGTCTGAAGTGTAGAATACATGAATGTCTTTTGATCGCTAAAATGCTAATGGTAAAATTTCGTAGCGCAGCACGGGTATTCAGCTAGTATATATATATATTATTATTTTTTTTTTACATTTGAAAACTTTAAATCATTTTTTCAAAGTGTCACTACATTTAAAGATTAATGTTATCTTTCTTTAGTAGTTTTTAGACAGATTGGGTGTTTTTAAAAGTGGGGGGATGGATTCCAGGGAATTTAGAAGTGGGGGGATGTATGGGTATTTTCTTGAAAGGTGGGGGGACGCGTCACCCGCGTCTACCCACACTTCTAGCACTGGTTCCTCCAGAATGTTCTTCATTAATGCAAAACACCTGACTGAGAAAATTAATAAAAAACTGTCATATACCAATGTTGGCTGAAAACCATGTTAAATAAATAAAATAGTTTGAGTATGAAATAGTTAGAAAACATCTGGCATTAGATCAGTGATTTAACCAGAAAAAGCTCACCCCTTGAAATAAAAAAGCTTGTTCTTTCCACACCTTTCCCCTTATTTATGTATTTGGCTTTGACAAACACCTCGTAGGCTTACTTTTGAATGCAAAGTGCATGTTTACCTATTTGTTGTTATTTTTTGGTGCCATTGGCGAGGTGAAAGTGTGCCAATGTCATTTCGGCGGTTTAGGGCAGTTTTGTTTTCATTTCCGTCTGGGTGGGTAGATTGACTTTGAAGAATGATTCAAAGTAGAGAATGTGTATCGTCTTTAGGGCTTTTTTTTTTTTCCTTCACGAATGCAACGGAAAAGTCGGAGGTGGACAGGTTAGCTACCTTTCTTGAGTGATTTGTGGAATTTTCACCCATATTTGCATACAAACTGTTGTGTGTAAATATGTATCTGAAGGAAACTGTAAAAAGATGCACGATCAGAAAAAGAAACATCATTTGGCGCAACAGGTACGGTAGAGTATCAAAGCGTGTTTCAACTTGGTTGAAAGGAAAAACAAACCAACTTGGTTAAACAATTTTCTGGATGCCATTAGCTCAAATGAAAATTCGAATATCCACATTCAATCGGAAAACCCGGCTACAATTGACTAAATTTCAATTTAGATCCTGACTCATGGACGGAAATTATGTTCCATTTTCTTCTAGATTTTTATCTCAAACCTGAATGTATTGACATGGGTAAATCTTGTTTCAAAGAACTGAATATAGCCGTGATACTTCACGACTAAAAGCGTCCCTGAAAAATAAATAATTGATTTAAATTTCAGTAGCTATGGAGGTCTTGAAAAGATAACTAAAATGCATAATTCTTGAATTCACGAGGGAAAAAAAATTGTATTACAAGAACTGTTCTCCCGTAATATATCGTGATGAGGTAAGGTCAATTCCATTAATGTAAAAGAAGTGTTCGTGAAACACATCGCTTATTCCACCTACTAGAAACGTGTTTTTTTTGGCTAAGTGTCCTTGACTAACATACAACGAAACCCTCATTAAGTATTCAGTCCAATCACACAGATAGCTCACTGCCAAATCAATGAACCATTTACACCAAACATTAAACTAAATCCTACGATTTATGGAGGAAGTGGGGGAAAGGGGCTTTTTAATTGAATCAGGAAAACTCAGGAAGATAAAAAATTTCTGATAAAATTTGCCATCATTACAAAGGCTAATAAGTATTTTTTGTTTTTCTTTTGCTAAAATAAATATCTTTCTAAGATATAAAGTCGAAGAAACGGATTTAAAAAAAAAAAAAAAGGTATCTAGAACGAAACATTTAACAGAAATTATCTTCAAAATATAAGAAAATGCATAGAAATCTGTTCACTTGTTGTACTGCAACAATATCATGGGATGAATAAAACGGTTAGTATATAGGAATTATCATCAGTGGTAATCATAGGTATAATCAGGGAGGGGGGGGGGCTAAAAGTCAATAGAACTTCAGCCAAAAGTGTGAAATAAATATTACCATAACTTTTTTTCTCTTTTTTTTAACTGCTAAAAGTAAATACTACTGTAAAAAATTGCAATTATTTAAGATTACAATAGCAAACATTCCCCAAATTTAATTGAAAAAATTAAAATTAAAATCAAAGTATGATTTCACTTAGGGAACATTTTTAAGGATATAGAGCACCCCCCCCCCCCCCTTCTCTAGAACCTGTTCATTTTCTTTTTTATTGAACATGATTATTTTATAAATATAATTACAATTACTTTTTTTAAGAGGAAGTCTTATAGTAAAGGATCATTCCCTATATTCACCATGTTAGAATCCTCTAGCCCAGTGCATTTAGAAACTACTTTCGATAAAACCTTAATATTTGGTGAGTAGGTACGAAAATGATCCCTCAATGAAATGACATAAATTAAAAACTCGAAAATAGCGTCTAATATATTTTATTTTTTATTTCAAATCCTTACGTCAATGCATATGCAGTGGGTCCACCTGATTTTGTCTTTTTCAATTTTAATTTTCATTTATAATAGATAGACATCAAATGAAAACAATTTATGAGATTTCATTAAGCGATCTTTTTCGTACCGACTCATCAAATTTCAAAGTTTTATACAAAGTAGTTTCTAAACGCACTGGGCTAGAAGATTGTAACATAGAGAGTATAGGGAATGATCCTTAAGAAGACTTCCTTTTAAAACACAGGTTCAAACCTATTCTGATACCCTGTTAATATTTCCGTTAGATATTTTCTTAAAAATTTATGTTTTTAGGTTTATTGGATGGTAAGTCTAATTTTGTTTTAGTTCTCTGATTTTATAAAAACTTTCAAAAATATTCTAATAAGATAATTTCTGAATAATAAAGTATAATAAGATCATTTCTGAATGTTTCTAATTATTAACTAATTGCATACAATGTGATAGTATTTAAACTAACTCATAAAAATGCACACAAAAAAATTGTGTAAAACTGAAATCTTATTTCTTGTTTGAAGCATATTTTTTTTCCATCTCTACCCCTGTTAAGTCACCACTGTTAGCAGAATTATTTTCTTTCCGGAATAAATATTTATTGAGCAAAGTAATTTAATTATATAAAAAACTAGCTGAATACCCGTGCTGCGCTACGAAATTTTACCATTAGCATTTTAGCGATCAAAAGACATTCATGTATTCTACACTTCAGACGTTTGCTCCCTTTTCGATCCCGACAAATTGATTTATCAAAATAGGAACTTTCCTTTGTTGACATTTTAAACGAAATTTATAATTGTGAATAGTAAACTGGAATAGTTTATTGTGTTTATGTTTGCTCTTAGTTCTAAATTTCAAAGTAGTAGCTGTATTGGAATTAAGTTAATTAGACATTAAGTTAATCATCGTATAGTTTCAATGTTGCGTCGTCTTTTCATCCCTTAAAAATTCGTTAATCGATATTGGAATGACTTATTTTTTTAACATTTGCAAAAAAATATCAGAAAAATGACTACATTGGAAGAGGAACATTCGGATATCCCTCGTTTGGAACATTTAACCCCTTTTCGACCCCTTAAAGTGTGTTAATCGAGATCGGAATAGTTTACTTTTTCTATTTTTACCATTGTTGATATTTGTGCCGATTTTCAGAGTTGTGACTATGTGGGAAGTAGGATTTTCGAATGTCCCCCGTTTGGAACGTTTGACCCCTTTTCGACCCCTTAAAGTGTGTTAATCGAGATCGGAATAGTTTACTTTTTCTATTTTTACCATTGTTGATATTTGTGCCGATTTTCAGAGTTGTGACTATGTTTGAAGTAGGATTTTCGAATGTCCCCCGTTTGGAACGTTTGACCCCTTTTCGACCCCTTAAAGTGTGTTAATCGAGATCGGAATAGTTTACTTTTTCTATTTTTACCATTGTTGATATTTGTGCCGATTTTCAGAGTTGTGACTATGCGGGAAGTAGGATTTTCGAATGTCCCCCGTTTGGAACGTTTGACCCCTTTTCGACCCCTTAAAGTGTGTTAATCGAGATCGGAATAGTTTACTTTTTCTATTTTTACCATTGTTGATATTTGTGCCGATTTTCAGAGTTGTGACTATGTGGGAAGTAGGATTTTCGAATGTCCCCCGTTTGGAACGTTTGACCCCTTTTCGACCCCTTAAAGTGTGTTAATCGAGATCGGAATAGTTTACTTTTTCTATTTTTACCATTGTTGATATTTGTGCCGATTTTCAGAGTTGTGACTATGTGGGAAGTAGGATTTTCGAATGTCCCCCGTTTGGAACGTTTGACCCCTTTTCGACCCCTTAAAGTGTGTTAATCGAGATCGGAATAGTTTACTTTTTCTATTTTTACCATTGTTGATATTTGTGCCGACTTTCAGAGTTGTGACTATGTGGGAAGTAGGATTTTCGAATGTCCCCCGTTTGGAACGTTTGACCCCTTTTCGACCCCTTAAAGTGTGTTAATCGAGATCGGAATAGTTTACTTTTTCTATTTTTACCATTGTTGATATTTGTGCCGATTTTCAGAGTTGTGACTATGCGGGAAGTAGGATTTTCGAATGTCCCCCGTTTGGAACGTTTGACCCCTTTTCGACCCCTTAAAGTGTGTTAATCGAGATCGGAATAGTTTACTTTTTCTATTTTTACCATTGTTGATATTTGTGCCGATTTTCAGAGTTGTGACTATGTGCGAAGTAGGATTTTCGAATGTCCCCCGTTTGGAACGTTTGACCCCTTTTCGACCCCTTAAAGTGTGTTAATCGAGATCGGAATAGTTTACTTTTTCTATTTTTACCATTGTTGATATTTGTGCCGATTTTCAGAGTTGTGACTATGCGGGAAGTAGGATTTTCGAATGTCCCCCGTTTGGAACGTTTGACCCCTTTTCGACCCCTTAAAGTGTGTTAATCGAGATCGGAATAGTTTACTTTTTCTATTTTTACCATTGTTGATATTTGTGCCGATTTTCAGAGTTGTGACTATGTGGGAAGTGGGAGAATTAGTGATGAGTGAGTCAGTGAGTCAGTGAGTGAGTGAGTGAGTGAGTGAGTGAGTGAGTGAGGGCTTTGCCTTATATATATAGAGATAATAACGAATTGAATTGAAAAATATTTGTTTTGTTTGAGAAAAAAAAGAATAAAAACTGGTATGCAAAATTGGGTTATAACCGTTTGCTTTTTGTCTTCTTCGTTTTATAACATACTGTTAGGAATTTTCTCAAAAGGATATGATGACGCAGCTTTTACATAACAATAACAATAATAATAAAAATAATAATAATAAAAACCTACAATTAATTCTTTCAAAGATTCACAAAACTTCTTCAAACAAAAGTAAACTCGTTATCAAGCTTCAACAAAAGCTTCAATGCGTACAACTTCGAATACAGCAATAATTCAGACACCACATCAACATCAAGCGCTGAGCTCATTTCAGAATAGCGCTCAAAATTCAACAACTGTGCCTTGGCAATATTTATATCCTCGCGGGAAAACTTTTTCGAACAATCCAGAGCAAACGATTTTAACGATCAGAAGACATAGGTAAAATTTTCGAAATTTCTCGATTCACGCAGGTGTTGCCAACTTCTACAAGCTTGTATCATCGCCATTAACAAATAAATTTAATAAAATAGGACTTCAAATTATAATTTTATTACAATTATACAAGGAAACTGCGTAGCGATACTTTTTATCAGATCAAAATTAGAAGCTGCTACATATGAAAACTACTATTTAATATTTTGAGATGATTTTTAGAACTTTTTGCACAAAAGCGGGAGAGCTAGAAGCTTATACGTATTAGCCACTAGAAGACAGTTTTATAGGCATCAAATTTATGGAACGAGCACCACCGAATCTCCGGAAAAGGCAAGCGCATAATTTAACTTCATGAATTTGAATCCAAAATCGGAAATTATTTTCGATGTCTAATAAAGGCCATGACATCTGGAAATAAATGAACTTGACTCCTGATCATTTTCCTTTTCCACCTGGACGTTTGAAGAATTACCGTCCTTGACGAATACCACCTGCAGAGGACCAACTACGCCACCTAAATTCTAAATATTACCCAAGAAATTAAAATAAAAAATGGAACAGTCGCCAGCTCCCGCGAAGAACTAATTCGTTGTATTCGAATCCGACTTCAGAGCAGATTATGAGATACTGCCGCATGAAGTTGTCAAAGTGTCACCTCCGCCTCGCTGAATATTCACCACTATCCGATAATTTCGCTTCGTATTTGGTAACGCCGAGGAAATTGGGAAAGTTTTTGTTTTGTTTTTTGTCAAAAAAAAGATAACGTCTCTTGATGGACTAATGCGTCATTTTATCTTTGGCTCTGGAGAGCGAGGATTATCAGTGGCAATTATTTCATGCTGCTGATTTGCGATTAGAGGTGTCACTTTCATATGCTCGCCTGTCGTTTGGATGAGCGTGCATGTATTTGTATTCACCCACCAGCGTTGCAGAAGCAGGGTTGCTCGATTTATTTCCCACGTTTTTGCATCTTCTGGAAACTCCACAAAAAGAAATAGAGAGAAAAGGCCAATGTACAATTTTTTTTTATTTATATCTTATATAACTTATTTATTTGAAATTGAACTAAGATATTCAAACCTTATTTTCAGCAATATGTTTATTATAATAGGGGGAGCCAAGTTTACCAGATATGTATTAATTAAAAATTTACATATCTTTCTTCCCAGCACAACTGATCCGGAATTACAAAAAAAAAAGTTCAACGGAACTCCAAAATTATTAAGAAAAAAGTACAACGGATCCTGGACTTACAAAATAATAATAATAATAATAAACTTAAAAGGAAAAAGGTACAACGGATCCAAGTCATATAAATATATATAAAAAAGGGTTGGTTGGTTGTTTTCAGATTATCTGGCGCCGTCGGCAACACGAGGGCTATAATGCGCCGAAACATTTGTTCATTACACAAGCCAACATACATTTACAAACACTCATGCCTAACACGGGACTCGAACCCGCCCCGCAACCTCGCGGTCTAGAAGCTAGCACGCTAACCACTATACCGTTTGATCGGATATAAAAAAAGGGAAAAAGAAAAGAAGTACAACGGATCCAGTTGTGCTGGGAAATCTAAAAAATGAAAAAACTACAATTAACAATAAACAAATAAATGCAAACTGTCTTACAATAAAGCATATAAATGGCTTAATATTATTAATATTTTTATGAAAGTTTAGTCTCCACAATGTTCTGTTGTGTAGTTGTTGATATGCTGTTTTTTACTTTTGCAACTTACGTTTAAATGTAAACTTATTGTTTAATATTCGATAATTGTTCTTAATGTGTATTTTAAAAGTGTATTTATTGTTCCATGTTTTGTTTGTTAATTGTTATTGTTAGTATTAGAAAGAAGAATTGCTTCCCTGATGTCAACCATTATCAATATTTTTATATATATAGATCAGACACCAATGTACAAACTTACCCAATTTTAAATAAAGCTGTTCCGGCAGGGTGGGACGCTCGGGGGATCTCCTCTCGGGCTGGAGTGTCACTTTCCTCCCGGCCGGAGGTTCAAGGGCTCCAAATCCGCAAGGGTGAGTTCTCCGGTCTGGGCAATCTAATCTAATGTCCAAAAACGTCCCTTTCTCTTGCAATAGACAATACGAAGTAAAAAAACATGGAATATACATTTATGTAAAAACATGCAATATGAAGTAAAAAAAAAAACAATGATGGGTATACTGCCGTGCTAAGCACAGAAGCTGTATCTACAGCTGAACTCAACTTGAAAATAAGCGCTTTAAACTTTAACAACTTCATGTAGATGATGCTAACTTATTGGCTAACTTATTAATTTTTAAATAATTTAGGTGTAGACCTTTAAACTTCGCCATTATGCAGAACAAATTACAGAGAACCACCTGATAACAATGACTCAATTTGGCCAAAAAATACAGATGCACTCAGCGCGGCAAGTATTGCTGGTTGAAGTTGGAAGTGTGTATTAGATGTTTCAATACAATATCTGGTTGGTTAATTTTTTGGAGGCTGCTTAATTAAGATATTCTTTTTTACATGTAATTCAGTGGATTTTTATATATTATCTCAAACACCACGAATCGCAACATTCATTCTTAATTATATCGAACATTTAGTTCCTATGTGATACACAGATTGCGAAAATGTAAAGAATATCCATCGATGGATTATAAATGTTGTTGGATATGTGGCGGTTCGGTTACTCTGGCAACAGCTTGAGCTGGGCACCCCGTAGTCAAATGTAACTGCCACGGGATAGAACAGTCGTGATTAACTTGCATCTGTAAGCATGTATTTTTTACTGTCGATCTTCACCATTTTTATATTCGGTATTTATTGGAGTTCGTTAAATTGTAATTAACGTATTCGCATTAGCTAAACCCTGTCTGAAGTTATTTGGAATTAGAAATAAATTAAGTGCATTCCAGAATAATATCTTTTATTCGCGTTCACTAAAGATACATTATATGAAGCCAGTGAATTCGAAAAATAATTATTTTCTTATTCGCCCGTTCGATTTATTCTTAAACAAATTTCCAACATATCTTATTTTCCCCTCCGAAGGTTAAAAAACTTATAATTAATCATATAACTATTTTTTGAAAAGAAAATACAAAAGGAATTTTATCAGTTTACTTTGGTGAGAACAACCACTCTTGTGGAATTTGTCGTGATAAAACTTTCAATTGTATCAATTTTGTATTATTCTTTTTTCCACTTAACTTTATGTTCACCCAAAGAGTTTTTTTATTTAAAAAAAAAGTCTAAACATGCGACTGCCAAAGGGTTAAAAAATAGGCGGCAGATAAAATAATGTTTTCCAAATCCAATCCAGCTGGACCTAACTTCACTCACGCACAGAGGGCACTTTTTTTTATATTCCCCTCTTGTTGCCATTCGAAAAGTGATAAAAACGTCAGACACAATAAAATTCCAGGGCGGGAAGGATCTTAAAAAAAGCTAACATAGAACACTAAAAACCATGACAAGGGAACCGGTCTTATCTGTTTTTATACCTGAAAATTTCTCTCATTGGTATATTCTTTCTTTGAAAAGCAATTTTGGGATCAGTACTGAAAATTCCAAATCACGCATGATTTGCGTAGACTAATAAAATTGCATGTTTTGGTTAATGCAGCTTAAGTTAAGGTGCATTCGACCAAAATTCAACGAAGTAAGTAGATTTTAGTAGCCTGGAGGGGAAAACTTTTTTTTTTTGGCTTACTTATCATAATGGCTGGAGTTTCTCTGCTTTTGCATAACCAATGAAGTATGATGAGTAATCGATTTTTGAATATATTGTGTTTTTCTTTATTGCGCACAGTGGAGTGTTTGACCCGAAGATCTGAACAAAAATTATTTGATTTCCTCTTCTGTAAACTTGTTAAAAAACAAGAATGAAACAGTATTTAAGAACTAAAATTTTCATTAAGAACATGTATTGTTAGAAAGGAATAAAACTCTCATTATTTTCACTATATGATTTTTTGGATATTTTAAGCTAATGAAATAGGGTTTTTTAGCATAAAGCTCGAAACATAATAGCCAGAAACTTGTTAACGCTAAGCATATTTAACATAATAGACACAAATTAACATGTGGTGAATTTTCATTTGTTATAAATTTGCATTTTGAAACAGTTTCGTGTAAACTGATCCACTCTTTCTTAGAAAAAGGTGCTTGTTTAATATTTTATTGGTTTTTCCGGTGGTTTTTCCGGATGTTCCATAAAAAGTATTTGGTCGATTCGATATACTTTGGAACTTTCTCAATATTTAAATTTTCATATGCTTGATCCAGTGTTTAATATCCACAAAAACAGCTCAATTAAATTATTACAAACCTAATATGCAAATCCTTTTTTTTAAAAAAGAAGTGATATTTTTTGGAGATGTAATTCAGTTATTAGAATGTTCTAATAGATTCGAAACTTAAAAACATAATATACATTTTAATAGGATAAGAGATATTTTTATAAATGTTTTTTCTTTCATGAAAGCTTCTCCAAAGAGCTTTTTTTTTCCTTTTCTTCTCTTTTATTCCTTTTCCAAAATATTTTTTTATGAAGGTTTTATTGACAACACTCTCCATTTCGCATTTCGTTTCAACTATTTAAAAAAATATTTCCAAAATACTAATCGTTTCTGAATAGCTAAAATATTAAAATACACGGATAACCCATCAATATAGATGGATAACCATGTTTTAAATAGTTTATAATATTTAAAGAAATTCAGATATTTCTCACAAACGATTTTCAGAAATTGCCTTATCAAACATCCTTTTATAAAATATTGCATTCATTTCTCACAAATCAAACAAATCAAAAACAGAAAGACTGTTTCATAGCATTTGCGAGAACTGTTTTTGTGATTCCAGCAATGAACAAATAGCTAGTCTGATAAAAAAAATTTAACGTCACATGTTTTACCTAAAAATTGATTATATATGAATAATTTTTATTTATTTTCGATGCAACTAAATAAACAAAACGACAAAAATAATTATATCTTATATTTTCTCATTGACGTAACCAGTCAACCAGTATTAATTATTAAAGCATTCTAACCTTCTTTTACGTCAATATAACAAACGAGAAATCAGTCAAATTTATTATTAGTAACACTCTTGTCATTTGTTATGCTTCTTCTCGACCTTTCCTTGTCAAATATTAGAAAAAATTTTAATCATAAAAAAATCTATTAAAAAAATACCTCCATGTGTAAATCGCTTAAAGTACAATTTGTGTGTTGCAAGTGAAATAGCTTATTTTAAAAAATAAAATACATTGTGGTACGTAATTACTTTTTCCTCTGGATTATTTTATTATTTATAATATTTACATAAATTTTCTGCAAAGCATTCAAAATTGTTTCGTAAGGATAATTTTCTTTATCGCATTATATATTATTTACATATATTTCTCGTATAAAAGTTACCTACAAATTGTGCATGATATCCACGTCAGAACAGCAGGCTATGGAATATTGTAATCGATAATATTGCTAGAAAACTATTGTATGGTGCAAGCTACAATATGAAGGCTTTTACTATTTGGCAAAAATTATTTGGTTAGAAATGTTCTAAATAACAGTATCACCTGAGAAATCATAGCAAAAAATTTTCGATTTTTTCAAAGCTTACTTGCTATATATCATGGAAGTGGTAAATTAAATTAGAAGGGTCCTAGTTTCGCAAAAAACGTAAAAGACCAAAACACGTTTTCCATATATATTAATTGTAGGATAAAATTTAACTTCTTTTTTCAAATAATGCAAAACGAAACCTAATACGATCAACAAATATTAAACTTCTTTCATCTCCTGAATATTCTGTGTTAAATTAATATATATTTATTTAAACAGAATGGAAAAGTAGAATAAAGAATAAGTCGAATAAAGCCGGATTTACATGCTACTAGTCGGAGTTTCAGTTTAGATCGCCAGTTTTATGACGCCAGATAAGCGACCGCTACGCCGTCTGTCGGTGATCATAGGAGAGTGCACGTGATTGGTTGATGGGAGTCGCCGGCGCCAGAAAAAAAGAAAATGTTTGGTTTACTGGAAGCAGTAGCCATGTGACGTCACAGACTGGCGATCTAAACTGGAAGCCCGATTGGTAGCTTGTAAATCCGGCTTAAGAGAGTAAAAAGAGAGAGAGTGAGATGCACAAATCAAATTCCACTCTCTGTTCATTTAAAAAAAAAAAAAAAATTGACAGATTCTAGACATCGATTTTTCTCTGCTGGCGAAAATCCTATTACAGACATCATTTTTTTTTCACTTAAGAGTGTTAAATTTCGATTTATTGGAATACGTTCGTTTTTATTAAATCTTTTATATTAGCGTCGATTTTGCTTGCACCGACCAATGGCGGATCAAATCTTTGGAGGGATAATTAACCCACATGCCGTCATCCAATCGAATTGAAACTCGGTAGATAGACTCATTGTCAATGAATAAGGCACTCTATAAAGTTTTGGATGCATTAAAAAAATTCACGGGAAGACTATGAGTAAAAGCTTCAGGCAATCAAGCAAATAAGTTGGCAATGCTTATAAGGGATTTACAGTAAAAACTTCGTTTTTATAGTTTAGTTTTTTTTTCTTACAACGAAGTTACACTCTCCATGTATATCACTGACTAATTTTACTTAATTTTAAACTGTTCTTCAAATTTATTATTTACTTTGTTTGGTGAGTTGTACGTGACGGATTTGGTACAATTCTAAAACAGGTATTCCTAGTATAATTTTCTTGGATGCATTGTTTAGATCGATTCAGATAGTTTGAAACTATAAGCTCTTTCTGCCGATACGAAAAGCTTCAAAGTAACATTTTTGCTTCACTTAGTTGACTATCATTAAGCGTCGTTGAAAATAGAAAACTCTTATTAATGAAGGTAAATGAAACTAAATATCTATATAATTTCAAGTTAATTTCTTAATATAATATAGGTTGTATTAGCAAAGTTTTTTTTTAAATGCTTCAAATTATTTTACCTTTCAAATTTAAAGAATTAAGTTCTTTAAAAATCTGAAATTCAAAAATCAAAGAAGTGATGATAATTAAAAATAATATAACTCATAAAAATAGAGTGTTTAGAAAATCCTTTATATACATTGTTAATTTTTATATTCATTACCACAGCATCGATATCAAACACATTTCTATCAACAAAATGTGCGGCAAACTAAGTTTCAAAATTTATTTATTAAAAATGAATGTGAATTTATGCACTCACATCCAAATATCATTAATTTATTCAGATTAAAGTAATTTTATTATTTACTAATAAAAAAAATGACATCAGGAAAGAGTTTTAACAATGGTCGATTCAATGCTATTTTAAAGCGATTGGATGGCGGCAAGTTGGTTTATTAATATTCATAAAAGCGACCTTTTGATGACAGTAACAGCCCCAAAATATGATAAAATGCATTATCATCGATATCGAACCTATCTGCCAAGTTTCAGCCCGATTGGATGACGGAAAGGGGGTTAATTAAGCCTCTGCAGATTCCGCTCCCATTGACAAACATAATCGAAGTTAATATAATGGATTTTAAAACATTTAATCCGATACGGTATGAATTAAAATTGATCTTGATTGTTTTTTTTTTACATCTAAGTACTCAGAATTAGCTCAAGACAATTTGTCAATTACCTATGAACGATGCATTGAATTTCTACTTGCGTGTTAGCTTGCGCAAGAAATAACGTCGGTATAAAATAAAGTTATATGAAGAAAACAATAAGTGTTCGAAGAAATAATTACTTTATCCTATTTGTGAAGATAATGAGAAGATGTTAATTATCTTGACGAATTGATTAACTCACTTCTTTAAGTCTCAGATACATTACGAGAAGGGCGTGGTGCTAGTAAATATATGATGCTAGTATGAATAAAATAGTTATAATTTTTTTATTCCTTCTTACTAAATAACAACGAAAATACGTTAATTAAGTACTCAAGGAAGATAGGTATCATCAACAAAGTTCAAGGACATTTGATTTGGGTTGTATGATAAACAAAATGTGCATATTTTCCTGAATGTTGTCCTTTTTCTTGTTATTTCTTATCTTCCTTTCTTATTTACATTTCAATCCTATATTTTGTACTGATACTTTTGATTGTATTTGTGTACTATTGTCAGTATGCGATGGAATTGCAGTTAGAATTTTTAGAGATGGTACGGTATTACGTTAAATAATATTTTTCAACACTTAAAAAAAAGAAAAAATATTAATTATCACCACGTACAAAACATTTTTGAAAGCATTGAAGAGATTTAATGTTTCTTAACTTTTTAGACTTTCCTTTCAGTGCCTGGAATATCAAAAGAACAGTGGCGGCCCGTGTTTGAAAATACTAGAGCAGCCGGAAACACGTGTTTCCCCAATTTAAAAAATGTATTGTGCAGTTGACGATAAAGTTAGACTATGAAAAATGTTATATCTCTCTATATATAAGGCAAAGCCCTCACTCACTGACTGACTGACTCACTGACTCACTCATCACTAATTCTCCCACTTCCCACATAGTCACAACTCTGAAATCTCTATATATATAAGGCAAAGCCCTCACTCACTGACTCACTGACTCACTCATCACTAATTCTCCCACTTCCCACATAGTCACAACTCTGAAATCTCTATATATATAAGGCAAAGCCCTCACTCACTGACTGACTCACTGACTCACTCATCACTAATTCTCCCACTTCCCACATAGTCACAACTCTGAAAATCGGCACAAATATCATCTCTATATATAAGGCAAAGCCCTCACTCACTGACTGACTCACTGACTCACTCATCACTAATTCTCTCTCTTCCCACATAGTCACAACTCTGAAAATCGGCACAAATATCAACAAAGGTAAAAATAGAAAAAGTAAACTATTCCGATCTCGATTAACACACTTTAAGGGGTCGAAAAGGGGTTAAACGTTCCAAACGGGGGACATTCGAAAATCCTACTTCCCACATAGTTACAACTCTGAAAATCGGCACAAATATCAACAATGGTAAAAATAGAAAAAGTAAACTATTCCGATCTCGATTAACACACTTTAAGGGGTCGAAAAGGGGTTAAACGTTCCAAACGGGGGACATTCGAAAATCCTACTTCCCACATAGTCACAACTCTGAAAATCGGCACAAATATCAACAATGGTAAAAATAGAAAAAGTAAACTATCCCGATCTCGATTAACCCACTTTAAGGGGTCGAAAAGGGGTTAAACGTTCCAAACGGGGGACATTCGAAAATCCTACTTCCCATCTCTATATATATAAGGCAAAGCCCTCACTCACTGACTGACTCACTGACTCACTCATCACTAATTCTCCCACTTCCCACATAGTCACAACTCTGAAAATCGGCACAAATATCAACAATGGTAAAAATAGAAAAAGTAAACTATTCCGATCTCGATTAACACACTTTAAGGGGTCGAAAAGGGGTTAAACGTTCCAAACGGGGGACATTCGAAAATCCTACTTCCCACATAGTCACAACTCTGAAAATCGGCACAAATATCAACAATGGTAAAAATAGAAAAAGTAAACTATTCCGATCTTGATTAACCCACTTTAAGGGGTCGAAAAGGGGTTAAACGTTCCAAACGGGGGACATTCGAAAATCCTACTTCCCACATAGTCACAACTCTGAAAATCGGCACAAATATCAACAATGGTAAAAATAGAAAAAGTAAACTATTCCGATCTCGATTAACCCACTTTAAGGGGTCGAAAAGAGGTTAAACGTTCCAAACGGGGGACATTCGAAAATCCTACTTCCCACATAGTCACAACTCTGAAAATCGGCACAAATATCAACAATGGTAAAAATAGAAAAAGTAAACTATTCAGATCTCGATTAACCCACTTTAAGAGGTCAAAAAGGGGTTAAACGTTCCAAACGAGCGATATATTCGAATGTCCTACTTCTCATATTTTCACAATTCTGAAAACTGGTGTGAATATCAATAAAGACAAACGCAGAAAAAGTAAACTATTCCGATCTCCGGTGGATCAAGGGGTGGAAAAGAGGTTAAACGTTCCAAACGAGGAATATTCGAATGTACCACTTCCCATATGGTCACAACTCGGAAATTTGGTACAAATGTCAAAAAAGATTAAACATAGAAAAAGTAAGCTATTCTGTTCTCGATTAACCAACTTTAAGGGGTCGAAAAGGAGTTAAATGTTCCAAACGAGGGATATCCGAATGTTCCGCTTCCAATGTAGTCATTTTTCTGATATTTTTTTGCAAATGTTAAAAAAATAAGTCATTCCAATATCGATTAACGAATTTTTAAGGGACGAAAAGACGACGCAACATTGAAACTATACGAGGATTAACTTAATGTCTAATTAACTTAATTCCAATACAGCTACTACTTTGAAATTTAGAACTAAGAGCAAACATAAACACAATAAACTATTCCAGTTTACTATTCACAATTATAAATTTCGTTTAAAATGTCAACAAAGGAAAGTTCCTATTTTGATAAATCAATTTGTCGGGATCGAAATGGGAGCAAACGTCTGAAGTGTAGAATACATGAATGTCTTTTGATAGCTAAAATGCTAATGGTAAAATTTCGTAGCGCAGCACGGGTATTCAGCTAGTTTACTTATAAAAAGGAACTCATTAACCAGGAGAATGAACCTTATCCAGAGCTAGATTTTAAGTTTCATAAAACATTTTGTAAAAAAAAAAAGTGAACCGTTCTCTATTTTTATTATTTATCATTTTATTAAAATCCAGAAATTAGTCTTTCATCTGCAAGGAAACGAAAAAAATAAACATTTGTAAAAAGTTCAATATTTTTCAAGAGTCGACAAAATTGATGAAAATTTAAGAAATCTATGAACATGGTTAAACCAGTTGATTCAAAATTTTCTATTATAAGAAAGAAAAATTAATTAATTAAAAAAAAAAAAAAACTGACGCTGGTTCCGCCCGGGATCGAACCGGGGACCTTTCGCGTGTAAAGCGAACGTGATAACCACTACACTACGGAACCCATGTCGAGAAGAACTGACAAACTGTAAAAAACTAAAACCTCTTTACCTCGAAGGACAGAGGAGAAACTGAGGAACGTAAGGGATGGAAGTCATCCCATGCAAACAAACGTCATACAGAATCTACAATTTTCCTCTTCAATAAAAATTTTGTGTCTTGTGTGAACAAGTATTTCGCAAGTGTTATTCATTTTTATCATAGTCCGATTAAAATACCGGTTGAAAAAATAAGGAATGGGGAATAGAGGTCAGCGATATATCGATACGACGATATTTTTATCGATATTTCTAAAAAAAATATCGATATTAAAATTATCGATAAAAGTCTTCGATATATCGATATTTTCAAACATTTTTAGTTTTTTGATAATCGTTTTGTAGTTCCATGTGTTTTTTCGATTTTATTTATTCTCTTTTCAAAAACTTCAAAACTAATGTTTGAACTTGGTTGAGAGACAGTAAAACGGCACCCAATATTCAATATTTTCCATACACTTAAAAGCTATTGAAAATTATCTAAATTTTTCTTGAAATCACTGCACCAATTAAGCGAAAATATAATTTTTTTTTGTGTAATAGATCCATTTCAGTTGAAAAAGTAGACACCTTACAAAAAAGCAATCATGAAAAGTAGAAATTTGCCCCGTAAAACTTTCTTTCTGACAAAATTGAAAATCAAATAAAAAAATCATGTATCGATATATCGATATTTTAGCGATTTTTTTTTCTATGGAACGATATAGTATCGATATTTATATTGATCGATATTTCCGAACTCTTATGAGGAAGGTTATGTATAATTTTCACGAACATAGCCAACAAAACAAAATTTATAATTAGCACCGAGTCCTCTAATTCCTCTGACAGATGCACCAGAGGAGGTAAAATAATGGTTTCGTGCCCCCTACCCTTGTTGTGGAACATGGCTCTGTATTTTCAAGGCCAAAACGACTCAACGGCCGCCTTCTCTTTCAAGGTCAAATGCCCTACTACCTCTCCCTCATTAAAAACACTACGCTCAAATAGTTACAATCGTTATTTCTCTAAAAAGAAAACAAATCATGCATAAAACCGACAGAGTGATGTCTTTATAACAGTAAAAATGTTGAAATTGATATCAAAGAATTACAATCGATAATAACGTTCCCTCCCCTGTACCTTCTTTACCCCAAAACACACCCTGGAATAATTACACCCTCAAAGGCGTAACGATATTGGTTTAAACCCCACCGCAACAAATATTTTCGCCCCCCCCCCCCCCCCATTTCTACTTATATTTTTTTTTATGAGATTGAAATTTGTTATTTAAACGAAGAGCTAAATTTTCTATGCAATGTATCTGCGAAAAAAAATGTGTAGTAATTTGTAAAAATAACGATGTCTCAAGTTTTTAGCAAACGTTCCTTTTCAGTTGCAAGATCCATTATGGATACACGCAAAAAAAGATTTTTAATTATTAAATTGTTATATGATCAAAAGTGTTCCCGAACACTTAACAAAGATCTAATACATCTATACATCCACCAAAGAACTGTGCAAGAGAAATACCTTTTTCTTTCTACAATTATACTAATAAAATAATTACTATAAGATTTACCCGTGTCACCGACTCACTCACCCACTCTGTAACGCTGCAAGTTAAATTTTAACCGATCATTGTTGAAACCCTTTTCTGTTGTAAAATTGTTTTTATCAGAATAATAAAAGATAATGAATTTATGAATTCACTTCTAATTAAGGAGTGTGGTGCAGTCAATTCACGTTGCTTTGTGTAATAACTCTGAAAGTGTAAGAATTATAACCAATCATTATTGAAACTCTTTCCTGTTTCCAAAATAGTTCTAATCAGAATAAATAAAAGATATTTAGACGTGAATGTATAAATTCACATTAATTTTTAAAAAATAAATTTTGAAACGTGCTTTACCGCACATTTTGCTGTTAGGGCTGTTTTTATTATTTAAAATTAGATGCAAACACCAAGGACACGCTGACAAAAGAATCGACGTTATGTTAGAGAGTTATAGAATAGGAAGGTAATCGATTTGATTGATAGTAACTTTCAAATCTATTATACCGTCGATTCTGTTGTCAGTTAAGATCCAAATGATTCACTCGACATCCCTGTTGAATTCACGGTTAATATAGCTCTTCAATAGGTTCTTCATTAAAAAAAATTGTCAAATATTTTTTTTAATTTTATATACATACGAGAAATAATTTTCATTGACATAATATTAATTAATTGAATTTTTAATAAATACTTCATGTGTTTTAAATTAAAATGTTAGTTGTATTCATCATCTTTCAAAGGAAAGGAAAAAAATTATTTTGCTGAGAGCAGAGGATTGAAGGAATTGCAAATATGAGATACATCTTTGACTCAACCGGTTTCCCAAAGGAATGGCTGGGAAAGTCAACATTTTTTTTAATTATCACAATTTAAAGAATCTTTACGATTTTCATTGGAATAATAAATTGAGAAATATAATTTGACAGTTGTTTGGAGCATTATCAATAATTTTTCTTATTGTAGTTAAATCATTCAGGGGACTTGGTACCCCTTATTTTCACAAAAAATAATAAAAATACCAATTTTCTATTTTTTGTATGTTTATAATCTTTGAATCCTTTTCCATATTCTGGCTAGTTTGTCAGCTGATCTGATAACTGCAATTGCAGAAAAATTATGTTTTTATGGGGAATTTAGCATTGCTGCAACAGCTTCTTTGATGTTTCGAACGCATTTTTCTCTGTTCGTGATTTTTGAAATTCTCACCTTACTCAAAATGCTACAATTTCAGCAAATATGAATAAAATGACTTGATTTTTTTTTTTTTTTTTTTTTTAATTTTATTTGACAAAAATAGGCATGGGTTTTTAAATAAAATAAAAAAAAATTTGTTTACAAATTTAAATGTTTAAAAATACCCGTTTTTTAAGCTTTTTTTACACATAGGTACAGTAATTATGATTTTTCTTGAGAACTATTTTACTTATTCTAAATCCGATGTCTAAAAAACTAGAGTATATTTCTAAGAATTTTTTTTTTAAAAAATCAGGAAAAAAAAATTGAAAAATGAAAATGATTGAATTTGAAATTTGAAGACTTTTTTAAAAAAAATATTAAATTTTGAAAATTTACAGCACAATGTGGACTTTTTTTTAAATAAAATTTAGCTTTTACTTGGTGATACTTCCAAATACGTAAAAATCATAATTTTAAAGGCTTAAATTTAAAAAAAAGTTTGAAGGGTACCAAGTCTCCTTAAATCGTCGGGACCCTAGTAGCGGCATATCTCCCCCCCCCCCCTCTCCAGTTTCGAAATGCAGTCCCTACATGCCAATCAGGTACGTCACTCCACTGGTTTTGCTCCAGCACTGCAAGATAAACGTCTGGATATACGCCAAAAGCGTAAGGATTTCAAAATTATTTGCTAGTAGGAGAGGGAGAGGAGAAGGGGGGGGGATGAGATAAGAATTAAGAAGGAATAGGTGACACTTGTATTCATGTAGAAACCAGAAGGTACTTGCGAATATTCGAAAACTTTCATCTATCTATTGAATATGTAGAGATAAATATTGTGGAAACGGGGGGGGGGGGGGGTGAGACATTGTGTTCATCTCCAGATTTTCCTTGTTCTCTAATTCTTACCCTCAGTCATTTCAATCAGGATCTTTGCAAACATGTCTAAATTCCTTTTTATTTTACAAGAGATTATACTGTTTTCAACGATTCGTAGTTTTCTAAGCGTAATTTTCTTAGCCGAAAACTTGAAAAAAAGTTGCTTTTTTTTAACTTTAAAGAAACAGATAATTTTTGTTTTGTATGCTCGAGTATAAAATGCAAAGTAATGAGCCATAAATATTTACTTAAAATAAATGAAAAATACTACAAATGTTCATAAACTAAGAATTAATTCGTATATCATTTGGATGAAAATATCAGGTCATCAGTTGAGCAATAACTTGAAGAATCATATGTTTTTAAAATTGCTTAGGAAAAGCTATTCACAACGAATAATCAACTAATCATTAATATCATGGTAATTTATTTTAACATAAACCACATACATCGAATGATATTTCCAATTCTGAACATTTTAAAGAAATCATTTTAACTGGAAAAAAATCACTCATCTCGCAAAGAAACATTCACACCAAAAAAAAACAGGAAAAAGAAAAAAAAAAAACCTCATCACTTTTTATGAACGCAGCCCAGGGAATAAATGAACCCTTTCTAAATGAAAGCGAATTAAGAGCATGATAAAAATAAATGAACGGTGTGTCCATTGAACAGAAGGAAGCTCCATTCGAAGGTGACAGTCTCTGCCCAAGGTTAAGCGTCAAAAGGAAGAACTGGGTCAAGCCCCCATTGGCCAGCTGCCGAAACCTTCGATTTGTGGTGACGTCACTTTCGATGACCCCGCCCACCTTCGTCACGATTCACTCATTAGATGGATGGTGCGGGACTGTAATTTCCCTAATTGTGGAAACGTGAGGTGGATTCTTTTCTCTGAGTAGTAGGAAGAAACCGCTATGCAAGATGATATTTCAATTTCGCGGAATTTCTTTGGGTGGTAGCCATTGGTAAGATTCACTGAACTGGTCATTATAGGATTTGAGTTGATTCATGGATTCTGGTAAAAAAAGAAACGGATGTAGGTGCTGATTTTCTAAAATGGTACAGCATTTCTTGCACAAATTTATACAACAACATCTTGGAAAAATGAAAACTGAATACTCTAAAATTTTAGAGCATATTTGTGTGGCATTAAACAATGCAAATACTTTGTGTTCGAGAACTTTGATTTATGGCATGTGTTTCATTCATAGTCCGAAAAAATAAGTGGTTAAAAAGTTCTGTAAATTCTGAAGCAATTTGAAATTTCAGTCTAGATGCAATTTTATTGGTTTGCAACGAAGTTAAAAGAAATAAAACTTTAGAACACTTATTAACTAAGCGTGCTTAAATGTATTGTAGAACAAAGTTAATAAATAAAGTTGCTTGAAACATTTTAGCAGGAAATTTTTTATTATGTTGTATATTATGGCGGAAGCAGTGGTAGAAGTGGGAAAAAAAAGGTGGGGGAACGGCCAAAAGTTGGTGACAAGTGCATCCCCTCAACGATAAATTTTATAATTTCGTTTCTAATAACAAAAAATTTATAACAATTAAATAACAATTAACTAGTAGAAAGGAAACAATTTTTCAAAGGGTCCAAATTTTATTGTTATTTTAATGAATATTCTGCGACTTAGTTTTTTTACTAGGAACTAAGAGATGAAGTGAAGTAATAATTAAACATTATATACATAACTGTTTATTTAGATTTAAATATTGCCTCTAAATAAGCATACTTTCACAAAATTAAATTAAAAAGGAATTCTATTTTAATTTTTTTAAATACTTTGTCTTTATATCTTTTTCTAGTTCCTCCAAAGTTAAAATTTGACCAAGTGAAAATACCTATATCTTTATACAAAGTAGTATAATAAATTTTTATAACACTATGACATAAATAGTTTTTTTTCAGTGACTTATGAACTTTTTCTCAGTGTCATTACATTTCGCATTTCCCTACATGCTTGGTATATTTTTTAAGAAGAAAAGCTATGCTTAATTAATTTTAGTACTATCTAATATCCCATGCCCAGTATTGCTTAATGTTCAAAGAAATTTAAAAACCAAATTAGTGATAAAAACTGAAAAATATAGTCGGGAATAAATAAAAAAATATATACAATTTTGAATTACATGACTCGGAAGACAGTGATAAGTTGAATTTGCTTCAACAATTTTGGCATTGATAGTATATACAAGTATTGTATCGTGCATTCAAAAATTGAAAGTAAAAAAATTGCAAAATAATATTTTACCTTCTTAAAGGGAATGTTTGCATTTTTCAGCTTTTTCGTTTGGCTTCATGGATAATTTTTCCTAAACATTTATGAGTTTTACTGGTTTTGTGTTTAAAAATCTGCTTTCTTAAGGATTCTCGTTAGTCAAATTCCTTGTCTCCATGTGGCAAAATGTTACATCCTACCCATTCGTTAGAAAGTTTCAAACCTTGTTTTTTTCTGGTTCCAAGCTTTTTAGCAGCCTTTTGTATGTGTCGCATCCAAGTTTTTGTTCTTCATAAATAAGCCATGATGGATACTCGTATTTCTGAAGGTGCGTATCATTTTGTGTCCAATACTTTGGATAATCATTACTGCAGTGCGTTTTTGCTTACTGTCGCTGCCACGTGCTAGATTCTCTCTCCACTTGGTCTCTTCAACTTGATGTACTTGCACATTTTCCACTGCTCCTTCCTCAACGTTCTTAGTGTATCGGAGTCATTTTTCTTACAGTTTTGAAGCCAAATATATCAATCTCATCTTGTTTTGTACTAGATGGATTACGAATACAAATGCCGTTTAGAATCAGAAGTAAGAGTTAATGGTTAAGTTGGAGGTATACACGGTTTTCTACTAATAATCAACAAAACGCAAAACATTTTAAAGTAAATGGTCGAGGACAGAACAGGAAATGATAGTGCAATAAATATGTCTTTTTCTATCCATTCCTCAATAATCAAAGACAACGGGCGCCGAAACTCGCCGCGCATTTCCAAGAAAAATCGACTGAATCTGCTTTAAACAAGACAAAAATGAAAGTATAAAATATTACAAACAGTCAGAAAAAACAGAGGTAATGAAAATGGCTAATTCTATTCCCCCCCCCCCCTCCCCTTTTAGTTTTTAAACGGATTGAATATTTTTTAAAATTGGGGGAATAGATTTCGGTAGTTTTAGAAATGGGGGGATGGATTTCAGTGGTTTTAGAAGTGGGGAGACGCATGAGTATTTTCTGGACAAGACGCGTCACCCCGCGTCTACCCACACTTCTAGCACTGGGCGGAAGTGATATCCACATCACAGTTTTGACCCATTCTATGAAACCTAAACTATGAAATAAAGTGTCTGGTGAATGTGTTTATCTGTCCGAAGGATTCGCTATTCATTCTCTCATTTAAAGAAATGTTTGGAATCCCTCATTATTACGTTTGGAATTCTTAGTTCAGTGGCCCTCTTTTTAGAACGAAATATTTTTCGTTCTATAGTTATAAGTTAATTAACATCTAATTAACTCACTGTATGAAATAATTTTATACGATAATTGTAAAAACCCCGTCTGCTGCCAACTACTACTTCGAAGATAAATTAAAAAAAATATTAAAAAGTAAAAGAAAATTTGTGCACAAGAATTCATATAAAGACATCATGGATTGTTAACTGGTCCTTTGAACTTGACTAGTTTGGGAGAATGACAAACATATTTTTCTGAAAACCTCATTTCCACAGTTATTGTTAAAATTTTAGTCTTGGCACCTTTTTCTTGTCGCCAAGGCAAATATATAAAAAACAATAAGTTAATTTTGTTTTCTAATGTGGATCAGACGAAACGGTCGTTTCGCCGCCAACCTTAAAAAAGGCAGAAACGACAGTAAGTATCTATTCTCTGCATAACTTCCAGCGAAAAAGCCGAAATTGACTATTTTCTAGCGCGCTTTCGAAACTTCACATAATTATACAAAAAATACCATAGATTCGTCTCGGTGATATCTTTCAAAGAAAAAAAAATTTAGTACCTAGGATAAAAGACAACGAAGAAAAAAAATATTGAAATTTCCAAAACGAAATAAAAAAACGAGTTCTAGCCCGATTTTGACGTAAAATTTTAGACAAACGTCCAGTCCTAACTAAGCTATAGATCTTCAAACGGATTGAATTATAGGATGCGGAATGTTTCAACTTAAAATCCTACGCTGGTTTAAACTTCGTTAAATAATTATTTCTATTTTTAATTAATTTAAAACCACTTTTTTTCATTTCATAATTTGGTGACAGATAAAGGCGATCAACATGTAATTGTAGTTCAGATATATGCCATAAGTTGCCAAACAGGTTTGCTATCATTTTGAAGTTAGTTTTTCCGACATGTTAGGCTTAAGTGAGAATGAACGTAATGTAATAGTATACGCAGAACGAATTAGACTATGATTATATGGCTTATAACATCTTTAAAATTGAAATAATTTAATTTTTGAAGAGATAGAATTAAAGAGAAATATTTGTTCTTCAAATTACATGTGTTATTTGAACTGTATGACAATTTAGAGTGAGTTAATTTTCAAAAACATTTTAATTTCGGAAAAGCTCCGTTTAAAAATGAAAATCACATTGTGTTGCAAGATACTATGGGCTGAATTGCAAAGTATAAATGTGGAGGTTATGCTAGCTGACGTCACAGTCAATTCATTACAGCGGGCCTAAATGAAACACGCATTGTAATTGGCTAATGGATTGCAAAAATGTCATACGTTTTTAAAGATGTGTTGATTTTGTTTAATTTTCGTTGTAAAATGAAATCGTAGAATCATATATCATCAAAATTATAATATCATAGTGAATTTTAAAATTGTTGTTAAGAAAATATTTTAAATTTTGTCAAATATCAATGGGTTATTATGTGAACCAAAATAATGCTTGGCATAGTAAAAATAATTTATATTGCAATAATTAGACTGTAAAAAACTTGTAATATTTATTTTTAACAATTTATTAGAATAAATTTCCAATAAGATGAACTCTCTGGCCTTGTATGTTAAAGGTGCCGGATTTGATTCCTGGGTTAGGTGTGGATGTTCGTTGTGATTCGGAATCCACGTTAAGCTGTGGGTCCCGGACTGATTAGTCGTTATTATGCACTAAAATAGGTCGTTGAGCGTACAAACTAACCAATCCAGGTGAAACTTGGCAGACAGGCTCTTTGTCGATGGCAACGTATTTCTTTAAGTTTTGGGTGTTAAGTTGCCATACACAAGTTTCTATTACTACCTTCCGCATTCAACCAATTTGTAAATTTTCAAGTAGATTTTGGCATGTAAGATATCATTGAACTCAACTTGAAGAATTATGAATATTCATGGTACCAGATGTACCATAGGTGGTACTACTTCTGGTTTATCAATTTTGAAGATAAATATGGCATGTTGGGTGTCGTTGGGCTTGTCTTGAAAAATTATGAATGTTTAAGATACCAGGTATAGCATAGGTAGTACCATTTTCGATTTATCAATTTCCAAGATAAATATGGCATGTTGGACTTTTGTTTTGACGAATTATGAATGTTTAAAGTACCAACAGGTATGCTATTGGTACCACTTCCGGTTTATCAATTTTAAAGATAATTATTGCATGTAAGGTATCGTCGAACTCAGTTTGAAGAATTATGAATATTCCTGGTACCAGGTGTGGCCGACCAAACGGTATAGTGGTTAGCGTGCTAGCTTCTAGACCGCGAGGTTGCGGGTTCGAGTCCCGTGTTAGGCATGGGTGTATGTAAATGTATGCTGGCTTGTCTAATGACGAATGTTTCGGCGCATTATAGCCCTCGTGTTGCTGACGGCGAAAGATAATCTGAAAACAACCAACCAACCTGGTACCAGGTGTACCGTAGGTGATAAATAGAAAAACGATTAAACGGACAAATTCAAAAAATTGTTTAAAAAAAGTTTTGATATCCCCCAATAAAACACTTTTGAAAAGTAGAAGAACCACCAACCTCAAAAATACAAAAAACTTTCTTGCAATAAAAAAACCATAAACATGATGAAAATTTTCAACCACAAATACAGTGATATAAAAAATGGCCAACCTCTGATTACAACTCTAGGTTGTGACTCGCTTAAGAATGTATGCTTACTTAGTTTATTTTTAAAATTTAAGTTCCGCTCCCATAAAAATTTACGCGACCTTGTATTTTTATTGCGACCTTGAGAAAGTTTTTTTTATTTTTGAGGTTGGTGGTTCTTCTACTTTTCAAAAGTGTTTTTTTGGGGGATAGTACGAATACTATTTAGACAAAATTAACTCCATAGAACTGATAAGTCCAGTCGCCATTCCAATAAACAGTATAGTCATCGGTAACAGATCCAGTGCCTAGCAACGGTAAACTAAGACAGTTTAATAGTTTTGGTCTTAAAATTATGTTTCCACTTAATATTTATTCATTACCGTGTGCATCTCGATGCAACTCTAGTTTCGTATAAATTACTACCCCAACAAAAAACATCTTCGCAAAAAGACGCCAAGATCCTCATGCAATAGCTATAACAGTGAAAAGTATTGAGATCTATATTATAGCCAAGTTTTAATGTTGGCCAAATTAACTTAAATTACTGGCAATGAAAATTGGCGAGATTCTGAACAAGAGATTTTCTCATCCAAGTTAAAATTCAACCTTCATGTAGGCCTAAATATCTAGTTACAAAAATATGTCTACAACTTGGTCATTACGCGGCACCAGCACAACAAACAAGTGTCCAGCTTCCATTCCATGTATACAGTACAGTGGCGGCTGGTGCAGGGGGCCAGGGGGGGCCTGGGCCCCCTCACTTTTTTGGACCCTGGTCCCACTTATATAAACTTGTTAATATTGTTTTGTTGTGGGATTTTTAAAAAAAAAAAAAAAAACTTAAAACTTATTTATTCTGTCATTAGACATTAACTATTGTGAAGGGAGCAGGGAGCTCTTGCAACAAACTCGATAAAATTTTAATCAATCACAATCATTACTGCAAAAAAGCGACCCTTCTCTTAAAGATGCTAGTTTTCCTGGGGACAAAATGACCCCTTCTTCGGACGACCTTGAATTTGAAACCGTTAGGGCATATAAGGTTTCGACTTTCACGTGACATCCTGTTTTTCCAAAGCATAAATACAAAATTTCTAAAACATCCCTGATCTTTCTGCTCTGGGGTGGACTTCTCTTCTCTGTAAAGGAATGGCCATTTTTTGTAGAGACGGCGATTGCACGTTGGTCCTCTAGTATGATGGTGCGAAAAAAGTGGCTACAATAAATATCCATTGCATTCATTTTCGCTCTTCGTTTTTCAAAATGTAAGAGTAAGATTTTCTCTGCAAATTGTTTTTAATATAGATATTTACTTTTTTCCCGAAAAATGTTTGAGTATTTAAATGTCGTCCATATGATCGGAAGAAGTGATTTGTCTCACATTAATATTTGATATCCTATTAAATTATTAATGTAACTTACAATCCGATGCCATCAACGGAAGAATTTCTATACAGAGAATAAAAAATTTTCTTCTCTAAATAAATCTCTCCACTAGAACTAAGCCATCGTATAATGCTGTGTTAAAGTTAAAAGATAAACGTCACAGTTACAGAATTTTCAACTCCCCCCTCCCCCTTCCTCTCCCAAATAATATGTAAAATGTAGATAAAGCAAACCTAGTTACTGTTACCAGAAAAAAATTTCATGAGCATTTAGTAAAGAATCTGAGTCATGAACCTAAACCCTTTAAAAAGCAAAATCGTACAAGCAATTTGAAATTGTCAAATACAATTTTTGCATTCTTAAAATTGAAGAAACAATGTTTATTCTTAACTCAGGTAGGATCCAATTCTCAAAATAAATTCTGAATTAAGTAAAATATTAAAATTTTAAGAGAGTTCCATGTTTGCTCAACTTCTTTTCAAAATATCAAGAATCATGGTAAAACACCCATTTTTAACTATCGCTACGTCAAAACTCATTGACCAGAGGCAATATATTCAATTCACATGTGAAACGTCGTCGAATCGAGCCCCATCGGATGTTTTGCAGGTTGGTTTCAATGTAAGTAGACATCTCAAATTTGAGATGCATATGCAATGCATTTTTTAAGTAATTATTCATCCTCAAATCAAGTAATTATTCATTTTTTCATGAACTTAAATTAAAACTGTTGAACTGGTCAATATAACAGTACCTTTGACTTTGGTTGCAAATTTATAAATATTGCAAGTTCTAAGTTAATGGCATTTTTCATTAGTTCTACTCAGGGGCGTACTGGCCATAGGGTTGTCCGGTGCAATCACCGGGCCGGTCAGTGTCTGTAAAAAATGGGCCGGTACTGTATGAAAGTTATTATTATTATTATTTTTTTCCAATATAAGTACTTATTTTCCTTAACTTTTTTTTTTAAAAAGCCCATTGCGTTCAATTTCATATTTAGAAAATAGATGCACTAAGATTTATATATGATAGTATCATGAGTTTTTAATTATTTTATAACTTTTAAGGTAAATTGTATATTATCATTTCGGATGTAATTTTCTAATAACCTAGACATTCTTTATTTTGCAATTTAGATTTCTTTTATTTAGATTTTGCAACAAACAATAAATGGTTTATAAAAACCCAAGTTCACTCAAAGAAGTTATAAATAATCGAGACAATTTGATGTAATTAAACTAATCATTAAAACAGTTAAGTTACTAAAACTAATGAAACTTTAAAAGTATTGAAAACTATAATAAAACTAATTATTGAAAATAATTATTAAATATAAATATTTAAATAATAAAATATACTGTTAATTACAATTAATTACTTTTTTGAATTATTTTATTATTAACTATAATTACTAATATTTGATTACTGATTATATTGAAAATTTGGGCCGGCATAAAACTAAAATCACCGGGCCGATATTGCTTCCCAGTACGCCACTGGTTCTACTGTTAAGCCAAAATTATTTTGCATGAATTGATTCATGAAATATCATTGACTTGAATATTAGGAGCAATACCGATGTCTTTAAAATGATTTATTTAAATTATTTTAAAACATTATAAAATTATTTATTTAAGTATTTACTCTAAAGTTACGAAAAGTGAAATTGTTTCTGTCGGCATTTTTTTTCTTTTTTTTTTCTATGATTCATGTAATATTTGATGAAAAATTTTCAAATGTGATTTTTACAGAATTTTTAACCAAGGTTTTGACTTTATTTATTTTATAACTCTTCCCTAACTATTTGTTTTCTTTTTCTTTAATACAGAATAGAAATTGAGTGACATCGGTTTTCATACTTTCACTTATTTTTTTATGACAGTGGCAAGGGGGGTGCAGATCGCATACAAAAGGGTGCAAAGCGGCTAAAGCTTCAAACCAGGAATTTTCAACCGTGAATAAGTGTAGGATTTCTTACGGAACAATTTATAAATAGATATGCCGTAATTTTACGTTCAATTGAATAATTTGAAGCCTGTACTTTACTTTTTTGCCTAGGAATTCTTCGCTTCATTTTTAATTTTCAAAAGCAAAAGGTGCAAGTGCATTCATTCATTTTACCCTTCCTGAAGTCGCCCATTCTCAAACGAAACGTCGTGTCGTTTTTGTAATAATAATTCCTTTTATTGAAATATTTATTTTATCAGATATCAGTATGCTTAGATAATTTAACTGTTTAATAATCTTGTAGTTTTGTTTTCCCATATATATTTAAGTTACATTTACAAAATTACATGAAATTCATGTGTCTTGATATTTGCATGTTTTTTTCACCCCCATGACATGCAATTGTTAATTTGGGCCCCCTCACTTTTAATACCCACGAGCCGCCACTGATACAGTAATGTGCAGATTCGAGAAGGTCAAAACGCAGTTACTTCCACTAAAAGGTGTCCGGCTGGAAGTGCGGTGGACTTGACGGGTGCACATAGGTTTCTAAAGATGAAATTTTGGAAAAAGTCAGTTTAGACCTGACCATAAATAAGCTAGAGTTTAAAAAACTGACAAATAAAAACCATTTCTCTCCCCCCCCCCCCCCTCTATAAATCCTTTATATGCATTGATAACCTTTAAGACAATTGGGTTAATTTGCACTCCAAAGATTTCCCCACAGCAAACACGCACACAAAGTAAAAAAATTGAAGCTAATAAAAAGGGTTTAAATGTATAATAGTTGCACACTATTTAGAAATTCGAGTTGAAGAAAAAGAATGAATAATTGAGCATCCTCGTACTGATTGAAAGGTAATATTTTACATGAAAGACTTTAAAGACTTTGTTGTCAAATGTCTGTGTATATATACATATACATATATGTCGTATCCACAGTGGAGATGAGTCAGTATCGACTGCAGCGCCTAATATCGACTGCAGCGCCACTGGATTAAAACAGTGAAACCTGGGAGGAGCAGGAGGATTCTGCCCGAGGCCGCCCTCACGATCTTCTAGTGAAGGCTTAACAGTCTTCTTTTGTAATTTAATCAAGATGAAATAATGAAATTAAATAACTTACTGTAACAAAACTGCATCGTTCCTGATTTCCTCTAGACTACTGACCACAGCATATATATATATATATATATATATATATATATATATATACACACACACACACACATATACACACACACATACATACATATAATATATATATATATATATTATCTGTCTTACCAACTAAAACGTCAGCAAATAAAATATCTATTTCGATCTAAAAAAACTATATATTAAACAGCAACACTAAAAAACTTGAGTTGAGTTCAACAATGATATAATGAGTATTAAGAGTCATCTAAGAGCATAGAAGCGGTGTTTTATAGGTGAAGAAGCTGTGCAATTATTATATTTATAAAATGATGATGTTATAATAAAATTGAATAGGAAAAAACGTGCGAAAGGCTATTCTATGCGAGGGGAGGGAATTTTACACTACCTCCCCTCGAGATCTTCGTCTGAGCTACACACAAGTCAGATGATCAGGAATAATCAATAACTAAATACTGTGGAACTCTGGTTAATTAAAAGGGGGGAAAGCACAGGTAAAAACTGGTTTGGATCAGTTGTTGAGAGAGAAACAGGTCAAAATCGTCGAATCCTCAAATCAACCAGATAGCCAGAGCCACACTATAACTCTTATAAATACACAGCAAATTTTACCAAGATGAAATATGCATTTTCTCAATAAAAACATTAACTTTAATCCTTATAATTTTTAGTTTTATTACATTTCCTTTTCCACAACAGAATCTGCGTAAATTACATACTATATGCAAAGTTGTTTTGCAACTCACATCCTATCTAATACGCTATTGATTCTCGTTATAACTTAATAAAATTTAAAAAAGAAAAACACAGTTCGTTTTTCTTTTTTTTTTAACTTTTCCTTAATTTCACAAAAGAAATGTGTCATACAAAGCACGAACTTAAGTCCAAATGTATATTTTCTTTCTCTCCTGTCACATCCACCACAAAAATATATAATTAGCCTTTGAGGATCTACTGCAGTTCAAATAAAGGCATCAGATGGTTGCCACTAATGTCATCCAAATAAAAGGATTTTGGAATTGTATGAACCTTTAATAATAACGCTTGCCTTCCTTTCGAGGAAAAAAAGAATAAAAAGTCATTCGTTTTATTATGAGAAAGGGGGACAGGGGCAGTAAACCAAACTTCCAGTGGAGTACCCGAGGTGATAAATGAATCTAGACTCATCAAAAATGAACAAAATTACCGAATGCAGACGATACTGCCACTGTTGCCACCGGGCGAAACGTGATAAACGATTATTGGAACAGGAACACCGGCGCTTTGATGAAAACAGTTTAGTAGTCGTGGCATGAAAATTGCCGAATTGCATATAGAACTTTCTTTTTTGGGCGTTCGACTAGCCTATAAAACGAAAAGAGATGGAACCCGGGGCTTTTGCTCGGGAGGGATGTTCCGTTTTTATTGTCGTCTACAAGGTCAAGGGTTTTCATAAGTGCTTTCTTAACGGGAAAAGTTAGTGAACCTCTGTAGCAGGTCAAGGTATAAGGTTAAAGACCTCGCTCCTGGCTCTAGTTAATTATGGGTGGAACAGGCTTTTGTGGAGTTGTTCAATTCCATTTGTTATCATGAAGAGATTACGTTTTTAATTTTATTAATATACATGGTAGATGATGATGGGATGCAGGTCATATACACGTAGATGAATATAGGGCAGTTACAAATATTGAGTTCGAAGTTTAATTTAGCAAAATTTGCTACTAATTTTACTATGAGATATCTTATTTCAAACGGCTTCATGCAAATACCAGGTAGGCGTCGATCATCTGATTTTCTCGAAAATGTATTGGAAGGTTTTTTTGAAGTAGGCCTTGTGCACGATACGAGTGGTGCGCGAGAAGCGGCAGATCAGGAGAACAATGAACTAGCTGTGCGGTTCATTTTGATTGATTATCACCTACAAGATGAAGTATCTAAAACCAAGACTGTTTTATAGTGGTGAGATTATTACATAACATCACATGGACGTATGTTTTTGAAAAAATAATAACATAACAATTCAAATTATGCTTCAAAGTAAAACTTTTTTGAATTACTTGAAGAACAACCTCCACCGTTCTATAGTTTTGTCGATCTGTAGCTAGTTTCACACCTCTCCTATCGTACTCGAGGCCTAACTCTTCTGTAAATCATTCCTGAAATAATAATTTACAATTAAATATCTGAACAAATAATTAGATACTGATGAACTGAATTCAACGGTGTCAGAAACTCAATGTCGAATATTTTGGCGTAAAATTGTTCCATTGGATAAAATAAACACTCTAAACCATTGCGAGGAAAAGATTGCTTACTATAATTAGAATAAAGATTTTGTACCAGCTACTTACTTCGCGCTCAGAATCACTATTGCGAAAATCCGTCGAGTATTCATTCAAATCAAGTAGAGTTAGATAAGTTACTTCAAATAAGGAAATCTACCCGGGTGAAAGTCCTAATCGCCCAAATAAACATGCAAGAATACTCATTACTTGAATCAGTCTTCTAAGAATAGACAACTTGACATGCGACGAAATGAACGTTCCCCCTTTCAAATTAACCTAGAACTAACTAAACAATTTCTTCCTTCACTAGTTTAGGGAAGCGATTTGTTCTGAATCAGATTCGATTTTAAATTAAAGTTTGGTAAAGAACACTTTTAGGGCAGTGGGGAATAATTAGCTTTTGTTAGTTCAAGGAAAATCATCGATATTAATGGCCCGAATATGTTGGAAAAGCGTCATGCCATTCGAACACGACGTCATACTGTTTATTCCTCTTGGCAGTATCTTTACGCGTCGTCATGCTTTTTTGATTCATTGGATCTTTTTTCGGAGGTAGTATTGAAAACAGTCATCAACCACGCAATGGAGTCACATCTTCAAAATGGATTCATTACGTATCAAGAGTATTTTGATGATAAGGGGATTTTTTTTTTTATCAATATTTTTAAATGATCGTTCATAAATTATTTTTGAGGAAAATACTAATGTAAATACAATTCAGGAGGAAAGTTTATCATGACTAAAATAGATAATAATATCATTTTGTGAGATAATTTTAATGTTTCAGTTTGGGAAGAAAGAAATGTGTGTCATCATTTTCTTTGGAAAACACGACAATCCGGTAGGATTATTTGCAGGGGGTGCAAATCGCATACATAAGGGAGGCGGGTATAAGAGAGCTAGAGGTTTTATTTAAGCTTTGACTCCAACTGAAGTTTCCAACTGAAATACAGGGTGTCCACAAATTAGTCGGACAATGGAGTTCAAATACATCTGAATACTCTTAATAACTAGGCCTTATAAATCATTCTTTTTCCCCCAATTAATTTATGCTCACCATGTCATTCTTATATACCAAATTTTTTTTAATTATGCCTTGTTATAAAGAGTTATACAGATCTATTTGAACTCCATTGCCCAACTAATTTGTGGACACCCTGTATTAGTTAACAGATTTGCATTAATTTTCTGTTTAAAGGTACTATTTTAAACACAGAATTATTAATCAGCTTTTTTTTTTACCACTTTAAATGCCAGGTTGCAAGACCAAGTGCACCACTTGATCTTCACTGGTGGAGCCAATGTGGAATGTTTGTAGCACATTATTTGTTTTGATTGAATGTTTCACACAGATTTACGATTGAAAATTGCTCTTCATTTTTAACATTCAGAAGAGGCGAAAAAGTGCGGAGAGGTCGGGGGAAGGGGAGGAGTCACCACACTTTACAATTTGCCCCTCACTTTTGGGAACTATTTGGCGCCCAATCACTTACAGTCTTCGTTAGTACTAGGCCTGGGCGATGTTAACATTTCTGCATCGTGAAGCAAACATCACGATATCATGATACATCGCGATGTGAACTATTTTTTTTTACAAAATATTATATAACAACGTTTTCATAACACGCTATACAGCCGAAAGTTATGCTTACTTAACTTTGTAATATTTTATTGAATTCATGTATGGAAGTTTATTTTAAATAACATGAGCAGCGACCGAATTATTTTCAAGAGGATACACAAAGCACCCAAAGGGGTATAAGCCGGTTTTTTTTTTTTTTTGGTTTAATCTAGATTTTTCAATTTCTCTATTTTAATGAAATTTTATTTTGTTATCAGGAAAGGAGAGGGGGGGGGGGAGGAAAAGTGCACTTCATGGCAGTGCACATGTTACTTTAGTTATTAGACAGTCTTAATTATTAAATCAAAAACATACTTTATAATGAATATTGTATTACTTACTATGTACAATATAACTATTAAACAAAAAAATAAAATAAATGCATAACATTTAAAATCCTAATAATCTTTATTTTGTGCCAAAAAAATCTGCATTTCCGCATTTTTAAGCAGCAAGTTAAATTGAGTAATTAATCTTATGGAAATAAACTTTATTAAAATTATACAAACTGAAAAAAAATTATAAAACATTTATTTACTTACAAGTCAGAAGAGAAAATCCTTCAACGTAAATGGGAAAAAATCGTTAATAAGTATTTAAGCAATCAAATTAGAGAAACAACTGTGATCAGTCCATGCGCTAATTCATATGGACTTTGGCAGATATAATAAACCATCAGAGTAATAAATAACCTGATTATCTTAACTGGGTAAAAAGCAGACAAAAATTACCTTGCTAGAATACCGCAATCCCGTTGAGTTAATAAATAGAGCAAAGCTCTCAAAGGGTAAAAATGTTAGATATAAAAAATCCTGAAGTAATTCTGATGCAAAAGATTTAAAAATACAAAAATGCTATATTTTATTTCTTCCAAGTTACAGAAAAAAAAAAATCAAAAATGAAAAAAAAAGTTTAGGAAATACTCAATTGAATTCCAAAAATAGAATATCAAGGTCTTATATCTCATGACAAATTAAATAAAAATCAAGACGTTTTCCAAAAGTTGAGAGAACAACATAAATAATGTTCAAACAATAAAAGGAATACTTCTTGCATCGAATCTCCAATATTACTACACTACTGGAGCCTGAAAACGACCTCGAAATTTCAATACTCAGCTGTAAAAACGAAATAGGAAATAAACGCGAGACCTAAAAAAACACATTGTAAAATTGAATTATAATTTCAAAATGTCATAAGTGCTTTTTTTTCCTTGAAATTTGCACTTTTTTCCAATTTTATTTGAAATTTCAAAAGCCAGGGGATGCAAAAGCGAATGCAACATGTATGAGTGAATAAGTACGAGATGCCGTATGTGGCGCTTTGTTTCTATATAACCTTGTAAACATCGCACATACCGAAGGTGGGTACGGTTACCACGATGCCGATGATTCGAAGTATCGCCCCAGCAAAAGCAAATGGAAATCGTCTCAAACGGAGCGGTATTAACTGTTACAGTACGTTTCTATACAGTCTTGGAGACACCGCGCATACGCAGGGTGGAATACTGCGATGTGGATCCTGTTTCAAACGGCGCGGTGTCGACAGTTTCAATACGTTTCTATAGTATCTTAGAAACCCCGCGTATAAATAATGGCATCACATTTCTTCGTCCTTGAAGTGCTAAGCAAGAATCGAGCTCTCGTCAAAAAAGATCGTGATGTATCGGTTATGCGAAAATAGTGACACCGGTTTGACGATGTTGATTTCACACCGGTTTTGGACGATGTATCGATACATCGCCCAAGCCTAGTTAGTACTCATTACTTTTGCTGAATACAGTGACTGACAGTCATTATGTTATGATTTTGCACGAGCTGCTAGTCTTATGCATGTTTATTTCTTCTGTGCACAGGTTCTTGGATCTTCAACTGAACTCATTACTTAAGGAAAGGCTACACTTTGTTCATCTAATTTTATAGATTTAATCCTTTGCACTCGAGGCCTTTTTCGCGTGGAGGGATCAGCAACTCGAGACATTTCGTGGCATTTTTAGTTCGGTTCGCGGTTAGAGTTTGGCTTCATAAAAACTAAACACAGTCATTGACCTTACATCGAATTTGTGTATCAAACCTAGTGGTCCTCTCGAGTTTCGGCATCCAGTCATGTGGCGCTTAAGAGGCGCCAGCCGTTCGATTGCAAATGGTTAACCCTTTCCGCTCGAGTGACGCCTCTCGGGCGCCACATGATTGGATGCCGAAACTCGAGAAGACCACTAGGTTTGATACAAAAATTCAATGTAAGGCCAATGACTGTGTTTAGTTTCTATGAAGCGAATCCATAACCGCGGATCGAACCAAAAATCCCGCGAAACGTCTCCAGTTGCTGGTACCTCCGCACGAAAAAGGCATCGAGTGCAAAGGGTTAATAAAGATATATAAACTACATTTAAATTTTACAAATCTCAGTCCTCAACAATCGCCTGCCATCCTTCAATATCAGTCCATTATTGCAAATAGCCTTGGGCGATGTATCGATATATCGGAAAAAACTGGTATGAAATCAACATCGTCAAACCGGTGTCACTATTTTCTCCAAACCGATACATCGCGATCTCTTTTGACGAGAGAACGATTCTTGCCTAGCACTTCAAGGACGAAGAACCGTGGCAACGATTCATGCCCGGTGTTTCTAAAGCACTAAAGAAACGTATTGAAACCGTTGACACCGCGCCGCACCGTTTGAAACTAGTTCCATTTGCTTTTGCAAGGATACTTCATCGGCAAGCTAACATCGTGCTAATCGTATCCACCCTGCCTTGCATATGAGAGATGTTCCCAATATTGTATAGAAATATAGTGATACCGTCGACATCGGGCCGTTTGAGACGATTTCCATTTGCTTTTGCGGATGCCCGATATTTCATCAGAAAAAACCGTATCGTGGTAATTGTATCCACTTAAGCATGTGGGTTGAGTATTGAAATTGCGAGGTGACGCCAGCAGTCTAGTAATATTGGAGATTCCATAAAAAAAGTATTCGATTTATTGTTTGAACATTATTTATGTTGTTCTCTCAACACTTGGAAAACGTTTTGATTTTTATTTAATAGTCATCAGATATAAGACCTTGATGTCTATTTTCGGAATTCAATTGAGCATTTCCTACACTTTTTGTGTTTCATTTTTGATTTTTCCCCCCTTTATTATTTCTCTAACTTGGAAGAAATAAAATATTACACTTTTGTATTTTGCAATCTTTTATATTAAGATTTTTTTTATCTTGCTATTATTTTATTTTGCTTTATTTATTAACGCAAGGAGATTGCACCATTGGTCCGCGGTAATTCATGTCTAGTTTTTACCCAGTTAAGTTCATCTGATTATTTATTACTATGAGCTGTTTGTTATATCTGCCAAAATCAATGTGAACTAGCACATGGACAGTTGTTTCTCTAGTTCGTATAAACGATTACATATAAACGATTTTTTTCCATTTAAGTTGAAAGATTTTCTCTTCTGACTGGTAAGTAAATAAATGCTTTATAAATTTTTATAGTTAGTACAATTTGAATAAAGTTTATTTATTTCCATGAGATTAATTACTCAATCCAAAATTTAATTTTTTTTTTAATGTTTTTTAATTGCTAAGCATAAAAGTTTTTTGGATCGAAAAATGATTTACGTAAGGACTCCATTTGACTATGTTACACTGCTGTCCTTTATACGTCCGGTTAAAATCCAAATTCAACTTAGGTGATATGGTACAATCAAACCCCGTTAACGTGAAATCAATGGGGCCGCTGAAATTGTTCGCTTTAATCGAATTTCGTGTTAAGTGAATAAATTAATGTTATATGTTTTAACTAGAGACTTGTTTCAACTTCGTGTTAAGCGGGATTTCATGGTAAGCAATTTCGCATTAACGGAGTTTGACTGTTTATTAGTTGAAGACAGGCGATAGGGCAATTACCCACATGGGCGCCCCCAGGAGGGTGAAAGGGGGTGTACTTGCCCCCCCCCCCACTCCCTTCTGCTGGATAATAACGAAGTAAAATTTCTTGATTTTCTGAAAATGGCGATATCTCAGCGAAGTCGAAAACGTAAGTAATTTTCAGTATTTTAAATATTATTTATAGATCCAATAAAATTATTTCTAATTAAGTTAATCTTTCAACATCTGCTTAGAATAGTTTTGTTTGTAAAAATGTTTTATTGAAAAGTTGGGTCAAGATTTATAATTGGGTACACATTTGTGTACCTTCGTCCATTAGGCTGAAATTGTAATATGATGAAAGTGTGTTAATAAGTAATTATTGTTAAAATTAATAAATAATTATTGTTTAATAGTAAAAAATTATTGTTTAAATGTATGAGCATGTTAACTGTTTGTTTTTACGGAATTAATTTGTCCTAAAATTATATTAGAACATTGTACACTTAAAATTTGGAACAATTTAACAAACTCGAAATATTAGTAAGCTGAGGTATTATGGTGTAAGTGAATAAAGTGTATGTAAAGTGTTTGTTTACTACTTTATTATTTAATTTAAAGTTGTTTAAAACATTCTGGAATTTACATTTTTAAATTATAGAACTTTTTAACAAAAAAAAAAATAATAACTTAGTTATGTTTTAAGTGTAGAAGTAGATTTAGTGTTTGTTTTGTTTAAAATTAACTTAATACAAAATCATAATTTTGAGTATACAGTATAGTAGTGACTAAGTATAATTCTAAAATATTATACGAAATTGTTTTTTGTAGGCTTATGGACTCCAGATTAGATTCAGGCATTATTACAACAGAGTGATTTGTCTAAAGGGGAGAAGAAAAAAAGTTAGCATTCACAAACTGCTGTAATTCGAATGTATAATATTTCGATGGGAGGGGGGGGGGGTACTGATCTCTGTGATCGATATTTAGCATACTATCGTTGTGCTGTAAGAACAAAGAAATGGACTGTGCTGTTTACACATTTTGCGGATCTAGCAATATGTAATTGCTGGATTTATTATGTGCACTTTCACAAAAGCAATAACATAAGCAAAAAAATATATGCCCCTTTTGGAGAGTAGAATGATTATTGCTTCATCTTTATTGAAGTATGAAGGAAATTTATCCGGGAGTTCTTGCTGAGGAAGGCCACGCAAACTGTTTTACTCCTCTAAAGAAGAATTTCCTGTGCCCTTAAAGCAACGAAAAGTTGTTCATCGTCCTCCAAAGGATGTACAATTTGATAATATAGGTCACCTACCCAGGTACATGGAAGACAAAAATGCATACAAATGTCATCTGGTGGGGTGCAAATCTAGAGTGAGAACGAGTATACCAAGTACAACATTTACTTACTTGTGCAGAAAAATAATTCCTTTGAAAAGTTCCATTCAAAGTAAATGCAATGAAAATATTCTCCATTACTTAAAAAATAAAGTGTTTAATAATAAAGTTTAATTAAAACATGTTAATACTTCTTTTACAAACATTTTATCAATTGCAATATTCTTGTTATTTTTTGTAATAGAAAACTAAGGTCCACATACGTGTACCCTAAAATTTTAGGCCCCCTAATAAACTTATAAATACAAATATTTTTTTTCATAGTCCTTGACAACAAAATAACTCCATGAAACAGTAAAATATTTTTTAAATCATTTTGTTAATCTTCAGGGGTGAAGAGGATATAGATAAAAAATAGCACCCACTAACTAGGCTTGGGCGATGTATCGATACATCGTCCAAAACCAGTGTGAAATCAACATCGTCAAACCGGTTTCACTTTATTCCCCAAACCGATACATCACGATTGTTATATTCCTGGTCTGGTAACATTATTTGTAAAGAAATTGACGATGGAGACAGACATGCTGCAAGTTACATGTTTATTGAGAATCCTGAATTCAAGTTGTTGTTGTTGCCAGATGGCCTTAGTAAATATTTCTTTAAAATTATTGATGCCAGATACAAAACATTATTAATAAACAGACATATCAAACACTCTCCTCCTAAAAAAAAAATCAGAGTTACAGAATAACATTGTATAGTTATTAACTACATAATCATACAAAAATTATAAAAGTAATGACTTGTTAAGTTCTTAAGAGTTTATAAATTCAGTCTTTTAGGTGGTTTTATGTTTCGCTTTGGTCGAGTTCTCACCAGGGGGCTTGAATTTAAAGCTGGGGAACACTCAACAGTCTTAGCAGGGGTAAGCGGTGTTTGAACATCTGCTTCACACTCAGGTTTTTCTTCAAGTTTTTCTTGGTTTAACTTAAAGCTTGGTACAGGTTGAGAAGTCGAAGAATTGTCAGCAATTGTTGTAAGTGGAGCTGGACCAATGGGAGAGCTTATTGGAATTGGTACTTCACTAATTGGTATTTCCAATGTGTCACTTGGTACTCGTTTTCTTAAATGATCTGCATGAACAAATCGTACTTGATTATGAACTTTAGCAAGATAGGTGTTCACATTAACAATTTTTATGATTTCACCCGGAAACCATTTAATTTCCATATTACGAGTAGAACGAACCCATACTTTTTCATATAAATCAAAATATCTCGAAGCATATTCTTGAGAATGAGACTCTTGAGATTCTCTATACTTTTTCTCTCGAGTAAGGTGATCGCTTCGGAGCTGTGTGAGCTTTGTTTGAGGTGTAAACTTGAATAACAGTTCAGCAGGAGTCTTCAGAGTGACAGAAGATGGCGTATTTCTATAAGCAAATAGAGCACTATCTAGCCTATGTTGGAAACTATCATACTGTCGATTGCAGAATTTGTGTTTCTTTAACATGTTTTTAACAATATTGACCGATTTTTCTGCTGCTCCGTTTGAATTTGGGTGATATGGTGGTGAATTTTTAACCTCAATTCCATTAGATTTGAAAAATCTCAGAAATTCTTCTGATTTGAATTGGGCAGCATTGTCAGAAACTACTTGAGTTGGTAGTCCAAAGATTGAAAACAATGTTCTGAGTTTTGAAATAGTGGATTTTGAAGTTGTGCTCTTGACAAGCGATACATCAATCCACTTGGAGTAGGAATCTTTCACTATCAAAAGATTTTGATTTTCCAACTCAGCATAATCAATATGTATTCGATCAAAAGGCTTACCAGTCAATGGCCAATTATTTGACAGTACCTTAATTGCGTTTGGTCTTGTTATTTGACATGGAACACATTTGTTTACAAAATTTTCTATTTCTCTGTCCATTTTAGGAAACCAGAAATAACTGCGAGCAAGATACTTCATACGTACAATTCCAGGATGTTCAACATGCAAAAGTTGAAGTACTTTGTTTTGCAAACTCTTAGGAATTACTAATCTGTTGGCTCTTAACAAACAATTATTCTCCAAGCTTAATTCGTTACGAACCTTAAAAAATTCGTTTAAATGATCTGGTACTTTATGTGGCCAACCAAATCTTGTGAATGTGATTGCCTGACTTACTTCATTATCGATTGCACTCTCTTTTTCAATCTCTTTGTTAAGTCCTCAAAGTCAGAGAAATAATAAACAAATTGTTCAGCAAGTTGATCTACAGGTTCACAGTCTTTAGAAGGAAGTCTAGACATAGCATCAGCAAGCAAAAGATCTGAACCCTTTTTGTATTTCATAACATAATCATAGTTAGACAATATTAAAGACCATCTTTGCATTCTAGAATTTGCCATTTCAGGTACAGGTTTGTCATGACCCAATAGTGTTAACAATGGTTTTGCATCAGTTTCAATTATAAACTTTTGACCTTGTAAATATTTATTGAAACGTTTAATGCCAAAAATAATAGCTAGAGCTTCTTTATGAACTTGAGCATAGTTTCGCTCAGCCTTAGAAAGAGTTTTGGATGCAAAGAAAATTGGTCTCAAAACACCAGGAGGAAGTTCATGACACAAGACTGCTCCTAGTCCATAATCTGAAGCATCACATTGTAACACAATGGGTTTTGACATGTCATAGTGCACAAGTACATTATATTCATTTAACCAAGTTTTACTTTCTTCAAATACCTTAATACATTTTTCATCAAATTCCCATTTAACACTCTTTTCTAATAATCTATACAAAGGTTTTAACTTAGTAGACAAATTGGGAATAAAATGTTGATAATATGAAAGCAAACCTAAATAACTTTTCAACTCAGTCATATTACTAGGCAGTGGAGCATTTACAATATCATTGCACTTATCTTTGACAGGATGTATACCTTCAGAATCTTTTACATGACCCAACATTTGAATTTTCTCTTTAAAAAATTCACATTTAGAAATGTTTATTTTTACATTGAACATATTAAGTTTCTGTAAAACCATGAGAGTTCTTTGTATGCATTCTTTCTTTGTGGCAGCACGCACAAACAAATCGTCAATATAACAGTCAGTAAAAGGAAATTCTTTCAGTATACTATCCATTTTTTGTTGAAATAGAAATGATGCTGATTTTATGCCAAAAGGTAATTTGGTATATCGTAGCAAACCTTTAGGAGTATTAAGAGTTAACAATTCTTGAGATTCAGAACCTATAGGCAGTTGATGAAAGGCCATAGAAAGGTCAATTTTAGATAAATACCTCCCGGAACCCACATTAGTAAGAATATCTTCCTGTGACGGAAGAGGGTAAAATTGTGTTTCACAAAATTTGTTTACTGTTTCTGAAAAATCCCCACATATTCTTACAGTCTTTTTACCTTCACTATCAATTTTAGGTACAGCTACTATAGGGGTTGCCCATTTTGAATGAGTAACAGGTTTTAGCACACCCTTCTGAATCAATACCTCTAACTCATTATCAACTAATTGTCGAACAGCATAAGGGATTGATCTAGATTTACAGAATATAGGAACAGTATCATTCTTCATAGCAATATTTACTGGATCCCCCAAAATACCAATACAATTATTTAAATCAAAACAATTGGGAAAATTTGTTTTACAATACTCAATTATATTAGTATCATCAGTAAGAACAGGTAGTATAGTGTTTGGAGAGCTGCACACATTATTTACTTTTTCAAAGTTACCTGTCTTTCAAGGAGACCTTACGGTCTCGGAAATTCAGATCGGGATGAAATTTGGCAGATTGATAGTATACCTTAAGGGTATCCACACTGTAAAGTAATAAAGCGCACTAGCCATAAGATTACGAGAAAACAGGCTCTAAAGTATTACGCGCAGCTTATATACTAGTAGAGATTTTTGCTCTGCAACTGCCAGGTGGCTAAGTGGTCAGCGTGCTGGGTTCCCGTAAGGGCGATCCGGGTTCGATACCTCATGAGGTAATTTTTTTTTTTCAATTTATAAAGTGACTGTTACAGCTAATTGAAATTTGAATTAAAGATAATACTTTATTTTTAAATACGTAATGTATTTTTAATGAGATAATTTTTATTTTTTATTTTTTCAATTTATTTCCAGCTAATTGAGCCAGTTAATTTTAATCCAGCTAATTTTCCAGCTAATTGAAATTTGAGTTAAAGATAATACTTTATTTTTAAATACGTAATGTATTTTTAATGAAAGTGCATTAAAACTCTATCTACTATTTTCACAAACAAGTGATTATAAATTTTGAGATATTATAAGATGTAGAGAAGTAAATGATTTTCACAAAAATCATGAAGAACCAGTTTCTATATGAAAGAGTAAGAATGTTGTCCTATTGTACACAAGCAGGTAGTCCGAAATTTTCAAAACCCTAACGGCACTTTGAGACGTCTATTTTTATAGACAGGTAAAGAATTTAATAAAGCGTGCGCAAAATTGCGCGTATCTGGTTGAAAATAATAGAGAAATAAATACCCGTGAAGACTGCATAAAAATACAATCAATAGTCTATCATCAACTGTCATCACCAATTTTTAATAAAATGATACGGTATGCCTGGTATGCTTCCAAGTTTTCTGTTGAAAGATATATTTTGATGAATGTTAATGAAGTATGTTTTCCAACGAATTTTTTACAAAAAGGTTGTTCCTGTAAACAATCTTCCTTTATAAATTGTGCAAGATGTCAAAACAGTTTTTGTTTTTCATGTTTTTATGATAAGTGTCATTCTGGTGTATGTATATAAATAAATAATTGATAAATAAAAACTATATGTCAAAATCCATAGATATATTAAGTCCTACCCTAATTTTGTTGCTGTGTAATTAGAATTTTAATTTATATCTATTTAATTTATCTCTATTAAAAATACATTACGTATTTAAAAATAAAGTATTATCTTTAATTCCAATTTCAATTAGCTGTAACAGTCACTTTATAAATTGAAAAAAAAAAAAAAAAATTACCTTACGAGGTATCGAACCCGGATGAACCCGTACGGGAACCCAGCACGCTGACCACTTAGCCACAGGGCAGTTACAGCGCAAAAACTTCTACTAGTATATAAGCTGCGCATAATACTTTAGAGCCTGTTTTCTCAGAATCTTCTGGCTAGTGCGCTTTATTGCTTTACAGTGTGGATACCCTTAAGGTATACTATCAATCTGCCGAATTTCATCCCGATCTGAATTTCCGAGACCGTAAGGTCTCCTTGTTAATGTCTACATTAAGCTGTTCAATCCAAGAACGACCCATTAAGGTAGGTCTATTTTGAGTCTTAATGACAACAAGTGGCAGTGAGATTTTCTCGTTACCACGTTTCACAGGAACCATGAATCGTCCCACTACCTCCAACAGTTCACCAGAATAGGAACGCAATGTAGGAGCTTCTAGCGATTCCAGACGACCCAAATGCAACTTTTTGAACTTGTTTAAAGACATAATGGAATGAGCACTTCCAGAGTCAATTTGCATTTGAACAGAAGAATTACCAATATCAACGTTTATGGAGTATGGTTCAGGGGCATCTTTAAAATCAGAAACTGTGTTGATGCTGAACTCGCCAAGAGAGGTGTTGACATCTTCCAGGTTTTCTTTCACAAAATTTGTTGTCGAGGATCTGCAGATAGAAGAAATGTGTCCCTTTTTATTGCACTTATAGCAATTGGCATTTTTAAATGCACATTCATCTCTGTGTGTCTTACCGCAATGTTTACATTTTGGTTTGGTTTTGAAGCTTGGGGAATTTTTCTTGCTATCAACATTGTTTTGAGGTGCAGTCTTCTTATTAAAGGTTCTTTTATTTTTGTTTGCATTTGTAATTTTCAGGACATCATTACTGGATTCAAATTTCAAAGATTTGGCTTCTTTATTGGCTGTTTCCATGGCCAAAGCAATTTCACCAGCCTTTTTGAAATCCAAGTCTCTTTCACTCAATAATTTATTTTGAATGTTTTGATCTGCAAGGCCGCAAACTAGCTTATCACGAATGGCTTCATCCAGGAAATTATTAAAAGCACACTTACTGGCTTGTTCTTTGATGTTGACTATGAAGCTGGATACATCCTCTGAAGTTTGTTTCAACTTATGAAAGCGGTAGCGTTCCATGATGATCGAACTTTGCGGAGAAAAATGTTTCTTTAACTCCTCAACAATTTCGTCATAAGGTACCTCCTTCATATTTCTAGGTTGTAGTAGGCTTCTTAACGTTGAGAAAACATCCTTTCCAATGTTCGTCATTAGAGTAGCCCTTTTGTCTGCATCAGTTTTGATTTTATTAGCTTCAAAATAAAATTCTACTTGTAGCAGATACTCTTCAAAAGAATCAGTACTTTGAAATACTGGCATTTTGCCCATTCTCTGAGAAGATTCAGAATCTTGCATCTTGAATACTATCGGTTTCAGTTCGAAAACAGTAGGATTACGATGCTGTAACGGCAGTGTCTATTTTTAAGAAGATACCGATCCACCACATTCGTTTTAATATTCAATTTTAAATTTCATAACTTTTATCCTCGTCGCCAATGTTATATTCCTGGTCTGGTAACATTATTTGTAAAGAAATTGACGATGGAGACAGACATGCTGCAAGTTACATGTTTATTGAGAATCCTGAATTCAAGTTGTTGTTGGCCTTAGTAAATATTTCTTTAAAATTATTGATGCCAGATACAAAACATTATTAATAAACAGACATATCAAATCTTCTTTGACAAGAGCGCCATACTTGTCTAGCACTTCAAGGACGAAGAACCCCACGATTCATGCGCGGTGTTTTTAAAATACTATAAAAACGCACTGAAACCGTCGATACCGCGCCGTTTGATATATGATACTTCACCACATCGCAGTTAATCCTCCCTGTATATGCGCGGTGTATCTAAGAATGTATAGAAACGTAGTGTAACAGCTACACCGCGCCGTTGCAGACGATTTCCATTTGCTTTTGCTGAGGCGATACTCGGCATCGTGATAATCGTATCCACCTTCGGTATGTGCGATGTTTCCATTTTAGGTCTCGCCTTTTTTTTCTTCCTATTTCGTTTTACAGCTGAGTATTGAAATTGCTTGGTGGTTTTCAGGCGCCAGTAGTCTAGTAATATTAGAGATTCGATGAAAGAAGTATTCCTTTTCTTGTTTGAAATTATTTTTTTGTTGTTCTCGTAATTCTTTTAAAACGTTTTGATTTTTATTTAATTTGTCATGAGATATAAGACCTTGATATTCTATTTTTGGAATTCAATTGAGTATTTCCTAAAATTTATGTGTTTAATTTTTGATTTTTTTTTTTTTTTCTTTTTTTCTCTAACTTGGAAGAAATAAAATATAACATTTTTGTATTTTTACATATTTTACATCGGGATTACGTCAGGATTTTTTTTTTTATCTAACAACCTTGAGAACCTTGTAACCTTGAGAGTTTTGATGCTTTATTTATTAACTCAAGGGGATTGCGGTATTCTAGCGTGGTAATTTCAGACTAGTTCCTACCAGTTAAGATAATTAGGTTATTTATTACTATGATGGTTTGTTATATCTGCCGAAGTCAATATGAACCAGCGCATGGACTGATCACAGCTGTTTTTCTAGTTTAATTTCTTAAACACTTATAAACGATTTTTTTCCCATTTAAGTTGAAGGATTTTCTCTTCAGATTCGTAAGTAAATAAATGTTTTATAATTTTTTTTTTTTCAGTTTGTTCAATTTGAATAAAGTTTATTTCCATAAGATTAATTAATCAATCCACCATTGCTTCTTAAAAATGCTGATATGCATATTTTTTTGGCACAAAATAAAGATTATTAGAATTTTAATTTAGCATTAGAGCATTAATTTTATTTTTATTGTTTAATAGTTATATTGTATATAATAAGTAATAAAATATTCATTATAAAGTATGTTTTTAATTTAATAATTAAGAATATCCAATAACTAAAGTAACATGTGCACCGCCAGGAAGTGCACTTGTCCCCCCCCCCCCTTCCCATCTCCTTCCTTCCCTGGATAATAACAAAGTAAAATTTCATTAAGATAGAGAAATTAAAAAATCCGGATTAAACCAAAAAAAAAAAATTACCGGCTTACACCCCCTTGGGTGCTTTATGTATCCCCCCTGAAAGTAATTCGGTCGTTGCTCATGTTATTTAAAATAAACTTCTATACATGAATTCAATAAAATTTTACAAAGCTAAGCAAGCATAACTTTCGGCTACATATCGTGTTATGAAAACGTTGTTTTATAGTATTTTGTAAAAAAAATATAGTTAAACATCGTGATGTTTGCTTCCCGATATATCTCGATGCAGAAATGTTAACATCGCCCAGGCCTACCACTAACTACTCCACATGAATATAAAAAAAAACTCTTCCGTCCAATTCTTGGCCGTAAAAGAAGCTGCCGTCACTTGAAAAGCGCCCCGCTTTGATGTTTCCGGTGATATAAGACAAACCTTGAGAACAGCCTGAATCAACAGGTGTGATTTCAGTTGAAGAAAACCCTTTTTTATACGCACGTCGCGGCCTACGCAATAAACGAGTTTGGATAATAGGAATATGACACAGCACGAGGATCATTGATTGAGTTGGTCAAGTTTGGGTATCACATTTTGTGTGGAGTTTCTCGTGCTCGTTTGAAAAATTGAAGAAAGGCCTTGTTGATTCAATATGTTTTATGCAAATATTTGTTCCAGTTAAGTTGTGTATTTTAAACATCATAACCACTGAGAAAGTACAACTAAATTACTGATGTTGGAAATATAATATGGTTGCGTGGATAGGTACGAAAGATTTGAAGCCAAAGCAGATCAAAACCTTGCAGAAATTTATTCCGATATAACTCTTCGCAGATTCTTTTACAACTCCAGAACTTCTCGTTCTAGTAGACTCAATACAGCTCTTTACACAATAATGGAGCTCAAACAGCAGTTAAAAACTAGATACACAACTGCTAAAATCGTCGCACCAGACAATGCAATACAGTTCACTACTCTGAATGCTCTCTAAGAGACAACTAACTAGATAACTCAACTCAAGTAACTCGCTTGGCCGGCCTTATATAGGAAAGTCCATCCTTCATGAATCTTCTAGAGATAGAAATTTGAAGGATTTTCCAGATCGTAGTTGAAAAGCCCTATACATGTACATGGGGACCGAAAATGTCGCCAAATGGTCGCCAACTGTTAATAGCCTGCGCCTTGTAAAACTCGTTTTCAAGCAATAAGAGACGCACTGTAGAAAAGCGAAGTAAAGTCAACTCTTGCACTGCCTTATGCGAAATGTACATAAATTTCCCTTTTTACATAATTAATACCATGAAATATTTACAAATATACAGAGATTCGTAACAATATTGTGTTTCTATTAAGAAACAAAATTCAAAATATTTCAACGATATTAATTGAAATGTTGCTATGGCACAAATTAAGAAACACTTAAAAGTGTATTGTTCAAAATTCCAATTAATATTTTGTACACTGCACAATGATAACGCCTGGTTAACACAGAAAGATTCAGGCCATTGCAAGTTTAATATATAATAAATGAACTCAATGACAAAAACCTAAAATTGATTCCCTATGGTTTTTTGGTGGATAATTTATTCACTATTTTACCAAACAAATTTCTCAAAGGTGTTAGTTTTTTCCCTTCACCGGGTTAAAAATGGACAGATTTCCTTGAGTATTGTGAACTTTTACAGCTTACTCCCTCACTACTACAATCAAGATTTTCATAGAAAAACAGTATATATCAGACATCTATTTCCATAAATTTACTCAATGCGAGATTACTTTACTGTAGATTTCTCAAAGTAGCTCCTGAATTTGGTAATTTGGTCACGGTTTTGCTATCATACCAATATATTTGAGGGTCCAATGACATTGTTCTTTTATTTGGAGTGGTTTTTGATGAGACAATGTCGCATTGTTCACTTTTAAGTCCTCGTACTCACATAAAAAAATATAGTTTTCGAATTTATCAGAAATGGTAGAAAAAACTTATATTTTTAACATTTAAGTATAATGAAAATAATAAAGCAACATTTCTTATGATTTAGATTGCTTATATATTTTGAGTGTAGAATTCTAAAAAATTATTCCGAAACTGACCGATAGAAAAACGTACATTTGCTTACGCTTATCAATAAACAAAGTGCAAAAGCTAAATATAAAATCGTATATTTTTATTTTAATAATAAAAAAAAAAAAATGAAAAATTTATACATAATGGGAACTACTGACTTGCATACCTAATTTGAACATTGTAGCACGATGCATTCTGGAATTAAGCTGTTTTCACACATACACATGCACTGCTTTTCTGAAAATTACTATTTTTGAAAATCAAACTAGATCGAAATGAAATCAAACAGGATCACTAAAACTCTCAACATTGATTTTTTACCCCAATGCAATTGTTCATTATCTTATAATATATATCGGTCAATTTAAAGTAAAAACATCGATTAACTGTTTTCCGACTGTAATTTCGCTTTTTTACTTTCAATTACCCATATGTATATATGTAATGAAAGTATAGCATTCGGTCAGAAAAAAAATTCGATTTTTTTTTTTTTTTTTTTTTTTTGCATTTCTCCACGATTTGGAACATCCCGATTTCAAAAAAGTGATCTAGAAAAATTGTCTGTGTGTAGGTGGTCAGTAGTACACTAATAAACGTACAGTAATAAAGTAGACACTAGCCCTCTCAACAATACAAGATTCAAATAGGCATTAATTTGAAATGCATTTTATTATATTTCGCAATTTTAACTACTCTATAAAAATTCAAATATTTCTTGATTGTCATAAAAGTTACAAAAACTAGGGGTGCGGAATATCGCACAACTTTCAATTACACTTCATGATGATGATCATTATAAAATTTATCATGAATTGGTGTAATTTACCCTTTTCATTTTCATATTTTCATTATTTTGAAAAATGGCCAGCTTGGCGATACTTTTGGCGATTATTCTTACACTGAAAAAAAAGACGCCAAAACCGCGAAACTGGTGATATGTTAGAAGAAAAGATTAATGTAATATTTGTCGTTTAAGTACAACAGAGAAGAAACAATCGCTGATGGGCGATGATCAAGGGAAGAAAACTCTATGTTAAAGACATTAGTTTTTCACCGTTTTACGCTTTTATCGCCCTTCTAAGGAAATTCGTTGGAGGTCTTTACCTTGTAGGTTGGACCTTGAAAGGCATTTCCACATCCATTTTGATCAAAAACGTTAGAGCGTGTTTTTGGCAAATGCTGAAAAACAAAATTTTTTCAATAGCAGCTCCCTTATGCGCATGCGCAATTTTGACGTATTCCTTAATGACAGGTCCCAAGGTCAGAGCTAACCTATACACAAAATTTGAATATAATAGGTCAATTTATTCGGGAGTTATGCTGACCACAGACAGACACACAAACGTTTTTAAATTCAGGTCGTGGAAAAATGTAAAAAAAAAAAATCGCAATTTTTGTTGTTGATCGAATCCATTACCTTCATCACCCCATTTTAACATATGGGTAATTGAAAGTAATTAATTGAATAATTTTACAAAACACGAATCGGGTTTTTCAAAGGAAGTTGAAATTTAAAAAAACTAAGGTCTTTTTCCTCTCACATCTTATGACACACTAGTTTTTTTTTAAAATCTGGACTGGAAAATGTGACCATTTGAATGTACAACTAATATTATTCCTGCTTCTTGCCCCGCTTATTGCAGATTTAATCTGCAATTCCATTTATGAAACTAGACCATTTGTGATAGAGGTTGTATAAAATATCAAAACGTATTATTACTTTCTTTGAATGCAGAAAGCATAACAGATTCGGCGCAGAATATATTGTTCCAAAATAACCTTTGGGATGAAGATTCGGATCTGGCATAGCTACTGACAGAAATGAGTTGCCTAGCTATTTATTTGATTTAAAAGCTTGGACTTTATTTTTTCAGATCTTCACCAGTTGGAGGGTTCTGATTTGTTATATAAGATCTGAGATAAACTTTTTTTTTTACTGAGCATTTTTATTTTTTTGTATTCAATGTACTTTTTTTTAGACAGACAGGAGCTGCTTATCCTGCAACCTTATTAACTCTAAATATTCTTAAAATGCAAAGGCACGCATAAAAATATTTTTGCATAAAAACATATTACAACTATATATGTTTGTTTTTTTGTTTTTTTTAAATGTCAGTATTTAGTATTTTTTTTTATATGATTTAGAATAAATCTGCTTACGTTTGCGAATGCGAGGTCTTTATTGTAATCGTTGTAGAACTTTGCCTACGTAAAATGGATTTCTGTTTATAAGCGTTAGGGTTCAAGTGTCGTTATTAATATTCGCATATGCGCCTACACTATATTTGTATTCATGAATGGTCAAAAGTCATAACTTATAGAAGGATTTAAATGGGATGTGTTTTGCGCAATTATTGTTATTTTAAAATTAAAGGGGAAAAGTTTTTATTCCCTTTTATTAATGTTATTATAGAAATTGATTAATTTTGTTTCTGCTTTGTCACAATATAGTTTGGCGACAGTGACAACACTTTCATATAAAAATACAGTGGAGAACATTGAAAGAGTGGAGTACAGTGGAGAACACTTTGGTAAAGTGCACTTTACATCCGTAATTTTGATGTCGATAGAAAATATTAGACAGTATTTTTATATGAAAGTGTTGTCACTGTCGCCAAACTATGTTAGCGTTGTTTAAATTCAAGGGGTACACAAATTCGTGAGACAATTTTATGACTAAATATTATGCAAAATAGTGATTGTAAGGTACTAGTTCCATGACAGATGAATATTATTAGCATCTAAATATATTGATAGGTGGGGGTAGGTTTTAAAAAGATAAATGTTGTGTTTCATTGAATTATAATGTGCTGTATCATACCTACGCATTATTTCCCCAGGATTTTTGTGTCCATCTTGCACACTTACGAACACTTTTACAGTGTTTCATAATACTCTCACATCCATCCTCGACTTTAAGATAAAATACTACTCGTCTACCATTGAACTCTCACCTTTCAACTAATGTTTTGCAAATTATTCAGTTGCTATATGTACAATTAACTTGTATTCTTCCTATGTAATGCGTCATGTTTCACTGAATAATTATGAGTTCCAAAGGTACAAAACTTAACAAATGGATATTAATAAGAAAATTAGCCTTATATAATAACAATAACGTAACAAGACCAATCTACCATCCGAACGAGGTGCAATTAAAAACTAGAAGATTTTTTCCTCAGTGATGTGTTCATTTGTGCTTGCATGTGATTTAAGTAGTCTGGATGTCGAAACGCCTGTAGTCGGAGCAATTAAGTAATGGGACATTGGTATTAACTAACTCATTATTCATTCAAATACAATGGCTATTATTAATTCATTCAGCCATTATCGCATAAAAGGGGGCGTTACCGTTTAATTTAAAAAATAAGAAACACGTGGTAGGTTGGAGAAGTAGGTTGAATAAAATAGCATGAATGTATTTTCATTCTTAAATGTAAGGGAAATAAAACATTTTATTTTTAAACGTGATTTGCAACACGGACTTTATGTGAGTCCAAATTCTGTAGAGCATTTCTGTTCTCTTATAGAAGAGGCGTTTTCAATTACTTCGTAGTGAAAGGCTAGTTCATTCTAAGTAGGAAAAATATATACCATAAGAGTAACCTTTTGAAACAATTGGTTACGTCTTATTCAGCACGAATTATTGATGGAAAGAGGAACATACAATAAAAATAGTTACGCCATCATCAGTACTGATGAACAGTATTGTTATTGGGTAACTTTGATAAATTTACTCTATAAAATAAAATAACGCTGAAAGGAAAGTTTTATACCTAGAATCATACGAAAATAGAAAAATCGATTTCCTACTTAATTGAATAATTGTATTTAAAATCACATCTACTAAAAATTTAGTAAATGAATAATGCTTAAAAACGATATTTTAGGACATGAATATTACTTAAAATAACCACAATATAAAACTTTAAAGAGAAGAATATTCTCTCTTTTTTTTTTTTTTTTAAATATTGTAATGCCCAATAAGGAGATGATTAGTTTTATTGTTATGAAACTCTAAAAATGTCTATGAAAATATGAATTTCTAGGGTTTTTTTTAAAGAATATTGTTTGCTATTGTTCAAACGTGTTCTGGAAATTATCACTGTGGAGCTTTATTTCTGTTTAGTATGAAGAGTTTTTCGCACCTTTTCTTTAAAAATAACTTTCAAATATGCACGCTAAGCATCTAATAAAACATTAATTAAAGTTATCTCCAGTTTTTCCATTTGAATCTTCCCTTTTCTCTCCTACTCATACAAAAAAAAAAAAAAAAAAAAAGGCAAACCTATGTTTTAAAATTTAAAATAAAGAAGAGAAATAATTCAATGTCCAAGTTTATCGTAGGAGAACGATGAAAATGTATTTAATTTATGTTACATGTCTCCTTGATGTTATTCTAACAAAGTAAATGTTGTCTGTGTGAATTTATACTATACCGATATACTTATTTACATGCGTTGTGATAAATATATCGAACTACTTAGCGAACTGTTACCTTCCAACTGTTTTGGTCCGTGTAATTAATAATTGCAATAAAAATAGCATGATCACTTTAAAGATAAAGTTAAGTAGGTATAATTTATATTTAATTTTTTTTAATTAAGCTAAAATAAGCTGAAAAGGGGGTGCACAGTTCTACATGCTGAAATTTGATTTGGGCCAACTGGGTATTACTATTTAATATACTAGTACCCAGATACCTCAAAACCTTACTTTAATACAAGCCCGTAGCCAGGATTTTTTTCTGGAGGGGGTTATGGTCGAAGATTTGATTAAATACATATAACAAGTTACACACTAAAAAAAGGGGGAGAAGTGGTAAAACAATATTTCACGAAATTTCGGGGAGGGGGGATTGTCCCGGGGTCCCCCCCCCCTTATCTACGGCCCTGCTTCAATATTATGGAAAACTGAGCATAGGGGACTATAAATAAATAAATTTGGTTTTACACAAGAGGGAAAATTATAGCTAGCAAAATCTCCCAACTTGAATTAAAATTAGGATATTGTATACTTGGTAAGCAGTTACTCTCTCTTATCTTGGACTCCAACCATAACAAAGCTGTTTTTACAACAACTAGCGCATTACATTTCGTCATTTATATAGTAAAAAACTATAAAATCAATTCCAAAAAACTTAAATAATAACTTTCTACATCTCCTAAATTAACTTTAGAATTACTTCTAGGATTCTATCCAATAAACAATCATTGTTGAATCAAATTGACATATTCCAATAATATGTCTATGAAATCCTAACGAGTCAATCATTCTAGAAACAAATTAAAAAAGTAAATGACCGAGCAGCAATGCAATCATCGCCAGTAAACCATGACGTAAACAAATTACAATTAACCAATTAACATTGGACAATTTCGGAAAATAATTAAGTAATAAAGGCTATTTAAAATATAAAATAATTAAATAATCAACACTCAAGCAAATTAAACAATTAGTGCTTACCCTATTAATCAATATTTAATTAAGCTGTGCTTTTATGCCTCATTAGGGTTATTGCTCCGATTGCTCCCTGACGTTGCGTGAAAAAGAAACAAAGGAAGACTGGCAGGAAAAAGGACGACATAACAATTAGCATATTCTATTAACGAGTTCTGACATTTTCTGGGAAGGGATATTTACGGAAATTGGTATTTCAAGAATTCGACTTCTAATCAGGAAATAGTTCCACTTCAGGGTACTAGTGTTGCCAAGATAAATATTTCTGCGTGGAATTGATGTTATAAAAGATATATTACGAGCTATTGGTATATACATTAAAACAATCCAGATTCCCAAATGTTGTTGCTCTGCCGTGTTTAAAGATCCATCAAGCTTGATTGTAAATATTTGAAGTTCAGATAATTAACCTAGCTTGTTACTACACATCTAATTAAATTTAAAAAATAAGATTTGATTACTTTCAATTGTCCATATGTTAACATAGGGTAATGAATGTATTGCATTCGCTTAAAAAAAATAATAATAATTTCTACACATTTTGAAATGTTTAACATTAAAAACTAGGGGTGTAGAACATCGCACAACTTTCAATTACACTATATTACTGATGTGGATTTGTGTTATTTATCGTTTTTATATTTTCATCATTTGCTTAGAAAAAATGGCCAGTCTAGCAATAATTCTTATATGGGTCTTTTTAAAAAAAAAAAAAAAAAAAAAAATATTAAATTTGGCCCTTCGCCAAAATGGAAATTTTGGCGATATACTTTTCGATAATTCTTATATTATCCTTTCTTATAAGTGAAACTGAGCGGAGGAGAAAAAACGATCGCTTATAAGCTATGTTCAAGCAAAGAGGACTCTGTGTTGAAGTCATTCGTTTTTCAACTTTTTGCGCCATTTAAGTATTTTTACGGGAATTTCAGAGGTGGGGATGTTTAGAACACGTTAAGAGGCATTAGCACAGCGATTTTTATCAAAATCGTTAGAGCCGTTTTTAGCAATCACTGAAAAACGTGATTTTTTCAATTGCAGCTACCATATGCGCATGTTCGATTTTGACGAAAACCTTAATGGTAGGTTCTTGGGTCATCACCAAATTTGAACATTGTAGGTCAATTTGTTCGGGAGTTATGGTGACCATAGATACACAGACAGACATTTTTTTTAGATCACATTTTTGAAATCAGGATGTTCCAAAACGTGGATAAATGCAAAAAAAAAAAAAAAAAAAAAATCAAATTTTTTTTTTGACCGAATGCTATACTTTCATTACCCTATGTATATATACATATGGATAATTGAAAGTAAAAAAGTGGTCTAGAAAAAATGTGTGTGTGTGTGCGCTTGTCTGTGGTCAGCACAGTACGGATTGACAATGTTCAAATTTTATTTACGGGCTAGTGGTTGTCGTGGAAGCTGCCACTAAGGTTTTCGACAAAATTGCGCATGCGCATAATGTAACAGCTATGAAAAACGTATGATTTTCAGCAATTGTCAAAATACGTGTATGTGTACATCAGAGAATTGCCCACAGATAATTTGTCAAGCCAACGTACTAGTACAAATAAAATTTTGTATTTCAACAAAAAATTATGTTATTTTAATAATTTCTAACACAGTTGCTAGTATTTTTTGTTACAATCACTGATCTTTAACTATAACTTCTGAATAGTGCATGCTTCATTATTCACTTCAAGCCGAAGAACACTTATCAGTCAACATAGAAATCTCTATCAGCAACCTTTCCACCAAACTAGTTAGAATATGTTGGTAACCATGGGCAACCTATTACGTAGCATAGAGGAGGTGGAAGTATTCATTTGGCTTCATCTACTTACAAAGTAGAAACCGCTTATAAGTTATCCAGAAGTTGTAGTTAGAAATCATTAGTTACTTACACTACACATTAAATCTTTGCATTTGAGCACCCAGCGTAATTTCTTCTGTTCCAAATGTCTATTTTTGATTTTTGCATTATGTAGTTTTAATTTCGGTTATAATTTTTTTATTATTGTATTTTTTCATTAGTATTGCATTATTATAACATTCGAGGTAACTTAACATTCGAGAACCATTGGTTGATGGTTTGAATCAAATAACTTAAAAACATGTGGAATTAGTTCCAAGTCGTTCTGTTAAGGAACTCGAAACAAATTTTTCTGTGAGAAACGGTAATTGTACTCGTTATAAACGTGGACAATAAAAACATCAGACGAAACGGTCGTTTGGCAGCCAACCTTAAAAAGGCAGAAACGACAATAAGTATCTATTCTCTGCACAACTTCCAGAGAAAAAGCCGAAATTGACTATTTTCTAGTGTGCTTACGGAACTTCTCATAATTATACAAAAAATACCATATGTTCGTCTCGGTGATGTCTTTTAATGAAAAAAAAATTGAGTACCTAGAATAAAAGACAACGAAGGAAAAAAATATTGAAATTTCCAAAACGAAATAAAAAATAAAAAAAAAAAACGAGTTCTAGCCCGATTTTGATGTAATTCTATTTTTAACTAATTTAAAACCACTTTTTTCATTTCATAATTTGGCGACAGATAAAGGCGATCAACTTGTAATTGTGGTTCAGATATATATGCCATATGTTGCCAAACAGGTTTGCTATCATTTCGAAGTTAGTTTTTCCGACATGTTAGGCTTAAGTGAGAATGAACGTAATGTTAAAGTATAGGCAGAACGAAATGAACTATAATTATACGGCTTATAACATCCTTAAAATTGAAATAATTTAATTTTTGAAGAGACAGAATTAAAGAGAAACATTTGTTCTTGAAATTGCATATGTTATTTGAACTGTATGACAATTTAGAGTGAGTTAACTTTCTAAAACATTTTAATTTCGGAAAAGCTCCTTTGAAAAATGAAAATAATCATATTGTGTTGCAAGATACTATGGACTATGCTAAGATCCTGCTTGACGGCTATCCGCTTGTATATGAAAAACATCCGAAATATTTGGGATTTACACTTGACCCAGGACTAACCAGCAATAAACATATTAACCATCTAGTGAAAAAAGCAAGAAAGAGGCTAAACATCTTAAAATACATCTCCGGTAGGGACTGGGGGGCTGATGCGTCTACCCTCAGGACGACTTACACATCCCTTATTAGACCTATTCTGGAATATGGGTATCAGATTTTGCAAACAGCATCTGCTACAAATTTAAAGAAACTCGAAAGGATCCAACTAAGTGCTGCACGAATCATTACAGGGCTACGTAATAGCTGTCCTAATGAGATTGTTCTTTATGAGGCAAATCTCCAACCTTTGAGCTTGAGATGATCTTCCAACATTTCAAGATATTTTAGTAAACTTTATAGCTTTGGAGACCAACATCGAACTGCTTCCTATCTAAAGGGTTGAAAAACAATCAAAGACTCAAAAGTGACAGCCCCTTTAGCAGGGCAGCCAACCAAAATCTTTTATTTCCTGAAGTTGAATCCTGCCTTTTGGGGACCCATCTAAATCCACTGGAGGATCTTCCAATTGTTTTCTTTCATGAAGAACTACTGTCTTTCAGTAGTAAGAAAGACATGCTTCCAGCACTTCTGAAACAATTGGCTTTGGAAGCAATTCATAGTTCCCCATTAGGGGCAGTTCGGATATTCACTGATGGAAGTAAACACGATAATGGCAACACAGGCAGTGGAGTAGTAATTGTAAACCCCGATGGCGTTACAAAATTTAACAAGCGAAACCCAAACTTTTGTTTAGTCTTTAGATCTGAATTGATAGCCATCGACGAAGCTCTACATTATATGATTTCCAATAATTTCTCCTGCGATATCTGGATTTTCTCGGACAGTAAGAGCTCCATTCAATTCTTGAGCAAACGGCGAAACATTACCTACAAACTCGGCATGAACATTGTGAACAAACTAAAGATTTACTCTTCGCATAATGTCATTCATCTGCAGTGGATACCCTCCCATGTAGACCTCTTCTTTAATGACTTGGCCGATGAATTTGGCTAAGGAGGGCTCTGCAGTAACATCCGAAAATTGTGGTCATCTTACGTTTAGGGAAATTTTCTCGAAGGTCAGAGCCGACAACAGCAAGACATGGAGGATTCCACCAACTCATGACTGGTATGAACAAAAACGTCCTGGGGCTGCCCTGGAGCTGAAGGGCGACAGGAAATTACAAACCACCATCACCAGACTCATCACCGGACATACTCGCACATGTTCAGGGACAAAAAGAGTACCCTGTGTGCCTCAAGTGTGTTTCCAATCAAGCTTCACCGGACCATCTGCTTTCCTGTTTGGATTTGGAGAAGAGCGATCTCTTTAAAAACCCTGCGCTGGTTCGAGACTTTCTTTGGGCGTACGGTCTCTTGGACTTGGTTTAGACTTGTTCTAGATCAAGTCTTATCAAGGAATAAGAAACAACAACAGATACTATGGGCTGAATACAAGGCATAAATGTGGAGGTTATGCGAGCTGACGTCACAGTCAATTCATTACAGCGGGACTACGTGAAACACGCATTGCGATTGGCTAATGGAATTTGCAAAAATGTCATTTGTTTTTAAAGATGTGTTGATTTTGTTTACTTTCCGTTGTAAAATGAAATCGTAAAATCATATATCATCAAAATTATAATTTCATAGTGAATTTTAAAATTGTTGTTAAGAAAATATTTTAAATTTTGTCAAATATCAATGGGTTATTATGTGAACCAAAATATTGCTTGGCATAATAAAAATAATTTATATTGCAATAATTAGACTGTAAAAAACTTGTAATATTTATTTGTAACAATTTATTAGAATAAATTTTCAATGGGATGAGCGCTCTGGCCTTGTATGTTAAAGGTGCCGGATTTGATTCCTGGGTTAAGTGTGGATGTTCGTTGTGATTCGGAATCCAAGTTAAGCTGTGGATCCAATGCTGATTAGTCGTTATTAAGCTCTAAAATAGGTCGTTGTGCGTACAAACTAACCAATCGAGCTGAAACTTGGCAGACAGGCTCTTTGTCGATGTCAACGTATTTCATTAAGTTTTGGGGGTTGAGTTGCCATACACAAGTTTCTATTACTAGTTCGTGGTCGATTTTGATGGTTATTGCCGTCCGCATTCAACCAATTTGTAAATTTTCAACAAGATTTTGGCATGTAAGATATTATTGAACTCAACTCGAAGAATTATGAATATTTATGGTACCAGGTGTACCATAGGTGGTACTACTTCTGGTTTATCAATTTTGAAGATAAATATGGCATGTTGGGTGTCGTTGGCTTGTCTTGAAAAATTATGAATGTATAAGGTACCAGGTATAGCATAGGTAGTACCACTTTCGGTTTATCAATTTCCAAGATAAATATGACATGTTGGGCTTTTGTTTTGACGAATTATAAATGTTTGAAGTACCAGGTATGCTATTGGTACCACTTCCGGTTTATCAATTTTAAAGATAATTATTGCATGTAATGTATCGTCGAACTCAGTTTGAAGAATTATGAATATTCCTGGTACCAGATGTACCATAGGTGATAAAGAGAAAAACGATGAAACGGACAAGTTCAAAAAATAGAAGTCACCATTGTTTAAAAAAAAGCTCTTATATCCCCCAAAAAAACACTTTTGAAAAGTAGAAAAACCACCAACCTCAAAAACACAAAAAACTTTCTTGCAATAAAAAAATCATAAACATGATGAAAATTTTCAGCCACAAACACAGTGATATAAAAAATGGCCAACCTCTGATTACAACTCTCGGTTGTGACTCGCTTAAGAATGTATGCTTACTTAGTTTATTTTTTAAATTTAAGTTCCGCTCCCATAAAAATTTACGCTGCTTGAGGTTGGCGCCCGTCTTAATCACAAACATTTAACCCCCCTCCTCTCCTCACACAATAAAAACTTTCCAAAATGCATGTATCAACCAAACAAAAGCGTACCACTAACACTTCAGTTTCCTACTTAAAAAATTCTTAATAAAGATTCAAATGCGAGCGTTTGAGCACAGTTTATATTATTTTGAAAATTACATCTACATGAGCATGAAGATTTACACTACTTAGTACTTCCTACCCATCCAAATGAAATCATATCTCCTCCAATATTGGTGCAAACAGTCATAAATTAGTTTAAACGCAAGCATTGTTAATATTCCTATGACGGGCGCCAACCACAAACAGCGTAAATTGTTATGGGAGCGGAACTTAAATTTTTAAAATAAACTAAGTAATCATACATTCTTAAGCGAGTCACAACCGAGAGTTGTAATCAGAGGTTGGCCATTTTTTATATCACTGTGTTTGTGGCTGAAAATTTTCGTCATGTTTATGATTTTTTTATTGCAAGAAAGTTTTGTGTTTTTGAGGTTGGTGGTTTTTCTACTTTTCAAAAGTGTTTTTTGGGGAATATATATTTTTACTAATAGAGGAAATTGCACTGACTTCTGTGTTACCAAAGTAATTTATGACTGTTTAGAGGTCCCAAACGATATTTTATGATATTATTCCATGGAATTAGCAAAATAAAATAATATTGTATTCAGTTCGGCTGGGAGGTGATGGGTATTTGTCCACCCCCAAACCTGCCAATAAGATAACCAAATTTATTCTTGTTAGGTGCAACAACAAACGCAACCTTCAGCAACTTGCTTCCTTTCCAGGGTCATACGAATTAAGACGGAAAGTGTATGTGTCAAAATCGGAGGGATCGTTTTGAAAACGAGAGAGAGAGTCACTAATCGTTTGCGCTTCCGTTCTTCGACTCGAAGGACGTGGGAGGGAGGAGCACTGGAATCGTCTGCAAAATCAATTTCTTAGAGGAAGGGGAGAACCAAATAAAAACGCTGTTGTTATCCTCGCTGGTTGTTATGGTGACTCATTGCAGAGGAGAGAGGGTATATTTTACGAGGAAAATTCTGACGTTGTGTACCGTAAAGAAAAGATCTTGATGGGATACGCAGTGTTGGGAGGGTTTTTTCGTGGATTCTGTGATTTTGAAAGAATTTGTTCTTGTTATTTTGCTTCTCTAGCGAGGTTTTGTAAGACCACTTTTATTCAATTTTGTAGTTTTTTAAAACTCGCAATTTTATAAATATATTGACTTTATTTTAATTTGTATGTTTTTCTCACAATTTCAAATAAGAAACTGGAATCCTTTTATTGGTCAATGGAAGAAAAGTCGACTAATGTGCAATTGATGTAAAATGTTTAATTTCAGGTCTTTGTCGAGTATTTTCGAAATTATTTGATTTATGCTATTTAATTACAGCTGTTAATTATATTTTCTTTCCACAGAGTTTCAGGACTTGTTTCCGAGAGGCAGGAGGAGGGAATCGAACCACGAGATTGCGTCGTTCTCGAGATTCGAGGATCAAACCTCCCCTGGCACTCTGCAGTCTCCGCTTTCTAAGCTAATATGTTGGGTTGAAAAAGTGACAGACAGTCCCGTGTCGATTTCAAAAGTGTATAGTGAAAATCTTATGTGTTTTTTCTCCTTCAAAATCAAATGCCCTACAATTTCCTCATAGAAAACCATAGAGGAAAAGCTTCCGTCGCGGTCTACCCACAGGAGTCCACTTCTTAATCTAACGATGTTCCGGTGCAATATGGATTTCATGTAGCTCTTGCACAAGAATATCCAATACAATTAACCTACTACAGACACATAAAATTAATTCTTCAAATAATTGTTATCGCTATAGAACAAGTAATTCTTAAGATAAAAAAAACCCTCTTAAATAATTATAAATATGGCATGTGTATTTGTCCCTTCCATTGTTTACAGTGTTTCCTTTGTTGAAACCTAAAATCATAAAAAAACTGTCTGCCAAAAAACCTCCACAAGAATAATAGAAGACACCAAAGATGTCTTACATCATGTCTGAATGCCAAAATGTCTTAATTTGATGTTTTCTATAGACATTTAAGACACGAATCATGTCTAAATAGAAAATCAGGAAAATTCAGTCACGTGTAATGTCTGATACGATTAAATATTATGCCAGGTAAGTCACTTAATGTGCCTGAAATAAACTTAGACACAAAAATGTCTGAAAGGTCAAGACACCAGCATTTCCAGTGTGCCTGCTGCCTACATTGCTGCAAAACATATGCAATTTTCGGGGGGGGGGGGGGGGGAATCATTTTAAGAGAAATTAAAACTTTTCCTTCGAAAATTAATTAATAGTAGTACTCACCAACAACCCAACCATTGCGATTCGTAAAAAAATTTACTCACAATTTTATTCTTAAATACTAATGGTTGAACAAAGACTCCCCTTTTTCTTCATATTCCATAAATGTATTTCTATTAACAGTTATAGTACTTGGGTTGGTTGGTTGTTTTCAGATTATCTGGCGCCGTCAGCAATACGAGGGCTATAATGCGCCGAAACATTCGTCATTAGACAAGCCAACATACATTTACAAACACCCATGCCTAACACGGGACTCGAACCCGCAACCTCGCGGTCTAGAAGCTAGCACGCTAACCACTATACGGTTTGGTTGGCTATAGTACTTGGGAAAGAAAGAAAAACCTCGTGTATAATGTAGCAACAGAGAACAAAAATCTATAGCCTTAAAAGTACAGTCAGGAAAGCTTGAAAATAACTCAACCCTTATTCCTCGTGTGAAATTTCCTGTCGAGACCTTTTCGAGACCCCAGTAAGATTTAGATTTGACATCAAAGTCAAGAAAGATAATCACGCAATTTGAAATTGCCGACTTCGTAAAGGGATCTTGAAAGAAAATGCCATCGGGTGCATCATCACAACATAAACTAAGAATGTGTTTGTTGATCGTGCTACACGTTATCTACCACTGACGTCCGAGTTTCAGTTTCTTCTTTCCTAAGTTTATTTTTGAAGGGATATAGCTGTCTAACATTTCAATGGGTGTGGCAACATGTAAGCATTTGGAAATTGTATCTGCCTATCTACGTTCGACGAAATAAGATAATGTACTGCTACCAAATTCCTATGATAAACTTCGAAGTCGAGTGGGTTTTTTTGTTATGTAGCAACTGTTCTGAAAAAGAATTGTTCTTTCATGATCACCTGTGACAAATTAGAACACAAAATTCATTTTGTAAAAGGTTGGATTGCAATAACCACTCTTGCTAAATGACCGCTTCGGGATTTTATACTGTACACAAAAATAACATGTTTTAGATCGAGGATACAATTTTTTTTCTTAAAAAGTATTCTTAGAATTTGTAAGACTTTTAAAGTTTAATTGCACATTAAAATCTTTTTACTGTATTATTTCCACATAATTTTGTGAAATGCCATTTCGATAAAAAAAACAAAAGAAACATCGGAAATAGGTATGAATTTTTACTGTGTTACTTCAGATAATTTTATAAAACGTTACTTCTTAGAAAAAGAAAAAAACTTGAAAAGGCTCCACATGCACTCTCAAGGTACTATCGGTGATGCTGTGAGTAGTATTTATTGTGTGTTATACGGAGCATTCAAAACCTACCGCACAGCTCAAGTATCATTTAAGGTAAAGTGCGTGTGATATAGGTAATGGAAATAGAATGAACTGTAATAATATCCTGCTGTCAGGGTCACTTTTCCGTGAGTAATATAAGTGGAGTTTTCTTTCAACACATTTTAACCATTGTTAAATGCATAAAACAATAAGTGTTTTTCGATAGTCTTGCTCTTAACATTTAGAGCCATTCAATTTCTGGTAACTGGTACAAAAAACAAATAACTGAAAATATTGTAAGTTACATTTATGCTTAAAGATATTTGTGTTTGTATTATATAATGGTTGGGAAGTAGTGGAGGTTGTGTAAAGTTTGTATAATGAAACAAACTTTTTTTTGTATTCGAAGGTTAATGCGTCTTAAAAAACGTTTCACGTGCTAGTGTATATGTTATGTTCGTATATGGAACGCCCATCATGTTCCTACATTTACTTGACCGGTTTTTTGATTTTTATATTTGAGACAATTTAAACCGCTTTTATTTTAAACAATTATTTTGCTGCTATATAATTTGGGGCACTAAGAGTTACTAAATGCACCCTGTTATAAGTTTCTACACAGTCACACCTTTTTTTCATTTATTTACTGCACCTTTTGCTTTACTGAATCCTTTATTAATGGTGAATAGCAAAATGACAGGCATGGACCACTTATAAGTTCTGTCATGTTCAAGGAACACAAAAAACTAACAGAAAAAAAATAACATTGGCACCCTTCCTTTACTATGGGTAGTCGACGTCCTCCGAGAATGTTGACCTTTTGAATCATCAATAAGACTCCTTAACTTAATCCACATGTTGTAAATAAATACAATAAAAACAAACTCGGGAGAAAAAAAAAACTTTGAAAAGAATAAAGAAGCCTCAGTAGGCACGAGGGAGCAGCTACAATGCCAGCTCGGTTTATTTCCGGTAATGGGTGAACACTAGAAGCTGGCCTCCAAAAAAGAATTTTTAAAAAAAAGTTGAAGAAGAAGAGGGGAGGCAAAAACATCTGGAGACAACTTTTAAAGTTGGACTTGGAGGATGAATCCATCTTTTTTAAGCTCTTCTAGTTTTAAAATAGCCTCTTCAGCGAGAGTTCTGAAGCTTCACCGCAGACGACGCAGATATGATGCCAGAGAGAGGAAGGATAGTATGTTGAGCGTTCCTTGAAAAATTTCTTCAAGGACAATGGCTGTTCACGTGCAGAGTTTATACTTCCGATTTTTTTTTTAATGAGGTTCGGATTTTGGAATACCACTACGGAATAAGGAGACTTCCGCCTTCTTGGAATGGTTGCTTGCCTCCACATGATAGGAGGATGAGATTCATTTAATCGGTTTGAAAAGAACTGTGGAACAAAGTTTTGGAGATGTACTTGCCCGATGAAGACGATTTTAATGTAACGGCAGTTGGTGATTATTCAAAAATACTAGGGGTCGATTTCTAAAAATTAATGTCTACGTAATCAACGTATCAGACACAAAGTAAAATAATGTTGCTAAAACCTGATAGGACTTGTCTATATTGGAAGTGTAATGTTCCAATTAAAAAGAAAAAAGATGTCAATACACAATTGTCAATCACAAAACAAAAATTATTCATTACAGTTTTTCTTTGTTCACATACTTTTCTTTATAAAGATAAACAACTTTGCTTAAAATCTATACTGCAACTATTACTCCAAATAACCTTACTTCTACATCAGCGTTAGCCACTACGCGGCCCGCGATACATTTTTCTACGGCCCGCCGGCACCACAGAAGATTTAAAAAAATATCAAATTTCACGGTATGAACTTTTTTTTTAAATAGTTGTAATTTATCCAATATAATATGTGTTAACTATGTAGAACAGAATTCTCCACTACGTGCCCGAGGACACTAAATGAAGATGCTTTCAGCAAGGTGGTTTTCATCAAGAATAAATACAGGAATAACTTAACTGAATCTCATTTGGACAATTTATGGAAATTGACTGCAACAAATACTCCGAAAGACGTGGCGTCTTTCATAAAATAAACTGAACGATTTCAACCGTCTCACAATTGATATCGACTAAAATGGAGTAATCAGGAAGTACAGTTTAAATAATTTTATTAAAACTTAGGCCAAGTCACACTGTCACGTTGAAGCGAAAGATTCACTTCTTTTGTAGACTTAGATTTAACTTTAATTTTTATAACTATTTGAAGAAAAAAAAAATCAAATATCAATTGTAATTTTATGAAGATAAAAAAAAAAAATTCCAATTTTCAGAAATGCTATATAATGCGAAATCGATAATAATTAAAGATACATATTCCGGTGTATCCGGTCCGCGAAAAGCCCCAAACATAAGTCATACGGCCCGCCTTTAAAAGTTAGTGGCGAAAGCTGTTCTATATTATAGTTCTTTTACTTTACATTTGATAGGTTAAAATGTTTTTACTGATGACACTAAATTCAATTCCGGTAGAACGCATGAAGCTTTTCCTGTTCCCGAAATCTGTAAAATAGTTTTCGCCTGATAATGAGACATGCTACAGGAAAGCCAACTACTAGATTGATAAGTAAACAGAGTTGTCGTATAAAAAAAAATTGTTCACCTTTTTTACAAAACGTCACCAGGTTTCACATGTAAGTATGATACAGCATTTCATAGTATTAAAAATTGTCACCCAGAGCCGGGTTTTCTAAAGATTCTCCGAATTTAGGTATAAGGGTATCTTCCAAAATAGACAACTTTTCAATATTAAAAGATTTTTTAAAAAAGGACGCCATAAATTCATGTTATATTTTTTGTTATTATTTAGGATTCGTATAAGTAGGGAAAAAAAAATACCAGCTGTGGAAAAATCTACTAATTTGGAGAAGGAAAAAATATTTTAGAAAAATCGCTATACCAAGACAATAGTTCTCAAATTACGACAATAATTGAAATGGGAGGATTTAATTACATTAGATATATTTGGTAGAACATATCTTTATTCTTGATTAGCAAAACAGAAAAAATAACTAAATAAAGCTGAAAAGGGGAATTTGAATTAAAATTAAATATTCAAAAGCACGTGAGCTTACAGTCAATAATAAAATTCGGTTACTTTAAAAAATGCTAATTAAAATAAAAGAAAAATAATTTTTCAAATATAATAAACAATCGTATACTAAACTTCAACTTAACTAGACATCACTTAGACGGTAGATCGTCACAGTGCTCATAGGTATTTAATCCGTTTTGGCGGCGTAAAAGCATAATGTTCGCCAAACCACAACCGTATAGAGAACAAAAGGCTATAAGGTTTGGCGAGAATTATGTCTTCACTCCGCCAAAATGGATTAAATACCTATGAGCACTGTGACGATCTATCGTCTAAGTGATGTGTAGTTAAGTTGAAGTTTAGTATAGTAGGGTACTGTTAAACTTGTATCTATTTTAGTCATATTTCGAATTAATAACAATCATCATTATCCTGGTTTACTGTTATTGGGTTCTTTATTTGCCAGGACAATAATGATGGCCAGGATAATGATGAAATTTACATAATTAGAAGCTGGCACATTCTGTTTAAAAAATTTAAAGTAAACCTATATATATTTTAAAATGTAACTTCATTATGTACTATATACTATAATATAAACAATTGTCTATTTAAGTATTTTTTGTAGATGCCAGTAAAAGGATTCTTAATAAACATAACTATGATAGCAAAGAACCTCACAATTCCGGCGGGGAAAAAAAAATGGTGCCAATTGAGAATAATTTATCTAATTAAAGAAATAAAAATTCTTTGAATAGGTACAAAAAATAGAACGCTACTACCATCTGTAGTTAAAATATTGTTACGAATTTTTGTATATTTGTAAATATTTCGTAGTGTTAATTTTGTAAATAGTAAAATTTATGTTCATCTCGCGTAAGGCAGTGCAATGGTTCGTCTTGGTTTGTTTCCCAGCAATGAATCTCTCAATGCTTGATAACGAGTTTTACAGAGGTAACTCTGGGAAGCGAGTTTCAAGGGGCAGGGCATTTAACATTATGGTAATGGGAATCTCGTCAAATTGGCGAGATAGAGCCAAGTTGGCGATGGTTTTGGGGACTAATTTTTGTCGCCAAATTTGGCGAGAAATCGCAAAATGTCGCCAAACTTGGCGACTATTTGGCGACATTTTCGGTACATGTATTCCATGTATGTACATGTATAGGATTTTTCGACTACTGTCTGGAAAGTTCTCCAAATGTCCATCTCTGGAAGGTTCAAGTATGTTCGCAGCTACTCCTATATAAGCGCGACCCGAGTTGGTTAGTAGTTAATTGTCTCTCAACGTTCATTGTGAGAGTTGTATTCCTGACTTGAGTCACTGAATTAGTTGACTGGAGATACTGAGCGAACTGTATTGCATTGTCTTTTGCGGCGATGTAGCAGTTGTTGTCAAGTTTTTAACTGCTGCTCTGTGCTCTATTGAGGTGAAAAGAGCTGTATTGTGCCTACTAGAACGAGAAGTTCTGGAGCTGTAAGAGAACTGTGAAGAGTTATTTTGGAATAAATTTCTGCAAGTTTTGTTCTGCTTTGGCGTCAAATCTTTCGAACCCATACAACGCAACAATATTGAGTGCAATGCAATCTCCCAGGATAATGATATTTTTTTCAGTGATTAACAATTTATAATTTATAATTATGAAAAAATAATGAAATTGTTTTTAATTATTTTTCATTGTATAAAATACTTTATTAAAAAGGCATTAAATTAATTGCTGTTTGAAAATTAGTTTTATTATTAATTTATAACAATTATAACAGCATAGATGGCTCTAGGGACAAGCCAGGGACTATTGGACGTTTGCTATATTTTGAAATACATTTATATAAAAAAAATCAATACGTTATTTGTTTGAAGGTTAGCTTGGAACATGGAAAATTTATTAAAAGGCTTTTAATTTTTTTTCGTATTTGTTTTTAAAATGGTATAATGTTGAGATATGCATTTTTACTATTTCAGAAGAATGATCCATAAATGAAGTGTTAGAAAGTCCAGTAATCAGACTATTATTATAATGTATGTACTATGAAACAGAACGTCCAATTGAAAAGAAAAATGAATAACTCGCATGATTGAAAAGCTCCGTTAGATTCCTAGTGTTAGAACATTATTGACGTAATGTGGCAATAAATCGGACGTTATTTAGATCCATATAGAGGCTGTTCTAATGAACTTCACCAAATTTGGTGCATATACTATTGAGACCAAAAGGATTTGGTATTTGAAAAAAAGAAAAATAACAATTGAAATCGAAAGTCAACAGCAGACCAAATATATGGCACTTTCACTTTAGGATTTACATTGATGCAACCTTTACTGGTTGAACAGTTGAGAAAATAGTTTTGGATAAAAAAAGAAAACAATCAAATGAAATTTTGAATAGCTGTTATGTAATTGTTGCCCTTGAGACGCCATTTGCGATTTTTTTTTTTTTTAATTTGTTAACTTTTTTAAAAAAATTAAAGATCATTTCTCGATGCTTTCAATAATACATATAGAAAATTTTATTATTATCTGTTGATTTCTATGTCGTGTTAGCTTAATTATAAACACTATGACTTATGACTTTTCTAAAAAATTCAGAAAATTATTTTTGAATTATTTAAAATCTTACACATAATGATGTTATAGTTGCTTTATATTCCAATTGCAGTTATAATGATAGGCTTAAAAACGATCAAACATCTTTATATCTTCTGATCCGTTTCCATTATGCAACAAACATTTAAAGTAAAAATAAATACAAAATCTATACAAAGTTTTAATATTCAATCACGTTCAAAACAAAATATGTACTTTAACAAAATGAGTATCGACAGTTCCGAAATTTTATAAATTAGAATATTCCAAACAATGAAAAAGACCAAGATAAAATCAGATCAAACGACTTGTTGCCAAATCACAAGAGAGAAATAACCGTCAGAAATGCACGTAACATGTCTAATGTAATATTACTTTTGTCCACATGTCCATAAAGAGTCGCACGCATATTCGTTCAAGAACACACTATAACCAAGGTTACGGAGTGTTAGAACACGGATTGGACAAACCTTTCGTGATTAAAAAAAAAGCTTGCTATTTGAGAGCAGAGCGTGCAAGTACCCTACTCAAAAGAATCAAGTTCTGTTCATCTGATAGCAACGCAAGAACAAAATCATTCTCGATTTCATTAAACCATCAAGTTCCTATTTCCCCATTAATGAAACAGAAGTACATAATAAGAAAAAAGGGGGAGGCGAGAACCCAATTAAGGAAGGAAAATCTGGCTGTGATAAGTTTTAATATTTTTTTATTTTTTTTTCGCATTTCTTTGTCTTCCATTTCGCCATTTTGAGCTTTCCGTTTCTCGTTCTGTTCTTTGTGTTTGAGTGTAATGGGCCTCTATAGAAGCAGGTGCTTTGCCTCTATTTGCCAAGGTCAAAAGTTTATTACAGGGACTGGTGTTTTTTTGGGTTTACGATGATTAACAGAATTATGAAGTCAGTGTTTGAGGATTACGTGTCCTTAAAAAAGGTTTATTTTCCTTAATCTTTTTGCTTTGTTCTATTTACAAATGAAAGAAAGGCTGCTGCTAGAGGCAAATGAATGCTTTACGGAACTTTTTTTTTTTCTGTATTAAACAAATTTCGTGTTCCGAAACTTTGTTATCTAATCCTACACAGGGAGAAAATAAACGAGTTGTTTACATTCTTCTTTAAAAAATTATTTTCTACAGTAAATTAGCCTTTCACAGACATGGAATTTAATGCACAATATTTTGAGTGGAGTGTAACGACAATGTCAGCGTTTGTGACCAAACATAAGGTTACATAAACATTGTTGAACTTATAGCACAAAAAGGATCGTCAATTATTTGTTTTTAATTTAAATACAGTAAATTGTTTATAATTGAATTGCAATTTAATTTGTATTGATTAAAATGTAATTGAATTTGTTTTGATTAAATTGTACATTTATTTTGTTGCTCCTAATCCCATTGAACCGTTCATTTCAGAAATAACAAACCATTTATAAATAAAAGTTCACTAAAAAAAAAAACTGTGTTCAAATCTGCATACTAAGCCAACGACTCTTGAGTATTCTGTTTTCAAAGAATTTGTTAAAGCCGTTTATTATTCAAATTTAAAGCATATAAAAGTGTAATTAAAATTTTAATTACTATGTTGTTTTTCTAAATTAAGAATAAAAGCCAAATTTGAAAGGAAAATGTCACTAGTAAAGTGAGTTTAAAAATAGTTAATATCTGTTATATCAGAACATTTCCTAAGTTAAAAGAAAGTGTAAAAAAAAATATATATATTAAGTTAGACACTTATTATTCAAAATAATTTCATTGAGATATTTTTAATTTACTAATAAAAAAGGATTGAAAGTAAATCCAAATAAAACCTACGCAAAAACTAATTTTTTTTAATTTTTTTTTTTAAATTGCAACTGTGAGTTACATAAACAAACTGGTTTTAGGGCGATTAGCAGTTCTTATGAATTATCATGCAAGGGTCATGTGATAATTTTAAAAGGATAACCTCTCTTTTCAAATTTATAAGAATGCCTTAGAAAAGAAAGTAATTTTCTGAAAATCTTAAACGGCTTTAATTTCTGAGACTTGTTTGTTCTTTTTACGAAAGTTTGGTTTCATAATAAACCTCCTTTTGAAACCTTGGGTCACAGACAAACAAAACTCCACTGCATTCAGTGAAGTTATAGGAGTTTGCATACTATTACTAAGAAAGAAGTAATACTTGTTAGGTATGTCATAAAATGTCCAGAAAGTTGATTCAAGAACGATTCGTATTATGACTTAAAAATTCCCAATTGTGTTTTAATCTCTGTAATCTTGAATTCAATGCATGGCAGTGTGGTTGGTTGTATTCAGATTACCTGGCGCCTTCAGCAACACGAGGGCTATAATGCGCCGAAACATTCGTCATTAGACAAGCCAACATACATTTACAAACACCCATGTCCAACACGGGACTCGCGACCAAACGGTATAGTGGTTAGCGTGCTAGCCTCTAGTCCGCGAGGTTGCGGGTTCGAGTCCCGTGTTAGGCATGGGTGTTTGTAAATGTATGTTGGCTTGTCTAATGACGAATGTTTCGGCGCATTATAGCCCTCGTGTTGCTGACGGCGCCAGATAATCTGAAAACAACCAACCAACTAACACGGGACTCGAACCGCAACCTCGCGGTCTAGAAGCTAGCACGCTAACCACTATACCGTTTGGTCGGCTGCATGGCAGTGTGAGAAAACTCCTTCTCAACTTGCATTATTATTTTTGTTGTTAAGTGTAAACTTAAATTCTAAAGAATACTAATTTGCATTCTTAGTGAAATGTCTGACGTTGAGATTTAAACTATTCTTAAGTTCTTAAGGCTGACGAGGCTTGTATGATAAACACAATCTTTAACTTACTTTTTACTTTATTACAGAAAAAACTTCATAAACACTTACTCTAAAGAAAGTACTTTTTTGTTTAGATACACAACCAAAATTTTAGAAATGTAGGAGTGTTGTACTTTGACATTTAAATAGTAAGAAATATTAAAAAAATTTAAATTTAATACAACATGAATTTTGTACACATAAGTATAGCAACGCAAACCGTAATGGTTGGTTGTTTTCAGATTATCTGGCGCCATCAGCAACACGAGGGCTATAATGGGCCGAAACATTCGTCATTAGACAATCCAACATACATTTACAAACACCCATGCCTAACACGGGACTCGAAACCGCAACCTCGCGGTCTAGAGGCTAGCACGCTAACCACTATACCGTTTGGCAAACCGTAATGAAAACTTTACATTTTAAATTTACAGAGCTTTAAGATGGTATAAAACGGAGAATTTTTTTTAAATCATCACAATTTCTTACTATTTTAAAAATTAATATTAAAAGTTGTGAGTAAAAAGGGAAACTAATATTTTAACTCTACCTACATTGTAAACTGCATAGCTACTACTTGACAACCAAACAACTTGCAAACTTTAAGTTCATATTTCTTAAAATGATTATTTTATTTATTTTTTTTTATCTTTGAACTGTTATTCAACACTACACACAGAAATTCTCAAAAGATCTAAAATATAAATTCATAAGAATTCTTCTAAAATTGAAGATTTTAAAGTTTTGAGTCTAAATACCCACTTAAAACAAATTATCAAACAACAAAATATGCACTCCTTACAAAAACTTCTTCCTTTAGAAATTTCACCGGCTCTTCAAAGTCAGGAAAACAAGTCTATTGCAAAGCTTTCAAATCAATTAATCCTATGTCTTGTTAAACAAAGGCCATCCAATTCCTGTTTAGTGTGCGTCCTTGTGTTGGATATAGTCCCCGGGTAACAAAGGCAATAAAAATACTGCTGCAGTAGTGACGGGACGGTTGCCAAAGAGGAGAAAAAAACATAGGATGTTAAAACACCTATAATTATGGTAGACATGCTAACCATTTTCTTTTTCTATTCAACTGCCAGAATTTGTTCACTAAAACCACTTTTTTTGCTGTACTTTTTCACCTTCCAAGTGTTAGGACATAGTAATTATTACTCGGAAAAAGAATAAAGTCAGCATAAATTATCACTTGTTTTTGATATTCAGAGTTCTTGTTTGTTAACTTTTAGCAAACTGTTTTCAGTATGCTCTTGGTTAAAACTTAAACCCTTTGATTCTGTAAAGTACGTACGCTAGTAAGTTTTTATCATTGGGGAGGTACGTGATGAATGCGAATGTATACGAATTATTGTTATTTACATTTCAGCAAATTCACATCTGTATGCACTTGAAAGCTTATTTCCTTCACATCCGAAAACTACGCTACATAGGTTATGATTTTGTCATTGGGGTTGGTTGGTTGGTTGTTTTCAGATTATCTGGCGCCGTCAGCAACACGAGGGCTATAATGCGCCGAAACATTCGTCATTAGACAAGCCAACATACATTTACAAACATCCATGCCAACACGGGACTCGAACCCGCAACCTCGCGGTCTAGAAGCTAGTACGCTAACCACTATACCGTTTGGTCGGCTTTGTCATTGGGGAATTACAAGTATTGTGGATACTAATTCTCTTGTTAGTCAGCTTTCAGCAAAATGAATTCTGCATGCACTTGAAAACTTAATTCCTACATTTCTATAAAATACACTAGGAAAGTTGATCATTGTGTTGCTTGGTTGTTTTCAGATTATCTGGCGCCGTCTGCAACACGAGGGCTATAATGCGCCGCAACATTTGTCATTAAACAAGCCAACATACATTTACAAACACCCATGCCTAAACACGGGACTCGAACCCGCAACCTCGTGGTCTAGAAGCTAGCATGCTAACCACTATACCGGTTGATCATTGGGGGAAATACTTAGTGAATGCAAACTCTCTTTTATTAATCTACTATAGCTAAGTGGCCCTGCGTTGCGGAGACCCGTCATTATGTATAGGTCACAGTTTTTGATGTCTCGCGAACCATCCAGCCTCGCTTCACTCGCTAAAAGGTTAATTACTACATAAACCCTTCTTATTCGAACCTACCTACTTCTATCTCACCCATGCTGTACATATATATACTTTCCTATGCCTCATTGTGTAATCTTCGAATGTTTTGCAAATAACTGCACTGATATTGATTACGGGTATCATTCTTGAAGTTTTTGTAGTCCTTTCATATAACTATGTTTGTGCACTTATCTGTTTTATTATTGTTGTTGATTGTTTTGTTCCCTGTTATGTGTTTATTGTCATGTTTCTCATCCGATGTAAACCAATCAAATTGTAACATTTAGATGAAGGGGTAAAGTGGCTCAGAGTCAGCACCCTATAACAAAAATATATTAAAGTTAAGTTAGGACCTACCTACTTATGTTTAAAATTTCAAAGTTCTACGTATATTGGAAATCACTTTCGATAAATTCACAAGGATAGATCCTCAGATAGACAAACTCTTTTTTTTTTTATTATTATTATTATAGATTATTTCTAGTTTTTAATATGTTACCAGGAAATAAAATGCCGTGATAATAGTTCAGGACGGTCATAATTAAGATGTTTAAAATCTGGGTAGTTAAAGTAATATGGGAAAATATTGGATTACTTAACAATGAACGCGTGTGCTTAAATTATTGTGAAACTATTTAATTTATTTACAAAGTGTTTAATATATTAAAAACCAGGTTCAAAAAAACTATCCTCGATTATATAGATCAAAACAGATGAAGATTTCTTTGCTCAAAGCCCCTAGTCACCTGCATATTCTGATGTTATGTATAAATTGTTTGCTTGATTAATAGTTAGTTTAAATCCTTCTGTACATTTTAAGAAATTAAAAAAGCAATTGTGGAAAACAAAATTTATTGCTTATATTCAAAATAGAATCTATGCATTATCAAATTTAAATTCTTGTATCCGAATCCCGTATTTAAAGATGAATGCGATCAAATGGTAGTGATATTTGTAATTTCCAGTAATATTTCACCAATTAAAATATTTGTACTTAAAATGTGCTTGCGTTCCAAGATTATAAGGGGAAATTAATAAAGATATTTGTTGCTGAACGATTATTTTTATTGAATAATATTTCCCCCCGATCTTTGAAAGATTCCTGTAAATCGACACGGAGTTTTTATGCAAAGTAACAAATTTACTTATGAAACTTACCCCAACTCCAAAGAATTTCAGTCAGTCAACTCTTACCAAATTTCTTAAGAGTCATTTAACTTTCCATAAAAGAACATTTTTAGCGATGACGCCATCTAAGTGGCGATAAAATGACTAGCACTATGACTAGACAATTATTCCGAAATATTTATCGTTGCCATTAACGCAGAAAAAAATGATAAATACAGTTAGAGAAAATGAAATACGGAGTTTTTGCACCAAAGATTTGGCAGCCAATCTGCATTCCACGAATTAAAAAATTCAGACCTACAATTGCACAGCAGAAAAGGGTTCGTTCAACCTAATGCATGTGTCATACTAGATTCTCAGCCAATTCTTTAGTAAGCGAATTTTTTTAATGGAAAAATCGAAAGGAATTCTGAACCTACTGGTGTTTTTAAGTTATGCTATATTTTAACGGGTTCAAAAATATCTTTTTAGCCTACTTTTATTTTAATATGTGTTTATGATATTTAGTAAACTTTAATTCTGTTTATTGATTTTTTTTTCTGTTGTTTGCTCTAGAGTACTACCTCAGTATCATAGTTAAAAATTCAATAAGTGTAAGCATTAGTTTTCATGAACAAATATATATATAAAAAAAATACGCATTTTAGTTACGAGTACGTTGATTCAGTGCTTTCTAAGGTATCCTAAATTGGTCTTGTCCCAATTGTTAACTATTATTCTTTCAAAACTTTTTACGTAATTCTAAAAAAACTTGTTTTTTGTTGTTGTTGATACCAGGAATGTAGTGGAGTCCGAATATTTTCATAAAAGACACAATTTCGTACGAAAGCAAGAATAAAGTTTTAGCTTTTCAAATTTGAGCGTCATTAACCGAAGCAGTTTTGGCCAACCTGATGATGGCTGTGAGGTTAGCGCTCTGGCCTCGCATGCCAAAGGTGCCGGGTTTGAATCCTGGGTTGGGCATGGATGTTCGTTGTGGTTCGGAATCCACGTTAAGCTGTAGGTCCCGGCCTGATTAGCCGTTATTGTGCATGAAATAGGTCCTTGAGCGTACAAACCAAACCGAAGCAGTTTTGGTGTTAATCTTGTGGCTCGAATGTATACTTCCATATTCTTCATTCCAGTTTAACCCATTATTTATCAAGCTTCCTTTGACGGATACGAATTTCAACTGGACACATTTTATGTGAAGATAGATCTTTATTGTTTTTACTTATGAGAAACCGCATAATATGCTTTTTAATTTATTTTTCTTTACAATCTGTCACACAAATCAAATCACACATCAAATGAAATGCGGCCCATTTAAAAAAAAATAAAAATGACTACCGTCGGTTAGACGGTTAACCAACCAGCTACTATCCTTAAATCTTAAAAACAACGTTATTATTAAAACAAAACTAACGTTTTTTTATAAACGCAAATACCAATTTTTTCCCCCATTTTAAACTGTATTTAATTGCACTATTATTGTATTCAAGCTGCACATAAACATATCCTTTACAATCACTAAGCTGAATGAAATTTTATTTTCAAAAGTATCCTTTACCCCACCAAAAATAACAAAGTCATCAAATTGTCCATTTGTCAATAAAAAATAAAAAAAAGTGTTACCGATCCATTTACGCAGTTTTTCGTACAGCCCCTTTTTACTGGTATCAAGAATGCCACGAAACCTCGCGAAAGAATTCTGAGCAGTTCAATCAGTTTATTCGTTTAGTTGTTTTATGTCGTAGCTGGTTTTGACACACTGACACAAACTTCAATTCTGGCCATGAAATTCCGCCTCTTCCGCAGAATGTCTACCTCATTGTTGTTTTTTCTTCTTTTATTATTATTATTTCGGCTTTCCACGGGGCCCCAGATTTTCATCAACTCCTTGAAGAGATTTGGTATCACCCTTTATCTCAACAGGCTTTAAACCCGTAACAGCATTAAGAACAATGAATGCAAAATGTAGGCCAGTTAGCGATTTTGTTTCAGAGGAACACACATTTGGGCCGCACACAAGAACAGCCATTGTTCGGCAATGCTCGGAAGAAAAGCGAAGGTTTTCCGGGGTGTCCCGGAGCTTTCGGGACTGTTACTATATCTTTTGTTTAAATGTTATTAGTTTTTTTTTTTTCCTTCTAGATTTTTTTTATCGGTTCGACATTGTCTTAGTGGAGAAAGAAAGGTTTGTAACGAACTTTCACTTTTTCATTCAACGGAAAGATAAAAGAGAAAGTGCATTCAGGGATCCTCTGTAAATTGAATAACGTTAAACATAGTTCTGCCATCTCTTACAGGGATGTAGTGTAGAGGGGCTGGTACTCACCGGTACAGCGTACCGGTAAATTTTTTAGATCCGGTACGGCCTACCTATTCTTTTTTGAGAGCCTTTTAAGAGAATTTTTAAGATTTATTCATTGTTATTTTATTTGTTTTATAAATAAACTACTATACTTAAATAAAATTTTGTCGATATTTTGCTACGACTTGTACTGACATATATCAAGATTTTCTGGACAACGGCAGGCGAAGAGTTCCCGAAGATTTAATACCATTGATGATAGAGGTCGGAAATATCGATCAAAATAAATATCGATATATCGTTTCATGATTTTTTTTTTCTAAATTGATTTTTAATTTTGCCAGAAACGAAGTTTTTCGGGGCAAATTTCTACTTTTCATGAATTCATACCAAAATTGTTTTAATAAATAAATTATAAAAAAATATTTTAATAAATAAGTTATAAAAATTATTTAAAAAAATAAATTATAAAAAAAAAATTAATAAATAAATTATAAAAATTGTTTTAATAAATAAATTATAAAAATTGTTTTAATAAATAAATTATAAAAATTGTTTTAATAAATAAATTATAAAAATTGTTTTAATAAATAAATTATAAAAATTGTTTTAATAAATAAATTATATTATCAATCAGAATAAATAAAATACATTTAGATGTCAATGCATAAATTCACATTTATTTTAAAAGAAGAAATTTTGAAAAGTAGTTTACCGCATATTTTGCTGATAGAGAGGATTTTAATATTTAAAATTAGGTGCAAATTCCAGGTACACTTTGGCAACAGAAACGACGCTATGTTAATGACTACTGATAAATGATCTTATCTTTCCATTACATTGAGTTTTCTTTTTGGTTAGGGTGCCATTTTAACTATCTCTCAGCCAAGTCCAAACTTTAGTTTTGAAGTATTTGAAAAGGGAATTAAGAAAATCGAAAAAACACATGAAACTGCAAAACGATCATCAAAAAACTAAACACATGAACATTATTTTATCACAATCAAAATCGCGACTAATAATTTCACACGTGGCAAACCTTATGTTTGTTAAAATCAATGGTCCACCTGTACTTTGTGACCTTATACAAAAGTGAAAACCTTACGAATATGTCATCAGCTGATTAAGAAACCACAGATCAGCTACGGACAAACAAACACGAGGAGCAAGAAAGCAAAACAGAAAATGCTTTTGAAAATCGTTTAATTTTTATAAATTTTCTCCGAAATAGTTTCAATGGATGATTTTTGTATGAGTTTTTATTAATATCTAATAATTAATAACTCATAAATCTTCATGTATGCATTGTGACATAAGTTAATCGGAAAATAAATACGTAAATTAAAAGCATTTAGCTTCTTTTTTTTATATATGGCAATAGTTGTGTAAAATATTGTGAATTTGTATTTTATAATTTAAAATCCCAGGCTACAATTGGGGTTAACGCCACGATCAGGAAGCTTACGAACCGGGTAAAAATTTAATACCACTACAACCCTGATCTCTTAAACTTTTCTTTTTAGTAACAAAAATTATCGATTTTACTTATCAATTCTAAGAAATAAATTAAATAATTAAAAAAAAGTTATAATTTTTCTTTAAAAAAATAATGTTTTCGGCATACTACAAATAGTTTGATGTCAATAAAATATTTCTCGTTTTGGAACTTTTTTTATTTATTTTTTTCATTTGGCCCCTATGATCAAATAAACAAAAGTAAAGTATTTTTAGATTACAAATTCATTTATTAAAATTCAACATGTAAGTCCTTTTTAGCATTTTCTTTTATGTTTTTTTTTTTTTTTTTTTTTTTTTCCCCCTCAATATTAGCTGCAGTTTTTCTTATAATCCTTTCAATTTTTTTCACTATTGTCATTAAAATACTAGAACGAAGTTATTAGTTTTTCATTCATTATATTTATTAGCACGAAACTCGTATATGCACACCGTAAAGAAAAGAAATTATTTCTAATTGATAAAACATGTTTTCATATTTTTGAAAAATTGTATTCCCATATTATTCCATAGAATTTGAGAAAAGAGGGGGAAAGAGCCGTATTATTTCAAAATTGGAAAATTTCAGTGTTCCTAAAAAGGGCTATTAAAATAAAAATACAAAAGTATATTTTTACGTTAACATTTTTTACATCTAAAAAAAAAGATTTAAGAGGTATGATTGAGATATAAATAAAAAAATAAAAAATTTCAATAAATTAAACAATTATTAATAAGGGTACTTTGAATTGAAAAAGGTCTATTTGTAAAACTGTAATAAAATTCCATTAAAAAATCAGTTTAATCTCAAAGAGATCCTATAGCAATATCAATCAAGAACAAAAGTTAGTAAAAAATTTTAATTTTTTACATCTAATTTTTAAGCTTTCCTCATGTGTTCAAATGACGTGAATAATATTCAAACGTCCTAAAAAACATATGCAAAAGGAAGAAAACACAACTTCCAGGCACCGACGAGATTCGAACTCATGATCTCCTGTTTACTAGACAGGCGCTTTAACCAACTAAGCCACGGCGCCTGGGGGTACCGAGGGATTGCTAAAATAAAGTAAAAAAAATAACGTGCTACTAGAATATCATACAGCGAATTTAGAGATCACACTCTGACTCGGATATAGCATTTTTCATAAGATATATAACATGAAAAATATTATATATGAGTCAGAGCGTTATCTCTTGATTAGCTGTATCCTATTCTAGTGACAGTTGTTGTTTTTTTTGCTTTTTTTTTCCAATTTATTTTTATACTTTATTTTAGTTACCTTACGCTCCCGTCGGCGCCGTGGCTTAGTTGGTTAAAGCGCCTGTCTAGTAAACAGGAGATCATGAGTTCGAATCTCGTCGGTGCCTGGAAGTTGTGTTTTCTTCCTTTCGCATATGTTTTTTAGCATTTTCGAATATTATATGAATATAAGTGATATAAATAACTGCTTCGAACTTAACTTCATTTGTGGTTTGATTTATAATATAGTTAGATAAAAATCTGTTAGAATCTAATAAGCATACAATGTCATTAGTACCAACAGATCTTTTTTTCGGGAGAGGATGAAATTACAACTCAACAAGTTATAGCAATAATTTTTGTTATTAATGCCGAATATATTTAATTAGGTGTATTTTTTCTACGTATGTTTAGAAATTTAAAAACATTTTAAATAAGTCAACAATTTTAAACAAAAAATATTTGTTTTTTTGTGTTCCAGTAGCAAACTGAAAAATTTCGAGAGAGAATATATCCCCAATCCCTCGCCCTGACAACGACCCTCGCAACAGTGAATTAATGTTTTTGAGAAATCTTAATTTTTAAAATAAAAATATGAATACCTTGATTAAATGTCAGTCAATTAACAGTTTTACACTAGATTTATTTTATTAAAAGAAATCACTTTAAATCTATTCCAACACGAACGAAACTCCCCCCCCCCCCCACTCCCCTCTCCCTTTAATTTCTATTTTGTGTATTGGAAAGGTAACTAATTAACTGTGCCGTTATCAATCGATCTAAAACTATGCAATAGATTTGCTATTGACTACGACTCATTCTATCAAGTTTTGGGAGTTGCCATTAAAAGAGGCTGCTTTTTACACACGTTTCTATTGTTGCAACGAGGGATTAATTTAATCCAATTTCCGTTAATCAATCGTTTTGAAACTTGGCAAGTAGAGTATAATGTCGATGACAAAGCATTCTATCAAGTTTTGCGTGTTGTCACTAAAAATCCGCTTTTACTCACTTTCTATTGGTGCTTCGGAAGACTTAACCCACTCAACCTAATCCAATCGAGCGGGAACTTTGCAGATAGCAAGTGGTTATTTTTTTTTTTTTTAGTGGACTGTAAATTTGTTTGTAATTTTGCAACTTGCAAGTCTAATTGTCTTTCGGTTCAGGTTTACCGCACTCAGAATGTCATGTTCGTAACGTGGCTAATATCCTTCTCTTCGTTTCTCAAGTGTTTTACAAGTCGACCACAGAGGGTGTTGATACTTCATTATTATGTGAGAACATTGCGTCATTAGTGGGTTCAACAGGCTCAAACCCGCAGTGGCGGCTCGTGTACACGTGCACTACAGCTAGTGCAGCCAGGCTGCATCTAAATTTATTAGTTCAAAACTAAAATTATTTATTTTACAATTTTCTAAAATGAAGATCCAATTTGTACCGTAAGTGTAAAAAAATCTGATAAACAGCAAACTTATTGTCATAGTACTCAATTCACGAGGGGAAAAATGTTTCCAATCAAGGTAATATTCCTCCGAACAGCAGCCTTCCCTGCACTTAATGTGTAGCGAGGTAGCCAGATCAGCAATTTTCCGACTTCGGCTGTCCTTGAGAATTCGATTCGTTTTTGGCACGTGATACTACGTTTAAACAGTGATACGCGTTAAACAGTGATAGTGAGTATAGTATTCGGTAAAAAAAAAATCGATTTTTTTTTTTTTTAAATTTCTCCACGTTTTGGAACATCCTCATTTCAAAAAAGTGATCTAAAAAATGTGCGTCTGTGGTCAGCATAACTCCCGAACAAATTGGCCTACGATGTTCAAATTTGGTGGGCAGGTTAGTGATGGCCCAAGGACCTATCATTAAAAATTACCTACGATTTTGAAAAATAAATCGCTGTGGTAATGCTTCTTAAAGTGTTCTAAGCATCTTCACCTCCGAAATTCCCTTAAAAATATTTTAATGGCGTAAAGAGTTGAAAAACGAATGCTTTCAGTTCTCTTTCCTTGAGCACATACTTCATCAAAGATCGTTTTTTCTTCTCCCCTCGGTTTCGCTTATAATAAAGGATAATATAAGGATTATCGAAAAGTATATCGCCAAAATCACCAACTTGGCGAAGTTTTTTTTTTTTTTTTTTTTTTTTTTTAAAGACCCATACAAGAATTATTGCAAAAAATATCGCCAAACTAACCATTTCTTCTAAATGAATGATGAAAATATAAAAACGGTAAATGACACAAATCCGCGACGGTAGTATAGTATAATTAAAAGTTGTGCGATGTTTCACACCCCAAGTTGAAAAATGATTTGAGAATTCAAATCTACATCAAGATGTACTGAACCACGGTCAAATTGATTGGAAAGAAAATGAATTTTGCTAGATTTTTAAATGCAAATGTTTTTTGAAAAATTAAGATTTTTTTCTACTTTTATGTTAAAATTTAAAAAAATATATATGTATTCTAGAAACTAGATGGAGGTTCATAACATTAAAAATGATAGTACGAACTATTTCCAACCATAATTTCTTTTATTGGCCCCATAAAACTTGAGTACTGACTGTTCAAAAATATGCTAATTATAACGAGTTAAATGTTAATTAATTTTTTTTTTAAATCTGAAATTTTTTTCCTTTAAACATCATTACTAATTATGCACTATTAAGTGCACAAAAAATGCGATTTTTAAAATAATAATTTAAAAGTGTGATTGTACATGATTGTGGAAAGTGTGTGTGTGATTAGGAATGGGGGGGGGGGGGGAGGAGTCGCATGTTTCCGGCTGCACTAACATTTTCGACCACGGGGCGCCACTACTAACCCGACCATTATCCATGGTCGTGGAATGGTTTAAATAATATAAAAAAAGCAATGGAATGAATTAAGAAGAATCCGGAACTTTAAGACATATACCTATAATAAGGACCAGAACCGGTCAGCAGAGACCTGACGTGCATAGCTCTGATAGCGTAAAGATATATGCCTCCCCCCAACCCCCCCAAATCAAGAATTATTATTTAAACGAAGAGTTAAAATATTTCCTTTTCGCTACATGGCTGTGAGTAAAATAATCATGTGGTGGAAATGAATCAAAATAATGCCGCCTCTGGTTTTTGGTAAACGTCTTTTTTTTTTCAGTTTGCAAGATCCATTATGAACACTAAAACACTTTCAAATTGTTCGGAACTGTTGATATTATTAAAGGTTTCCCCGATGAATATTCGTCTAAAACTATGTATCAACTCAATTGGTTCTCACATGTTTTTGTTATCCCAGAAGTAAACTAAACACATCACTCTGTCCTTGATTCTTTTAGGATTATCTTCATTGTAAAGCAGTTTTTTCTATTTATCACGTTTTAAATTATTTTAAAAATCCATTGCCATAACAAATTGTAAATATAATTGTCGTATAGAGTTATTTTTAGTTGTAACCCCTATTCCCCCCCCCCCCTCTCCTCCCCACACACCCTCTGCATTGCGGTCCCTATGATCTCGTGTCAGTTATGTCACTGCTGATTGCAGCTCACCGGGACATCATCATTTTTTTAACAATAATTATTGATAAATTCGCTACTTGATTGCGAAGGTTCAATTTGATTTTATAGGTTTTTTTTAAATAATTTTTTTTTAATATTTTTTCGAGAGCTTTATTCATATCATACACTACGATGCTGTGAATTTATCAATTTTAAAGAATTCCATTGAAAGAATTTTAATTTATTACATGTTTATTGTGTTCAAACTAGCAGAGATTAGATATTTATTCCAATCGGAGGTCATTTTTATTTTAATTGAAAGGAAACGATGCCCAAATCACCTCTAACCCAAAGGACATTAAAATACAAGGAGCAAGCTTATTATAACTATTAAATATACTTCGGATAATTTTCCTTCAGTATCCATCAAACTTTAAAAATAATATATATGTTAACGTTATTATGTCTAAAATGAAATGTTTTTAACCTTTTATTAAAAGGATATCGTAGAAGTTAATAACACCTACCATATTGATGGAATTCTTGATCATAGATGTAGGTCTGTATCTTGTTCGCCTCGAATAAAAACTCGATGAATCTCATTTTCAAAGTCAAATTCGACCTTCCATGTCAACCTAAATTATATCTACCTGATGTTTGATTCCATCTCACCTATTTTAAAAAACATACAAATTATGCGTGGGCCTTTGTTCCATTTGGGTTGGTCCAATCCACTTAATAAATCGATTTCAGTCCATTAGAGCAGGCATAGGTGTGTACCTATACAACAGGTAATTGAATAACTTTAAAACGCTGATACAGAAAATTAAATTTGGTGTATTTCATGTAGCAAGCTCAACCTCAAGTTGTTATTAATTTACAAAAATATCGTTATTTTAAACTGTTTTGAGAAAAATTTACTTTGGATTAGATTTAACCCTCTGATATGGTAAGATCGTACGTACTTAGAATATAAGTTGGGAAGGGGGGAGTATAAAAAATTTTGCAAGTGATAAACAATTTAATAATAATTACGAACTTATTATTCTTCCTTTCTGACATTCGAGGCGTGTAGCTTCAAAACCAGCTTCATCCACATTTTTCTCCAAATGATTTTTTTACTTTCAATTACCCATATGTATATATGTAATGAAAGTATAGCAATCGGTCCAAAAAAAAAAAAAAAATCGCTTTTTTTTGCATTTCGCACGTTTTGGAACATCCTGATTTTAAAAAAGTGACCTAGAAAAAATGTCTGTCTGAGTATGTGTGTCTGTGGTCAGCATAACTCTCGAACAAATTGACCTACGATGTTCAAATTTAGTATGATTCTTAGTGGCGGCCATGGGACCTACCATTAAGGTTTTCGTCAAAATCGCGCATGCGCCTAAGGTAGGTGCCATTGAAAAAAATGTTTTTCAATGATTGCTAAAAAACGGCTCTAACGATTTTGATAAAAAAAACGCTGTGGTAATGCCTCTTAAGGTGTTCTAAACATCCCCACCTTCGCAATTCCCGTAAAAATGTTTTAATAGCGTAAAAAGTTGAAAAATGAATGCCTTCAACAAGTTCTGTTTCCTTAAGCACATCTCATCAACCATCGTTTTTTCTTCTCCTCTCATTTTCGCTTATACTAAAGGATAATATAAGGATTATCGAAAAATATATCGCCAAAATCATCATAATAGCGAATTTTTTTTTTTTAATATTTTTTTTTATATACCTATTCAAGAATTATCGCCAAAAAGGCAAACATTTATTCTAAATGAAGGATGAAAATATACAAACTGTAAATGACACAAATCCATGTCAGTATTATAGTGTAATTGAAAGTGGTGCGATGTTCCACACCCCTAGTTTTTTTAATTTTGATACGTATATGTTCTCGATACACTTCATCACATTGTCAAGCGATTAGGTTAAAAACCAACTCGTTCAATGTGAAAATTATTTTCAAAGAAATTACTTTATTTTAAAACCAGCTCTATCTATATTCCCTTGCATAAAAAATAAATTTGTTTTTAAAAATAATTTTTCTTTCTTGTAAAAAAAAAAAAAAATACTTTGTATTTGACTTTATATTTTTGTAAAAATTCATTTGTATCGCAAATGTTTGTTTTGTGTATCAGTGGTACATGACCCTTGTATGTCAAGCGTCATTAATATATAATAAAACCAGAATGATATTGGTGTTGTTTACCTAAAAATATTTTACTCCTTCTCCAAATGAATTTAAACAAACGATATAATTTCATAATAATCGAATAATAATGATAAGGCGGGATCTAGATGAAATGTTGTCCCATTTTGAGTCGTTTACAGTGGTAGAAGTGGAAGGAAAAAAGTGAGGGGAATGCCCAAAAGTTGGTGAAAGTGCACTCCCCCCCCCCCCCCTCAACGATAAATTTTATAATTTCATAATTTATAATATAAATATTTACTAATAAGGAAATAATTTATACTTCCTAGTACTAACATTGAACAAGGGTCCAAAATGTATTGTTATTTTAATGAATATTCTACGATTTAGTTTTTTACTTGGAAGTAAGAGATAAAGTGAAGTAATAATTCAACATTATAAGCATAACTCTTTATTTAAATTTAACTAGTATTTCTAAATATGCATACTTTCATGAAATTAAATTAATAAAGAACTTTATTTTTTAATAGCTTGTCTTTATATGAAACAAGAATAGAAATTTAACTTAAAAGAAAGTTCCTCCAAAGTTAAAAGTTGACCAAGTGTAACAGTATTTGTTAATAAAAATGCCTATATCCTTATACAAAGCAGTATGTTACATTTTTACAATAGTATGATATGTTTACCTTTAAGAGTTTTCTTTTACATTTGAAAACTTTAAATCATTTTCTTTCAGTGTCACTACATTGAAAGGTTAATGTAATTTTTCTTTAGTAGTTTTTACGAACTGAGTGGGGGGATGGATTTCAGTGGTTTTAGAAGTGGGAGGACGCATGGGTATTTTCTTGAAAAGTGGGGAGACGCGTCACCCCGCGTCCCACCACTCGAAAATTGGACAAAAATAAAATATTTTAGTATTTGGCATATATAGGTGATAGATTAAAAAACCTTAAAAATATTGATAGCGAAGAGATGGTTTTTTATAGAGTATACAGAAACAGACAGTGCTTGATGGAAATTCCTTCTCACAGAAATTTTCTGTCTGCTCCCCTGTCCATTACAGATTTTAAAGATTTTGTCTAAAAAACGTTTCATTAAAATTAATGTTTTTATTTCTTGCAAAATACGGCCACATAGGTACTGCCTGTCCATCAGGGGAAAAGCTCATGCCATAGTCAGGATGGTGGCGGTTGCTATAGAAACAAGACTAGGCGATTCAAAAAAGGGGTGATACATGCGGGAAACTGGCACCCGAAAAGTTTGCAATACGACAAACGTAGATGTCTTTCTCTATAATAGTAATCAATCTCGTGGTAAATAGGGCTAGTATTATTTCAAGGCTAGACGCTAGATACCGTAGTGGGTGCTATTCTTTTGACAGATATGAAAAGTAAGCACAAAAATTGCAATCTTTGCGTACCAAATTTTAATAATCGGATTTCAACATTTTATAAAAATTCTACAATATTGTAGGTCTCAAAAAATATATTCATCATATTCCCTGAATATTTTCAAATTGAAACATTATCAAATTCACAGTTTTATGAATTTAACTTCTTGAGGAACGAAAATGCTAATACTCTTAAAGTGTGAGAAGGAAGTTACTTTTTTTAATAGAAAAATATTGGTGTTATTCTGAACAAGAATATTGAATAGACTATTAAGAGGCTTATTGGGGGATGGTATACCTTTCACTCTAAAAGAATTTCATTAAAAAAAAAAAGCGGACTGTGATAACGATTTTGGAAAGAGTTCCATTCTAAAAATAACATCTTACAGAATGCACGAAAGAAGAGCCGACATGCCTGACAATACAAAAAAAATCGTACAAAACCGTGTTTGAAAATAATTAATCCTTTGATTCTAAGCCCACTTCCTGATTCGTCTCGATTTAGCGAAATACGATGAACTGATATAGACGATTCTAAATATTAAGTAATGAAAGATTCGTTTCTAATGAGACAGAATCTAACAGGAAATAGAGCTTAATCTATCCCGAACATCGGAGAACAATACACAATCACAGTGCGACAAATTCATAAGCGCTCGACCAGAAAGAAACAAAACGGATATACTTGGTGCATTGAAAGAGAAACAAATCGATTTATTTCAAATTAAAACGACTTTTTCTCAAATCGATCTTAAAAATAAGGTAAGTCAATGGCTGATTGTGAAAATCCCAATTTCAAAAACGACAAAGATAAATTATTCTTTAAGAGAGTTACGTTTTCTGCGAACGGTTTAAATTTTTAACGCGATAGAAATCTTTTAAAAAACTAAACTTCCTGCAACTAAATAGTAGAAAATTGAATTTAGCACGCTAAAACGAGATCCAGATAATATAATGGATTGTTGGAACATTATTGTTCATCATTTGAATTGGATGTTTCTTTATTTTTATTTAATCGCAGTAGACAAACACTCAATACGGATTTGAGATTGGCCGTAAATTTGAATTTATTTTTAAAGGTGTGTTAAGATTGGTTAACAAGTTTTGGCAGACGATAAACCCCACTCCCAGTAACCAAATGTAAATAAATAACGACTTCAGTACTGCTGAATTTAAGAAATAAAAGAAAATATTCGGTCAATAATGGAAGCATTAAGTTTAAAATTATTTCATAAGTAAAAGACTGGACAGGGCAGAATATTAAAATCAAACACAGAGGCTAAAGTTAATTCATGTGGAAATCTAATCAACAACAAGGCAGACGAAATAAAATAATAATTTATTCAATCGAACACGAATATATCATCGAATAAAAAGTATGTCATTCAGCAGGTGAAAAGTAGGGCAAATGTGGTGGCAAGAAGAAAAACTCTTTTGTTTTAAGCGATTTCTGGTGTGCGTCCAAAGGACACAGGAAAACCCCTCTCTCAGCAAGACTTGAGGATTCACCTGGTTTGTTTTTATAACCACAGGTAGGAAGGGTTGTCTTGAAAAAATGTCTCTCGAGGTTAGACTGTGCCTACGAGCTCGGATGTGGAACAAATGTCGAAAAGAAAATATTCCATGAAGAAAATTCTCTATTGACAATGGGTGTTTTCTTTTGCTAGAAGTAATGCTTATTTTAAAACATTTAATAAGTTGTTTTGATTCATTGACATTCGACAAACACGTATCTGAATTAAAAACAATAGTTTTGAAGTCTATGAGAGTGTTGTAAAGTTTTATCGTTTACGACAAATAGAATGAGCCAAATGAATGTAAATTATCATCTTTTAATTACATTTTGAATATTAAAAAATCTTTTTTTTTTTTTACTTTACAAAAAAACGCAATCTTGTTTACATTAACAGTCCTTATTGTTCAAAATGTATAACTTTAGGGTATCGAATGCGAATTCCCAGGAACATTGGACAGATCAATTTTTATTATCGACGCAATATTTTAATTTTCTGAAAAACTACCCAAATGAAGCTCTGTTTTCACATTTATAAGGATAATTATGACAATGGTTTCAGCCTAATCTAATCAAAGTTCGATTTCTATTTTATGAAATGTAGTGTGTGTGTGTGTGTTTTTTTTTTATTTTTTATTGTGATACCTACTAAAACCTTGTCAATTTATTTCAGTTAAGTTTTAATAAAACATGTTTTCTTATTAATTTTTGTAGAATCGATAATATTGCTACCCGCATGAATAAATTTGTTCCAAAAATGTTGTTACAAAATGTACAGAACTTTTCGCAACTTAGTGAAAGAAGGAACAGGTAAAAGCTAAGGTTAACCGAGCCTCAGAGTATTTGAATGAGAATAGAGCGTTTGACCCCAACTACGTATAGGTCTATTCAAGTATCCACAGAAATAATTTTTTTACTAAACTATGTATTTGTCATCTTTGAAGGAAAAGTATAAAATATACGGTATTTCTTACGGTACGTGGTGCTATAAAATAAGTCCAACAGAGAAAATTACCAATGGGATCATATTAAGGTCCGACTTGCAGCACTCGGGTCCCAAACCAAAGCACCGCATGTGTTGGGGCCCTATAAAAATTGTCGAGGAGAAGGCTGACCCGATATTTATTGACAGTGATTTTTGGAAGGATTTTTCTTCGAATATAAATGTCTAAAATATCATGTGTAAGGGAAAACGTTACAGAAATTCTAACGTAAAGAGGAGCATAATAGTTATTTTGATAGAATCATTGTTACTGAAAAGTAACCTGTTAAAATTTTTAAAAGCAATTAAGTATGCGAGTCAAAATTGATTTCATTGAATTTTTCTATTTGAGTTCAAAACGTTATTGAAAGTTTTAAAGGACACACTTTCAACTACAAAAATTATGGGTCCCCAATAAGGCCTGATTTAGAAAACCGATAAATATAGGCCCAACATATAATAGATTCCCTCCTCCCCCCCCCCCCTTTTTTTATTGACGTTATTTAAATATTAATGACAATTTTGAATATGGTTTTGATAAAATTATTTTCAAGATATTAATACTTTAAAAACTAATGAGTTATTAAAATATATTTCATGGCATTGATCAAGTGCACTGAACAAAATACACAATTTGTCAGACATTTTGAGGCCTTCCAGAATTCGGGGGGCCTCCATAAGAACCTGGATCATATTGCCTCAGTAAACAGCCATTGCTCTCATAGTGGAAACTTGCCCATTTTGTACTTGGACCTAATTTCAAACAAAACGCAGACATAATCAATTGTAATCTTTTATTTTCAGGCAGCCACCTCATACGTAAAATTTTATAATTTTAGTTAAAAAATTTTTTTTTTTTACTTGGGTGTTCCCAGAATTGCTTTTTACCAACTTGATTGACAGGTTGACGTCCCTGAAAGTAAGCTTCTATGCTTTAGATCTAACGTAAATAACATTAGAGTAGTTAATAATTACAGAATCCCAATCGGAGGAACAAAAATACATAGCAGAGATTAAAAAATAAATTATCGAAAACAACGAAACTATGATTATCTCGTTTGATTCCATCCCACTCGCGAATCAAACATGTTTTCATAAGTGACTTTTTTGCTTGTTAATTGCTTACATACACAAGAACCAGCGCCTAAGCAAGTGCCAAAGTCATGGGCGACAACAACAAACAAATCAGCAAGCGAAACGGAAAGTTCCACGCCCAAAATTCGTCATTAAATAGTCATCACTGAATGCTTTTATGCAAACAGACGATTCGTAATATTCGTATTATTCCGGAGGAGGCTGGTCGGCTGCGCCAACTCGATAAAAAAAAAAGTAAATAAATAAATAAAAAAAGGATAAAATCCTAAACCCTACCAAAAAAAAAAGCACGTCGTTGCTGGGCAACACACCCAAAGTAAACGATCTCTCGGTCAACTGCTGGTATCCTGTTTATTATTCCTGATCCTGTCGGAATCGTCTGTAGAAAGGATATTGTGGGTTGAAAACACGCTACATAAAATGGCCAATTCTAATTCAAACCCTTTTTTTTTTAAATATAAATGAGAAAAAATTTAACACTACTCGTATATTTCCTTGTAGGCAAAAGTTTTAAATTCTGTGAAATTATAACTTCTCCAGCCAGAAATTTTTTCAGAAGTCAAGCAACAATGCAAACACACCTTAAATTTTGCGTTTATCTCTCTGTTTATAAGAACAAAAAAGTAAGGATTTCAACTTGCTCGGGTCACTGAGTAGGTGGTAGAACACCCTAGTATTTTACGCGGGAAAAAAAGAGAAGTTGCTTCTGAAATTGACAGTGAAAAGTTTTTATAATTGCTTTAAAATTCTTATTGACAGTTTTTATTAAAATGAACTTATTTTTCTCTTTTTAATTGAAATACATTTTTAAAGTAATTGCATATCATTAAATATTTTTTTTATTCATCATTGATTTTCATGTTTGAAACTTCCCTATATTTTTTAATAATAAAGCAAAAAATCCTTCAGGAACTTAAATGGAAAATTTTCAGGTTTACAATATTTATAGAATGTGTATTGCACATAAATACTTCTACACATTCTTCAAGTAGTTTTTGAGGATAAGTAAGAATTCGTGCACATTGAAATGTAAAAAATATTCTTATTAGACTAAATATTAAATAATATTTGAAGCCCATTGTACAGAAAATGCAATACTATAATTCATATACAAATATTTTGAGTGCAAGCACATATTCACTACCTTAGAAATTTCTCCTCAGCAAAATAATTGTAACCAAAATAAAGTGTACTTGTTACGTAAATTAGAACATTAAAATACATTATATGATTCTTGAAAAATAATAAAACAAATAATTCTTTTAAAAAAAAAAAAAAAACTTTCTTTATGCAGCTTGTCTTAAAAAATTTGGAACAGCTATTATTTTTTGGGGCAAATTCAAGAAATCATATTTTTATGAGAAGTGTCACAATTTTATATCCAAAACTAGATACAACATGAAGCAAGAGTTTGAGAGTGAATCCAACACAATGGGAACTTTCAGTATTTAACCACTTTTACTTAAAATTGGAGACATATAATATTATGTTTGTGGAATATTTCATAAGGTAAAATGTACTAAGTATATTAGTGAACCTAGCAGGATGATTTTTCATTTTTTTTATATATGAAATTAATAGCATTATATATAACTAGATTGAACTCTCATTTTTAAAAAATGCTCAATTTGTGTATTTTGTGAGAAACATGCTTGAACTATTATGTTGATCCCAGCAATAACAACTTAACACTAAAGTTTCTATGATTAGTATAATTAAATTTTTAGAATAAGTATGAGTGTTTCTCTAACAGAAACTTTTCTAAAATATTTTCAGAAATTGGCGATTCATCTACTAGGGTGTTAAATGCCAAAAATTTTGAATAAAAATACTAGATTTTCAACGTTCCAAAAAGATATATATTTTTTTTTTCAATTTGTAACCAGCTGATGCATTCCTATTACTATATGAAAAAAGTATAAAATGTTTCTATTTTTATTTAGCGGCTATATATAGAAAATGTTTTTAAAAAAAAAACACAAAAAAAACAACAATATACTTCTAGAAATTAAACTACAAGTTTTTTCTCTTTTCTAATAAATGAAAAGTTTGTATGATAATTTTGTAATACAATTAATTGAAAATAAAACTAGAGATCAGGCAAACATGTTTTAATAATTTATTACATACAAAATTTATTTCTTCTAAATTAGCTAAACATATACAGGATAATGTGTTTTAAAGCAAACACACCATTTATTAAATGAATATTATTTCAAATAGGTAATATCTTTTGCAAGGAATAAATTCTCAATTTGTTGTCTATAAAGAACATTTACGTAGAAATTATGCATAATTTACTAATACATTAGGCACTTTTTGACACAATATTATGTAAATTTTGGTCACCATCTCATCATAATAATATACTCTTCTATTTAAAAAGACGAAGTTTAAGAACAAATATTTAAAATCCAATATGGATCATAAAATGTCATTGGCTTCTTTCAAGTGCCAATCAGCAAACATTAGATTACATAACATATATGCAGTAAATTTAAAAACAAAACTGGAAATATTTTTTAAAACTGGGCAGAAATAAAATGTTAAAAGCCATGAAAAAAACTTCCAATTATAAATCAATTCCTGATATATTTGTAAGTTTGAAATAAATTCTACTAAAAGCAGATTTGAATTTTTTTAACTTGTAGAATCGGGAGGTTTTAAAAAATTTAACCCTTGTGAGATTCCTATATTACAAATGCACATAAGCAGCAAGACAAATAAAAAATGTATTCTTTTTATTATGTAAGGAAAACAAACAGTTTTAATAATAAAATATTTTGTACAAGGTTGCCAAGAAAACTAAACCATGTTCAGTTACCAACATAAAAGCAGTAATTTTTATGGTTGTGAATTATTTACAATCCATAAAATTCACAAAATCTACTTATCTATCAAGTAAACACTCAAACTATCAAAAAATTCATTTTTTGGCGCAAAATTGAATTTTTGATTTTTTACACATAAAAATTTCAAGAGTTGCATGGCAACTCATCAAAATTTCTATTCATTTATATCCTGTTGAGGAATCCAATTTTTCTTCTTTTTTAAAAACTGGATTTTCATAAAAATCACTGGCAACCTTGTTTTTAGCCATAATTAGACGGGTTTGTTTGAGACATTTCTTAAAAGTTTTAAAACAATTTAGTAAGATTAAGATTATGTACCATAAAGAATAACACAAACATTTGTTAAGGAATGAAAATTTTTTACAAGAAAACATGCAATTCAATAAAATACTTCTCAAGTATCAGATTCGGATGGCTATTTTTTATACAGATTTTTGTAAAAGGTCAATTTTTAAAATCGAAATTTTGTGAAAGGATAGATAAAAGACACATTTCGCCTGCTTATAATGTGCACCGTAATAAGACATTTTCATAACTGTTATATGAATAGAAAACTTGTTACTACTTAAAAATACTATTTTTAGTCATTTTAATGTGTACAAAAACACGAATTAAAAAATTCTTTAAAATGATGTAAAACAAATGAAATCTACAGGGCAGTTTTTGTGACATTGTATAAGAATGCCTCATGCATATATTAACTTTTCTCAACTATTGTTTTTAACAGAAATTTTTTGGATCAATGGTAACACTAAACAGTTAAGGGAAAGGTAATTGAATAATACACTTTTAGTAAATTGCAGAAAGGAATATTCTCTGTTTCACATAATTGAGACGAGAATAAGTATACTAATACATATATTTTTCATCTACATAGTTCGAATATCAATGTCTATTTACCTTGATATAATATGAAGATAGTGTATTTAAATAGCTTTATTCAACTGCACAAAAATTATCTTTGCTAAGATTTTAAAATATATTTAAATACAAAAAGTGTATTATCATCAGAAAAATCAGGCAAACACAAGTTTAGATTAAGCTAATCAAGGGGATTGCTGTGAATAACAAATGGAAGTTAACATTTATTTACCCTTTAATATTTTACTACATATTAATAAACCAAATTCAAACATTACAATGTGTAAGGGCTATTTCTCTATCTATAAAAAAAAGTATTGGTTATAAAATGAATGACATCAAATGTTATATATTCTATTCAGTATATTATAAACATTTATCATTGCATACATATATAATCTGTATAAATTATATGATAAACATTTATCATTGCATACACATGATCTGTATAAATTATATGATAAACATTTATCATTTTGTACTTTACTATGAAATTGCCATGGGATAAAGTAGCATGTTGATAATAATTGGAATATACATAGGTAAACTTTGTAAAACTATGTATTCATACAAAATCTTTACCTGAATTTTAAAAACCAATAAAGACAGCATTTGAAATTAATACCATAGCTTTTTTAATTTATTTATGCATTGATTTTGATACTTTAAAATCTAAAAAGAAACTTTCCAGGGCAGTGATTAGCTGAAACTAGTCTTATTTGTAAAACAGAGAGTGCACAAAACCACAAATTTTAAAAATCATTCATACAATTACAAAAATTTAACTATCACCATACTTCTCACAACTATCTATTTGGCAACACAGATAGTTCAATATTACTCAATATCATTTCATTTAATTACAATAATAGATAATTTCCTTCAATATCACATTGAACAATTCATGAACTATATTAAGGAGGCTGCCAGGTCACTTGGTAAAAATTGGATTTTTAAAATACATTTGTTCGTTTGTTCAAAAAAGTTACCCTTTAAATTTTAGCAGGTACAAGCCCATTAAAAATTTTACGCAATTCAAAAATTTATCTCTCTAACTAACCAAGCCCAGCATTTTACATGGTTACTTACTAATGCAAATTTTTTAGCAGCATCTACATCACATTTATTCTAGTTTAGAAGCTTATTTTATCACCATTTGCATATTATTCAGTCTTTATAAAATATTGTACACGATCACAAACACATTTTTAGAAACTAACACTACACAATTATTTACAAACATATTTACATCATAATATAAGCACATGACTAACGCTTGAAACATTACAGAGGATTTTTTTTTATTGAGGCTAGTTAGCTGAGCATTGTGTCAGCCTGCTGACTATATATGTACACACATAGAAAGATCTTAGGTTTCAAACATTTTGGATACCTAACATCATCTAAACTTGAAATGCTTTAGTGTATCCCATTCAGTTTGAGCAAAGGCAGTGCCAAAAACATTAAATACACATAAAATCAATATTACCTACTACCAAAAATGTTGGATCTCTAATATAATTAAGAAAGTATAACATAGCGAACATAGAAGCTAAACGCATTTGGACGTGAAATGCATTGCATTTTTTTTTTAGTTTGAGCAAAGGCATTGTCCATTATATGAAGGTTAATGACCTAATTCTCATAAAAGGAATTTTATTTTAATCAGATTAATTTTTTTACTGGTATAATATATACTAATATATATTTAATTCACAGATACTGTATCAGTTAAATGAATAGTAGCCTAAATGAAAATATCAATTTTAAATACCTAGGATTAAATTTTTTTATAAATCTTTAAACGCTTAATCTCAAACCAATAGCTTTGGTTGAATTTCAGAAAATAATTTAGCATTGTCTAGATGTACGATTCCTTCACCTAAAATAGTTTTAGAATATTTTTTAGAATCTGTTGAAAAGTAAAGTTAAATTTTGTTATAGAAATCATTATTGTGGTATTATATTAAAATAATAAAAAAATAAAAAATGGTCAGAAAAATATTACTCTAACGCAAAAAGAGGCCACTGCTATATTGACAGCAAAATATGCACCTTAAAACACTCGCATATATTTAAGAACTAGATACTTATATATGATCAAAATATACTTTAATATTTGGCAGCCAATTGGCGATTGTACCATGAATTAATTAAACAACTATTAAAAGTTAGTATCTTTAAAACTGCTTAAATTGGAAATAAAATTAAAAGTGAGAGATTTCAATATAAATACTCATGACCATGTGTCTATATATCTGTTTTCTATTATCATTTATAAACATTGAGGAAAATACTTTATGCTTAGAGTCAACATTTGTAACAATCTAGGAACTCAGACAATTTACAAAAAGATCAATAAGCATTTAATTGATTTCCAAAATTGCAAATTATTAAGAAATTCAATTAAATACTTACATTGTTGTGAAATAATGTAAATTTATTCTAGTGTGATAAAATATAAGGTAATTGTCCAGATAAAAGGGGGCATACTGATTCTGTAGTAGAAAAATAACATCTAATCAAAAAAATTTAAGACAATTATTTAAATTCTTACAAGCATATAATCATAAAATAATCATTACATATATTCTGTTTGAAGTTTCTATGATAGAAACAAAGAGCCTTGTAAGAAGATGACTAAAAAAATATGTTACTTTACATAGGTACATGGTAATTCTAAAATCCCATAGATTTTAATAACAAACAAAATATCTTAATATTAAATGAAATTGTTTTTCCCATTCAACAGAATTTTAAATTAAGCATTTGATTGTATAAAACAAGTATTAAAAATAACCCAAGAATTATATAACAAATCTATATGAAATAATCGCTTTTAATTTATCACTATTTAAAGGAATGGGTTTCAAAAGAATTTGATTGAATCATAGGATTCAATAAAAAAATGTATTACTTTTTAAAGAAATGAACTACATTAAAATTTGATTTAAACTATACAGGATTTAAAAATTAACATATTTTATAACTTTTTAAAAATTTAATTGCTTTGTTTCAAGGAATAGCTTTTAAGATTTATAAGCTGCAAAAAGGTTTAAAAAATGTCAAAAGGAACCATTAAAATGTAACAATCTCATGTTAAAATTTAACACAATCAGTTATTTATTATTACTACGAGTTCTATTTACAAATCACTACCAGTCAATTTATGATATATTTTAGAATTTTCAAGAATATATATCACTAAGTATAATAATCAACATTTGGTCATCAAAAAGGACAGTAAAAATCAAAATATTTTTTGGAGCCAACCTACAAAGGTGAAAGAAAATAAAGTAGAAAGCATGCCTTACAAGAGATTTTAGAGATATAAAAGTTTTTTTTTTATATTTCATACACTTAATTGATTTGCATGCATACATAATTAAAGAACACAATAAACAAAAAGTAGATTTTCCAGTCAAGGAAATTAGCTTACAGTTGAAAGTGTACAATCCCTAACAGATTCCCAAAAATCTTTGATAACAGTGGAGGAGATTGAGCTGCCATGCTCCAAAATTAACTCGATTTCGCCATCTAAATTATTAAAATTGTAAGCAGCGAGAGAAAAATGCCCCCCACAAACACTGCTTAGCCAAGAGAAGAGTTTTCTCCAACTAGGACAATCTTAATAATAAGACTAAGCTAATTCCAGCCATTGCAAATTGATAGCTAATCATTAGTTACCAGACATTGTGAATGTTTTTTTTTCATCAATGTGCTAGAACTTAGATGCAAAATTGGAGAACATGATTTTTTGCAGTTAGATTGATGGAATAGTGGGAGAAAAAGTGTTGATGGAAGGCGATCGATGATTATTAATATTACACTAGAACATATAACTGGAAGTGATCCGAGTTTAAATCCTTTTATTAAAAAGTTAGTGGAATGGTATTCATCCCCTTCACTATACCTGTTTTTTAAGAATTATAGGATCCTCTAAGTGCTAACACTTAAATTTGAGGTGAATGCTTGGTTTTAAAAAAAAAAATTAACTTATAGACAGATGAAACCCACGGCCAAATCTTACTTTCTATAAATAAAAAAACTTTTATCCTAATATAACATATATCTTTCAAGAATGAATTTTTGTGATGTTTATAAAGAAATTTTAAATTATTTTTGGATACTGGAAACTCTGCGTAGGTACTACTTTAAATTATTGAAAAATTGGGAAAGTAAAAGAATTTTTAAAATAGTTCGGTGATTAATCCTTACAAAAATAAAAAATTGATGAATTTAGTGGTAAAATGTACCGCCAATTGGGTATTTTGTTACTTTTAAAAAGCATATAAAGAATACAAAGAAATCTAAGAATTACAATTTAATAAATAATAATGCTTTTGAAAATCCAGACCATTAGAAAAAATATACTTAATCATTGAAAGAAAGCAATTTAAACAAACTTTACTATCACTAAATACAATTAAAAAATTTTAAAAGGAGATTATTTGATGCCAGTTTAAAATAACCAAGGTTCGATTTGAAAACTTTGACTTAGAGTTCCATTTGTATTTTAAACATTGACTAATGCATAAAGTTCAACACTAAAACATGAACATTAAAAAAAAAAAAATATTTACTCAAACTAGGATCTTAAAATGCAAGTTAAAAACTAATTTTTACAATGGCAGTGTCATAGACAAATCACATACCACACTAAAATCACAATGCATAAACTATTAAAAATTAAAGCTAACAAATGAATTTACCTGCAAGATTGTGAAATCCAAAAAAGCACAGCAGGCTGCACACCAACATTAAAACTCGCATCAAAGTATGCACATACACTGATCATAACTCCACATTCCAATGAACAATTAAATTTTCACACCTAATTTAAAAACTAAATCAAGTAACCGAATTTCCAATTTGGGGTAACTTGCTATGCGAGTTCAAAGTAGCACTCATGTCATCACCTATCGTGGTGACAACAGTTCTCGCCTTTGTTCCACCGATAGTGTTCATCTTCGCTATAATACTGGTTCGTGCAGAACCATTTTGGAGAACCAAAGTTTTAGATCCAACATCCAGGACTGGATTTTCGGGAGCTTTCGGTAAACGGCGACGTAACCATGCATGTCTTAATGCAGCAGGGGGTGTTAACCTTAATGCAGGATCCCATTCAAGACACCCTTTGAGAAAATCAATAAATAACAAGTCATCACAACTTTTGAGAGCATTGGACCATTCGCGACTTCCAGGGGGTCCACGCATTTTTCCTCGGCGAGAGCGACCACCATTCAAAACAGTCGTTCCATCAGGCAAAGTTGTTGAGGTGCAGTATCTAGGATGGCCTTTGGAGCTGATGAAAGTCTTGGCTCGCTTGGATTGATCAAGGAGTTTCAATGGTGGCATGCCTATTAGCTCCACAATGCACGCTAACTGATCAGCCTCATCTTCGCCAGGTAGGAGAGGGTATCCAGTTAGAAGCTCGGCGAGAATGCAACCCAGGCTCCACATGTCGATAGCCGTGCCATATTTACCACCAAGTATCACTTCAGGCGCACGGTAGAAGCGAGACTGGATGTAGGAATAGACACGTTGGTTTTCAAAACAGCTTGAACCAAAATCGATTACTTTTATGCCGCTACGTCCCGGCTGCTTCAGCAAGACATTTTCCGGTTTAAGATCACAGTGGATGACTCGGTTGCGGTACAGAACGTCCAGACACTGCAGTAGCGAGTGGGCAAACTTGCGCACCAGCTGGATATTGAACCCCTGGAACTTATTCTTCTTAATGAGCTCATACAGATTAATACTGAGCAACTCGAATGTTATGCACATGTGATTCCGGAATGTGAAGTGTTCCAGCATGTGGACTATGTTCATGCTGTTGTCTTTGTCCTGCTTTCTGAGGTGGTCCAGAATCCGGATCTCTTCTTGAGCTTGCCTGTGGAAGCGCTTTTCGTTTCTCACGATCTTGAGAGCGACGTTCTGGTGGCTCTTGTGGTCATAAGCCTTGATCACCTGTCCGAAGCTCCCCTTGCCGATAATCTTGATCATCTCGTACCTGTACCCAATGTGGTCGTGGGGGGTATGCATGTATGATCCTTGGTCATCGTCGTATCCGCTGTTGTTAGGGGCCCCGACCACCCCGATCCGTTTTTTGGCGTTTGCCCCGATGAAGTACACCTGCGGGTAGTTGAAGATCTCGTGATGCTCGTAGGGCGACAGCTTGTGCATGTATAGCTTCATCACCTGTTGCGGCGATGCGCCGATGTTCTTTGCCACCCCATTTGTCTTGGGTGCGCTCTTGTTGCTCAGCTGGTCCGAGCTGCCGTTGGAGTTGGGGCGCACCACCACATCCGACATCGGCTGGCCGGAGTTGGTGTCGCCATTTTGAAACACCCGAATATCGGGCTTGTAGCGCGTAATCGACCCGTTCTTTTCAGAAATCAAGTTCGAGCCGTTCTTGCTCGAAATCTGGGGGAGAAAAGACTCGTTGCTGGGCGATAGAGTCGTCCCGTTGGTGATCAGCGATTTAGTCCGAGACAGCGGCATAGCGTTCTGCACTCATATACACGAATCCGTTAGGGGAGACTAAATATCCAGAATTTCACGGCTAAACGAGGAATTACCGTGTTCCAAGCACCAATTGCACTCTATAATGTGTATCACAGCGTTTGAAAACATCGAGTAGCCTTTTTTTTTCTTAACACCCTGACGCTACCAAAAACAACACACAAAACAACACAATGTGCTTGTCTTCACTGCAGTTCGCTTTGCACGATCATTCGGGTCGCTGCTCTCGGAGGCAACTGACTGTTGCTACGCTCCGTTGTTACCCAGGCCTACGTCACTCCGCGTCACACGTCAACGACCAATGAGGGAATAGTTTATTTCTATCGTCTGTCAGAAAAGTGGTCTAATCAGCTGATCATGGATTCGGAGGCTAGGCAGCAGGGGAGTAAATTAAGCGTTTGCAAAGTCGGAAGGATGCGAGAAGGTATTGTTGGAGGAAATAAATTTTGAAATGTATAATAATCGGCTTCTTGAATTGACAGGTGCACCTTTTTCTCTCAATCGTCTGCCTGCAGTTGGTATATCTGAAATCGCTTTGAAAAATATCAATGCTCTCCGGATGAAAAAAATCAGCAAAGGAATCTTAAAAAAATTATTTAAGTAATAATTTTTAGTCTGTTCAGCCATTTTTGTTGATCTTAAATTTCATTGAACGAAATACAAAATACTGCGTTAAAGTATTTTTTTTTTTAATTATATTATAAGAAAAAATTTCAGCTGTTAATAAATGTTTGTTAAATTTGTGTTCTTATAGTGACTATCAGTTGAATCGAAATATGTAATTATTTTAATTTATTTTTGGGTTAAAAATTTTTTTGACATTTATGCGTGTTAGTCACTCTTGAATGTTATATTTTTAAATTGGGATGAATTGACCTTTTTAATTCGAATTAGATGAATGGAATTAATCTAATGAAATCGCGCGACAAATATATTCCGACAAAAATACTCATGACATAGACATGTAAAGATCAAACGTTAATACTTGAATATTATATATTTTTTAACTCATACGTAATAAAGCTATACTTTTTGCAAAGAAAGTCAATTGCATCAGAATTTATGCAACAGAATAAAGAATTTAATTGTGGTTCGGAAACAGAATATGCGCCAAAAAAATTAAAAGAAAATCAAGTTCGATTATCAGCATCAGGAAACGTTCACTAAAAATGGCTTTCAAATTTGTATAAACATGACAGTGATTGTGATTCTGAAAAACAGTCTTGTGTTGATTATCCTGCTTCCTGCGAGTACTAACTGGTTTCTCTTACAAGAAACCCATAATATGGAATAGTTCCTTTCTAAAAGTCATACCAGAAAGTGCAATGAAATATGCTCAATGCTACTAAAATTAGTTTAACAACTTAGTGGTATCCAGTGTTCTATGCAACTTTTTTTAAATAATTGTTAAACATCCTTGTATAAAGAAATTCAGGGCAGGGGCTGGGGTGCTTTGCTTTTCTACATTTAATGATTTTAAATGTTGGGGTCCGCCTAAATACTCTCCATTGCGTACCTTATATTCACATCTATAGGGATATACATATATATCTTCAATAGTCATATAAATGCCAATTCCTTTTCTGCAAAAAAGCCGATCAAACGGTATAGTGGTTAGCGTGCTAGCTTCTAGACCGCGAGGTTGCGTGTTCGAGTCCCGTGTAAGGCATGGGTGTTTGTAAAGGTATGTTGGCTTGTCTAATGACGAATGTTTCGGAGCATTATGGCCCTCGTGTTGCTGACGGCGCCAGATAATCTGAAAACCACCACCACCTTTTCTGCAAAAATATACTTTATATTTTTCGAACTGGGTTATTAAATCAAAATTATCAGTAGTGTACTGAGAGGGTGTATCAGTAGTATACAGCCAAGATTTCTTTTCAGGGGGTTATGGTGGAAGACTTGATTAAATATATATAACAATTTAAATTAAAAAAAAAGGGAAGTGGTAAAACAAGATTTCACACAAATTTCGGGGGGGGGGGGGGCTGTCCCGTTGGTCCCACCCCCCTGTCTGCAATCCTGGGTGGGGGGGAGAGTAAAAGGGTCATATGCACGCACATCACTCGTTTTCTTTGTTTTTGACTTGTCATAAAAATTAACCTAACATTGTAAATTTAATAAACGTGTTTTCCGTCGCCTATCTCGATTAGCTGGATTGCTTTCGTTCGACGCCACTTGGACCCATTTTCGCACATTCACTAAAATAAGCCAGCGATAAGAATAATAACCGAAGATATTTTTCATTATTGATCAGAATTGAATCTTAAAATCTTTCTTTTAAATAAATCTAATAAAAAACAAAACATTTCACTTCATTTTCTTAACGTTACGGCTGCGATATGTCAATATGCAACGTATATGGGTTCTTTCTTTTAATTCTTTATTTCTGTGAATTTTACCACTTTTCTCTTCATTATATTTAATTTTCAAATCCCAAGAGGCTGCGAGTACACCTCGTTGACCCTACCAGGTAACTCCCATGGCAACGTCCCTCCCTCCACCAAAAAAAAAAAAAAAAAAAAAAAACCCTGGCTACGTCTCTGTAAACCCTAATTATTGTCTTGCAGACGATATAGCAGGAATAAAAAAATAAAAAAAAATGTAGAAATGACGAGAAAGTCTCAAAGTTGCTGAAAGAACCAGTTCAAATCTTTTCTGCCTACATGTGTCACACTCCCCACGCTTATCTGGAAAAAAGCCGATTCTTTCTCGTTAAAAAACTCGATTTCTCTTATAGTGGGTTCGGTTTCTCTTATCCTTTCAATTCGAGTTATGCACGTTTCTTTTTTTTTTAAGGCCCCACAGGCCAAAGGCGTGCAAAATGTCCACTGTAGTGATTGTCTGCCAGGATTGGTGGCATACTTTCGCCTATCGACTTTTAACTTAGCAGAGGTTAGTCAACAGAATTCTTACTTATAATTTGGGGAGAAGGGTTAGATTAAAATCTAATAATGCAGGTTTACGTCTGTCTGTTGTTGGCTTATCTGGTGGGACCTTTTCGGGTTTCCTCCCGTTCGAGACGAAAATGTGGGGCAGTTCCCTTTCAAAGACCTGCTGGAAGACGTTTCTACCTTGAAATTCGAACTACTTTTAGTAGTCCAGATATTGTTGCAATGCTTTGATGCAATAATGACCTCATCCTTCTTGTAACTCTTACACCATAAAAAATCCAATACAATCAAAAAGCATACAGGCCAAATCAAAGAATAGCTATACTGTCAAAAGTTAAAATTATAGCAATGTTAAGTGACATACAATTTGTGAAGTTTTAAATGGTTATAAAAATCAATTTCTAATTAAGCTACTTTTTTAATTCATTCTCTATAATCATTTAAAAATACAATTTTGGGAGTTCTGATGTTTAAGTTCAAACGGGGGTTGTTACAGGATAATTCTTTATAAAATAGAAAGTTACCCATTGCAAATTAAACTATATTGTTCATGGGGCATAAAAATAGTTACAATCGATTTTTCATTATTCTGCATTTTAAGATAAATCGCCAGACTGTCTAATGTCCCACACCTGCCAAAGCATTGCTTTAAGACGTATGAATTTTTATACCCGGTTATATCAAGGTCAACTGTAATGAAAGCTCATTAACCAATTTTAAAAGGAAAATAACAAGTTTTTATTTTTATTTGAGTTTAAAAAGTTTTTGTAAGCTAGCTTATAAAAGGTTTAAAAAGTTCATTACAAAAACAAGTTATTTTCCTTTAAAAATCAACGATCTTTTGTGTCATTATTATACCTGTCATAAAAAGTCATACATTTTAAAAGTAATATTTTGGCAGATATTGGGGACAAGAAAAAGCAGCTTTAGGTCTATGGGAGAGGCCGATGATCCATCTTAAACCCATATTTGTGTTCCACTGTTCGATGACTCTATTTTTGTTGAATCTTTAATTTAAATATCAATCGGGAAGTTTACTTAATGTCAATTGAAAATAAATTATTGATGTCGCAGTGTGTCACATTAGTAAACATCATATCTGTTTTTCCTTGAAGTCCCGTTATGCTTCACACGTTTTGTGCGTATGATAAAACTTCAAGAGTTGAATAATCATTTCCTTCTCGTTGTTTGATGACTAAAGGAATGTTTTTTAAGAAACGGAAGCCAGCGATATCTATGTTATTATGGCTCAATGTATACATAATAGTCTTCTGATTTGAAATATTTTTAACTGTACTTTGTAAACTATTTCATATGATATATTTGTGAAATAAAATATGTTTAGTTTATGTTCAGTTTATAGATAGTTTTTTTATGGTATGAATAGTAAACAACTCGCCATCATAAAATAAGGTATATCTTCTACAAGACCATTGGAAATTATATAAAATAAATTTAAATTAAAAGAAAAATCCCAATTTCTTCAACGATTATATTTATGTGACAGTTCTTCAAAGCTTAAATCGTCAATCAATTCAATCACAACCTTTCCGATAACGTTTAAACCATCTGTCATTTGAGTCCTAAAAGCACGAACTTTTGAACATTTTCAGTTCATAATTCTTTTTTCTTCAGAGATCATTTTCACACAGTTCTAATACCATGTTTTAAATTCTTAAGTATATATGAAGATTAAAGCAAACTTTAGACTGCTCTAAGCAAGCATAGCTTAAGAGTAAGTGTAAGTATATAAAATAACACAAAGGATATTTATAGCTTCTTAATTTAATAGAAATCAGTATTAGATTGAAGGAAAGGCGTGTGCTCTCTTTGTTTTTAATTTGCATTAATTTTTCAATCACACGTTGCCTGTGGCTGGAATGCCAGCTGATGAATAAACTGGAAGGTCACTGTCATGCATTGATTAACGCTAGCTTTCCGTTTACTTAATGCCAGTAACTGGAACACGAGCATTTACGTCACCAGGCGGTGGTCGCGGGAGAACACAAGTGATGTTATTTGACACGACAGCAAATACAAAAAAAGTTTAGCTACTGGAGCTTCCAGCTATTGGCATACCAATGATAAACTGGCCTTTCCTGTGATTGACATGAAACGTTTACATAGGGATATCTAATAACTGGTGACATCAACTGCTTTAAATCAGCCTTAAAAATTTCAAATTTGTTGATACCATCAATCAACGAAGCACATCACGCGCCTATAAACAAAAAGGATTTTATTAGAAATTATTTGGGGCAGATGTTAAATCAAAACACTAGTCTGCTTAATTTCCCCTTATCATCTGATACGGGATGATCTTATTGTAGGAAGTGTAATTTGCATCCTATCATCACGAAGTGAAGATCTAGATCTAGGTTAAAAGAAGAGTTGATACAAATTGAGTTCGCAATTAGACATACATCTTGGTCTTTGTTTTCGAATACATTAATCGATTTCTTTTCCGCGTCAAGGTCCGATGCTTTGTTGTTGTTTTTCAGTGAATGAATACTTTTGAACCCAATTTTACTTAATGAATACGCAACTATAAACTCCTTGAAATTTATTCGATTTGTGTAGATGTGAATTAGCTGATCATATTTCCTCTCTGTTTTTCACATTGCTTATCAACTTGAAGTCTTTTGTGTGTGTGTAGAAAATGAATATGTGAATTAGAATTCTATTAAAATAAATTATTTAAGCTTGCTTCAATTTTCAAACATTTACAAAGCAAATGAGTTGGTACAGTAAAGTAAGTAAAGTTGTGAGCATGGCAGATTTGGATTTTCGAAAATAAGAGCCTAAAACTCATAATTTCAATGGATATTTTCGCCTTTAATAACTTATTGCAAGACTCTACGTTCTTCAAAATAACAAGTATGGCTGCAGAAGATGTTAACGATGATCTCCAAGAACAACAATGGCAGTTAATATATGAACCATAAGAGAAAACTAATCTTCATAAATGAACATAGAGAGTGCAGTCTACATAAACCATTGAAAAAGTAACTACTGCATCTTATGTCACCACTGAACGTATGGAAATATTTTTGCTGTTATTTTTTTATCAGGTTCGTATATAATAAAGTCTCTTTGATAAGAAATGCATTTGTTTTAGGACATTCCTTAAAAACATACTGCAGTTATCAAGCACTATCCACCAGTGTATCTTACAAGATATCTAGTTTGAGTTCGCATTAATACATCTCTTGATAAAGGGGAGAGATCATTATATCTAAATAAAAAAAATACAAATGTAGCTACAGCATCTTATTTCAATTGTTAGGGCTACTGCAACGAGTCAGAATGTGAATACCAAATCACGCTTGCACTCCAAAATTAATAGAGTACAACACATGCTTTTTAATATCAGCCTCCAAACAGGATGCTTTTTTATTTCCCCACCCTGTACTGTTGTAATCTATATCCTTATAACTTTTTCCCGTTTGAGGTCTTAAAGAACTTGCGCAACAATATTTCTTTGCAGCTTTTGTTGCTTATTGTGGAACGCAGTGTTTGGTATTGTGGTTTTTCCTAATCCATTTGAGAGTTGAAGTGTGTGGAACTTTTCTGTCGAACTTACGTAACCAGATAAAAAAGTAATAAAAAACATGTAATGTCTTGGGCCTAAAGGTTGGAACATTGTAACAACCCCGCTCTCCCATCATTCCCTACCCACTCAAGGGTGAGTTCTTTGATCCGACTTTTATTGTACAACCTATGCCACCTTTCATAATTCATCTTTTTTTTGTGGGCGTTCAGGCAGCAGAAATCAAACTGGACTTCGACGTACGAGCACCTTTGTGTCAACAGCACTGAAATGGGAAAAAAAAAAAAAAAAAAAAAAAACACAGTACCTATGCCATCACGCATTTATACAAAGTCGAAATCGATACTTGCAAAACGATATTGTTTTGATTGGTTGAGTGCATTCAGCTGGGAATGATCACAGAAATGCGGTTTGCATGCCTTCGGGATGTCATGAAAAGTCACGCAATATTCGGAAAAATAAGACAACCTTTTTAGTCATTAACGTCGGAAAAGCATGACAAAGGCCCTAAACGAGATCTGATGATAATGCATTGGTCCCAGAAAGAATAACGACCCGAAGTCTTTCCCACTAAATATTTGAAAGTTTCTGGATGTTGTTGGTGTTCATTAAAACTTACTTGTATAACGAATGAAATGAAATTGTGGTCCAGTTGTTTGATAATGCCCAATGCAGTTTCGTTGTTTGCAACACATTTGGGCGCGCGTCAATAGAAATGTTATTAAACAATGTCCCATAAAACTTTGCGTGTAAATGAAATTGCATTAGTTGCAAATTATGGAACAAAGTGGTGAAGCATTTTAATGCATTTTGGGACGCTTGCTTAGGAGGTAAAAAACAACGTCTTTAAATTTGACTTCAGAGTGGAAAACTCGCTAAAAAGTTTCAAAACACAAAATATCTTTAGTGTTTTAAAAATTTCTTGAAAAGTTTAACATTCATTTTTTTTTTTTTTCTTTTTTCCCTCAAAAAGTTAAGAAAATTTTATCCTTTTTTTTTTTTTTTTTTTTTTTTTTTTTTTTCGTACTGTAGAAAATATTGTGCAGCCAACAATTTAGCATTTTTAGTGACACATGATATTTTGAGAAAATAAATTTATTCAACTTTATTTTTAATGTTTTTAATCAACAACGGTTGGTTGAAAAAGAGCAGGTTTTGTGGAAACACTATCATGCGAAATGGGAATTAAAAGTACAACTATAGTATGCGGTTGATATAATAATTATTGTTATTCGTGCTTGTATCTATTGTTAAAGAATTCTATTTAATGAAAATGCGAAAAAGCAATTTATGAAAACATAAACAGTAAATTGAATGTTCAAATTGCGAGGAGAGCTTATCAACGTAACCGGTTTGAGAATACAAAATGTAATGGAGAAAATACTTCTTTATCATGTAGCTTTTAATTACTTTCATTATGGTAATGTTTATTTTAAATCGAATATTGCAGAGGCACAAACAATTTACAAAATTGCATTCTCTAGGTGAACATTGTGTTTTTGTGTTTGCTTTTCTTCCTGAAAGTCTTGAAATACATGTTTCAAGAAGAATGAAAATAGAAAGTTGAAAATTGTTTACATTTAAAAAAGAAAGTTTGTTTTGAGTGCAATGGTCTTATTCAATGGTTAGCTTTTAATATAAGGTAATCGTTTTTATAATGAACGTTCATTATAAAAAATATTGACGCCTTTCTTTTCCAGACTACGTGAAATCAATTCAAAACCAAATGAAGGAGTTGTAATTGCAATGTACAAGGATTAGAATTACTGCGCTGCGATCTTACTTTAAACAATCAAAGGAGGACTATTTTCTTACTTTGAAAGTACCTTAAATTGAACAAATATTCTACAAATACTTTACCATTACATACCTACCCATTATACTAAAATTCAATAGACAATTTAGAAACAAATGGAATAAGAAGTTCTTCAAGGAAAACGAATTCTGGATTATTTTTTTTTCGGAAACGAATGCGGAAGAGACATATTTTCTCGAAAGCGCTTTCTCCAGAATTTTACAAGGTCATTTACCTTTTTGAAATATAAAGTTGCGGTTTTTTTGTTTGCAAATAATCAGCTGCGTCAATTCTAGGTACATAAAAAAAAGACGACAAAAAGCAAAACATTTTTATTATTTCTGATATGGAAGAGTTCTTCTCAAGATTTTTGAATTAATTGAAAGTTTAAGGAAATAAATTTGCTCTAAATTTTGAATAAATTTTGCACAATTCCATTATGTTTTCGGAAGTGTATTGTGCATTCTAGTTCTGGAAACAATTAAAGAGCATGAGGCACTATTTTATTATGTTGGTTGATTACCCTTTAACTTTAACTGTTCGAAAACTAATTCATGGTACATTAGGTATGGCATATGAGAAAAGATTGACAAAAAAAAAAAAAGTAAACATGTATATACTACAGGAAAAAAGGGAAAGAGGGATTTAATAATTCAGTTGTTTAAATTTATTACACAGGAAAAAGTTAGGGATTTAGAATTCATCACCGACAATAGGGCACGGGGAAATAGGTGTACATTATTTTAATCTCAATTTAATAACTAAGGCCGAAAATGCTATTTTTACAATAGAATAATCAAAGATTGGAATAATTTACCTGTAAATGTTGCAAATTCCGTGATCGTAAAGAGTTTTAACAATTATTGGATTATAGTGGCTAGGTGAGCAACTTGCATTTTGTGCTTCAAAATTAGAATGTGTTTTATTTAGAATATTTTGCGCTAGGATAAAAAGGGTATTTTGCATGTGGTTGGATTCTATAAACTTTGTCAGCTTGTATTATGCATTGCATTATTCCAATAGGATTCTGATAACTTTTTCAATTCTCTAAACTTTTCATTATGTATTGCATTTTTCCAGTATGACTTTTTGTTAAACACTCTGTAAATTCGATGTTTTATGCATGTTATGTATGCAAAATAAATAATTTTTTTTTCTGTCTTGACAAACTCATTTGAGATTTGAGCCGGTTGTTTCAGCTCAAATATAGATTTTATTTACGGGGTGACGGCCCTGAGACACTATACCCCTTCATATAATTGGAAATAAAGACAACAAATACAAACAAAAGTAAAGTTTTCGGAAACACAGACTTACGAGGAAATACAACTGATAAGAGAAAAATATTAACATGATTTTGCAGGATCTGGGTTGTTGGGTTGAGAGGTAAGATATAATGTATCTTCAAATTTGTATTTCAACCCTCTGAAATATGTGGTACCGTAAATATAGACCTATAGGAACGGATATTATGATTAATTACAAGTAACTAGAATGCTAATAGATATTGTTTTATATAATATTGCCTTATATTATTTTATTATATTTCAAGAATCGATTCCATTAACTTGTTTGAAATTTTAACTTAATTTGGAAAGTTATCAGTTATCCTATTCAAACGCTCTTTAACAAGGGGTGAACCGGAACACCATTTATTTTTCATGTTTATTTTTATGATTTGGCAAGAACCCTAGGAACAAAACTAATAACAATAAAAGTCAAATTCGAGAGTGATAATAGTTTTGTTTGTTCATTTTTTTCCCCCTTCTAAATTTTAAGTTAACGACTTCATCACATAGAACCATACAACCTATTTTACTTTATTCTACCACCGGAAAGTTGTTTTCGAAGACCTGTTAATAAAGTTCTCTTTTGTCCAAATATCTGAGAATGCAATCACTAGGTGATTAAATCCAAAGATTCATTTACTCAGAAAAGCTATCCCTTTCGCTGAATCACAAGAATAACTTCATGCTGTGTGGAGATAACCTGGCTATCTTGTGTTTGCTAATTTCTCTACAGGTTATGCATTTTTTTTTTTTTTTTTTTTTTAAAGTTTAAAACTGATTAGTTCATATTGTTTTCCCTGTATTTTTCTGCGAATCTCTTCTATTTCTGTCAGTACTGGCTGGTCCATCATCTTATAAAAAATTTACGATAAAACATTAATATTGTATTAAATACCGATGGAAATGTCCTAGGGAACAATTGCAACTTAGATGTCTATTGTTTGAGCGAAATTTATCTATTTAATATAAAATCATCTGTATTACGCACTTAACAGCATCGATATAAATAAACAACTGGATAGACTGCTTAACGCTGGGAAAATGAAGCCGTTGCCAGATGCAGTTGGTGGGATAAAAAATACGGATTGCCGAAGATTGAAAATAAAATTTTGGGTTGTACACAGCAGAAATGGCAATAGTAGACCTTAATTAGTAATAATGTGCAAAAATATATATACTCTAGCATTTTACAAGGTTTTTCGCATTTCCATCCAACTATAAAAGTGAACTGTGATTGGTTAATCTTCCCACCAGCTTCGCAATCCCCGGCGCTTTTTTCTCTTTGCATTGACAATGGAGCAGTATATCCAGTTGTTTATCTATATCGATGCTTAACAGTGAACATTCCAAGCTTTAGCAGCCGAAAATGTTTCTATTAATGCATCATAATCTATTGACAATGAAATATCATTTTTAATTGACAAAATTGCAAAGTTGTTGAGACTTTCTTGTGAAAGAGTAGACCTTAGGTAAGTTATTCTAATTTGCATTCAAAATTACATAAAGATTTAATTTGTACCATATTATTTTTTTAATATTTTTTCTCATTTAGGCACCCCTTTTAAAATCGCACACGTCGCACATGCCTTAGGTCGACCATGTGACCAAGTGTAGTAACTCCATCGTTCCTTAGCCTTCCTTCCTACATTAATCAATTAATAAATCATCAAATCCCTTATCTAATACCATGGCCATATGTCGCCATTGCCTTTTTAATTTCAATTTCAGCAGTAATAAAAAAAAATTCCCTCATAGGGCTGTTCCTATTCACCTTAGTTTATACTTCCATTATAATCCATATATGAGTGTCTTTTATTAAGTAACTGTATCATAAACTGTCACGAAATTTTATCATTGATCAGAAAATGTCAGTCTCTTTGCTCAAGATGATCGACCAGTTAAAGCCTTTAAAACTAATAATTAAATTACATTCATTGTTCTTTGACCAACTTGAAGATGTCAGTTCTCATATTGACTGGCCATTTCGTGAAATGGTTAAAATTCGGCCTTTGCAACAATAACAATGAACATATTACAGGTATTTATTAAGTTGTGATAAAATACGTGAAGAGAGAAAAGCAGCACTGCTACAATATTAAAATATAACAAGTAGCGAAATTTAACAATGAAGCAGAATATTTTTAAATTCTAAGATGTATGAAATGATCATTTTAGAAATGTACCTTCTTTGATTAAATTTATGTATTTTTTTTCCATCTTTTTTTTAAAGATGGGGGGGGGGGGGAAGAAAAAAAACACTATTGAAGAGTTATAACTTTTTTTAGCTTTCATTTTTCAAAATATTTACACGAAACAATTCAATAATACAAATGAACGCCAATTGTACATGTACAATTTTCAATGAAAAGAAAAATCCCTAAATGAACTAGGGGTATGGTGTACAACTTTCAATTACACTACAATATTGACGTGGATTTGTGTCATCTACTGTATTTATATTTTCATCATTCATTTTGTAAAAATGATCATTTATGCGATATTTTTTAGATAATTTTTGTATGAGTCATTATAAAATAATAAATAAAAAAATAAAAAATAAAAAAAACACTCCGTCAAAATGATGATTTTGACTTATCGATAATTCTTATATTTTCCTTTCTTGTAAGTGAAACTGAGTAAAGAAGAAAAACGATCGTTGATGAGGTTATGCTTACGGAAAGAGAACTCTGAGTGTTAAAGGCATTCTTTTTTTCAAATTTTTACTCTTTTAAATCTTTTTTACGGGAATTTCGGAGGTGGGAATGTTTAGAACACCCTAAGAGGCATTACCGCAGCGATTTTGAACAAAATCGTTAGAGCAGTTTTTAGCAATTACTGAAAAACAGGATTTTTCAATGGCAGATACCCTATGCGCATGCGGGATTTTGACGAAAACCTTAATGGTAGGTCCTTGTGCCATCACCAACCCGCACACCAAATTTGAACATTGTAGGTCAATTTGTTCGTGATTTATGCTGACCACGTTCACACAGACCTTTTGTCTAGATCACTTTTTTGAAATCAAAATGTTCCAAAACGTGGAGAAGGGGGGGGGGGGGGGGAAGAGAATTTTTTTGTGACCGAATACTATACTTTCATTACTCTATGTATACATATGTGTAATTGAAAGTAAAAATTTAATTATTTATTTATGCAAATCGCTTTGGTTAGCATTTAAATAATGATCTCGTTCATGATGCGACTTCACACAAATAAAAATGATAAAATAAAGAAGTATAAGTAACGGCACTCATTTAAATAAATATTTTAGAGATCAGTGCGTAAAAAAACCTACGGATTTTTCAAAGTTGGCCAATATTACAAAATATAGTAGTAATGCAGATCCGGTTCATTTTACTTATGACCCAGAGAAAGAAAAATATCAACAAATCTTTGTTCTGAATGCGAACTTAGTAGCCTGAACGAACGCAAATTTTACCTTGATCTACCTATAAATAAAACCCATTATTTAATGACACTCAAATGTCGCTTGTCAGTTGTACAAGGATATCTCTCATATTTACCTTGTCACTTAGAATGAAGTGGACTGTTATCATTGGAGAATACTTCTGGAGATACGATATGCTTAACATCAAGGTTTGGACTGTGGAATAATAGACATTGAAACTTTTTACGGCTACTTTCCATTGTGGCGTAATCAATCTGACTATAAAAGTGGAAATTCATTTTTTTTTAATCAAAATTGGAATAACACATGTTCTAGGAAAAGAAATAAAAGCGATAAGAGCTATTTTGTAGAGTTCCATACCCAAAGAAGAAAAACCGGAACTCAGTACCACTTCCATGCCTGTCTGCAGGCCCTGATCATCGCCTAGGCCCACAAGGCCCGGGCCTTGGACCCATGATTTTAGGGGGCCCCGAAACTAGCTGTAAACCTATAACTTTTCTTTCTTTTTGTGAATATCTTTTACAATCTGTATAAAAGAATTTTTACATAAAAATAATTTTGTATTGATCTTGAACCGTCTTTAGTATCCCAGAGTGTATTTATTCAAACAATATTTCTCGAAGAAATATTGAAAGGAAGTCTTGACAAATGAATTGCGAGTTCGGCAAATGTCGGCTTTGAAGTTGTGAATAATGATGCAGATATTGTTGTCAAGCATATTACTACACCTTGTGATCGTGAAATGCAATGCTACATTACAAAGTTTTAGCTGTTTTGATTTATAAGTTTTGATTATTTGAAATTTGTTTCTTTATTTATGATAAAGAAAAACTTTAAGAAGGCAATATATTGTTAAGAATTTCTGTATATTTGTAAATATTGCGTAGAATTAATTATGTAAAAAGGAAATTTATGTACACTTCGCATAAGGCAGTGCAAGAGTTCGCTTTCCTGCAATGCGTCTCCTAATGCTTGAAAACGAGTTTTACAGAGATCATGTTGGGAAACGAGTTTTACAAGGAGCAAACTATTTAACATTAAGGTTAATGGAAATCTCGCCAAATTGGCGAGATAAAGCCAAGTGGGCGACGGTTTTGGCGAATAATTTTGGTCGCCAAATTTGGCTAGAAATCTCCAAATGTCGCCAAACTTGACGACTATTTGACGACATTTTCGCTCCCCATGTACATGTATAGGGCTTTTCGACTACGATCTGGGAAGTTCTCCAAATTTCTATCTCTAGAAAATTCACTAAGTATTGACTTTCCTATTAGACTGAGAGGCGACTGCAATTTTTGGACCCCATCGAAGATCATTCTGAATTTCTTATAGAAATTAGAGAAAAGTGAGTAGATTACGAATCCACTGGTCTGCCATGGAAAAAATGGCCGAAACTGGTCAAATATCGACTTTTAATAAGTTGAACTAAATCCAATTGCCAAATGCGCCATAACTTGCCGAATAATGAGCATTTTTTTTTATTTGGTAACCCTCACTCTTTAATTTTCAATTAAAAAGGTTGCAGACGATTCAGATATCTGGCGACGGTCTACTTGCATCTATTAAAAGGGAGCCAAGTTGGCAAAAAATATTACGTCACTTATGACGTAACTGATGTCGCCAATTTGGCTTACTTTTAAAAGATATAAGTTTTCCGAGCCAAAGATCAGAAATCGTTTGCACTTTTTCTCATTGAAAATCAAAATGAAGTGGGTTGCCAGACGAATAAGTTTGTTCTATTTTTGGCAAGTTATGACATATTTGGCAATCAGATTTTAGTTCAACTCATTCCAAGTCGATTATTGATCAGTTTCGGCCATTTTTGCCACGACAGACCAGTGGATTCCTAATCTACTCCCTTTCTCCAATTTCTATAAAAAATTCAGAATGATGTTCGATGGGGTCTAAAAATTGCAGTCGCCTCTAGGACTATATACAAGGCCGGCCGTGAGTGGAGTTATCTAGTTAGTTGAGTTACTGACTGATTGGTGTTACTGAGTTAGTTGTCTCTCAGTGAGCATTCAGAGAGCTGTATTACGAAAGTGAACTGTATTGCATTGTCTTTTGGTGATTTTAGCAGTTGTGAAGTTTTTTTAAACTGCTGTTTGAGCTCTATTGTTGTGTAAAGAGCTGTATTGAGTCTACTAGAACGAGAAGTTCTGGAGTTGTAAAAGAATCTGCGAAGAGTTATATCGGAATAAATTTCTGCAAGTTTTGATCTGCTTTGGCTTCAAATCTTTCGAACCCATCCACGTAACAATATTGAATTAATTTATCAACTTTTCTAAATTTAATGTTAATTCATTTGACGACGAGTCAAGCTCATTTCCAATAAAACTCTCATTTGATGAAGGGGGACCCCTAAAAGTGTCCGGGCCTTGGGCCCCAACTTGTCATGATCAGGCCTTGCCTGTCTGATCCATTAAATGCAATTTTTCCCCTGGGCCTTAAGCCCAAGGGTATTGTTTTCAATTGGTCATAAGTGGGGTCCAGTATCCGTCTTCACTCAATGTATTGGAGTGCGCAGAAAGGAATTGTGTGGACATGCACCTGCTCCGTCTGCTTGTATATAAAAAAAAGATGTATGCTAATATAGTTCAGTTGTATTGGTGTATCGATGCTTTATAAAACTAGAATAAAAAATTAAAAAAAACTTTGAGTTTGGTCTGGTGGCCCAGGGTAAACTGTATGTCGGCCCTAAGACGATTTTTTTTTTTTTTTTTAAATTTTATTTACTGTTACTTCAAATTAATACATTATAACATGTTTTGTGTCATAGACAAACGGTGTAGAAAGATTTGAAAAGTTCTTGGAAGATTTTTTTAAATATTTAGATATCTTTTTTTTATAGAATTCATTTTCTGGTGCGGGTTAGATTGCTCACTAAGGGATGATTCTCAGTGGGGAAGAAGGGAGTAAGTTAAGGCGGTGAAGTCCTCAGAATATGTAGATGTTTGAATACTTAACTGGATTCGTTCCAAAAAATAAGGATAAGTGCTAAAACATTGAAAGGAGTTTGAACCTTTTCTTCTGTAGCTCACAGGTAAGTTGTTCTGGGTGCCGATTCTTTTATAATTACCTGGCCTACAATTATTGTCTTTGCAGCGTCATTTGAGAACATCTGAATTATTTTATAATTTTATGTTGTAATTGTTTAAAGTAATTTAAATTTTTTTCAGATCGTTTTCCTGCTATCTAAGTAATATATGTTATGTGTACAGCATATTATGGGCCAATGTGGTCTACTTTTAGCACCTGACAACACAGTCCAAACAATATGAACGTCTCAACACACCTGCCTTCTAATCAAATAGGACTCTTGACGCCTAACGGCATTCAAATAAATTGAACACGTCACACCAAAACTGACTGCACACGCTTCCAGGGCGAGGGAAAATGCCTGTGACAAGCCAGCTAAGTAGACCAATAACTCATCTGGCCACACCAGTTGCTTTACTTCCGAAACCGAAATCAATTTATCAATGCCTCGAGTCCGCCATATTGTTCCAGAGTTGAAGTTTCTCTTTTTTTATTTCCAGTTTCGTTTTTAAAAGAGTTTCTTAACCTCCTTGTCCCGATGTAAATATTCATCTTCTTCAGTGGGCCAAAGCAAAGTATCGCCCGGAGGATCGCAGTCATCAAGTTCGCAGAGTGAGTTTTTAGAAGGAGCTATTTTTTTCTGCCGCGATGATTATCTGGCACACAGGCAGAAGCATTTACCATAGTATTTTGGAAGAATTGGGATGGTTGATTTCTTTTTTTCTTTTCCCTCCCTTTTTCATTTCTTGTCACGTGTGTACTGTTCGGTGTAAAATTTCTGTTCACTTTATTTTCTTCTTGGGAAAGAAAAATTATTTCAAATAATATCCACTCTTTTTCTGTGGAGGTAGCTTCGCCATTTCGAACAAGCCATGTTCGTATTTAGAATTCAGACACCTTGATTTTTATTTTCAGCTTTAGAATGTATGGTAATTGAATTGAAAAATGGAATAAAATGACAAGGAATAAAAATGTACAGTATGTAGAAAAATCGAGTTAGTTTTTGGAACGCATTGAAGTCTCCAGTTAATTCCAAAAAAATGTAAAAAAACATTTTTTTCCTTTTTTTTTTTGCTTGCCCATTTGCATCTTTCATAAATTTTGGACTACTGAATTTATTTTAATAAACCTGAAAAGATGCATGTGATTTAGAGTCAATAAATTCCCAAAAATAATAATAATAATAAAAAATATAACCGGGAAAAAAAAAGCGATTTTTTTTTTTTTTCTTCTTTTTTTTTAATTTTCTACTGCCAAAGAATATTTTTATAGTAAACTTAATTTTAGCTTCTATACTCAGGTAGTGGTAACATTATTCAAAGCCTCTGTCCGTACATCTATCTGTACGAAGTTTAATTAAACTTAAAAGTAATTTAATAAAACTTAAAACAGATAGAATAAAAATGCTTGATTTATGCTATAGAACATTTTAGAGAATTATAAAATTGTAGCAACACGATTTTCTTTAATTTTTTTTAAATTTTAAGACTAATTTCGATCAGTATATTGACCTAAATGCTTAAAAAAAATTAAAACTAAATGCTTTAAAAAACTTTCTCGAATCTCAAGACAATTATAAAATAGACTTTAATTTTTAACAGGTTCCAAGCACCAGAGAAAAATTAAGCATTTTAAAATCCTTTAAAAACAATTTTAGATACCTTAATTGATGTCATTACCAAGATCTTAATTTCAAGATTTTTACTTTGCGCTAAAGTTGTATAATATATATAAAAAAAAAAATTTAAAAAATTACAGAACAATACTTTATTTATAAAAAACCTTAACCAATTAGTTTCCATAAAACGACAATTAATTGATGAAGAAAAGATTAGACATTATATAATTTTATACAGCTTTTTTATATTGTGTTTTATCTTGCATCACTTGGTTTTCTTGTTGATTTGATCTTGGTTTTCTGTTTCATTTTTTTGTAATTATTTGAAAAATATATGCATGTGGTTCTGCCATTTACTAGCGATTTACAGTGAAACATTATGCACTAATTTTACTTCTTTTCCAGCTTTAAATTCATTTTGGATTTGGAGTGAATGCTGCTTCAAACCAAACACTTGCTTAAAACTATATTCAATTGGATTTATTGTTATCATCGAAACCGTGGATAAATTTCTTTTTCAAGATTCTTTAAAACCCCACAGTAAAAACTATTAAAACGGTTCCTGGCCTATTTTTAAGATTTTCGACCAAAATAGAAGAACTGCATAATCGGCAACGCCTCGGATTTCAAAAGGAATAATCTTTTTTTCAAGCGCCACTTTCCTCCTTCCAAACGATTCTATAATCCTCCGTTAAAAGGAAATGGGACAAATGGCGTCTTCAACTATGTTATGTCATTCTTCCCAGGACAGAACTCAAGAAAAGACTACAATTTAACAATTTTTTACGACTTCACTTTTCCAACATCGCCTTGTTATTTATTTCTAAAATAGCTTTTCGCCACAGACACTTCTCGCCATTTGTGAGAAGTGCAGTAAGCTAATGGGACCGGGTCATCAATGCGATAAGTGGTTCAATGATTTCACACGAAGCAATTCGGCTGGAATAGAAACAAGCTAGAGTCCCATATTTCCATGCCAACACACAATTCAAGGTCCATACTTAGTCACTAATCTGTTGTGGAATTCACTGAATGAATTCCAAAGCGCGTGTAGAATGCATCAGCTAATTGAATCCCTGAACAGTGTCAGTTATGCTTCGTTCGTTGCTTTCAGCAGCTCGGAATTATATAATTTCGAAACGAAAAACAAATATTGAGAGTTTTCAAAGAGTGCCTTGGAGTTGAAATGATTTCAGAATTTTTCAGTTCTTATGTTGTATTGCAATTGTATAAAAAAAATCGTTATAATTTACTGTAGAACGTTTTAGAATTTGTTACATAATTGATACACGACATAATGCTGCATTTGCACTTAGCAATACTCCTTCAATTTTAATAAACGCAATTTCCCTTTGTTATCAATGAATTTTCAGTAAGATTAGAAAAAAATCTATTCAGAATAGTCGAATTTTCGAGCTAAGCTAACAGAGTAAAAGTAGTTGTCGGAGAAGCTACTGCAATTTTAGGTAAACCATCGAACATCACTTTGAATTTTTTTTTTTATAAAATGTTGAGAAATGCTAGTAGATCTTGAATCTACACTGGTCTGGTGAGCCTAAAATGGCCCTAACTATTCAAAAATTGACTTTGAATGAGTTGAACTAATTTTGATTTAACATATGTATTGCCAAAGAATGAGCATTCTTTTTTATTTGGTAATCCACGACTTTTTAATTTTCAATTAGGTTGCAGACGATTCAGATCTCTGGCGAGATCTCGCAACTTTTAAAAGTGAACCAAGTTGGCAATAAATATTATGTCACTGGTGACTTTTTTAATACTAACTTTTAAAAGATGCAAGTGATCTCGCCAGAGATCTGAGTCTTCTGAAACTTTCTTCATCGAAAATTAAAGAGGATTACCAAATAAAAAAGAATGCTTATTCTTTAGAAAGACATATCGCAAATCGGAATTAGTTCAACTCATTCAAAGTCAATTTTTGAACAGTTTTGACCATTTTCTGCCCGGCAGATCAATAGATTCATGATCTATTAGCATTTCTCTGCAATTTATATAAAAATTCAGAACGATGTTCGATGGGGTATATAAACTTACAGTCGCCTCTCAGTCTATAGTTGAAACACATTAATTTTAAGAAGTCACGTTAAACATCAATTCATTATTTATTTTTAATATTATTTATTTTTTTATTCTATTTTAGTGCAAACGTAAAAGTGAACCTAATAGCCTATCCTCCGAGTATCTTTTTGTCTAAACAGATCCTCTATGTCCTTAATCGTCACTATGCTAGGGATCAGTAAGGTCATTGTCTCAACTTGAGCCACTTTAAAAAGCATCTGCCAACAGGACGATTCCAGTGTTTAATCAGAGGACAATGGAACGATGTTATACGACCCCAACAACGATGCCCGACCCTACGAAAGCCGAACTTCTTTATCTATAATCTATTCCCTCCACTACCACATTTCGTACTATACCATCGTTAAAAAAAAGAAGGAAAAAAAACGTCCAGGAACTAACCCACAAGAGTTCAACTTGTATTCTTCAAATTGTGGAACTAATTTCGACCACAGCCTTGGAGACTAAATCATATTTCACGCTCAATCCGCACAATAAAGCGGCATTTGAGAGATTGTCTTGAGTTTGCCGTGTCCTCTTCCTGAGTATAAAGAGTTTGTTCTTTAGGAATATCCTTCATGCAATGTTCTTTTATTTAATACAGTGAGAACATTATACTGTACTGTAATTTGTAAAGCATACTAGACTATTATTTCCATTTTTAATTTGTGTTAGCGTTTCTTATTAGAACCTCTCTACTGACTCACTACAACTAAAATGTGATTGCTATATAAATATTATTCCTAAAATACTCAATATTAGTAGAAAGGGTAGAATAATTTCTTATGTTACTCAAAATTCCTATCCATATCTGTAACAGAACATTCATTCGATATTTTTATTAAAAATTTAAATAAACTATTATTTTTTAAATCAAATATATACTACTACCTGAATACCTGTGCTTTCGCTACGGAACTACGTTGTGCATTTTAAAGATTAAAAGACATCCATGCAATTCAATATTTGGTGTGTTCCAATTTTCAGGAAATTTGTTTAATCGAGATCTGAATATTTTACTTTTTCTAAGCTTACCTTGGTAACATTCGTACAAAATTTCGAAGTTGTAACTGCATTGGAAACGGAACATTTCAGTATTCCTCGTTTGGCATGTTTGACTCCTTTTAGACCCCTTAAAGTTGGTAAATCTTTATCGGAATAGTTTTTTTTTATCCTTGACCTTGCTGACATGTATACTAAATATCACGACTATATTGCAAGTGAGACATTTAAACATTCCACGTTTAGAACATTTGACCCTCTTTTGACCCTTTAAAGTTGGTTACTCGACATCGGAAAAGCTTATTTTTTTCTAAGTTGTCGTTGACGTTTATACCAAATACTAAGTTGTTGCTGAATTGGAAGTGAAACATTTGAATATCATTCGTCTGGAACGTTTGACCCCTTTACGACCCCTAAAAGTTGATTAAACAAAACCCGGAATAACTTATCCTTTTATGTTTCTCCTTATTAATATTTGCACCAATTATCAGAGTTTTGTCCATTTGGGAAATAGGAGAATTAGTGATGAACGAGTGAGGGAGGGCTCTGCATTTAATGCATGTATATAGATTTTTAAAGTAGTTAGGCATTTAATAAATCGAATTGCTATCAAAAAGCGAGCTAGGCATATAAGATCTTTGATATAAAATTTCAAAACCCCATCACCAATGAGAAAATTGCACAAGTGAGGAAATATTTTTTGTATATTTTATATCCAACGAATATATTTGAGCAGTGCAATTATTTTTTATCTTTATGCTTTCAATTAATAAAAAATAAAGTTTGAAATTAGCTGAAATCAAAGTAAAAGTCACGTGACCAAAACCACATAAAAACCGTGACGTGGTTACAAATAGAGATTGTTGAAAATCCGAGGAGGAACCTCACTCCCTCTTCGTCTAAAACAGATTTTAGACTGGTTCATCATCTGCGCATTGACGTCACACGCCAAAGTAGCTTTTTTACACCAAATCGCAAAGTGCAAAACTAAATATTTTTTTTAACCAATTATCCGAGCTCAAATTTTTGAAAGAGTGGTATTGTTTTTCATGATTTTTTCTCTACTTTTATTTAAAAATATAAACAAAAAACATGAAAATTCCTCATTTTATGAAGTTATAAGCATTTGGCTGGGCAGTAGGCTTGGGCGATGTTAACATTTCTGCATCGCTATATATCGGGAAGCAAACATCACGATGTCACGATATATCGCTATGTTAACTATATATATTATAAAATTTTATTAAATTCATGTATGGAATTCATGTATAATTCGGTTAAAGCGAACAATTTCAGCGGCCCCATTGATTTCACGTTAACGGGGTTTGATTGTAGCATATCACCTAAGTTGAATTTGGATTTGAACCGGACGTATCAAGGACAGCAGTGTAACGTAGTCAAATGGAGTCCTTAAGCAAATCATTTTTCGATCCAAAAAAACTTTTATGCTTAGCAATTAAAAAACATTAAAAAAAATAATTAAATTTTGGATTGAGTAATTAATCTCATGGAAATAAATAAACTTTATTCAAATTGTACTAACTATAAAAATTTATAAAGCATTTATTTACTTACCAGTCAGAAGAGAAAATCTTTCAACTTAAATGGAAAAAAATCGTTTATATGTAATCGTTTATACGAACTAGAGAAACAACTGTCCATGTGCTAGTTCACATTGATTTTGGCAGATATAACAAACAGCTCATAGTAATAAATAACCAGATTATCTTAACTGGGTAAAAACTAGACATAAATTACCGCGGCCGAATGGTGCAATCTCCTTGCGTTAATAAATAAAGCAAAATAAAATAATAGCAAGATAAAAAAAATCTTGAAGTTAATATAAAAGATTGCAAAATACAAAAGTGTAATATTTTATTTCTTCCAAGTTAGAGAAATAATAAAGGGGGGAAAAAAATCAAAAATGAAACACAAAAAGTGTAGGAAATGCTCAATTGAATTCCGAAAATAGACATCAAGGTCTTATATCTGATGACTATTAAATAAAAATCAAAACGTTTTCCAAGTGTTGAGAGAACAACATAAATAATGTTCTAACAATAAAAGGAATACTTCTTTTATGGAATCTCCAATATTACTAGACTGCTGGCATCACCTCGCAATTTAAATACTCATCCCACATGCGTAAGTGGATACAATTACCACGATACGGTTTTTTCTGATGAAATATCTGGCATCCGCAAAAGCCAATGGAAATCGTCTCAAACGGCCCGATGTCGACGGTATCACTATATTTCTATACAATATTGGAAACATCTCTCATATGCAAGGCAGGGTGGATACGATTAGCGCGATGTGAGCTTGCCGATGAAGTACCGCGTTTCAAACGGCGCGGTGTCAACGGTTTCAATAAGTTTCTATGGTGCTTTAGAAACACCGGGCATGAATCGTTGCCACGGTTCTTCGTCCTTGAAATGCTAGGCAAGTATCGTTCTCTCGTCAAAAGAGATCGCGATGTATCGGTTTGGAGAAAATAGTGACACCGGTTTGACGATGTTGATTTCATACCGGTTTTTTCCGATATATCGATACATCGCCCAAGCCTACTGGGCAGCAACAGTGGTAATGAGTTTTACAGTCGATAATTGTGTGTTCCCCTAAAATACTATTTTAATAATATCACATCATGAAAGGCCGAAGCTAGTTTTATTATTTCTTGTGAAATGTATTTATTCAATGAAGTAACACAACATTCAAATTACTCACCTCTATGAAGATAAAGTTTTTGATAAAGAAACTCCATTACCTATATTTCCCAATGACCTGCTTAGAACTTTTAAAAGTTTTTATACTTTACCTAACCACATAACAGGAACTGCATTACAGCCTTCTCACCAAACCCGCAACGCCCTATCTTAGCCCATTTTTAAGTTTCAATAATATTTAGAAATGACGCGTAAGTTTAGTAATCTAAATAACAGAGATCTGTAATGAATAACCCGGACCAACCATTAAAATAATAGCCTCCCTTCGCGCTTTATTTACATTAGATTTTATGTGCTATCTTTCTGGAAACGCGAACGAGTCATAAAAGAAAACTCATTAAAACTTTTAAGAAGTAAGAAGACAAAGTTCTGTAGATCCGTTTGTATAAGAATATCGTCGATGTATTTTATATATATATATATATATATATATATATATATATATATATATATATATATATATAAGACATTTCGTACTTTCTTTTTTAAATTCAAAAATAAATGCTTCGAAGAATACTTATTGCGCGTGAAATTAAATTTTATTCCAAAAGTAAACAAAGCACTTGGGTACGCAAGAGGTGAAATAAACTTAAATTGTACAAGGTTAATTGAATCTTTAATGAGGAACTTGCACAAGTGAGGAAAATGAGTATTTTTTAAATTTTCGAGGGTTATCCAACGAATATATTTGAGCAGTGCGATTATTTTTTATCTTTATGCTTTCAATTAATAAAAAATCGAGTTTGAAATTAGGTAAAATCAAAGTAAAGTTTACTTGACCAAAAACGCATAAAAAACCGGGACGTAGTTATGGATAGATTCCGCCAAAAATCCGAGGAGGAACCTCTTTCCCTCCTCATCTAACACAGGTTTTAGACTGGTTCATCATCTGCGCATTGACGTCACACGCAAAAGTAGCTTTTTCCCGCCAAATCACAAAGTGAAAAACTAAATATTTTTTTAATTATCCATCCGAGCTCAAATTTTTGAAAGAATGGTATTGTTTTTCATGATTTTTTCTCTACTTTTATTTAAAAATAAAACCAAAAAACGTGAAAATTCCTCATTTTAAAAACGGGTCATGTTCAAATGAAAACCAATTGACCTTTTTACATTTAACAATTCGATTGAATCAAATATTGTAAAAAGGGCTCGATTCCGAAAAAATTTTCAGGAACATGAAAAAAATTAATAATTTGAGAACCACCATAGAACAAAATACAACTTTTTAAATAAAGTACTTAATAATATAAAAGTAGTAATTAAGAAAATTATAAATGTTACGGAAATTTGGCCTTGAAATTTCTCCAAGTAGTAAACTTTTCGCAATTTGAATTTCATCTAATAAAAAAGCATTTGATTTTTTATTCAATTTCAGTAGCCACTATTTTGCTCTAATCCTTGTAATTTAGCGAAAATTTCAGAAAAATTGTTGAAGTGTTTGGTTAAAATATATGAAAAACCATGAAATTTTTTAAAATTTATTTTCCTGAATGGTTGGTTGGTTCTTTTCAGATTATCTGGCACTGTTAGCAACACGAGGGTTGGTTGTATTCAGATTATCTGGCGCCGTCAGCAACACGAGGGCTATAATGCGCCGAAACATTCGTCATTAGACAAGCCAACATACATTTACAAACACTCATGCCTTACACGGGACTCGAACCCGCAACCTCGCGATTTAGAAGCTAGCACTCTAACCACTATACCGTTTGGTCAGCTATTTTCCTGAATAAAAAATTTTTAATATTTTAATTTACAATTTTGAAAAATTTTCACGGTATTACTTTAAATAAAACATTTATTAAACCGACATTTTTTATAGACCTTGAGAATTTTCATCATTAAAATAAACTTTCTTTTCTCACTAATATGCTAATTTTTTTTTTTTTTTAAATCATTTAACTTACCCTATAAGAAAAGGTTTGCGCATATAGAGTGATGATGCATTGAAACACTATAAAAAGTGTTCGAATTACATTACAGAAACGTCCAAAATTAGTATTTAATATCGTTTTCCTATTCTAAAAGTAATAAGAAGACAGTTGTTCAATTTAAACTTTAAAATCAAATCCAAAATTCAATTTCATTTCGGAAGGAAGGAAAAAAAAAAAAAAAAAAAAAAAACTTCACATAAAAATAGCAACAACAAAAAATCGATCTGCTCCTAAATTCTAATTGAAACAACCGAATCCCTGGACTAATTTATTTCGCTCGATTTATTTGATATTCCCAATTTCCCTTGGGCCATGTCAAGCAAAGCAGGGAGAAAATGTATTTATTTTCCAGACTACTCTGTCAAGCTATATCCAACTCTTGTCATGGACGAAGCTTAATTTTCAGATGAGAACCTGGCAACGCTCTTCTCACGCTTATGCTCGATTTGTTGGGATAATTTTTGGATTTAAGAAGGCGCACGCGCGATTTTGCAGACGATTATTTCCCTGCTTCAGGAACGATTTTCCTGGGGACATACATGTCTGTAGAAAGGGAAAGCGGGGAGGGGTAACTGGTTGCTATATTTATATGGAGAAAATGCTATGGCGTTTTCTTATGAGGAGGAGTGAAAGGTCAAATGGTTTTGTGCGAATAATTTTTTTTATTGCTAGAATTGTTAATTGAATTCTTTATTGAAACATTTATATAAACTTCGATTTTGAGTGTTGTTTGGCGGCTGAATCTGCAGAGACCTAATTAACCTCCTTGCCGTCATCCAATTGGTTTGAAACTTGGCAGATTGATTCAATGTCGATGACAATACATTCTACCAAATTTTGGGGCTGTTTTTGTCAATAAAAGGTCTCTTTTACGGAATACTAATAAACCAACTTGCCTTCATCCAATCGTATTTAAATATCATTGAACCAACCATTGTTTAAACTCTTTCCTATTGCCATTTTTTTATAATAAAGAATACAATTGTTTTAATCAGAATAAATAAATGATGTTTGAATGTGAGAGCATAAATTCACTGTCATTTTTAACAAATAAATTTTTAAACGTAGTTTGCCTCACATTTTTCTGATAGAAATGTTTTTGATACTTAAAACTAGATGCAAACACCAAGCACACTCTGTTTTCAGAATCGGCGCTGTCTTAACGAATATAAAAATTGACAATGCATATAAAGGATTTATATTAAAAACTTTGTTTTTATGGGTAATATTATTAATGGTATTGTTTCATTGGTAACGCATCGGTTTATCGTGTAAAGTATTTTGTCAGTATAAATTTAATTTATAGTGTGGATTAATTTAGTAGAAAAATGTTTAAATGGAAAATTCTTTAATGGAGTCGTAAAATCTCATGATTTCTGAAATAGCGAGAACTTTGTTCCGAAAAGGTTCATAACGCGTATTTTGATGATAAGTGCCCTCTGACAGTCCAGGGCGAAATTCTGCAGTTGTTTCCCTGCAATAATTTTTAAGTTATATTTCTAATTCAAATAATATTTTATTTTTTTTCTATTTTTTTTTTTTTTTTAGATAGGTTATAAACTATCATTTTAATAAAAATATTAATAAAAATATTTTATTTTAAATTTTATTTATAAATTTAAAAAGTTGTGTATTGCTGGAAACACTGGATATCAAATAACGCATATAAACGGCATTACCGCCAGTGGGTTAATTAATGAACTTCCTGGAAGAACCATCCAATTGTTTTGTGATAGTTTCGTCGAAAACCGTATTTACAGGTAGAATATAAAATCAATTTATGAAAATGTATTGATGTACCCGGAATTTTTAATGTGATGCTATTTCCTTTTTCTAGCTTATCTTTTTTCTGTTGTAAGCAAACTTCCTTTTAATTGAATTCAAGCTATTTTTATTTTTATTTGGTTGGTTAACTTATTTTGTCCATCTGAAGACTAGAAAATTTCAATTTGGAAACCATTGAAATAATATTCAAAATTTAAACTAATTTTACAGTGAATTGTGTAATTCATTGCTTCACGATTTTTTATTTTTATATCACTCACATGGACAATTTCTTACATAAAAATAAAGCAAAATTTCAATACCTAGCGACAGGTCACACTAAAAATATAACCCATAAAAACAAAGTTTTCTACATAACTCTTTAAGCATTGCCAATTTTTACGGGCAATTGCAACTTTTTGAGCTCAGACCCGTGATTTCATAGTGTTTGACCACTAAGAACAAAAGATCCTTTCCGGACTATTTACTAACTTCCTTTTCCCCCAAACTTGATTGAATACATTATCATCTACAACGAGTTAAGTATCTACGTAAGCTGATAAGTCTGATGTGAGGTAATAAAAACACATAGCTTTTTATTTATTTTGTTTTAAAAAAATTTGGCAACAGGAAAGAGTTTCAACAATGATCGGTTAAAATTATTTCACTTATAGCATGGCTACGCAACGAAAAATTGAATTGACTGGACTTCACTCCATAATGAATTTATGCATTCATATTAATTACCTTTAATTTATTTCGATTAAAGCAATTTTGGGAGCAGGAAAGAGTTTCAACAAATGATCGGTTAAATAGGATTTACAAGTATACCGAAGCGATTATAGAAGTGTGTGTGAAAGCGACCTTTTAGTGAGAGTTACAGACCAAAAAATTGATAGAATGCATTGTCATCAACATCGAATCTATCTGCCAAGTTTCAGTCCGATTGGATTACGGCAAGTGGGTTAATTAGGCCTCCGCGAATTTGCCCGCCATCGACAAACCCACACACAAAATTGAAGTTAGTATAAAGGATTTAAAAAAACAAAATCTCCTATCAATGCAAAACTATACTTTTCACTTAGGCCAGAGTAACGCCGGGCCATACAACTAGCGATACGTTAAGATCAATACAAATGAAATGAAAAAAAATCAACAAAGAATTACTTATAATGCTTTTCGAAAGGGTTGAAAATAATAGGCCTGCCTTTGAAGAAACTACTACTGTAAAAAAAAAACATTCTAAGAACACGGTAGTGAGTCAATAAAGAGGGCAAATAATGGACAAAATGAATCCTACAATTAACAGGAGTAAAAAGAAGGCCGTGTTTTAAAAACACATAACAATGCAGGCTCTGCTTTTAAAATAGCCCAGCGGGTGGGTTAGAGGAAATCACATTAAAGTAATATTCTAAATTAGCGCTGTTATTTTTAAAGGGGGTTATTATGTCCTTTTATAAAGGGACAGAGAGACAAAGAAACGGTTTTTTGCTGATGGCTTGAAAAACTAGGAAAGAAAATCACCTGCGGAATTTGGAAGTTTTTAATAGCGTCTGTTCGAGTAGCCGCTATCGATAAATTGGTCTGGTATTCATTCCTTGTTTGCTCTTAACGAGTGTTTTTAGTCGTTGTTGTCGTCTTTTTTTTTATTTATTTTTTATTATTATTATTATTTTGGCACTAAAGTGTTTAAAGTGGAGCAATTGAAATACAATTAAAACTTAAGAGTATAAGTTGAAAAATAATTTGTTTGAAAACTGGTTATAAATGTCGTAATGATGGTATTTAAAAAATTCTAGTGAAGTTCGTGTAGTAACTTAGAAAAAATTTCAGATCTTTATTTCAAATTTCCTGTTCAAAACTTATAAGTAAATTGAACAAAAACTAGGGGTGTGGAACATTGCACAACTTTGAATTACACTATAATACTGATGTCAATTAGTGTCATTTACCGTTTTTATATTTTCATCATTCATTTAGTTTGGCCAGTTGTTTAGAATGGCAAGGGGGGGGGACCATCACTTTGCCAAATAGATTATTTTGGCTATATACTTTTCAATAATTTTTATACTATCCTTTGCTTATAATTGAGGCTGAAGAGAGGAGAAAAATTATCATTGATGGGGTATGCTCCCTAGGTGTTGCATACAATCTATAATAATAAAACAAGCTGTGTGTCTGCCTGTCTGTGTCTCTGTGGATCTATAGAAACCTACATAAAATTGGAGTAGAGCTCTGAAATTTTCAGCATAAGTAGTTTTGGCGTTCTAATTTTAAACATCACAAACAGAAGGTTAAAATTTTAATTAGTTCTTTTTTAACTAATTTTTTTAATTAATAAATATGTTACAAAACGATATCAAATAGGGCTACAGCTCTGAAATTTTCAACATAAGTAGTTTTGGCCTTTTAATCAGACTTTTAAAAAACAGAAATTAAAATTTTTATTTTGTTTTTTTTAATTAATTTTTTTAATTAATTAATAAACATTTTAAAAAACGATTACTAACAGGGCTACAACTCTGAAATTTTCAACATAAGTAGTTGTGACCTTTTAATTGGACTTTTAAAAAACAGAATTTAAAATTTTTATTTTGTTCTTTTTTAATTAATTAATAAACATTTTACAAAATGACTACTAATAAGGCTACAGCTCTGAAATTTTCAACATAAGTAGTTTCTTCGGCCTTCTAATTGAATACATCACAAACAGAATGTTAACATTTTAATTAGCTCTTTTTTAATTATTTTTTTAATTAATTAATAAATATTTTACAAAACTATTTCTAATAGGGCTACAGCTCTAAAATTTTCAACATAAGTAGTTTTGGCCTTCAAATTGGACTTTAGAAAAACAGAATTTTAAATTTGTGTTCAATTCGTTATTAATTATTTTTTTTAATTAATTAATATATATATATATATATATATATATATATATATATATATATATATATATATATATATATATATATATATATATATATATATATATATATATATATATATATATATATATATTACAAAACGATTTCAAATAGGGCTATAGCTTTGAAATTTTCAACATAAATAGTTGTGGCCTTCTAATTGGATTTTTGAAAAACAGAATTTAACATTTAAAAAAAAAAATAATAATAATTAATTAACTCTACAAACACGTGTTAAAATAATCTTACAGGGGTGTTGTGTTATTGTATTAACGGGAATTTTTTTTTTTCTTTACGAGGGAGAGGCTTCCAATATTAAGTCTTTACGTAGGAATTAGATACTTACACAGCAATGAACCTTTCAACGAGCGAAGCGAGCCTATTCTTGCATAGCAATGAACCTTTTAACGAATGCAATAAACCTGTGTTTATGTGTCCATGAACTTTTCAGCGAACGAAGCGAGCTCGATTTTGCGTAGCGATGAACCTTCCTGCGAGCGAAGAGCTAAAAACTGGGTCCTATACACGAATGACAGATTTCCGCAACGCGAGGCCTCACAGCTAGCTAAAATATTACACATGTTAAAATTTCGTAGCGAAGCACTGGTATTTAGCTAGTATTTTATATAATCACTTATCACAAATATTTTTAATACATATACTTATTAAAGTTGGAAACTCTAGTTGTCCAATTTGTTCTGAAAATATGTCATTCCAATACCAAGAATATATAATATCTGAGCACTTTTCCTGCACTCCTCGCTAAAAAGTGTTATTTTCTCCACGATTTCTGATTTAGAAAAGTTTAATTTTTTTGCACTTTGTTATTCAAAATATATAGGTTTATAACAACGTGCAAAACATTAAACTTATCTTATTCGGAAGTTGAGGTGAAAAGAACACATTGTCGCGAGAAGTGCGGGAAAGTAAGTTATCCGCACTAGTGTGAAAAAGTACTTTCCCAAACGCCTTGTACTCAAATCACTACGTAAAAGAATTACCTTGATTACAGACTGCTCATTCTGCAAAGCTGTTAGATGTTGCCATATAATTATGAAGATTAATTAGATGCGCGGGCATCTTTTCATTTATTTCTGTTCACGAGATATGGTGATTAGATAGAATTTTCTTCTGATATGAATGTTTTAATTTCAATATAATTTATTTTTTTTACAGATACAATGAAAGTGGCAACAATGGAGGATAGAATTGTTTTGAAGAAAAAAATGGGTTTTTATAAAATTCTGATTAATTACTATAGATGTTACACTCAAATGCACAAAATTACATAAGGAAAATTTTAATTTCAACATTGTTTTTCACAGTTATAACTTTATAGTTTTATATAGCTTTGGCCTAGAAGTGACATTAAAAAGAGATTCATTGCCTGGAGTTGCCAACATTAGTTTATATATGTATTAAAGATATTTTTGCACGTGATTGTAAAAAATAATTTATTGAAAAAGTGGGAAATCACTTTTTCAAACTCGCCAAATTATTTGACTCGTGCTATCGCACCCGTCAAATAAGCATTTTGGATGGTTTGAAAAAGTATTACCTTCCCAACTAGTTGCATAAAAAACTATTTTTAAATCTTTTATATTAACTTCTATTTTGTGTGTGTGTCGATGGGAGGCAAATCTGCGAACGCCTAATTAACCCCCTTGCCGTCATCTAATCGGACTGAAACTTGGCAAATAAATTCGATGTAGATGACAATACATTATATCAAATTTTGGTGCTGTATGTCACTAAATAGTCAGAATGCAACTAAATGGAGCTTTTACGGAATACTAACAAACTAACTTGCCATCATCTAATCGCATTAACATATCATTGAACCGACCATTGTTGAAATTTTTTCCTGTTGCCAATTTTTTTTTAATAAATAAATAACAATATTGCTTTAATCAGAATAAATAAATGATATTTTAATGTGAGAGCATAAATTCACGACCACTTTCAATAAGTAAATTTTGAAACGTAGTCTGTCGCACATTTTGCTGATAGAAATGTTTTTGATATCGGCGCTGTGTTTATGAATATAAAAATTGACGTTGCCTGTATTGGATTTTTTAAAAACTCTGTTTTTATGGGTTATATTATTACAACGTTGTTGCATGTTTATCAGTGAAATACAGTCACACATTAAATTTATTTCTAGGTGATTGCCTATTTGCAATGTTTTGCAGAGTATGTATGTAACTTATTCAAAGAATAATACTCAATACGCTTACCATGATAGAGTATTAATAGTTTTTTATATTTATATTGCTTATATATATAGCTGCCGAGGAAAGGTAAATTGAAAAGTAAAAATAATATAATATAATTTGATATAATTATATATTTCGATACGAAGAATGAAATTTGTATTTAATTATGGTTAGTTCAAACATTTAACTATCAGTCACTTTAAAACTAGATCAACTAATAAAAAAAAAGCTGATGATTTTTTTCAAAAAATTATGTCAATAACCTTTTACTGCTTCAATCCTTCTAATACGCGTGTTCACAAGATGTGAGCATCAACAAGTATCGATAACGATCCGATTCATATTTCAATCAGTGTGTCATCTAATAAAAAGGGACAACTCATAATAGAAGCTTATCTGTAATCGTCTTTACAGACGAACTTCAAACCATGAAGTGGGTCAACACATTCGATTTTTTTTTGACTCTTACATTGAGGCTTAGCTCTGGGCCATGCAAAAATTGTCGAAGGAACAGCTGCTACCATAATTACGTTTCAATGTCTTTTTTTTTATTATTATTATTTGCCGGTAATAGTTGTTGGGAAGTACAGTGATGGGAAAATCATCCCGTAAATAGAAGTAAGCGAACGAAGTGCTTTATAAGATGCTTCGTTCTATATGTTAACTTGTCAGTCAATAAATCAATGAAATGAAAGTAGCCTAAATAGCTTCAGATAGTCTCAATACGCGTGGCCTTCATTTTGCTCGTTAATAATGTTACGCACTATTAGTTGACCGTGTTGATATGAATTGTTTCAGCTTGTGATCATGACATAGGAAAATATACACCCAACAATCCATAAATGGGAATTAAATTTGTGACGTGTGAACAAAATATATTAATAAACTCAGATTCATTCTGATAAATGACTTCTTATTGTAAAACGCATTATATAGTATTACGTTGTTGTTGTTTTTTGTATGTTTTCTTCGTTTGAAATTGTCCAACACTGAAACCAAAATACAGACAGGCCAATTTTTGTTTCTAGAATTATCTTTGTAAAGGTGTTATTATTTTATGACCATTGTCGACCAATGTTCAATATTGCAAATTTAATTAAATATCACCAATCACTTGAAGATATAATGATGCTTGAGATAAAAATCAAGTCATAAGATCTGATCACAGACTGAACCACCGCTTCTACAAATAGAAAATGTCTGTGGAAGTGGTTTTCAATCAAAACTTAAGTTTTCGGCTGTATTTCTATACTTAAAAATATCTTCCACGTAGAACTTTCTCATACCATTTTTGTCACAAGTCATCAATAATTTGGCAATTTCTTAATCTGTCACTTTTACAGGTGAAAAAATATTAAAATGGTTTTTGTCCAGTTTTCGAGTTAAACAAAACAACCAAATATGAGACTACATTTTATCTGGATCACGTATTATCCATATTTTCTAGATTATAAATTAATATAAATTTTTCTCATTTGTTTAAATACAATTAGAGAACGGGTAATATTGTAGGCAAACACCGATATCAGGTTAAATTTATTATACTTTTATGGCGCATTAAATACAAGGGCATGTAGCACTGAAACATAATAGCTACATATGGAAAAACGGAAACATTCATATTTTTACATTTCTTTTAAACGACAGTTTATATTTCACCCAAATAGACTAACAAATTTTTGATGCTAGGAGATTTACAAATCCTATATTTATTTCAAAGTTCTTGGACCTAATAGCTGCTTTAGAGTGATACGGTAGGCAAACTCTGCTTGAATTATTGTTATGGTAGATTAAAAACGTATTCTTTTGAAATTATTTACGATTGTTAAGTGTTTATTATTTAACCATAACAAAACACCGGGGTGTGAGTGATCCTAGGGGGTGGGGATTCTGGCCCTAAAAATCCTTCTCCTGGTTGCGTGCCTGCGTGTATCACAAGATTTAGAGAACTAGTAAATGCTAAACTGACTAAATATCGGCTAATATTGCTAATTGGAGAGGGGGGGGGGGTATTTTTTCACATTTCTCCACGTTTTGGAATATTTTGATTTCAAAAAATTATCTAGGAAAAATGTCTGTGTGTATGTGCGTACGTGGTCAGCATAATCCCTGAACAAATTGACGTAGGATGTTCAAATTTGGTGGGAGACCAAAGACCATGAGACCTTCCATTAAGGTTTTTGTCAAAATCGCACATGCTCATAAGGTTATTGCCATTGAAAAAAAATCACGTTTTTCAGTAATTGCTAAAAAGTGGCTCTAACGATTTTTGTTCCAAATCGCTATGATAATGCCTCTTAAGGTGTTTAAAGCATCCCCACCTCCAAAATTCTCGTAAAAATGCTTTAATGGAGTAAAAAGTTGAAAAACGAATGCGTTTAACACAGAGTTCTCTTTCCTTGAGCATACTTCATCAACGATCGTTTTTTCTACTATGATCAGTTCCTCTTATAAGTAAGGATAATAAAAGAATCATTGATAAGTATATCGCCAAAATCATCATTTTGGCGATATAGTGTTTTTTTTTTTTAAATAGACCCGTACAAGAATTATCGCAAAAAATATCGCCAAACTGGCCATTTTTACTAAATGAAGGAAGAAAATATAAATACTGTAGATGACAAATCCACGTCGGTATTTTAGCGTAATTCAAAGTTGTGCGATGTTCCACACCCCCAGTTTTAATCGGTGTTTTAGTAGGAATACGAAGAAAAGTACATGTGGCCAGCTAAAGAAACCGTCCTTTTTTATATTTGCCAATATACTCGTATATTTAGCAAATTAAAAATCACATTTTCCTCCAGTATATGCAGAATAGAATTAAGAAATATATTCATCACCACCAAATGAAATCCGAAATTCAATCTCAATGAAATATCACTTAATAAAATTCAACCACCACACGTGCCAATAACAAAGGCGTGATCATATTTCCGTTTGGTATCTCCGGCCATCAGTATCCAAGTACCTCACTTCCTCTCAATTAACAACCACAACAATGGGTCCTATGTGCATAATCCTGACTCATCGCCCCCACATCACCAATAACTCATTCGCCATACGGTCCATGCTGCATCGTTTTCCCATCCCCTTTGCGGCAATGCTGTATAGTATTAGTCAAGCACTTCACGATCAACAGTGGGTGCAACCGCAGTTGGAGATACAGGATCGATGATTATGTGGTGGATTTGTACGGGGAAATAATCATAGGACTGATGGGTCATTTGGGTCAGCTGTGTGGAAATTGAAGGTCGTTTTGGGTTCGGATTTTCATGTTGTGCTGTCAGATGATCAATGGAGATGGAACTTCCTGCTCGGAATGAAATAATGGTTGTTTTATTGAAATTAATCTATAATTAGAATTTGGTAAGTTTCCTGATTGAGGAAAGGTGACAGGGTGGCTGAACGTTTGGATAGAGTTTTGCAGTTATGATTAATATTAATCGTCAGTTTTCCCCTTACCCCATAGACTTAATGTTTCTTTTTACTGACCATAATATCTGCATAAGTATCGCTTTAAAACAGACGATTTTTTTTACCATTTATAACAACGATAATAAAAAAATCATTAATAAAATTTGAAGGGAAAATAACTAAGTGTTCTTTTTATTACTCTTTAAAAAAATTTTATAAGCTAGCTTAAAAATACTTGAACACACACACAGAACAGACATACATACATACATACATACATAAAAAGAGTCACCAAGCTATTTTCCTGTGAATTTTTGTTGATAATATATTATTACGGTTTTCATACCTAGAGCGAAAATTTGTCCGTTTTAAAACTGCTTCAGTAAATGCTGTGGTCAATAAAAAGAAGCATTAGATCTATGGGGCAGAGACAAACTGGCGATTCCTCTTGAATTGTGGTTATTTCGGTAAAGGGTGGATGTCCATAGTCCATTGGTATGATGTTGTATAATGAAAAAGATTTACACAATATTAGCAGCTAAGAGCCTTAATTAAGGGACGAAAAAAATATTTCTACTCTTTTTCATATGTCAGACACTTTCTGCGGAAAAATTGGACTGGATCAACAGCTCACGCTGCGACGTAAAATTAACGAGTAACGTTATCGTTTCAATATTTAGTTTTAATGTGTTAGGTAATTTCGCTAGATTAAACTCATCCAAGTATGTAACTTTTTATTTTTATTTTTAAGCTATGGCACTTTTCCATGGTAAAGTTAATACATGAAAGGTAATGTCATAATTTTTAACACCTAAATTTCACTCTAAACTGGCCGTACACTACGTGTACTGGTTTCTCACTTTGCGAATTTACTGGCAGGGCCCGATTTAGAAAACCGATTTCTATAGGCACAACATAGCAGATGGGACTCCCCTATCGATGATTGTTGGAGTTATTTTAATATTAATAACAATTTCCATTACCGACCATTACAGACTTGATTGACCATTAAAGACGGTTTTGAAATGGATATAAACAGTCTTTATTTTTAACTTTTCCATTGTTCATTTAGATTATTTAAGGTATATTTTTCATTTTTCAGACTTTTGGAAAGTTATTTTTAAGATTTTTCAATGACACTAAGTGGAATCACAATTGCAATTTATTAGCAAAGAAAAAACCTAAAATCTCGCTTGGGAAGTTTTCTTGCCAAGCGTCGTTAATGAATTAAATTAATGTTGAGATATTAATATTTTAATAACTAATAAGAAATATTCAAATTTATTTTCATATTTTATAACATGGATCAAGTGCGTTGAGCAGAATATTGATAGTTACGTAATAATTCAGAATTTTTCCTGCAATTTTGGGACCCTAGGCATTATGAGAAGCCCTGTTTAATTGAATAGTAGGATAACTCAATAATTTCAGTATTTCGGACCTAAAGAACAGCAGTAAGTGATGGTTCATGTTGACTACAAAATAATGTGTATTTCACTCAATTTTCATTTCGGGCAACTATACGGCATTTTCATTTCTGTCATATTACATATTTCAGAAATTGGCTCGAATGATCTGTACGCGAAATGGACAATCATTTCGTTGACGGTCTTCTTGCTTTGGTTCCAACGTAATGCATCAAGAAGTCACACTGACAAGGTTGGTTTTCCAAGCGAAAGCAAAGGCCATCAACTGAATGAGCGGAAGTCAGTCCAAGAATGAGAGTGAAAGAAAAGATCATCGGAATAAATAGACAGATAGAAAGAGGCCACTGAGAACGAGATGATGAAGTGAAGTAATAGCGGTCGTAACCCTAAAAGATGTCGCTGATCTTGCACTTGACCCGCTACCACACCAGCGATAAAAAGTTCCCTCGATCCCCTGAAGCAAAGTAAATCATCCAGAGTGGCACACTCATATGCAAAAACAATCTATTATGATGACTGGTTTGCCGCTTATGATCATCGCATGGAAATTGCATCTGAAGATGTGTTTGAATTAATAACGTATGTATTGTGATGGGGTTAGGTTTGTTGAATTATTACTATTATTTATTGTATACAAAATCGAGGAAGGGGTTATTTCGTGGTCTTATTTTAAAACGGGAACGCTGAACTTTGTTTATGTACTACAATGAACTCTGGTTATGGAATTGAATTGTGATCTTTTTGAACCGTGGTGGATCCAAACTGGTCCGGAAATTGGTGGTTTTTGAATCACATTTTTTAAAGTGACGTTTTAAAGAAGAAGATATTTAACCCACTTTAAGGGTGTTTTTAAATAGGTTTTGGTCGAAATTAGGTAAGGTCTCTATCCAAAATGAAAATATTGAGCGATTGAGCGCAAATTACTTCAAATTTAGGAGTCACTGTTATAAAAGGTTCAATATCTTTGGAGGTAGATTTCTTTGATATTTTAAAATTTCTTAACTCATTAACAATCAATAAAAAATAATTTAAAGTCTATTTTGGTCATTGGTGCTCTTTTATACAATGGCATAGATGTATAAAGAAGTGGAGAAGATTCTCGTGGAAGTTAAAAAGTTTAAATTAAAAATTTTGCTCACTTAATCTTCGAAACAAGAAGGTAACTGGCTACTTGAAATTTCGAAAAATCCAACCCTCCCCTTTTTACACTCTTTACAGGATATTTTCATGAAATTTAAAATTTTATTCCTATCTTAATGAGTGTTTCGACGTATTATAGCCCTCGTGTTGATGACGACGTCAGATAATCTGAAAACAGCAAACCAACCTATCTTGATGAGATTTTATACATTTAACATTCAGAACAAGAGAAAGATTCCTGGCTGCTTGAAACTTCAAAAAAATCTTGCTCTCCGTTTTTCACCCATAAAGAAGAATCATAATAAAACTACAAATTTAATTAACCAATTTAAATTGAGGTTTTTTATCTTAAAGGTCTCCACTAATCCAGATCTCCACTAATCCAGATTAACGGGAGCACAAATTCATTTCAATGTTTTGTTGTCAGCGGGTGGTTAAATCAAAGATGGGGGGTAAGGGGGGGAGGCATGCTCATAATTTGCCATCGACTCAACTAATTTGATACAGGTTGTACTGGGCCACATTTGAGAGTTCCGGCAACGCTGAACAATTCAACTAGTAACAGATAAAAACTAGGGATGTGGAATGTCACAAAACTTTCGGCTACACTTAATACTGGTCACTGCATTTGAATTTGTCATGGATTGAGGTAGTTTACCATTTTCATTTTCATATTTTCATTATTTAAAAAAATGGTCAGTTTTCGCATGAATTATTACATTGGCAAAAAAAGTAAAACACTGCCAAAACGGCCAAATTAGCTATATGTTTTTTCGATAAATAGTACAATATCTCTTCTTGTAAGTGAAAGAGAGGAGAAACAATCGTTGATGTGCTATGCTTAAGGAAAGATAATCTATGTGTTAGAGACATTCGTTTTTCAACTTTTTACGCCCTTTATCGTATTTCTAAAGAAATTTCAGAGGTGGGATGTTAAGAGCATCTTAAAAGACACTAATACAGCAATTTTTATTTAAACCGTTAGAGCAGTTTTTTTGGCAATTGCTAAAATAACATAAATTTTTCAATGGCAGCTACTTAATGCGCATGCGTAATTTTAACGAAAACTTTAATGATAGGTCCCATTACCACCACTAACCTGTACACAAAATTTGAACCCCGTAGGTCAATCTATTCTAGGGCTACGCTGACTGCAATCAAACACACAGAAACTTTTTCTAGACCACTTTATTTATAACTCGGCACTTTAAATATATATATATATATATATATATATATATATATATATATATATATATATATATATATATATATATATATATATATATATATATATATATATATATATATATATATATATATATATATATATATTTATATTTAACCGAAGGTAATACTTTCATTACCATACGTTAATATATATGAGAAATTGAAAGTAATGACATTAAATAACAAAGTGAGCTGTTAATACTTAAATTGGCATCATCTCAGAAATTTCAAAGTAAACAAGCTTAAACTATTACAAATAAGCAGAATAAATGGATAAAGCCGTATATAACCCAGCAAATTAAATTTGTAATCTATAAATTCGTATTTCTTAATAATCCTATACCTATGAGACTCAACATTTTAATTAAGTACAATTGAATACTTTACTTATTCATCTGCAGTTACTAAATTTTATTTTGGAGCACTCACGCTTTCATCGGAATTTTTCCTTAACAGCCCAATTTCTCTTAATTTGGAAATGTAATTAATATCTTAAGAAATTCTGTCTTCTTTTGAACAGTCATCGATAATTTTAACCATTGCTTCGGCTTCTTCGTGACTAGAAAACACGCAATGTCTCTTTAATTTCCAATTGGATAATTTTATTGTTTAAATGGCTCAAGTCATATTTCGCTTTGGGATGTTTGATGTATTTTATCTCTTAAAGCCTTATATTTTTATTTAAATTCTTACTTAATATTTGTACTGTTAAAGTTACTCTGTTGAATTAAATATTTAAGGGAAATCAGTAACCAAAAAATAAAAAATAAATCGATTTTGAGATTTTTATTTCATGTTACTCTATGTATTTTCCCCCTTTCCAATGACGTATTACTTTTGTTTCTACTCAAATTAGAAGTATGTTATATTTTATTTTATAAAAGCAAATTATCAATGTTAACTATATAAGCCTTTTACCTTTAACTTTGATTTTCTCTAAACGTGATATTTTTAAACTTCAATGTACCTTTTCTAACTAACTAGTAGAGATATACCATTATTTTTTTAAGATATTGTAGTATATGATCTACTGATTAAAAGTTTGGTAAAAAATATCACCAGAATTTTTCTTATTAAATTTTCATTAATTTTCCATATTTTTGCAAAAAAACCCTCATTTTTTGTAAAAAAAAAAAAAATTCAAAAATAATTAAGAAAATAACAGGAATTTTTTTTTACCTCTTTTTTACCCCTTTTTTAATCTGTAGGTTATGTACCATAATTTAATAAAAAAATTACTAGTATATCTCTATTAGTTAGAAAAGGTACTTTGAAGTTTAAAATAACACGTTTAGAAAAAATCAAAGTTAAAGGTAAAAGTCTGACATAATTTATATTGAAAGTTGTCATTTTTAAAATAAAATATAACAGCCTTCTAATTTGAGTACAAACAAAAGCAATACCATCAATGGAAAGGCAAAGAAACATAAGAAAACATGAAATAAAAAACCCCAAAACGATTTATTTGTATTGTTTGAACTGAGTCCCCTTAATCGTTAATTGAAACGGCTTGTTGGTTGCATATTTTCAAATAATTTTGGAGAGCATAAACAATATACATCAAATCTATAATTAAAAAAAAAAAATTGTCAGAAATTATCCCAATTTTCCCATTTTCAGTACTGTCCGTGAATTTACATCCACATTTTCCTTTAAGGTGAACTATCATTACTGCAATGAGAATAATTAGTAAAAAATGACTCTGGTTTGAGAACTTGGTTTTTCCCCTACAAAAGAACAGATTAACCGCTTCGTGTAATTTTATAGTAATAAAAAAAGTTTTGAGAAACAATTATTGCGGTCAAAGTGAATGGACTGCGTGGGTAACATAATTCCACTTAAAGAACAAGAAAAATTCTTCCCAAAACAGTTTTTAAAGAATTCTGTCTTGCAAACAGTTCCAAAATGGAGGAGGTTGAAGCGATTATAGTCACACGAGATAAAATTCAGGTACTCTAAAAAACGAAAATCGCAAACTAAATTTCTTCTCAGAACGCAATTTCTTTGTTTCTTAACATCAGTGTTCCCTGGAACACGTCGCCCAATGATAAGACTAACATGTCTGTCTGTGTGTAGGAAATATGAAACAGAACAGCCTGGATGCTGAGAAATGACATTACCTAACCTTCTCAACGTGGAATCCCACCAGGAAAAGAATTTTTACAGAACAAGAACGGGTGTAGAAATTAGAGGTCGGCGCTATATCGATACGACTATATTTTTATCTATATTTTTATAAAAATATCGATAAGAGTCACCGATATATCGATATTTTAAAACATTTCTATTTTTTTAGTGATTGTATTGTAGTTCCATGTGTTTTTTCGATTTTCTTTATTCCTTTTTCAAAAACATCAAAACTAAAGTTTGGACTTGGCTGAGAGGCTGTTAAAATGGCATCAATGTTCAATATTTTGCCATTAACTTCATAATCATGGGCGCTAACAGGAGCGTGCAAGGGGGTGCACCTCCCTGGCTTTCGAAAATTAAAATTAAATTGGAAAAAACGTATTAATTATATGTATGTATATATGGATGGATATCCCTCTGTTAATTTTTCAATTATTTACATTGTAAAAATATTATGCTAAATATTCAGAGCTACCATTAAAAGTTATTGAAAATTATCTAAATTTTTCTTAAAATTATTGCATCAATTAAGCGATAATATAACTTTTTCTTTTGTAATAGATCCATTCCAGTTGTAAAAGTAGTCTTAAAAAGTCACTTTACAAAAAGAATGAATAGTAGTAATTCGTTCTGAAAAACTTCGTTTCTGGCAAAATTAAAAATCAAATATAAAATTTTTTTTTAAAAATTCATCCATATATCGATATTTTTTTCTATGCAACGATATAGTATCAATATTTATTTTGATCTATATTTCCGACCTCTAGTAGAAAGACATCGAAAATGCGCGCAGACCAATTACAACACGGTTCCTTTTTTTTTGGATAATGACCTAAAATTTGTGGGTTCCCACAGTTGTACTGTTCTGTCTTAGTGGTACAGTTCGTAAAAATATCTTTTCGAAAGTACCGTTGTAGTTCATGGAAAGTTTCATGTATATTAAAAAAGAATCAAGTTTTTTAAAGTCTATTATAGAGTAACCCCATAATATCATTCGATATTCGGAATTAGCAAAACAAAAAGTTGGAATATCAAGTTTCTTAAATTTTCAATGAATGGTTAGAGTTATTCAAAAAATAATAATGAAATAATAACAAAATCATGTTCAAATGAAGTTTGAGTTATCAGTTTTTAAGCATAAATAAAATAACCCATATACATGTCATTTTTCCTTCAGATATAATTTCCACTGATCTAAATAACCGTAACGTGGTCGCAATGTCAAAATTCTAAAACATCTCGGGAAACAGCGGTCGCTCTTACCTGGTGGTTACAGTTTGGGGCCTATCATGGTGGGCATATTGCTTCGATATCGATTCCCATCTGGTCCTTGCATTCTCTAAATATATACAATTTTTTTTTTTTAAATCATGTTCATTAGAATAGTATCATTTTAATTATAGCCACCCTGTATATTGTAACTCTTGGGTTAAAAATTTTCGTAAAAGTGAAGGAAAACAGACAGAAATGAGGTGAGATTTGAAGTTGAAAGTCACAAAACTACAAAGGAAGTAGCACAGATTTACAAGTGTAACAAAACATCTGACCAAGGGATGTGAATGCCCTTGGATTCCCATATTCTCACGATTCTGGAAGAGCTCAGCATGAAAATGAATCACATTGGACGGCTGTGTAAATTCCACTCGATTGTTATTCCGATCTCCGATTCTTCTCTGCCTGCTGACGCATTAAAAATTTCTTGTATACGTCATTTAAGAGATCTATGTCCCTGAGAACGACCCTTATTAGAATGCAGCCTTGAAAGTTCAAAACAAACAGTACTCTGACATCACTTTGTACTTGGTAAACACAATTTCCCTCCGATAACTGTACTTAAAAATGGATTGCATCATTTTGTGGAGGGTTGTTGTGAGTAGCGTACTTTGTAGGAGATGCATATACGGACACTAAAAAATATGCGAATTTCTCACTAATACAGTAGAGTCCTGATTATCCGAGTTATTGTGGACCAAGACCAACTCGGATAACCGAAAAACTCGGTTAAAGCGAAAATTAAAAATAAAATAAATCGTATCAGTTTAAATGTATGTTTTGACAAGTACAAATGTTATACTATAGGTAAACCACATGCAATTAATAATATATAGTGATGCTTAAAGAGTTCTCTTACTTAAGCCTTAAGACCTTGAGCGACGCGATAGGAGGATCAGTGTCATACAATGAAAAGGAATGTAAACATTTTGTTTTCTTGAGTGTTTGAGATATCAAGTACCAATTTTTTTCGGTATTAGTTTTGACAAAGGAAAATATCAGGGGTAAAAAAAAATTAAAGAAATATTATCTGGCTCGGTTAAAGCGGAAACTCGGATAACCAGGGCTCGGATAATCGGGGTTTTACTGTTATTAGATTATTTGAACATCTTATAATTTATTCTTCAACACTATGCTAATATAGTGAGAAATTTTTACAAAGGTTCTGTTCGTTTGTCTGAAGTGAATATTCCTAAACAAAACTACAATAGGCTACAGAAACGTTCAATATGTCAAATGAAAGGTCTTTTCGAGACTAGTTACCATCCAAACTACAACTGGAAGTCAGTTTGAAATTGATTAGAATATTTCGTACATTAAATAAAATATGTTGTGATATTTTGAGAAAATAAAGATACTATAAATATACCATATTTTTAAAAACGACCATTTTAAAAATTTATGTGAAAATTAGCAATATGCATGGTGTGTCACTGTCAACTCCAGAAGAATTTTGACCCATCAAATCACACCTATAAAAACATCTTGGAACTTTGTGATTGTTCATAAGTCCACTCGAGTTGTCTCTTTTGTAGTCCTCCTACTACTTAATTTTTTCTTTTAAACATGGCAATATAAAAAGGTAAAATTAGAAAACATCTTGTCAAAATCTTGTTTATGTCGTGATATAATTTATTAAAAGAAATTCATCTTTTTTCGCTGTTTATACAGAAACAAACATCAAACGTGCAAGCTTAATATATTGAAATTTTCGAAACATGTTTAATAACTCCAAACCTGCATCGAAATATAATAAAAGGGTAATGGGAGTGCTTTAGTGACATATACCTCTGTGCCTGCAAAATATTAGACTCTTACATTGGTCTTACTGGAGAGGACGGCTCATGCAAAATAATATAACCCATAAAAACAAAGTTTTTAATAAAAATCCTTTAAATACATTGCCAATTTCTATATTCATTAACACAGCGCCGATTCTGTAAACAGCTTGTGCTCGGTGTTTGCATCTAATTTTAAATATCAAAAACATTTCCATCAGCAAAATGTGCGACAAACTACGTTTCGAAATGTATTTATTAAAAATGAACGAGAATTTATACACTCACATACAAGTATCTTTTATTTATTCGGATTAAAAAAAAATTATCAGTTATTTATTAAAAAAAAATTATTAGTTATTTATTAAAAAAAATGTTGGCAACAGGAAAGAGTTTCTTCACTGGTCGGTTAAATGCTGCTCGGTTAAATGCGGTAAGTTGGTTTATTGGTTTTATTCTGTAAAAGCAACCATTTAGTGACAGTCACAGCCCCAAAATTTGATAGAATGCATTGTTATCGACATCGAATCTATCTGCCAAGTTTCAGCCCGATTGGAAGACGGTATGGGGATTAATTAAACACCTCCAGATTTTCCCGCCATCGACAATCATACAAAATCGAAGTTAATATAAAGGATAAAAAAATATATATACATATTCTTTCATTTTGATTTATAATAACGCAAAAACTAAAGTTCGCATCTCTAAATTTATTTTATCGTCTGGTTTCCCAAACCTTTCTCTACAAATGTGCAAAATTCCATGCTTTTAAATTCGATAGTTTTTCCGTGGTAAGACAGAAAATTGCGCTCGCCGGAAAAGTTCTAAAACAGTGGCGACCCTTTTAAATCCTTTCATTTTTTTTTTTTTAGTAAAGCGAGATTGGAGACAATCCAATCAACTCATCAACTTCGTAGAAAAAGGATCAATGCGCAAAAATAAAGACTTCCGATTTATGCTCCAGTGATCCGAAATGACGAATTAACTGATAATGGAAATAGTTTAACAGAATTTACAATAGGATAAAGTCCGTTTTACGTTTACTCATTATTCGAGTTCAAATTAGTCATTTTGGAATTTGTCGAAGGAAATTAGTTGCTGAAGAAATCAAGTTGCTGAAGAAATTATTAGGGAAAATTTCTACGAAATTAAATTTCATGAGCTAGAGCCAAAAGAAAATCGGAACTTAAGCAATGAGTTGGGAGAAAACGGGTCTGAAGTTAATTTAGAAATGACTATTTATCTTTATTATTAATTTAGTATACAGTCAAACCGAGTTAACGCGAAATCGATTAACATGAAATCCCGTTTAACGGGAAGTAAAAGCAGTTCTCCGTACTTAAAACTTAACTTTAATTTATTCGTTTAACATGAAATTCGGCTAACGCGAACAACTTTGGTGGCCCCATCGACTTCGTGTTAACGGGGTTTAACTGTATAGGATGATAAGAGCATAATTCGGAATCGTTATTTTGGACATTGGCCAACTTGTAGCTTCGATCTCTCTTTCATATAGTCCGAGAGGCGACTGCAATTTTTGAACCTCATCGAACATCATTCTGAATTTTTTATAGAAATTGGAGAAAAGTGAATAGATTACGAATCCACTGATCTGCGTGGCAAAAATGGCTGGAACTGTTCAAAAATCGACTTGGAATGAGTTGAACTAAAATCCGATTGCCAAATATGTCATAACTTGCCAAAAAGATAACAAACTTTTTCGTCTGGCAACCCACTGCATTTTGATTTTCAATGAGAAAAAACGCAAACGATTTCTCATCTTTGGCTCGGAAAACTTGTGTCTTTTAAAAGTAAGCTAAATTGGCGACATCAGTTACGTCATCAGTGACGTAATGTTTATTGCCAATTTGGCTCATTTGTGAAAGATGCAAGTAAGCCATAGCCACACATCCGAATCGTCTCTAACCTTCTTAATTGAAAATTAAAGAGTGAGGTTTACCAAATAAAAAAAAAATGCTCATTATTTAGCAAGTTATGGTTCATTTGGCAATTGGATTTAGTTCAACTTATTAAAAGTCGATTTTGGACCAGTTCCGGCCATTTTTGCCACGGCAGACCAGTGGATTCGTAATCTACTCACTTTTCTCCAATTCCTATAAAAAATTCAGAATGATGTTCGATGAGGCCCAAAAATTGCAGTCGCCTCTCAGTCTAATGCATTACTTGATAAAAATTGTTTAATTTATATTATTATCTTGTTCCTTTACTTCTGCTATGTCGTGATTCCTGGTAAGAATTATAAACCGGATTTTGGCGGATTTCAGTGGGCGTTGCAGTGTCATTTTCGATTAAGATTAGTTATAAACTTGGATTGTGATAGTCAATTTCCTAAAAAGCCAATCCTATACAAGTTTATTTTGCTGTACTTCAGAGTCAGATATCACGCGTGCAGAAATTTGACGACAATTTATGACTGAAACATCTGATAACGAAATCTCTTGCATTAAGTTTTTTTTTAATAGAAAAATGTCTCTAAGATAGCGGAGACAAACTGAGTGGGAAAGCCTGTAATCGAATATCCTAATTCTAATCAGATACCTTTGTTTGAAGTCGAAAATTTAGAGATGCGAACTTCTCACAAAGTTACTATGAAAGCTGGTCGAACTTTAAAATTCTTCCTGTTGAATGTTATGTAATCTTACTAATTGTAACAATACCTTCAATGGATATATCACACGGCTATTAGGGCGCATCTTATTTTCGAAGGTGTTAAAATTGTTTAAGGGATACCCTTCGATTTTGTTTCATTTGATGAGGAAAAAAATTCACAATTTTTTTATTAAAATCAAATTATATTTCGACGTCGCTACCAGCTTTGCAAAATCTAATACATTTACCATTACGTAAGCATTATAATGAATGTGTTTCATGTATTTACTAGAATATTTAAAAGTTCAGCCAGTAATTATTGAATCATTATATTTGTATTATGCTTCAAGTAGCTTATAGTGATTTTAGTCTAAGTAACTAATATCAATTTAGTGGTAGCATATCAATTTTAATTCAAGAAATACAATTTGAAAAAGTGCTAAAGTTGATATTTTGAAAATATTTCTTAAATTAATGGACTTTAACAAACCTTACATTAACTTTTTTCTTCTCTTTATAATAGCCGATATTGTTTTTATAATAAAAAAACTACACCATACTCTGTAAAACTGCATTAACTAAAAGCATTAAACTGTTTCTTAACTATAAACGTAACCATATCATTGTTTACTTTCTTCTGATGCAACTGCATGTGGTTTTTCTTTGTTTACTAATGATTTTAATCAGCTGCTGTACATTGAAACTGGTGTCATACTGATGTACTTTAATCTTTCTCACTATTTGTGAGACTAGTTTGAATTATCTACAAGTTTTCTAGTTCATCAATTTCATCATGGCAACAACTTCATAGTCTCTAATGATAAAACCTAGTACAAGAAAACAAATCATGATATGGCTCATTAGGCTAGTTATCATTCTCACTGAATCCTAGAAAACTTCCATCCAAAAGCGAAATTATGTCTCTATTTTTTCATTTGTAACAAATTTTGAAGCAAAACATTAAAAATGCCTGTCATTCAACACCAATACATGTCATGGAGGTGTGGACTAAAGTCCAAATACCAATGAAATTAAAACAACATGTAGTTGCTAAAATAGAAAAAAAAATTCGCGATTGGGCAAACTTGAAGGAGTTTAATAGTTAATGTGAACAGGCACATCAGGGTTCGTACTCTTTAGGTGAAAAAAAATTCTATGACTTTTCAATGACCACAATTTCTTTTTGGAAAAAAATCACGGCCTCACAATTTTGTTTCATTATTGACATTTCGTAATAAAATATATACAGCAGAGTACGTTGTACACTCTACATATGTTTGCAATAAAAAAGCTGACAAGAGAGATCTTTCTTTTCGCACATTTTAATACTTTAAAGTGAAAACAATTGCATTTTTTTCATGATAGTGGTAATTTTAATTGCCGTTAGCAACCCCTAAATTTTATTTAAATTACCCAAAAATTTTACACATGTGCTTTTTCCCCAAACAGGAATCATTTGAAAGGGTGTCTCGTTTAAAATTAAATTTTTTTTTTTTTTTTTTTTAGGTTTTTTTTGTAAGACGCACACTAACGGCTATGCATTTAAAGTTCAAACTTAATATTGAGTAGCAAATTAACTTCCGGTCGTTATTTCCGATCATAACGTCCTGTTGAATTTTTTATGTGAAATTATCTTTATGAAACCTTTCATTTGAAATATTCCACGAGTATGAGCGCACTTATAGTTTTGTCTGGGGACGTCGAACTCATGCGGTCAGAACCTTTGCATTTTTATTATTGTGTACTAGTGTTGTGTAGAAATTAAAAACAATACTTGTCAGAACCAAAATGAACAAAATTCATAATAGTACAAAAACAAACACAGGAACGCAGATGCATGCATAAGTATAGCTTTCATATCTTTTGTGATACAGTATGATAATTTACCCTTGACCCTTCCCTCCTCCCTTTTATTGCTGCGGCTCCACACCAGATGGTAAATGAGTCTCGAGTACTCTACTCACCCTATAATTTAGTTTGAAGGTCGGTGTTGCTATATCCCAATCTGGCTTTCGTGTTTCATTATTGGCATTATTTTCTTTCATTCTTTTTAGGTTACTCAGAAGTTCAGGATTAACTTTCCAATATAATAATTAAATAATTACGTATTCTTTATGTTAATTCCTCACGAAATTCTTCTGTTTTTAGCTTAACACACTCTAATGTTGTGAAAGAAGCTTATACAAATTCTCTATCTTTCTGAGGTCAACATTCACAAACTATAAATTTAAGTACTGCAGATATACGCTAAATAAAATGTCTTGTCGAAAGAAGTTTCCATATCAAAACTCAACTGAAGTTATGAAAGTACTGGAAATGGGAGGTAGAAGTCAATTTTCAATTTGTCAACCTTAAACTGTAAATGCAACATAGGGCTCCAGAGGCCCTATCGGTTCCAGGTACCCAGCTCTTGAGTAGTAGATCGTGGGTTCGGTCGTGGCTTCGCCGAATTCTGTACGATAATGGGGTCTGGTGCACATTAAATAGGTTGTGGTCTCAATGACTGTTGGGAAGTTGAGTTAGCCGTTTTATAAGCCGTTTATTTGTAGAATGTGCAATTTGCACTATTGATCCAATAAGGATTCTCATTCACATGAAATGTCATGATTCAATTCATAATAATAATAATAATAATAATAATAATAATAATAATCCGCAATAATGGTTTCATAACGCAAATATGCACACACACAAATCATGCAATAACCCAAATATGACCGAAATCTGATATAGAGGCCAACGCTTTAACAATTTAAACGCATTTATTAAAACGCCAAATAGATGTTACAGCAATTAGAACATTGATGTTGAATAGCTTAATCTGATTTAATATTAAAATAAAATCATAAATTAATCAACTGTTACATTTAACACTAATCATTTTCGTGCTTATATTAAGTTTTTTAATTTATAGCTTCTCCTACACTATTCCCAAAATTGACTCACCCAACTCCATGGAAGACTCACACGCTTGTTGATTTCGATAATCCGTAAGGCAACAAATTATTTTTCATTAAATTCCTTAGACAGATCCACGGAACGTGCGACGGAGAGTCCACAGACACCACGCACACACATACACACACTCTACATTGAAACACTCTATATTAAAACAAAAATACTCGATTAGACTTGATGATATTATACTGGAACTTTAGGGGTGAACCACTAATTAATGGTATCGAAAAGACTTCAAGGTAAAGCGCGATGGCATAAATTCGGTTTCCTTTTGAAGTTGAATTACTTCAAATCGGCCACCGTGCAAATTGCTCGAGGCAGGAGTCACAACTCCTTATCGATATTGTTATTTTTCGAAAACATCTCAATGAGTAAAAGGAACGTCTTCACCTTAGCGTCAAACTTCTTTTTAGAACTCCTTTGAAACTTCTAAATTTATTGCGAAAGGGAAAGTATTGGACAGAAAGAAGTCCTTATTTCAAAAGTACCGCAAAAAGTTGGCTAACAGGTATGTTACTTGTTAACTAACATATCTGCACGTCAGTTAACGCTGATGTGACCAGACAACCCGATTTTGGCGGGAAAGTCCCGCTTATCACCTGGCTGTCCCGCAGCCTGAATGTCCCGACAAACTGGACCACTTTTTCGTTACTGAGTTCTGCCAAAGTCCTTCTTAACAAAAATGTTCTTCTTCAGAACTTCGCTAATCAAGTCGGTTGTTTTCAGATTATCTGACGCCGTCAGCAACACGAGGGCTATAATAAGCCGAAACATTCGTAATTTCACAAGCCAACATAGATTTACAAACACCCATGCCTTACACGGGACTCGAACCCGCAACCTCGCAGTCTAGAAGCTAGCACGCTAACCACTATACCGTTTGGTCGGCGTTAAGCACTTTATAAGTGGCAGAAATACAGTCAAAAGCTCCTAACAAAAACCGTATTATTTATAATTTTCAAATTCTACACCGCAAATAAATGATTGTTTCCCAATATTACTTCTAAAATGAGTTTCAGATAAAAGATTTACCCTTTGCTCGCAGTTTGCCATAATCGAAGCTTTACATACGCTGCTTTCACAAACGGCTAAGCACATGGTAATTGTAATATGTTGTTAATAAAAGGAAAAACAGCAAAATAAGAAAAATTACTGTATAGATCAGTCGATGCCTCAGCAATACGGTCTACGGTGCACAACCGGTAAACCAGTCATCAGTGGACTTCCTACTACCGATTGTGTCTTAAATTGGGTGATTAACACAATTGCTACTGTGTTAATTTCTTTGACAAAGAATAAGTGTAAATTGAAAAAACGCTTTAAAAAAATAAGATAATGGGAAATTCATTTTAAAATTTGCTGAATTTTAATTTTTATACAGCACCTGCTTGGGGAAAAGCTCAGTCACAAAAGTATTCCTGAGATCAACTGACGTTGTAAAACAAATATAATAGACCGTCTTTAAGATTAAATATTCGAAGAGAAATAAAGGTGAAAAAACTATCGTTATTAAGAAGCTTTTGACGTCTATTAGCAAGTTTAGGTACTAAATATATTCGTAGGTAAGTTTGGGTAACGAAGTAGTGAACATCGTACTAAAAGACCAAGTGTTGTCCATCCCAAGAAATAAATGTCCAGAAGGTCCGAAGCAGAATTTAATGCAAGATATCTATTATTTACTGTTTAAACTGTTTTCCACTCATTGTAAAATGCAAGCGAATATTGTGAAGCAAAAAAAAAATTTTTAAGTTTGCTGTTGTGCATTCATTCTCAAAATACCTGCTGAATGCTAGGTGTCATCGTGGGTGCTTGCTGTCACATGTCTAATATAAAACAATTCACTTCATTTCAATGACAGCGATAACAAATAAATTGTCTGCAGGTATATCCGATCGAACATCCCCGTGAGGTTGTCGGCCTTGGCGGCTTGCCAACTAGACCACCCCCGCACCCCTCCCCGGACCTTGATTGTCTGGGGAGAAAACAAACTAAGAAAGAATTATTCGGTTTTGATGGTTTGGTTGGTTTTCTCTTCGGTGAGTCAACTCAACTCGACAAGCCTCCGCTTTGCAGACGATGCTGAGATGGAATGTCAACGCTGTCATTAGTGTATCGTTCGATGGTTGTTAATGAGAGGGTGCGCGAAAAACCTTTTATTGTTAATTTTTTTTGTTAATTTTGCAAGGTTTTTTTAGAAGGTTTTGTCGAGGTTGTAGTTTTGGTTGGATATGCTAGAATTCATCAGTTTTGGAGGAATTTCGGAAAGTTTTACCCTAATATGATCGATTGTTTAATTTCGCGGTTGAAAATTTTTTGTTTTTTATTTTAATGATGGTCAATAGATTACTTGTAATGTTTCTCATTTTTTTAAACTTTTAATTTTGGTATTAAAAAAATAAAATAATATAAAATAATAATAATAATAATTTAATAAGAAAAAAACTAAATTTTTCGACGTTAATTTATTTGAGTTTTTTTTTTTTTTTTTTTTTAATTATTCTATATATTTTGAATAGTACTAAAACGCAATGCACTTTCATGGGACAATCTGAATTCTTCATTTAGGAATGTTTTCAGGTCCTCGCTACATCAATGTAATTGGTCTAAGCTGAAACTCAATTTAAGATATTAAAAGTTTATTCTTCTGAATTCTTTGTACGGAATCAATTCTGTATTCTTCGATCAGAATGTAGTTTTATACAACAATGTAATTGGTCCGAGTGATATTCAAATGAATTAAAAAAGCATTAAAAAAAAAAACAAATTGAAGTATTTGCAAAATTTTGTCTGACATCAGCTAATGTATTCTCTAGGTCTTGTGATGCCATACAAGAGAAAACTGAAGCAAGGGGGTGAGAACTATAGCAAAAAATTTCGTCAGCTGTCATTAGTTTGGTTGGTTTGTGAACTCAACGACCTATACTTGTGAACAATGACGTCTAATCAGGCCGGAAGCTACAGCTTAGTGTGGATTCCGTACCACAACGAACATCCATGCCTATCCCGGGAGTTGAGACCGGCACCTTTGACTTGTAAAGCCAGAATGCTAACCACACAGGCATCAGGTGGGCGGCATCAGTTTGGAGTTGATTAGCAATCCTTTTTCCTTTTCCTATTTGGTTTTATCCTCTCAATGTTATATGATCCGAATATTTTTTCACACTTTGATCATTACATATTATAAGATTTTTTTAAAAAAATTTTAATTCTGAGTGGCCATAAGAGAGAAAATATATGTGTGGAGTAAACATAAACTGACAAAAAAGAATTTAGTGACTCCTTTATAATTTCTGCAAGAAAATACCGAAGACAGGTCATATTTTCATTCCCCCCTTCTATAGTTTCCACACAAATTGATATATTGGCTAGTTAAAATTTTTAGGAAAGTCAAGAATGATGAACCATAATCAGACTCTTCTTCAGTCGTTGAATCTATGTAAAACTTTTTTTTTTTTTTTTTTTTTTTTTTTTGTATCCCGGATTCGCCCCGCAAATCTCAAAATCCTGACGTGACAAAACATTTAAATTGATAAAATGAAATGTTTTTAAAACCCAGTTAAGTAAGGCATGAGGATATTTTTACTAGTCTAAAATATATATAAGTCATGTCTATAATAGATACATCTTAGTACTTACGGGAGAAGTTTTGGAGAGGTTAAAATTTACTGGAATGTACGAGTATACACGCTGTTTCAGAATTTGCAAACAAATAAGCAGTGTTGCCACATGTTCCGAGATCCCGAACACGTTAGCCAAATAAAAAATGTATACAATTAATAAAACTGCTTTATTTATATAAAAGCGTAATTTCATAAGTTTCGTTTCGATTCATTCCGCTGCACTGTTTGTATTCACCCGGTTTTACGGTACTCAATTTATTCTTGCATGTCATTATTTGATTGTAAGTCTACCTGATCAGACTTACATCCGTCACATGGGCGCCGCCAGAAAGGTGCAAGGGAATGCACTCGCACCCCCTTAGATTTTGAAAATTAAAAACAATGTGAAGAATTGGTAATATACCTATGATAGAGTTTTTAAAATAGTCAATGGATAAGAAATTTAATACATAAATATAAATTCAAATTTCACAACGGTAGCCATTTGAAGAATCAAGGCTATATATCAAAGTTAACTGTCTTCGGACCCCCTTGGAAGCCATCTGCACCCCCCTGAAAATATAATTATGCCGGTGGCTCAGGATCCGCCACAAATATAAGCCACATATCCTCCTGAGACCCCGCGTACATTTAAATGCACATCGGATTTTGGGCGCATAATTTTTCTTTGCATGAAATAGCCGAATTTAGTCCTACAGCTGATGATAGTTCCACCGATTGTGACAAAGTAGAACCTGTAAAGAAACGGTAAAAAACAGTTCCTCTGCCAATAGAGGGTTGCCAACGAAAAGTTGGTGCGAAGCACATGCCAGCAATGAACCCTAGGACTTTTTCCTCACGTTGTCGGATGTCTGGATGAACAAAAATTTTTTGCACTAACTGTAAAGTATTTTTATGAATCACATCCTCGCGAAATTGTTTTGTCGCCTTTCATGATTAATTAAATTTCAGAAATTTTGCAAGCTTAAGGAGATAGTCATTTTTTTGTCCCATCTTTATAGTTGAAACCCAATAACTTTAAAAGTACGTTACATAGACCCAAAAGAATAATATACATAAAAATTAGCTTTAAATCATGTTTCAAGCAGTTGTGGGTCTCAAGAGGTTATGATAAGTGATTTGATTGAAGGATCACAAGGTAAGGGAACAAAGTGTAACAAGTTAAAAACCTTCAATGTTGGTCAGTTGATGTTCCTTTTTTTTTTCTTTCTTTTTTCTTTTTTTTCCCTCTGATTTGCTGTAAATTGCCGAAATGTCGAAAAAGAATTCGGTTATACATTCTTTATTTTCAAAATTCACAAATTTCGCTAGAAAATCCCGAAAAAGAATGAAATTTACATTGTTCCAAAATATCAATTTCCACAGATATATTAATCAGTAACAGATATAGGTCATGGCCTTAATGTCCTCTCTTTGATGTGGTGGGGTTTGTTTAAGAGTTACGCGCTATAAGGTTCCGACTTTGTGATTTTATCGCAGTTCAAAATTACGAGACGTATTTGGCTGTGACAAGTACTTCATAGTGGCAGAAATAGACATCCGGAACCGCGCAAACTAAACTAAACTAAATCAGTGACAGAAACTAATTGCGTATAAAAACAATACTCAATCATAAACTGAATATATATTCCTTGGCGACGAAATCCTTTGCGGTGGTGTCTCTTCGAAGTTCTTGACAGCCGTCTGGGCGTGTGCATGATGGATGCTTTGCATATGAACTTGAAGAAGCGGTGTGTTTGCCTTTGCGGGGGTTTGTTGGAAATTCCCGGAATTTCACTTCTTGTCTGCATTGTGCCCAGACGAGAGAAAAGAGAAAGCGAGGTCACGGGAGATGCACGATCGTGAACCCGACAGTGACACCCAACATTTCAAAAGAAGTGTCAATCGTTGGAGAGTCATTGGCAATGCTTTGTGATGTATCTCCCTAAGAAAAACTTCATTATGCACCTAATGAGCATAAATCTATTCATGCTGTCGAGATTTTAAAATAGGGAAGCGTCATTTCAATTACTTTAGCATAGATTATTTTACGTGCCAATTCGTAAGATCACAATCTCATGATAAATCAATAATTTCGTTAAATTTCGGTTCATATTTGAGCTAGTTTGATTGTGGCAGTTACTGTCACTAAAAGGTTGTTTCTACACACAATATTATCTCAGGACCAAGGCGTGTGTAATTTGGATATCATTTCATGTCTAAAATCTTCCCTTGTTAAAGTTGATAACCTCCAGATATTTAGAATCTAAAACAAAAATGTCATCAAGATGACGATAAACTTGGTGAGAAAACTCGTTACGGAATATGCAAGCTCTTTTCGATTCTATTTGCAGCGAAGATCTGAACTTTGTATATATAGAAGCTAAAAGGAATAATTCTTTATAATTATTTTTCAAATAAAGTATACAAGAAATAGTTTAACCCTTTGTCTACTAATAAAGGGTTAAGTTAACCCTAAAATGGAAATATCCATTTTCTTACGAGGGTTGTCTGAAAAGTTTTGAGCCTCAACATGTAGTTGGCAGCCCTCACCAACAAAAATTTAGGAATGTATTCGGGCATTCGTTGAAAGGTATTCCTTAAAATTTGAGCCATTTTTGACGCTCACTTGTTGTTCGACGGTCGTTTGAGTAAGACCTAGTGCATGTTTTTGTGAAAATGGAAAAAATCGAATATCGTGCCGTGATTACATGCTTGCATTTGAAAGGCAATACACCCACGCAAATTAAAACTGAGTTGGGTGCTGTATATGGGGACTCTGTCCCTTCATTTGCCACCGTGAAAAGATGGGCAGCTGAATTTAAACATGGTCATACCAGCCTCTCTGATGATGAGCATTCGGGACGCCCTAAAACTGCAACCACCAGCGATATCAAAGAAAAAGTGTACCAAATGGTACAAGACGACCGTCGAATAAAGGTTAGAGAGTTAGCAGAGGCTATGGGCATATCAAAAGAGCGCATTTGACATATATTGACTGAAGAATTGGATATGCGTAAGCTATCCGCACGCTGGGTGCCGCGTTTGCTCACTTTGGACCAAAAACGCATTCGAATGAACATTTCTAAGGCCCTTCTGAAGGGATTTAAACAAAAACAAGTAGGAATTTTTGCGCCGATTCATAACTATTGATGAAACGTGGATCCTCCACTACACTTCTGAGACTAAAGAACAATCAAAACAGTGGAGTGAAAAGGGGAACCTGCTCCGAAAAATGCCAAGACGGTTTCATCAGCCAGGAAGGTGATGACGGGTGTTTTTTGAGATACCCACGGAATTGAGCTTATCGGTTATCTTCATAAAGATAAAAAAATAACTGGAGTTTATTATGCATAATTTCTTGACAAGCTGAAAGTAGAAATTGCAAAAAACAGACCGCATTTGAAGAAGAAAGTGCTTTTCCATCAGGATAACGCGCCTGCTCCCACTTCGACGGTTGCCATGGCTAAAATTCATGAATTGCGCTTCGAATTGGTTGCACATCCACTGTATTCACCAGATCTGGCCCCCAGCGACTTCTTGTTTCCCAACCTTAAAGTTTCACTTGGTGGGAAGAGATTTTCTACAAATGAGGAGGACATCCAACATATAAACTCTTATTTTGAAGAGAAAGATGACAGCTACTACCAGGAACGGTTAAAGAGGTTAGAGTATCGTTGGAAGAAGTGTAGGAGAAGAAAATAGGAGACTTTGTGAAGAAGATAGGAGACTTTGTTGGAAAAAAAAAACTTGCTTTGGCCAAAAAAGTACGTCTTTCCATGTTAGGCTCAAAACTTTTCAGACAACCCTCGTAGATTCCGTCAGTGTTCTCATAGTATTGTATTAATTTAGACATTTTGAGACCCATTGGTACTTTGATATCTACTTCTATGAAGTTTGTTCTTCAATTGTTGGATAGCAGCACAAGCTTATTTCTTTTTGGACGCTTGCTGGACAAGACAATGTAAGGCCAAGATGGAGGTTTCTAGAAAATTGAAAATCTTCCATCTATTTGCATGTAAAGAGGAATAAACTTGCTCTACCATCCAACAATTCAAGTACGAACTTTATAGAAGTGGATTTCAAAGTACCAATAGGTCTCAAAGCGTTTAAATTAATATAATACCATGAGAAAACTAACGTACTTATAAGTTATGTCTGTAAATAAAAGATAAAAAAATTCGGCAACGCGATAGTACGTAAGTACCAAGAGTTTAAACTTAAAGAAAAGTAATTTTTTACTTTGCTTGACTACGTTCGATAAGAGCCAGATGAAATTCAAAACGTTGGTACCATTTTGAAGCTTTATTTACAATTATTTACTATTGGTTAATTCTCATGCTTCATCTACAGTTCAATCAACCAGATGATTTATTTCTATTTATATACCCTCTTATTCTAATTCGCAGATTTTTTTTTTCTGATCCAATCTCTAGAAAGACACTTAAATATTATTTGAGGATTTTATGTGAATCTGATAACTTTTTTCGAGCTTTTCTGAATTGTACAAACAGTCCTAAGTCAAGAAGTGGGTATTCTTCAAGAGGTACTTTTTTGTTGAAAACCAGTTGATATGATGGGTTCTCTTACTGAGAGATTGTCTGTGTATTTTTTGTTTGTATGGCTGCCTGAAAGAATTCCTCTTATAACTTAATACGGAGTTAACCCTTTGCAGTCAAGCGGCGCCTCTCAGGCGCCACGCGATTGGAGGCCGAAACACAAGAGGACCACTAGGTTTGATGCGGAAATTTGATGTAAGACCAATGACTGTGTTTAGTTTTTATGAAGCAAATCCATAAACGCCAACCGAAACTAAAATGTCTCGAGTTGCTGGTCTCTCCGCGCGAAAAAAGACCTCTAGTGCAAAGGGTTAATAATGTGTCTAAGGCAGAGTTCGCCACTAACTTTTAGAGGCGGACCGGATACACCAATAAATGTATCTTTAATTATTATAGATTTATCGCATTTCTGAAACTCAATTTTTTTTTTTAAAATTATCTTAAAAAATTTACAATTGATATTTGATTCTTTTTTTTCAAATGAATAAAAAATAATAACTTTCATTATTAGTAAATTAAAGTCCAAAAAAGAAGTGAGTCTTTTGTTGAAGCGTGACAATGGGTTGGTTGTTTTCAGATTATCTGGCGCCGTCAGCAACACGAGGGCTATAATGCGCTGAAACATTCGTCATTAGACAAGCCAACATACATTTACAAACACCCATGCCTAACACGGGACTCGAACCCTCAACCTCGCGCTCTAGAACGTGACAATGGGACTTGATCGAACTTTTAATAAAAATATTTAACCAGTACTTCCAGGTTGGTTGGTTGGTTGTTTTCAGATTATCTAGCGCCGTCAGCAACACGAGGGCTATAATGAGCCGAAACATTCGTCATTAGACAAGCCAACATACATTTACAAACACCCATGCCTAACACGGGACTCAAACCCGCAACCTCGCTGTCTAGAAGCTTGCACGCTAACCACTATACCGTTTGGTCGGCCCAGTACTTCCAGAATACTCTGTTTCAGTCGATATCAATTGTACTTGTGAGACGAAGACGGTCGAAATCGTTCACTTTATTTTATGATAGAATCGATGTCTGTCGTAGTATTTGTCCTAATAAATTGTCCCAATGAGATTCAGTTAAATTATTCCTGAATTTATCCTTGATGGAAACCATCTTGCTGAATACTTCTACGTATAGTTTCTTCGGGCATATAGTGGAGAACTCTGTTCTACATAGTAAACACATACTAATATGGACAAATTACAATTATGTAAAAAAAAAAAAATCCATACCGTGAAATTTGATTTTTTTTAATGGCACAGCAGAAAAATCTGTCGCGGGCCAAGTCCACTATGCAGCCCGGGGGCCGCATAGTGGCTAACGCTTGTCTAAGGTGTACGAGGTTACTAACCAACAAACCAGCAAATTCTGGTTGATTTCTACTTTCTACCACCGTGTTAAACTTCGTTGGTGACAAAAAAAAACTATTTTTATGATCATTATTTCGGAACAACAGTTGCAATCCCTATTGGAATAGCTGACAACACACCATCATTCTTCTTACTGGCTCAAAATATCCAATGATAGTCTTAGAGTGACAGCAGTTCCAAGTTGCGTCCAGAAATACTCGGCCGTTCAACACGGAGCATTGAACGCCAACAACAAACACGGGACCATTTTCTGGTATAAAAAATGACTATTCATCAACGACAAGAGTGGGGAAAAGTCAAGGTCCGGTGGGTAGACAGCGTCCTCGCAGAAAATGCGGCAGAAATGCAAATCGGCAAATCAGACCGAGCAGAATGGGGGTTGTATTGAGGTCACACACGTCGGTCTCCCTATCTGTACTTTCTCTTCCGAAAAAGCATTGTAATGAAAAAACAACTGTTTGTGTCCGTTTTCAATAACAATGCACTTTTTTTATTTTAGATATGCGGAATATATCATACCTCCACCAGAAATGTGTCACAACTTTTCTTGAGAAATAGGATAAAACCATTTACATTTGGGATTTTTGTGTCATGCTATAAGCCGCTTGGATATTTTTTTTTTTAAATCCTTTGTATCAACTTCGATTTTGCGTGTGGGTATGTTTGTCGATGGGGAAGGGGTGCAAATCCGCTGAGGCCTAATCAACCCCCTTGCCGTCATCCAATTGGGCTGAAACTTGGCAGATAGATTCGATGTCGATGCAGGGACGACGGGAACGGGGGGCGTAGGGGGCGACTCGCCCCCCCTCCTCAAAGTTTTAGAAAGTTGAACAGTCGGCAAATTTTCAAAAATTTTATCGAGATTTTTCTTTTTCTAAAGTCGATCCACAATAAAATCGAATTAAATAAGGGAAGAAAAAAAAAAGAAAAAAAAAAGAAAAAAATATCTGAATGCAGCGTGACCCGAGTTTGACGAATCGACATTTTTACAATAGAAGTCTATTATAGGGGAGTCGGTGTCTTTTTTGCCGGCTACAATGATGGACTGCGAAAGCAAATATTACCATATAAATATTACCATAAGTTTTTAGAAAGGCTGGTAGTCGGCAAATTTCTGAAATTTTATCCCTTCTTTTAAAAATCCCTACTGACGGATGTTTCAAAACATATTGAATGGAAAAAGTACAAATAATTAAAACCATCATTAGTATTATAAAATTGTGATCACAATGCAGCCTCAGTTGACGGTCGGCAATTTTGAATTGGAGTAAGTATATCCTTTTTGACAGGAACATTAAAATAATATCATCATTGATATCTTCACTGACATTAAATAACTTTGATGTGTTACAGTAGATGATATACTTTTATTTGTGGTGCGTCAGACAACGCCTCAAAAACCAGGACATACACATTAAACGTCATTTACATAAAATATGTAATGTACATCATATGAGTTAAAGGTTTCATACAAAATTTCAAAACACCAAAATTTTGTATGCGAAAATTGACCCGCATTTTACAAAGTTATTGCAATTAATGTCAAGTAGAACTCCATAAATGATGTTATGTACAGGATGGTCATAAAGAAACTTTGCCGATATATGGATCTTTAAAGGCAGTCTCGTTCAACAGATCGAGATGAGATTTCAGGTATAGTTGTTCAGAGATATGAGGTCAGAATTCTGTGAATTTCGGCAAAATGGCGCTCACGATTACCCTGGTTATAGTTACGAATAGCAACGCCTACTTTTTCTAATCGAGAAATGATCACCGCTTGCGAAAATCCTAAAGAGCGTTGGAATGGTACGTGTATCACAAAAAACGGACGCACAAAATACAGATCTACAAACTGCCAACAAAAACACGATCGGAGCAATGGAGGCCGCTCACCAAATATTTAGCTTGGAAAACCGATTAAATTGCCTGTGATGGCACTCGTGAACTTTGGCCTCTGTCAAATGCAAATTTCCACCGTGCGCCTCAATCGCGTTTTTGTTGCCAGTTCGCAGAGCTTTTTTTTTTTGTGCAAGCATAATGCGTCCGGTTTTTTTTATACACGTACCGTTCCATCTCTCTTTAGGGTTTCCTTATGCGCTGAGCATTTTGCGACAGAAAATAGTAGACGTTGTCATTTGAAAATTTCCTGCATGTAACTATAACCATAACCGTGAGCGCCATTTGTTGAAATTCCCAGAATCTCGAGCTCATACCTCTGAATAACTATACTTGAAATCTCATCTCGATCTGTTAAACGGAACGGAAGCTAAAGGCCCATATATCGGCAAAGTTTCTTTATGACCACCTTGTACTTCATATATTGAAAATGCATTCCCAAAATAATGCATGCCACTTGTAAACTGGAAGGCAATATCGAATTTATTCTAACAAAATAATCTTTGGAAAAGTATTGAAAGGTTTATTATAATACTATCTAAAATTCTTAATGTTCCCCGTGCTCAAATAGCTGTGGACCGACATTGTCCAATACAACCAGGTTCAGTGTATTGCAAATTGTGAGTATCCTTTCACTCCTATCCTAGATATCTGACGCAATTTGGCCTTTGTGTTGCCCTTGCGCCTAATAAATTTGAAAAATAACCAACCAACCTATCCTGGATTTTTAGTCTAAATACCTTTAAAAATATTTCAAATTGGATCAATAAATTTCAAATTAGGATCATAACCATTTCATGTGGGTAAGGGAAATGGGGGTGGGTTTTTGGAAATTTCATGTTGACAGTGATGTTTCTCTTGCTTTGAAGATCAAATGTGCAACTTGTTCTTCCTCAAGATCGGATTAACATTGTAGATTTGAATACCTCTCCCCCTCCCCACACCTTTCCCAAAAACACCACACGTACTATTTCTTATACAGTTTGGTATGTTGTGCTAAAAATTATGGCATGCTTTTTTTATAGAGTATTTTGTCCTAAATTCGAAGTTCAATTAGTTGCAAATAACTTACCTTTTTGCACATAAATATTATAGTTTGGTTTAATGCTAAAGTAATCCATTTTATTTTTAATCCCGCGTAGGAAAAAAAAACTAGCATTTTCAAGTATACTTTCCTTCTTGAACAAATGATTATAGTTCAAAAAACGAGTAATATTTGCAGAAATTATTGCTGAAAAACCATACAACATCAGTGAAAAACCACAAAAAAATCATTAAACTAAATCCAGCAATTTTGATAAAAATATATACTCGAAGTAACTACTTTTAAGAAGTAGGTTCCTGGATTGAATTATTACAAAAAAAAAATTAAGTTTTATTATTAACTAGCTAAATACCCGTTCTTCGCTACGAAATTTTAACATGTGCAATATTTTAGCTAGCTGTGAGACCTCGCTTTGCGGAAATCTGTCATTCGTGTATAAGACCCAGTTTTTGGCGATTCACTCGCAGGAAGGTTCATCGTTACGCAAAATCGAGCTCCCTTCGTTCGCTGAAAAGATCATGGACACATAAACACAGGCTTATTTCACTCGTTAAAAGGTTCATTGCTATGCAAGCATAGGCTTGTTTCGCTTTCTGAAAGGTTCATTGCTAAGTAAGCATAAGCTCGCTTCACTCACTTAAATCTAATTGCTACGTAAAGACTTAATATTGGAAGCTTCTTCCTTGTCAAAAAAAAAAAAAATTCCCCGTTAATACAATAGTACAACACCCCCTCAAGGTTATTTTCAAAAGTATTTGTGGAAAGCAAAATTAGAGGCTAAAACTACTTATGCTGAAACTTTCAGAGATCTAGGCCTATTCGAAGGCGCTTTTTGTGAAAAAATTAATTGAAAAACAAATTAAAATGTTAACATTCTTTTTGTCAGCCCAATTAGAAGGCCAAAACTACTTGTGTTGAAAATTTCAGAAATGTAGCCCAAATACAAGTCATTTTGTAAAATATTTGTTAAATAATTTAAAAAAAAAAAAAAAAAAAATGTTAAATTCTGTTTTTCAAAAATCTAATTAGAAGGCCACAACTATATATGTTGAAAATTTCAAAGCTGTAGCCATTTTTGAAATCGTTTTGTAATATATATATATTAATTAATTAAAAAAATTAATTAATAACGAACTAAACAAAAATTTAAAATTCTGTTTTTCTTAAGTCCAATTTGAAGCCCGAAACTATTGATGTTGAAAATTTTAGAGCTGTAGCCTTGTTAGAAATCGTTTTGTAGAATATTAATTAATTAATTAATTAATTAATTAATTAATTCTAAAAATTAATTAAAAAGAAACTAAATAAAAATTTAAAATTTTGTTTTTCAAAAGTCTAATTAGAAGGCTAAAACTACTTATGTTGAAAATTTCAGAGCTGTAGCCCAATTAGTAGTCGTTTTGTAAAATGTTTATTAATGAATTAAAAAAATTAATTAAAAAAGAACAAAATAAAAATTTAAAATTCTGTTTTTTAAAAGCCTAATTAAAAGGCCAAAACTACTTATGTTGAAAATTTCAGAGCTGTAGCCCTATTAGATATCGTTTTGTAACATATTTATTAATTAATTAAAAAAATTAATTAAAAAAGAACTAATAATAATTTTAACATTCTGTTTGTGATGTATACAATCAGAAGGCCAAAATTACTTATGTTGAAAATTTCAGAACTGTAGCCCTATTAGTAATCGTTTTATAAAAATGTTTATTAATTAATTAAAAAAATTAAAAAAGAACAAAATAAAATTTTTAAATTCTGTTTTTTAAAAGTCAGATTAAAAGGCCAAAACTACGTATGTTGAAAATTTCAGACCCGTAGCCCTATTAGATATCGTTTTGTAACATATTTATTAATTAATTAAAACAATTAATTAAAAAAGAACTAATTAAAATTTTAAAATTCTGTTTGTGATGCATAAAATTAGAAGGTTAAAACTACTTATGCTGAAAATTTCAGAGCTTTACTCTAATTTTAAGTAGGTTTCTATAGAGCCACAGACAGACAGACAGATAGAAACACAGCTTGTTTTATTATTATAGATACACGTTTCAAGAAAAATCAAAATCTTTTCTTTTTTAGTTAGGAAAATGTGTTAAAAAGTATTTAAAAATTAAATAATTAACAAATCGTTTTTAATAATAATTGTCTTTTGCAATGCAACTTGTATCGAAATGAAGCACTTGTACTTTTAAGTTTACTGAATTTGTTTAAGATTCTGGGGGAAAATTCTATCTATCTGCAAGGTATAAATGTCTCCCCAACCCTGCCCCCAAATAAAAACGCTTCCAAAAATTATCTCCTTTGTTTGGAGAAGAAGGGTTAATTTACTAAAAAGAAATGAAAAATTAAATGAATTTGAAGGAACTTTAACTATAATGTGATGGGAATTTACTTAAAATTTGACATTAAGTACGTATTAATAAAATGCCATAAAATATTAAAAATTGTTTAGACGGTAATTTAAAAATAATTCAAACTAATTTCACATTAAATAAAACAATTCACACTTAATTAAAAAGAATGCATTAACAATTAGTTTTACATTAATTAATAATTAATTATGCAGGAATTATTCATATATTAATTAAAAATTATTTATACGTTAATTTTACATTAATAAAAATTAGTTAACAATTTATTAGCACCTTAATTTATATTTTCTACATTTACACCGGACATGCCTTGATTTCAGTCGGCAAAAGGATGTCTACGCCCCCCCAACCAAAATTCTTAGTGACGGCCCTGTGTCGATGATTATGCATTCTATCAAATTTTCTGTTGCTGTCACTACAAGGTTGCTTTTATTGAATACATACTAATAAACCAACTTGCCGTCATCCAATCGCGTTAAAATAGCATTGAACTGACCATTGTTGAAACTCTTTCCTGTTGCCAAAAAATTTTTAATAAATAAATAATAAAATTATTTTAATTAGAATGAATTATGTGTGGATGTGAATATGACGCTTGCTTTTAATAAATCAATTTTGAAACATAGTTTACCGCACATTTTGCTGATAGGAATGCTTTTGATATTTAAAATTAGATGCAAACACCAAATACACGCTGTTTACAGAATCGGCACTGTGTTAATGAGTATAAAAATTGGCAATGCATGTAAAGGATTTATATTCAAAACTTTGATTTATGGTTATATATTTCAACACGAAACAGAACCCGGGAAATACATTTGAAATCAAAGCAATATAATGCACTGTTATCTGGTAACTGGTGCAGATACAAGGAATTTTAATTATTTTTTTGTATTTAGTTTGGGATGATGAAACCAAGCACTGAGACTAGACTATCGAAAAAGGTTTTTCTCTCATATATTCAGAGAAAGGAAAGCTAATCCTAATGAGAGAACCCGGACAACTCTCTTCACACAACTCTTCAGGCGAAGATACACTGTATAGAACAATCAACACTCTACCCGTTAATTCTGAAAGCTAAGATTGTGGAAGTGTTTGCAAAGAACTATCAGGTTATTCTTTCGCTGAACTATAGAATTAACGAAGAACCTTAGGAACTGCTAACATATAGTACGAGTAATTAAGGTAGCAGGCTTCAGTTTGAATACAGTTTATGACAAGGGAGTACTAGCCATAGGGTTGTTCGGTGCAATCTCTGGGCAAGCCAATGTTTGTAAAAAATGGTCCGGTACGATAGGAAGTTAGCTAATAAACGTACTAGTTATGTACCAGGTATTTCTTATTTTGCAATTTAGATTCCTTTGTTTTAGTTTTTGCAATTAACTATACCATGGTTTATGGACACCAAGTTCACTCAAATGAGGTACAAATAGCAGACATAGAATATTTCATTTAATTAAACTAATTATTAAAACGATTCGATTATTAAAATTAGTTTATAAATAAAACTATTTAATTATTTAAATGAATTATTAAATAAAAATATTTAAATAATAAAATATAAAATTATTAAGACTGTTTAATTATCAAAATTAATTATTGGAGTTATTTTATTCTTAATAATAATTATTAAAATTCGATTAATTGAAAATTTGGTCCTGCATGAATTTAAAATCAGAAAATGAATTTTATGTGTCACAGTACACCCTTTGTTCATGATACTATCGAATTATTGGTATAGTGGTTAGCGTGCTAGCTTCTGGACCGTGAGGTTGCGGGTTCGAGTCCCGTATTTGGCATGGGTGTTTGTAAATGTATGTTGGCTTGTCTAATGACGAATGTTTCGGCGCATTATAGCCCTCGTGTTGCTGACGGCGCCAGATAATCTGAATACAACCAACCAACCAACTATCGAATTATTTACATTAAGGACGTCTGCATTTTGGCTTTTTTCCACATTAGATACTTTTTTTTAAATACCATCCTTTGTAAAATAGACTGCTAGACTCTTTCATAATATTTTAACAAATTATTACAAAACAGCAAACATTATCTATATGTTTTAACTATCATTTCAATTATTCGACCACTAAAAAAAAAAAATTAAGGACAACTTTTTGTATTGTTGGCAACGTTTTGGGTGCACTAGGCTCCATGTTCTAAAATATAAAAGTACGTTTTTCAGATATATAGCTGCAACTTTTATCCCTCTAGAATAATAATATTATCATAGATTATAATACTTTAATTTTATCATTGCGTAAATTCTGATTTACAAAAACGAATATAAACTAAATATGTTGTAGACTTACAAGGCTTACCGTAAAATGGGGTGAATCGGAACACTTTTCAACTTTCAAAGTAAAAATCGGTTGTAATAAAATTGTTAAGGAACATATTTTTGACACTGAAACTTGGGTCTTACCTTCTTCTTTGAGGATCAACCCAAAAAATGTTGAATAAACTTAGACTTTAATTTATTTTGAATTTTTTCATGGTGTTCCGATTCACCCCGCAGAAAGGGGTGAATCGGAACACTCGTTACAATTTATGTCTGATCTTAACTTACATAGCAGTTGTCTTGTGGGTGTAAAACTTTGTTCATACAGAGTCTTCATACATTTTTCCATATAACTTAAAGATAACGAGGTCATTTGGAGAACAAAAACGCTATAACAATCGGGTTTTCTGCCATGCGGAAACTAGGCTCCCCTTCTGACATTTATTCAAGCCTGCAATCTTGATTACTGTCATAAATTGAGTAATTAGACTCTTCTTCAGTCGTTGAATCTTGTGTGGAACATAATCTTGCCAAAAACCGCTTTTAATATGACTTTTCAAGTGTTCCGATTCACCCGCAAATCTCAAAATCGAGACGAGGCAAAACATAAAACTTCGTAAAATAATTTTTTTTTTTAAATCAAGTTCAATTAAGTATGGCATGCTGTTGTGGATGTTTATATTTATCTAAAAGTATATTAGTTAAGTCTATAACTGGTACATGTTATTAATTACGGGATAAGTTTTGGAGAGGTTAAAACTCGTAGGATTGTATGCACGCTCTTTCAGAATTTTTTTTAAAAAAAGGACAGTGTTGAAAGTCCTACAAAACATGTTCCAAGATTCCAAACATATTAGACAAGTAAAAAAATATATTTAATTAATAAAAATGCATTATTTGTGTAAAGTAATAATTTCTTTGTAATTTCATGAAGTTTCGTTCCGATTCACCCCGCTGTTCCTATTCACCCCATTTTACGGTACCTCTGTTAATCTATTCTCAAGATTTACCTCTGTTTCACTTACAAGGAAGGATAATATTCATCGAAAAAACATATTGCCATTTTGTTTTATTTTTCCAATGCAATAATTATCGTTAAACTGGCTATTTTAGAGGAAAAAAATAAAAAATAGTGTAAATATGAAATTGAAAACGATAAATTACACCAGTCCATGACAAATTTAAAAGCAGTGAACAAATTAAATGGCATTGGTTGGTTGGTTGGTTTCAGATTATCTGGCGCCGTCAGCAACACGAGGGCTATAATGCACCGAAATATTCGTCATTAGACAAGCCAACATACATTTACAAACACCCATGCCTAACACGGGACTCGAACTCGCAACCTCGCGGTATTTAAATGGCATTGAAACCTGTGCGATGTTCCCCACTCCTAGTTTTTCTCATACTGAATATTTTGAGAAACCTGATAATGCTTTCAATGTACGATAATTCTTTTATATCTTATAACAAGTAATAATACTTTTCAAATACTTTTATATCTGACTTTTATTCGGGAGCTTTTAGAATTTTTAATCTTACACCGAGTCTCCTACACAGACTTCAGGCAAAGCGGGGGGATGGAAGTGGTAACTCGATAAAAATTTAATTTCATACCCAAGTCTCACGAACTCAAGCGAGCGTAGAGACACTCGTAAACAGTCGTCCTTTACAGATTTCTATTTTCTTATCATTCTGTTAGTGTCTGTCACGGCATGAACTAAATATTCACAACGCGTACGAAATTCGGTTCCTATTGACAGGCTTCGGAATTTATCGACAGGGAAGAAAGTGAGCAAATTCCCACGATTTGAGAGATTATATATTTTTAAAGGACCCTTTTTGTTGATTTCATGGATGTGTTTACTTTCTTCGATTTGGATAAATTGTGTTGGATATATAGGATCACGCAACGTATGTTTCTTATGCGAGTCGCGCCTGGAAGAATAGGAAAATTTGTGAGTATACGTTCAACTGACAGTCTGATCAGGTATTAAGAGTGATCGTCATACTTTTGTACAGAGTCATCACGAATTACCCTTTGGAACTTAGGGTCTGGTTGGAGTTTAAATAAATTCTATTCTAGCCGTTTTATAATTATACCAGCCAATAAACATGAACGGCTCAAATCCAGTTATCTCGACGTAATATATGATACTTTAGAAATATATTTTATTTTGTAATAGAAATACCGGGTGATCCAGAAGTCAGGACCAACTTTAAAAATGAATAATTCGAAATCGAAGCAAGATACAAAGATATGGTTTGCACCAAACGCATGAAAAATAAACCGGGTTTTGTGTCGCAACATAATAAAAAATAGTTTTTTTGCCGACCAACAGATGGCGCTGTAGTGTGTTATGTCACAAAAAGCTGATTTAGAAGAAAAAAATGAGATTCTTTACAATTCAGCTTTATTACAGTTAATTAATTACAGTAAATGTTCAATGTGCTGTCTATCATTCAGAAGTACAGCTGTGAGACGAGTGATCACACTATTCACAGCATTTAGGAGCATTTCGTGCGCTATGGCAGACACATGTTGCCGGATGGCATCTTTAAGTGCAGCTAATGATGCCGGTCGGTCGCGGTACACCTTTGACTTCAAGAATCCCCACAGCCAAAAGTCACAGGGTGTGAGATCGGGAGATCGTGGAGGCCATGCTTGCTTAAAGGCGCGACTGATAATGCGATCCTCCCCAAATGTTGAACGTAGCAGGCGTTGCACAGGCAGAAAAATATGAGGTGGTGCTCCATCCTGCTGAAAGGTGACTGTTTGGAGTGCCTGTCTCGCTTGCAGTTCAGGAATAATGTTGTTCTGTAACAGTGCAGCATATCGCGGACCAGTGACGGAAACTGTTTTAAAACCCGTTTGTGACTTCTTCGAAAAAAAAGGGACCAATTATGAAATCAGCAGTGAAGCCACACCAAACGGTCACTTTAGGCTGATGCAAGGGTACCTCCATAAATGCATGTGGATTGTCCGTGGCCCACACACGACAGTTGTGGGTGTTAACAGCGCCAGACAGTGTGAAATGCGCTTCATCTGTCCAAAGCACGTTGTGAAGCCAATCGTGCTGCTCTTCCATCTTATTGAATACAAAATTCGCAAAATCTCGGAGACATTCAAAGTCAACAGGTTTCAGTTTTTGGTTATGTTGCAATTTGTAAGGATATCTTTTCAGAGTTATTCGCAGCGCTCACCAGACACTTCCGTACGACACTCCTGTCTGCATCGAAACTTCTCGAACCCTACACTCTCCGTGTGCAGTAACCACAGACATGGCTTGCACCATCTTCTCCACTGTCGTTGCAGCAGCAGCGGCTGTTGAGAGACGTCCATTTCTTGGCCGTGAAGTCAACGAACCTGTAGTTTCAAATTTCTTAATCAGTTTGTTCAATGCAGACGGCGTTATTGGTCCCTTGCTGTCTCGCATACCTTTCATGTAGCGATATCCTCGCAATGCCCCACTGGCACTTTCCGAATTCTTATAAAACAGTTAGACAAGTTTCCTCCTTTTATATCGGTTGTTGCTTTGCATAATCCTACAGCTGAACTCCTCCAGCGCCATCTGTTGGTCGGCAAAAAAACTATTTTTTATTATTTTGCGACACAAAACCCGGTTTATTTTTCATGCGTTTGGTGCAAACCATATCTTTGTATCTTGCTTCGTTTTCGAATTATTCATTTTTAAAGTTGGTCCTGACTTTTGGATCACCCGGTATATTTTATTTTGTTGTCATTTTCGCTACTAATACTATAAATTCCTAAGCACATCTATCAAAATACTGTTCCAAAATATATAATTGTCTACCAAATTCAACGACAGAAATAAAAAAAAAATAAAAAAGGTGAAGTTGGAATAAATCCTGGCTATTTTTTTTTTTTTTTTTTCATAGTTAGAATTTTAGAAAATAATTTCTTGATCAATTTTCTCTAAATTTTACTGATGCCACATATCATAGAAGGTAAACAAACATGGTATTATACTTAACTTTTTTCAAATAAAATTTTAAGTGTTTAAAAAGAAGATGCTCTTATTCTTATATCTTCTCGTAAAAAATGTGTATAATTTAATGAGATATTTTAACAAGTGCTGTAGTTAGAATCATATAGTATAAGCAGTTTATGACAGAGAAGAGCTTTCCTTGTTTCTTGCTCCCTATATTTTTGTTCTAATGAACTAAAGGAGAACACAGCCTTCACAATTTTGAGGGTTAGATATATTTTTTTTCTACTCACAAGCTTTCTCACTCCGAATATGCCAGCAGCAAAAAGGACATCAAGCAATCGGTGACAGATTTCTGCGTCACAAACCAAACACATTCGTAAAATTAAAGTCAGTGATGAAATAACTCACTTACTTTTGTATACAGTGGCCAAAATTAAACCGAGTCTTTTTATAGCTCTCCAGAGCAAGTTCTAATGAACATATCACCATAAAAAAAATTTATACTTACTATTTTTGAGTACGGAAAATTATCTGAAGACAAAAATAAACATAAAATCAAATTGTTACCACCAAATTAAAAGTTCATAATATTGGACTTGGAAGCCTTCGGACTTACAGATTGAACTGTTGTAAATAAAATCCAGCCCAATCCAGTTTCGAATATCTGTCAATAATTGCTGTCTTTGAAGCGTCACTATCAAAAATTCAAACTACTTTTTTAAATGTTAATTTTTTAAAGATAATTTCTCAGGTTGGGTTTATGGTCTCAGTATTATTTACCTATACATAATTATGGTGATTGCTACACGCTTCAAACGGATCTAAGCAGGTGTAATTTAAGTATTGTCATTTTTAGAAAATATATTCTTTTGGGTCTGTCCTAAAAATTTCTTTAAAAGCGCCAACTCGTCAGATACTTCGTTGACTAACTCGTACAGATTTATATTTAGTCACCATGGCTATACATGAATTCTTTTTCCCCACCAAAAAAAAAACTGTGTTTTCTCTTCACCTGAGCATAAATCGTCTAATCGCGTGAATAGGACGTAAGGTTGAGATGCGGTCCATTTATTGCGGCTATTTGTAAAAATAACACCACCTGGTCGCTTAACTGCGTATGTTATCGGATTGAGGATAGATTAACCCATATGTTTTGGGGAAGGGACACCATTTTATATGAGGAAGATTTTTTTCTTCTTCTTCACACACTCACACACACACAAAATAAAAAAGTTTCAAGTGAACATTTATTTGTATGTTTATCGTACCCGGATTTATACTATGGTTTATTTAATGTGGTTAATAAACTTTAGTGTTTAAAGACTTGTATTTTGCGTTTGTGAAAGCCTGTTAGAAGGATATTGGGTTTGTAAACTCGAACAGAATAGTTATAATTTATGGCTGGAACAGAAATGTCTTTCAACAAGCTCGGTGGAAGAGTAGTTTTTTGGCGATAAAGGTGCTGCTCTTTTAATAGAATGTGTATGTTTAAAAAATTTGAGCATAAAACATATCACTAATCATTTTATTATTATTATTATTACTGCTTTCTTCACTTTATAGTGAACGCGGATAAGTTTGTGCTGATATAGGCCACGAATTTCGAAAAAATGGATTCAGTTCAATTATAAGTGATGTACATTGTAAGTCTACCGCGATGCACAGATAATGTCACAGCAGTTTTGAACTAATCCAGAGGGCATGGTTCGGGTTTCTTGCGATCACAGTTTGATTAACTAGTATGCTTCCTATTATAATTAGAATTTATATGTAAAGAACTTTCAAACAATGGACAATTCCCACATTTTTTTATTATTTTTTTATTCGATTCTAAATGTCTCGAAATGACCATTAACACAAAAATTTCTATTCTCCACGCTTTTTTTTTTTTTTTTTTCCCAAAAAATTTGCATTTTAAGTTTGCCTGTCAGATTTTTGCAGGAAAACGGACCTTTTTTTTGCGACTCTATTGTGATGTCATCGTTTCCTAAATATCTCCACAGGTCACGTGGCGGTTGCGGCTGTTAAAACGTTGTTATCATGGAAATTTCAAATACTTGTCTTCTCGTCTTTTTGTTTTCATATTATTTGATTTATTTTTTCTTAAAATGTCTCACATTTTCTACAAATATTGCATCGTGCCAATGTGCAAAAGCACAACCATAACAACTCCTGAAATTTTTTTCATATACGTACCACGAATAAAAATACTCGAAAAAAGTGGTGCCAAGCGATGAAGAGGGACATTGAAAAGTATATACCACTGTCGACAAAGACTGTACGTTATGTTTGTGAAGATCATTTTGAAATAAGTTACATTTATGATAATTTTTATATTAGGAAAATTAAAGAAAGTTTGCCTTTTAAGTTTAAAACAAGCTATTTGTTAGGAAAGCTATTCTAAATTTTTGTAAACATCAAGTGCAAAGTAATGGGTCAAAATTGAAAGTCCGGTACTGATTCTGCGCCAAGAATTGTTTACATAAAACCACGCCAAATTATGTTCACTTGTCATTAAAAAAAAAATGGCGGGGAAGCCATTTTTTGGCGAAAATTACCTTGGCGCAGAATCCGTACCGGACTTGGATGTTGACAGCGGCCCCCTTTAACGAAAAAATACCGATATTTTTCCACCAAACTTTTTATTCCAAGCACAACAAAACCATTCAAGTTAATTAAAGCAGGGAATCTTGCCTATTGGCTTTTACGCCACAGGTTTCCGCAGTTACAAAATCCATATTCTTGCTGAAATAGACAGCCATCATTGTCGAGTTAATTTTTGGCAAATTGTCCAGTTGGCCTCTTACAAAACCAGGTTCCATTTTGGCAATTAAGTAAAAAGCAAATGCCTACAAAATAGGCGATCAAAAATATTTGAGAAACAGCAACTACTAAGTAGAAACTACAGAGTATATAGCTGACATTTTGTGGTAGAAATCTCACCATAACAAACGGAGCGAAGGGATTACGTCACCGAACCTTTCGAGACTCTTGACGCCATACTCAAAATCGGCCCGTTTTGAGCGGATCGGAATTTGAGGGTTTTTTGCGCATTTTCTCTTCTTAATATTTAAATAACTAATTTTTTTAAAGAACTTTTATTGGAATATTTAGAATCAGAAAGAAATTCTTTATAAATATAAATCAACTTCATTCGTTTTTAAAATATGCGGGAATTGTCCATAGGCCAGTGGCGGCTCGTGGGGTAGAGCAGATTTGCATCTAAATTTATTAGTTTCAAAGTAACTTTATATATTACACTAACTTCTTTAAATTAGGATTACAATTGAAAACGATGATATGTTTTCTACGGTAAGTGAACAAAACTTCAATAAATAGCAAACCTGTTGCTGCTAAGCACATTTTAGGAGGGAAAAAACCTTCAAATCAATCCAACCGGTGACCCTCAAGTAACGTAATAGTGAGGTATAGGTAAATCCTTCTAATCGAATGAACGATTCAGACAACTCTTTTTAGCCTTCGTTTTTTAAAGAAATATTACAGTTTTTCCAAACCATTTATTCACAGGGTTTGAAGTTTGAAACTACTTGTATATCTCTTTATTGGATAGTCAATTAAATTCATATTGATTTTCCAAAAGTTATTGACTGTAAAATAAAGATACAGATAGTTTAATGTCTTGTAACACGCGGTTTTCAAAAAGCTCATTCTTAAAAACAAGAGTAACTTTTGGGACACATTGTATCAAAAAGTAACTTGTGAGACACGTTCTTAAAGTTTATTTAATTTTGTATACTTGCTATTTTCTTCAGTAAAACTATCTGCTGTCAAGCCCTTTACAGAGTCGGGGTAAGAATGAAAAATTTGCTTGACACATACCCCTTCATTCATATCGAAAACTCATGTTAAAGAAACACTAATCCATAAAAACAAAATTTTTACTGTAAATCCTTTGTATCCATTATCAACTTTTATGTGCTATTGCAACTTATATAGGTGAATTCAGTGCTAAAAGTGTGGGTAGACGCGGTTGATGCGTTCCCCAACTTTTCAGGAAAATAACCATGCGTCCCCCTATTTCCAAAACCACTGAAATACATCCCCCCACTTTTAAAAACACTAAATACGTCTAAAAACTACTAAAGAAAAACAACCTTAACCTTTATATGTTGTGACACTGAAAAAAAGTGATTCAAAGTTTTCAAATGTAAAAAAAAAAAAAAAAAAAAAAAAAACACATTTGAGAGTTTTTAGTTAATTTAATTTCATGAAAGTATGCACATTCAGAAGCACTATTTAAGTTTAAATAAACAACTATGTATATAGTGTTGGATTGTTAATTCACTTTATCTCTTACTTCCAAGGGAAAAAATGTAAGTTGTAGAATATTCATTAAAATAACGTTACGTTTTGGACAGTTGTTCAATGTTGGAGTTAGGGAAAGTAAATTATTTCCTTACTAGTTAATATTTTTATTATAAGTTACGAAATTATAAAATTTATCATTGAAGGGTACGGTGTGTGTTTGGGGGGGGGGGGGGATTGCACTTGTCACCAACTTTTGGGCATCCCCCCCCCATTTTTTTTACCCCACTTCTACCACTGGGTGAATTCATGCTCTCAGTTCGAGTTTTCATAGTGTTTGACCACTACGAAGAGAAACATCGATTCCATGCTTTTTTTGCTGCCAAAACTTGATAGAATATATTGTCATTAACAACGAGTCTATCTGCCAAATTTGAGCACAATTGGATGACGGCAAGTCGGTTAATTAGCCCTCCGAAAATTTTGCCCGCCGAAACACGCACAAGCAAAATTATCTAATTTTTTTTTTTTTAAACTTGAATGCTAATTTTTAATAAGCAATTAAACTTCAATGTTTCCATTGGAATTATTATGAAAAATACATTCATTATCTTAGTTCTAACCTTGGGGCTTTCTTACCCGTTTGATATGCAAAATAAAATAAAATTTTACGACTACTTCGGTGTTTTAGAAGGACAATGAAAAACTCATTGACATAAAAAAGGAGATATAAAATTACTCAACTGAAACCATTTTCCACATTTCGCCACATCTCGTCAAGATATATTTCTATTTCAACGTTTCTCAACCCTCACTTATCTTTCAATTTAAATACCCAGCCCCTTTCATAGCCCTAAAAAAAAGAAAGGTTAAACCCGGACATTCATTGTTGCATCAATGTCTCCGACTGCAATTTAGAATCCTAATTTTTTGAGACCTAATGATTAAAACAATGCAATGAGGAAAAGCAACCAGCTTCTTCGGTCGCAACCTCCGAAAGGGTTTCATTACCACAACACAATAGTTCTCGCTTTTTACTTTAGAAAGTGGATTGAATAGAAAGGTGGAGAAAGGATCTATAATAATGGAATTGTAATGAAACCTCATATGTAAGTAGTGGCGGATCTGACAGGTATGACTGGATAATTTTGATGGCCAGTGACTGTTATTTGACTTGTCTCTTGAACATGAAATTAATGTCGGGGACATTGAAAACTAAACCGTCAAAAACTCGTTGCGTGTCATAGACAGAAGATAATTGAGTCGTCCATTTCCAAAAGTGCCTAATCGTCAAAATTTGTTGAGATTTTAATTGCATGTTGTTGGCACAACTGAAATACACATTTCAAAATAGTTTTACAATGGCAAAAGTTTCTAAATTCTATTTAAAAAAAGGACTAAAAATCGGGTACAAATTCAAACCGGGCCTAGTTGCATTTCATTCCATTTCCAAAACTGTCTTGTTGCAAACTCAGATACCGTTCCAAAACTACCTACTTGCTAGCATCTAAGATAACGGCTTTTATGAAGTCATTTTCAAAACTTGCTAATTGCACTAAAAAGAACCCTACACACTAGTTGTAAGCTTCCACAAAATTGTTTATTCTGAAAAACTGGAGGAGATTTTCACAGAGCAGACCTATATTTCTACACTTTTTACTAATAATTACTGTTGCCTAACCTGCTGCTTTTAGGAAATCAGTTATTTTTGTTCAGCTGGGTTGATTGAAACTTGATTGATTTCTATGAGGTTAATTCTCGTTTTATGTTGTCTTTTCTTGTGATCTTGTGAAAGAAAATGTGTTTAAATATTGTAAATGTTGAAGAAGAAGTGAGAGTTGAAGGGTGTTGTGAAAGTGTAAGTGGCAATAAAAGTAGTTTGTTTTAACCTTTTTAACATCACACAATTCCAAAACTAGCTAATTGCAAAGGGTCCAATTCCAAAACTAGCTAATTACTAAAAACTTTTCTAAAACTGCGTAATTGCATACTAAAACAGCTTATTACTGCTTTATATAAAATAATACTGACCTAAGACCTTGTAAATTGTGTTTTTAATTTATTTACAGATTTTATAAACATAACAGTCATAAATTAACTCTTGAGTTAAATAAAATACAGGTTTTCCCCGTTTCCTGAAAAGTTGTCCCCTAGGCAAATTGGCACTTTTAGAAATGGACGACTCAATTCTAAAAAAGTAGATTACGAAGTCGGTAGCCAATCTCAATTGGACGCTATTAGAGGTACACAAATCAAATCGGTACAAGTAAAGAACTCTTCTTAACCATTTCTACAATTTGATAACAGCCGAAACAAGTAAATGCAAATTGTTATTTTTCTCATTCCTAATGTATAGGACAAAATCATTTCCTTCCCAGACGAAATTGTTCCTTCTGTCACAAAACGGCTTCCGGAAAGAACAAAAACGCTGTTCGACAAGAAATATGATTTTGCCGTGCTCAGTGGTCTTTACACGCGCTACTGCCCCCTTCTTCGATTTGTGAATTCGAAGATTTGTGGGTGGGTGGGGGTGAGGACTCCGTATAATCTCAAATTCCAGCACGCATTCCTCATGCAATGAAGTGTGACGACGCACTGTAAGAATAAGAAATGAAGGTGCGACGACAAGATTGGTTGGTTGGTTGGTTGTATTCAGATTATCTGGCGCCGTCAGCAACACGAGGGCTATAATGCGCCGAAACATTCGTCATTAGACAAGCCAACATACATTTACAAACACCCATGCCAACACGGGACTCGAACCCGCAACCTCGCGGTCTAGAAGCTAGTACGCTAACCACTATACCGTTTGGTCGGCGACAAGATTGGTAATGGCTGTTAATTGAAGATTGAAGGGGAACAACCAAATGAGTCCAGTGAGTTATACGGGGAATGGAAACAAAATTCAAATACATTTAATGCTTTCTTTAAACGTTTTCCTTCTTGATTCAAGGATCTAGTGTCATCTTTGATTGCACCCCTATGACAATTTGTCAAGAGGAAATATAGTGTCACTAACTTAACAGTGAGGTCCTAAGCAATTTCCCTTCACTTTAGCTTCTACACTAGACTAACATTGGAGATAGAAGCTTGTGCTAAGGCTCTGTCCGTTGGAGGTCATAATTTCCATACAAAAATACAAATGCTACAGATAAGTATGCCATATGAAAGGTCTTATTGAGACGAGTTCCCATACTATTAAAATAGCAATTAAACGTTAATTTGTAATTCCTTCAACCTTAGCTATAAATACTACAGACATGGACCGTAAACAAATTTTATGATCTCGATATGATGAATAGGATTAAACACATTATATGCATATGCCACAGACACATGTGATATGTCATATAAAAGATATCGAGCTCCCTTCTAAAAATTCTATCGAAAAACACTTAAAAGGGCTAAAACTATATACAGAGGTAATTTGTTATATTTGCATTTATTCGAAACTCTTAGCGGAGTGTAACCTTATCTAAGTGGCACAGCGGTATTGGCCATTGATGGAAACGGGTTCTGGAAAGATTGGACAGTCCATGCCAAATCTCGAGCATCATTCCGAAATGCACCATTTTTTTATTTTATTTTTAATAAACATGTCAAAACAATCACAAAACATATTTTTTGCCTCTCCGTCCTTTTTTTTTATAAAGCTATATTTGAAAAAATATAATTACACTAAAATTCTGTCTTCATCAACATTTCAAAACTTCCCGTATATTTTACTCAGCACTGGGCGAGATAGGCCAAGATCCACCACAATAGCCAGTCTACAACGATCCACATCGAGATTGGCCAGTGGCGATCCGATATTGGCCAACGGAACTGTGCTACTGGGGTATTTTTTTCTATATTACACCATGCTTCTACAATACCCGAAATTCCTATATTTTTATTCTAGCTAAAAACTGAATTTTCCCTAGTACATATTTTCTTTTGGATTTTCATTTATGCATTTCCTTGAGAAGTATTTTATGAAAAGAGTACACAAATATTACATGCAATCTCAAAAAAAAAAAACTTTAACCTAAAATGATGGACCGCATCCAAACCTTTCGCAACACTTTTATTTAACAAGGGTTCAGTGTAACCTCTTCATTTCAACGTGACGCACTTCACATCGCTGTCGATCATCACCTTTCCAACTGGGTGACTGCAATCTGAAGCTTTGTTTCGACATTTCATCAAAAGCATTGCGCGCATTTCGTTGATAGCGTTTGTTCGCCAACCAGATGGGATGGTCTTTCGGCATTGAAGGTGCACTGGCGAACAATGCCACTTTCGATGATGGCTAATTACGTGAACTGGCGTCATTTGGAGGAGGGGGGGATACATGACCTTGAACCTCTCGCTGAACAAAGAACCGATTTGAATGACGCATACAACCGCATTGGGCAGTTTGATCGTTCTTGTGTACTGAAACGCGACACCTGGCGATTCCGTTAGTATGAAATGTGATATCTTTTTATAGTGATCTGCAATCTTTCACCATTCTTCGGGCCCCATATAGTATTTCCTGTCATACGTTCCCTGCAGCAATGTTTCAGAAAAGCCTTAGAAGATACCACACAACGATTAGGGAAATATTGTGTGGTTGACTATTAACAGACAATTCATTCTTATCAGATATCGTCGATATTTTCAAATAAGAAATAAATGATGGATAATAATATTAGGAAAACAAAAGAAAACTATGTTTTTTCTTCAAACTTCATTATTAAATTAAAAATCAGCGTGGTTGTTTTTGATTAAAAAAAATTCAATTTTTTTTATACTATATCTCGATTGGGAATATATGTCGAAAAAAATAGACCACATCGATACCGTGATACTCTACATATCAATTTCCAACTGAAAGGAAAATAAGTAAGATAGTGGCGGTAAATGTCACAAAAAAACTGGTTCTACACTCGTATTTCAATATATCATCCACTGTCACCAAGTTACCAGTTACCAGTCCATTTAGCGACTTAAAATTACTGAAATATTTCTTCGTTGAGGATGAAGATAGGATATAATATTTGAATTCGATATTTTGATATAACATGTTTGGAAATTCATGCATTATCAGTGTAGGACAAAAAAAAAAAAAAAATCTGAAAGACTTGAATTTATGAAATTAGTAAAAGTGCAGATAAACCTGTTCATTTTCTTTACAGAAGACTGTGCAGTGCAATCTTCTGAACTTCTAGTGTAGAAGGTTAATTTTTTTCTCCAACATGACATAACCCTTGAATTTGCTAGCGCTAGCCGATATATAACTTTCCGAGGAAGCAATTACGAGAGAAGAGTAATTGATGATAGTGGAGTATCCAGTGCTAGAAGTGTGGGTAGACGCGGGGTGACGCGTCCCCCCACTTGTCCAGAAAATACCCATGCGTCTCCCTACTTCTAAAAACACTGAAATCCATCCCCCCACTTCTAAAACCACTGAAATCCATCCCCCCACTTCTAAAACTACCGAAATCTCTATTCCCCCAATTTTAAAAAACATTCAATCCGTCTAAAAACTAAAACTGGAGGGGGAAAAATAGAATTAACCATTTTCATTACTTTTGCTTTTTCTGGCTGTTTGATTACTTTCCTTTTTGATTTGTTTAAAGCAGATTCAGTCCATTTTTCTTGGAAATGAGAGGGCGAATTTCGGCGCCCGTTGTCTGGAATTATTGAAGGAGTGAATAAAAAAAGACATATTTATTGCAATATCATTTCCTGTTTTGTCCTCGACCATTTACTTTAAAATGTTTTGCGTTTTGTTGATTATTAGTAGAAAACCGTGTATTCCTCCAACTTAACCATAACTCTTACTTCTGATTCTAAACGGCATTTGTAATTGTAATCCATCTAGTACAAAACAAGATGAGATTGATATATTTGGCTTCAAAACTGTAAGAAAAATGACTCCGATACACTACAGAACGTTGAGGAAGGAGCAGTGGAAAATGTGCAAGTGCATCAAGTTGAAGAGACCACATGGAGAGAGAATCTAGCACGTGGCAGCAACAGTCGCACTGCAGTAATGATTATCCAAAGTATTGGACACAAAATGATACGCACCTTCAGAAATACAACTACACTGGTGTGCAAAACTTAAGCAACAATGTAAAAATTTAGAGATAGCCATGAAATTGCAAAAAAGGAGGTCTGGAGATCAGTACAATGAACACGTAAGTCAGTAGAAACGTCATGCGTATGCAAATATCAGGAACGAAACGTCAGAGGTGACGTGAGTGTACTCAAAACGCATGATGTCGGCGTGCTCAACTCAACAGTAGAATAAAAGGAAAGACGGAGACGCAATTCAACATTTTCGCTGCAAGTGCCAGTGAGTCAGTTCGTAAAATATGGCTAGAAGAAATCACCTGGACGACTTCACATCTTGGAAGAATGATCGGAACGCTGGAGGAGGGGCGTACTGTCACCAGTGTAGCTGCAGAGTTCGGAATCAACAAAAGTGTCGTTTCGAGCTCTTGGAAAGCGTTCCAGACCACAGGTACAGCTGTTAGAAAGGTTGGTGGTGGCCGCCCGAGGACAACAACTGCAGGGGATGACCGATATATCGTCCTGCAGGCGAAAAGAGACCGACAGTAGTCAGCAAGCGCCATTGTTCAGCAACTCTGTACAGCAACGGGGCGACAAGTGTCACAGTTTTTTGTGGTCAGAAGCCTTCACAAAGGGAGCCTATTCATCAGCCGCCCTGAACGCTGCCTCCCGTTGAAAGTTGGCCACAGGCGCCACCGTTTACAGTGGTGCAGAGAGCACAAAAACTGGACAACTGATCAATAGAGTCTTGTCCTCTTTACGGATGAGAGTCGGTTCAGTACCGGAAGCGATTCTCAACGCGTTTTGATTTGGAGAGAGGTCGGGACCCGGATTTATCCCAGTAACTTCAAGGAAAGACACCGTAACGGTGGTCCTGGAGTTCTTGTCTGGGGAGGCATTATGCTGAACTGGCGAACTGAGCTCCACGTTTTCGACAGAGGGTCTGTAACCGGGGATCGCTATTGTGAGGAGGTACTCATCGCTATTGTGAGGAGGTACTCCTTTCCCATGTGCGTCTGTTCCGATGTGCCATTGGCCCAGACTTCATTTTTATGGATGACAATACATGGCCACATCGGACTCTTGATGTTGAGGAGCTACTGGAAAGTGAAGATATCACTCGAATGGATTGGCCAGCGTACTCCCCAGATTTAAATCCCATCGAACATGTGTGGGATGCTTTGGGGAGACGCATTGAAGCACACTTACATCCTCTGGAGAACATCCAACAACTCAAACAGATGCTGATTGAGGAATGGGCACTCCTACCACAAGAAATGTTGTATCAGCTGGTTCTGAGTATGCGGAGATGGTGCGAAGCAACCATTGCAGAGAGGGGAGGGCATATCCCATATTAAGGAACATCTGCTTGTTGTTCTTCCTCTTGGATAGACAATCATGAGTCACGATACTATGCGTTCAATAAAGCTTGTTTTTGTTTGATTCCATACCGTATGCATTGTATTCCTTTTTCAGCGCCGATACTTTCATCATCCTTTACGAACATAATACTCTCCCTCATTTCTGAATTTCATGTCTCTCAGATGATTTCTCGTGGAGTTATGGAAAAAAAAAAAAAACTGTTGCTTAAGTTTTGCACACCAGTGTAGTATCCATGGCTTTCTTGTGAAGAACAAAAACTTGGATGCAACTTATAAAAAAGGCTGCTAAAAAGCTTGGAACCAGAAAAAAACAAGGTTTGAAACTTTCTAACGAATGGGTAGGGTGTAACATTTTGCCACATGGAGACAAGGAATTTGACTTACGAGAATCCTTAGGAAAGCAGATTTTTAAACACAAAATCAGTAGAACTCATAAATGTGCAGGACAAATTATCCATGAAGCCAAACGAGAAAGCTGAAAAATGCAAACATTTCCTTTAAGAAGGTAAAATATCATTTTGCAATTTTTTTACTTTCAATTTTTGAATACACGATACAATACTTGTATATACTATCAATGCCAAAATTGTTGAAACAAATTCATCTTATCACTGTCTTCCGAGTCATGTAATTTAAAATTGCATATTTTTTTTTATTTATTCCCGACTATATTTTTTAGTTCTTATCACTAATTTTGCTTATAAATTTCTTTGAACATTAAGCAATACTGGGCATGGGATATTAGATAGTACTAAAATTAATTAAGCATAGATTTTCTTCTTTTGGTCAAATTTTAACTTTGGAGGAACTAGAAAAAATATAAAGGTAAAGTATTTAAAAAAATAAAATAAATTAGAATTCCTTATTAATTTAATTTTATGAAAGTATGCTTATTTAGAGGCAATATTTAAATCTAAATAAACAGTTATGTATATAATGTTTAATTATTACTTCATCTCTTACTTCCTAGTAAAAAAACTAAGTCGCAGCATATTCATTAAAATAACAATAAATTTTGGACCCTTGTTTGAGTTGAAAATTGTTTCCTTTCTACTAGTTAATTGTTATTTATTTAATTGTTATAAATTTATTGTTATTAGAAACGAAATTATAAAATTTATCTTTGAGGGGGTGCACTTGACACCAACTTTTGGCCGTCCCCCCACCTTTTTTTCCCACTTCTACCACTGGGAGTATCTGTTGTTGTGCAGAGCTACTACCAATAATAGATTGGTTGGTAGTTTTCAGATTATCTGGCGCCGTCAGCAACACGAGGGCTATAATGCGCCTAAACATTCGTCATTAGACAAGCCAACATACATTTACAAACATCCATGCCTAACACGGGACTCGAACCCGCAACCTCGTGGTCTAGAAGCTAGCACGCTAACCACTATACCGTTTGGTCGGCCTACCAATAATAGAAGAATGTTGTTAAGATCATGCCATGTCAGTTTTCATTCACTCTTATACAAAATAAATGCAGCTTGATATAAAATGGTATTTACAATGGTTCTTTATTGCAGATATTAAACGCAATTTATAAATTAGTAAAAATTAAAAGTGCTCAATTTATACTCTTTTGTTATGACTTTACCGAAACAATATAAGCCTCTCCAGCCCCAAAATAATTTTATAAGTATTGAATTCGATATTTCTCGTCTCTCACGTCGAGTTGTCTATGTTTTAAAATTTTGAAAGAATAAAAGTATTAATTCGAGGGATTGTGGCGTGTTGTTGGACTCCTCCCTCCCCATCTGAATACAAAAGTGATTGAAAGAATGACGTCACAGCTTGCATCACACTTCGGATTCACACCTCACCATTTGATAAGTTCAATCTCCTAACAAGTGCACAATACAGAAGCTTCAAATTACAATAATAACGATCGAACGCCCACCTCGTATAGTTCCAAGAAAACACAGTGGAAAACACGACTTCACACTCCCGTTCGATCAACCACTATAAAATGAATCCGAAATCACTTTGTTCCTCCTTCTTCCAGTGTTGAAAAGTTCAATGGCAGATCGGAAGAGTTATTCACACGGCCAACAAAAGAAGAAATTATCGCAGATCCTAATCTGTAAACAAAGGAAACCGATGAATCATCCTCTCTAATCAACCCGAACATCTTTCTTAATAATTCCATGAGATACTTAAACGTGGGAGAATCGAACTTCGGTGGCGCACTGGCGTTACGAAACCGATTCCATTATCATCTACCTGTGATGGAATGACTTGAACGGTAGCACGATGCTATCAGTAACAACTGTTTGACTTCCTCATGTAACTAACTCTTCAGACATCGATTTCGAAATGTCGTATTATAATCTGTGTTACAACGGTCCCGGTGACTGTAGATGGGTACGTCATGGTTAAAAGATATTTATCATGCAGTACAAATATATATTTAGAAGGACCCCCAGCATAGTCTATGTGTTATCTAGTCGATAAGAATAGAAAATGACTTCGTCGTCGCTGACGAATATGTCGTTAACATTACTGACATATCATCTAAATTATTTATTTTGAGTAGAACTGAAGATATAGTCTTCTTGTCTTGTGCGGCAAAAGCACAAATTCCTAGCTTACTTTTATGGATATATTAGGCCTGATCAGACTGGTAGGTGACGCAGATCAAATCATACGTACTTCCTTTTCCTATTCTTCAATAACGTACTGCATAAGATCCCTGAGCCAGGGGATTACCTTTATATTGCTTTCATTTCGCCCCTTTAGAGATTCGCCCACACCACATAAGAATATTTAACAGAAAACTTTCGATCGCTCTCGATTCTAAAGTCCCTATGAACATGCTTTCCTATTCGAAGAAATTCCGATCCGATAGACGGATATAAATTTGAATAGATGGTTGAGTAAATATTTTAGCATATAAATGTACTAATAGGATACTGAACATATAATACATTTGTTGCTTTTTATCCGCCCATTGCCGATTATGCGTGAAGACTTTACAGTCTATTCATTGGCACGGCAATAAATAAAGACGCATTGTGATTGGCTAACGGTACGAAATAATTCAAATTCACACAAAAAGTTTCATTGTGATTGGTCACAAGTATTGCCATTCGATGAGGCCCCACTCCTATCAATAATTATATAAGCAAAACATGTCTCGATAAATTGACTACAACTTTGATTCAGAAGGCAAAAGCTGGTTAAAGATTGTTATTTTTATACAAGTGCTCTTCTTTATAGGGGTTCTTAGATTTCAAACCGACATTGTGTACAAAGATATGTAAAATTAAAACGCGATTGAATTACATGGCCATAATCACTCATAACACAAATTATTAGTCAATTTTAAAATATTGAAATATTATTAAAAAAACGTTATTTCAAAATAAAGATTTCCGTGTAAAATCGCATTTTAGGAGTTTTGAAATCAAACAAAAGAAACGAGTCACGAAACTACTTTTCATGATTTAAAAACAAATATCTCTGTCCCTCAAACTGGCTCAAAAACACCGAATAACTTTTCTGAAACTTGCATTAGAACAAAAGAAATAACAACTAACCCTTCCATTACACGGGATTTCTTTGTAAAAGTATCGTTCCGAAACTAAACATTATTTTATTTTTGTACTTCGACTTCCGAAGAATAACTTCATTATGCTATTCGACAATAAATAGTAAATTCAAATAGAAAATTCCAAATTACTACTCTCCGAACAAAAGCATTGTTTATGAACATCTAAAATGCTTGGAAGGTCATTTTTTATGCCCATTTGAAAAACAGTTTTATCCGCTCAACTTTTGTCTCGGCGTTTGAGGCCAAATAATGGAAGATTAGAACGTAAATATACACGAAAGAGGTAAATGTGCTTTAAAAGCAATAACAAAGAAAAGCATAAACCAACTTTTTAGCCTTCTGAGTCTAAGTTAAAGACGATTAAGAAACTTGCACATCCCACATTGCCTGGTTTCTATTAATGGAAATGAAACTTGATGTATGACGAAATTTATAGTCGAGTTTTAACATTTGCCGAAAGTAACGACCATTCACAATAAAATCTTTGAAAAATAAATTCGAATTTTCAAATTCCATTACCTAATCACAAACTCGTATTTAAATTTTTCCGTCTAACAGTGCCGGGAGCAGTTGCCTGTGACGTCACAATGCATACATTTCATGGATCTAAAATCGTTTTTAGAGAAAAGATGATCCCTTCTATATATTTAGCGATTTAAATATGGTATTTAACAAAAGATAAAATGTTCTTTGGACATGTTCAGTAGTGCTGTTTTAAGATATGCTTTTTATGACTTCTTCAACAATTTCTCATTTTTTTCAATCTCTAATTTTATTGTGAATTTTAAAATGAGATACACCAAATTCTGATGCAATTCGTCGTAATGATACATTTTTCCTGGATGCCATGTTTAATAATTCTGTCATTCCGCAGAGATGTTTTCTTTCGCCTATCAGATCTTCCCTTGCCACTTTTTAGCAATATTTTATTAATACTCTTCCATAGATCTTTGTAAAATCTTAAAAAACGTTTTTTGAATTAATCTCTTAATGTTTAAATCTATACCTTTTGATATTTTATCGACTCCCGGCATTTCGCGAAAGTATAAAAACACTTAATATTAATTCAGGAATAAACTAAACAATTATCCTAAAGCATTAAAAAAATCAACCGACCCTTACTTCCATGAATTGTTAATGAATAATCATCAGAAGAAAAAAAAAAGATTTAAAAAGAAGACTATATATTCAAAATATTTGTTTTTTTAATTAAATATCAAACAATGTCTATATTTTTGGGACAAATTATTTTTTAATTTTCTGAATTTTTAAACCATTTTTAATATTACCCTCGTGTTAACGAGTTCGAATAAATCGATGATTAATAACAAATTATTCATTTGTATTAGTACATGAACAGTACTTTAGCTTGGAAAATTATTTTCGATCTGTGTGTATATTTTAAGGAAAGAGTGTGTTTCGTGCTCTATTTAAAACTTACACGACGAATACGATAAAAATAATTTTAATGTGTCTAAAGCTTAGTGGATGACAGTCACTAGTGGCGGCTCGTGATCGAAAATGCTGGTGCAGCCGGAAACATTCGCCCACATCACACACTTTTCACAATCATTCATGAACGCTAAGTCTTTAATCTTAATAATCTGTAATACTCAAACTCATATTAAAGTTTCCTTTCAATTTCTATAAAATGAATAAGATGAAAAAGAAAACACTTATTTTTTGAAAACCAAAAAACCAAGCGATTTTTAAATAATTAATTTTTAGTGCATGAATTTTAGGTTTGAGAAAACTTTGTTTTATTAAGACCTGTTAGAACGAAGTGAAAGCTACAGATGAAAGGTTTTATAAAATGTGTCTTATTTGTAGTTTATTACCAATCCCTTCCTTTATATCCGAAATGTAATGTTTTAAATAATATAACCCATAAAAACAAAGTTTTTAATATAAATCCTTGATATGCATTGCCAATTTTTATATTCATTAACATAGCGCCGTTTCTGTTGCCAGTGTGTGCTTCTTTTTAATATTTAAAATTAGATGCAAACACGATCTTTATTAGCAAAGTATGCGATAAACTACTTTTCAAAATCTACTCCTTAAAAATGAATGCAAATTGATACATTCACAACTAAATATCTTTTATTTATTCTGATTAAAACTTTTTATTTATTTATTTATTTATTTATTTATTTATTTATTTATTTATTTATTTATTTATTTATTTATTTATTTATTTATTTATTTATTTATTTATTTATTTATTTATTTATTTATTTAAACAATTTTGGCCACAGGAAAGAGTTTTTCCAATGATCGGTTAAATGCTATAACCGATATTGCAGCTCGATTGGAGGACGGCAAGTTGTTCTATTAGTATTCCGTAAAAACGACCTTTTAGTGACAGTGGTAGCCCCCCCCCCCAAATTTCATAGAATACAAAGTCATTGACATTGAATCTATCTGCTAAATTTCAGCCCGATTGGATGACGGAAAGGGGGTTAATTAGTCCTCCGTAGATTTGCCCGTCATTGACAAATATACAATGCACACAAAATTGAATTTAAGATAAAGGATTTAAAAATAAGAAGATTATGCAGAAAAAAAAATATTTTCGTTTATCAAAATATCTTAGATTTGAAGAAATAAATTTAAATGTGCTGAACCCTTTCCGCACAAACGCTATTTGTATAGAAATTAATTTACTAGTCATTACTTTAAGTAGAAATCATGGTTATTGGCTATATTGGGTATAAACGGATGGTAATTTTTTTTTTTTTTTTTTTTTAAAGATCATGTGCTAGAGCTCCATTAGCACTAGGTAATTAGGGAATCCTTGAAAACTCATTGAAGAACCTTGAAAACTACGCTTTGATCAAAACTGAAACGAATTCAATTTAATACCTCTTAATGTCAGTAAAATAAAATACAATTACGCCCAAAATTAATAATTGCTTATCCAAGCGTAAAACAAAGAGTGACATTGGATTAAAACATTTTTTATTAAACACCCATCTTTGAAACAAAACAGTCCGAGTTTGAAAAAATAACAGTCTCGCTCTAATAAGTCTGCTCTTATTTCCGCGCTTCTAATCGGCAATTAAAGTGAAGTAATGAAGACGATGATAAATATACAGGTGTCGATATTATTTCCTGTAATAAAAGTTTTTTTCCTGTTCCGAGTCTTCTCGAGTCAAAAGATCTTCATATTCTCCGGTATTACTGACATTGCGACAGTCACTACAACACCAAACATCTCGGGCAACAGCGGTCGATTTTGCCTTGAATGTCATGGTTTTAGGAGTGGTCTTGTGTAGGTAAAAGTAACTAGGGTTGTGGAACATCGCACAACTTACAACTACATTATAATACTGACAAGTATTTGTGTCATTTACCGTTTTTGTATTCATCATTCATTTAGGAAAAATGGCCAGTTTGGCGATATTTTTTGCGATAGTTCTTATATGGATCTTTTTTCTTTCTTTTTTTTTTTTTTAAACCCACCAAAATTATGATTTTGGCTATTTACTTTTCGATAGTTCTTACAATATACTTTCTTATAAGTGAAACTGAGGAGAGAAGAAAACGATCGTTGATGAAGTATGCTCAAGGAAAGAGAACTCTGTGTGACAGGCATTCGTTTTTCAACTTTTTACACCATTAAAGCATTTTTACAGGAATTTCGGTGGTGGGGATGTATAGAAAACCTTAAGAGGCATTACCACAGCGATTTTGAACAATATCGTTAGAGCCGTTTTTAGCAATTATTAAAAAACATGGTTTTTTCTATGTCAGCTACTTTATGCGCAAGCGCTATTTTGAAGAAAACCTTAATGGTAGGTCCTTGGGCCATCACCAACCACTAAATTTGAACATAGTTGGTCAATTTGTTCGGCAGTTATGCTGACCACGTACACACAGACAGACATCTTTTCTAGATCACTTTTTTGAAATCAGGATGTTCCAAAACGTGGAGAAATGCAATATATATATATATATATATATATATATATATATATATATATATATATATATATATATATATATATATATATATATATATATATATATATATATATATATATATATATATATATATATATATATATATATATATATATATATATATATATATATATATATATATATATATATATATATATATATATATATATATATATATATGTATACATATGGATAATTGAAAATAAAAAGTGACGCATAATTTACTCTTGAAATTTCATTCAGCATTTTCTATTATTGCTGTTGGAACTATTTTAACATTTTAAAGTGCTAAAGTAATTATGCAGTTGATTTTATAATTGGGAATATATATATAGGCAGCTAAAGCCCTTATCAGAAGATTATCAGATAAAAGGATAAATAAACAGTATCACCAACTACCAACAATCGATCATTTAAGACACTTTTGGGTAGGATGTGCAAAGTAAGCCTTTTTGATCAAGTCCTGTATGAAGCTTATTACTAAGCACCAACTTGTGACCAGTGGCAGCATCAGGAGGGGAAGTTGTCCTCTCTGTTATTGAAATATACATTGAAACAAGCTTATTTGAGCCAACTGAATACGCTACAATGATGAGTGAACCGGTTTTACTATGCCCTGATTGGCACGATGAGTGGTCGCTTCTTTAAAATTTTTATAGTATCCGTGGTTAGAAAAGTAAAATATTAATTAAAATTTAAACTTAAAGGCGCTTATTTTCTTTTGTTAGCAATTTATATTTAAGTTTAATACAAAACTATGAGTGCAGGTAATCAATAGATGTTATTTTTACTTTTAGCCAGAGAGGCGACTGCAATTTTTGGACCCCATCGAACATCATTCTGAATTTTTTATAGAAATTGGAGAAAAGTGAGAAGATTACGAATCCACTGGTCTGCCGTGGCAAAAATGGCCGCAACTGATCAAAAATCGACTTGGAATGAGTTGAACTAAAATCCGATCGCCAAATATGTCATAACTTGCCAAAAAGAGAACAAACTTGTTCGTCTGACAACTCATTGCATTATGATTTTCAATGATAAAAAGCGCAAACGATTTCTAATCTCTGACTCGAAAAACATGTATCTTTTAAAAGTAAGCCAAATTGGCGACATCAGTTACGTTATCAGTGACGTAATGTTTATTGCCAATTTGGCTCATTTGTGAAAGATGCAAGTAAGCCCTCGCCACAAATCCGAATCGTCTGCAATCTTAATTGAAAATTAAAGAGTGAGGGTTACCAAATAAAAAAAAAAATGATAATTATTTTCAAGTTATGGCGCATTTGGCCATTGGATTTAATTCAACTTATTAAAAGTCGAATTTTGACCAGTTTCGGCCATTTTTGCCACGGCAGACCAGTGGATTCGTAATCTACTCACTTTTCTCCAACTTCTAAATAAAATTCATATTGATGTTCGATGGGGTCCAAAAATTTGCAGTCGCCTCTCAGTCTATTTGATCAATAGATAAAATTACAGTTTGTGATTGTTCTCGCATATGGCACCTACCATTTTCACCAGTCCAGTGTGACTCAACTATGTCTCCATCGATTCCTTTCATAACAAACATCACTGAATCATCCTGTGTCCGAAAATCGGTTTTCCGGAATCCGGACTGCTTCCTCGAAATCGGCGATAAAACTTCCGCAATCGATCCTATTGTTATCTCTCCTCCTCAACTTAACGGTAAATAAATCTGCCGCAGGAATATACTACGCATCCAAGTTCAAATACGTCGGAAACGATAGTTTCAGGAACGATTTTTGTTCCAAAACAGAATATGCGTCGTTTCCGTTTTTCTGCTTATTCTTCTTGATTTGACCCGGAGATATTTTTTTATTCGATATTAATTTATTTATTTTTTCCTTTTGTGACTTGAGCAAGAAAATTGCAATCGTTTCTTTTTCTTTTTTTTACGGAAATTCGACATTTTAAATCGAAATGCCGAATTTTGCGAAATTCGTATAAATATTTATACTTTTGAAAATGTCACGCGTGGTTTTGACAAAATGATTTCTGACAAAAGATTACAAATGAATATATTGTTTGAAGTCGTGCATTGATGTCTTTTTTTTTAAAAAAAAGGAAGGTTAAGAACATCATTTTCGAAGTGGAGGACACCAGGAACTAAGACTTGTCGACCTACCCAAAGATACTCGAGTTTAAAATAACCAGTAAGGAAACGTTTATGAAACAACAGCTAATCTTAACTTAACTCATAACATAACAGTCCTTTTAGAACGTTACATCTCTACAATTTAGAATTTATCTATTTTTTTTCTATATGCGTGAACTGGCAGAATTATTATCAGAGACTTAGACGGTTTAAGGTGATTAAATTTATTCAAACCTTAATTTTTAATTGTGTATTTCATACTGAAATGTTCAAAAATTATATATTTTAAAAACTTGTGTAAAATTGTCGAAATGTTACGGTAGAACCGATTTTAGACGATTACAAATTTTCTTTGTGCATTGATATCAATTTTCACGGGTCGTTGATACTACTTAAAAATTTGTACATTTTTTTAAACTCGCTACAAAATTTAGATCCTAAAACAAATGAAAACTTTGAAATATTTATGGAAGCAACATATATATAATTATAGAGCAATAATTATTTTTTCAAGAACATCAAGAAAGACATCATTTTCAAGAACAAACTCTTTTTTTAGAAAATAACTATTTGGGAATTTAAAATTGAGTTCTTTGACCTATCATTAAAGTGAAATACAAACACAAATTACCTTTATATTTAAGGTAGAAGTGAAAGCTTTGTTAATTTTTTTCCTAACTTGCTCTAACTTTTTTTTCTCGTCCGATTAGCCAATGAAGATGGGGAATTTTAATACTCCGTGAATGCTTTTTTTATAGATATTGAATTTATTCAAAACATAACAAATTCTTCATTAAGGTATACAACAAAGAAAATATCTTTAGATATGTCCACAATAGACGGAATATGTGCAACGGACCTCAGACTTCCTTTGTTAAGGTATTAGGACGGCGATATCCGGATCCGTTGCCACCGAAGCATAAACTAATAAATTCACAGAACGAAAAATATTTTAAGTTATATACGAACAAACGGAATGAAACGGTGAAAAAGTAAGAAAAAATCTGTGAACTTTTTCGACCCCGTTAACACATCCTACAATCCGATGGCATAAAACGGTTGTTTGGTTCTTTTGAACCCAGTTCTTTGTTTACAATTTTTTATGCGGTCGCAGATGTTACTGGAACGTTCGCATGTGTTGCTTTTCTTTGTTCTGCATTTACATCATGTTTCAATTGAGCGCATGAATGCGGCCTCTGTTCAAAAGACAAATAGCAGAAGAATGGCATTTAATAGAATTTTGAACATTTCATGTTTTGACTTTGAATTCAACTGCTTATTTTATAAAACAAATTCGAATATTTTTTTAAACTTGTAAGAAAGAATAAAGTTATAACTCATCGCAGAATTTTGAACAAAACGCAAAAAACAAAAATCGTTTGAATTCCAGAACAAAAACTTACTTCAATATTTTAGCAGTCTGCTGGAATGGAAAGAAGATCTAAATACAATGTATTTGTACTACTTCTTTTTTAGTTTTAAGTGTAAGTGTTTTACAAGTGTGATTTTTTTACGCAATTTTCTTTTCCTTTATGGTTAGTATCTTTTTTCGTCTACATTTTCAAACACGAATTTTATAAATACTAAATACAAGCTTGACGAACACAAATAAATGATGACAAACTATCGAAAGAAATTGTTGCAATATCCAGGTACGCTTTTTTTTTTATATATATATATATTTGTTTATGCGCTGATGTTTTGTATGTGTGTGTTAGTCTAGCTCTAGTTAATTCGGCAACACACTGATATACGACGTTTTAACAATCATGTATGTCCCTTTGGCTTCTGTACATTATCAACAAAAGAAAAGTTTATGTCATGTGATTTTGTATGATAGATTTATATAGTTTTCGAGCAACAGAAGTGATGAAAATATTTTATGATTTCTCAATAAACAAGGAATATATTTCTGCTGACTGTAGTTTTTATTCTCAAATATTACCGAATTCAGTTGCTTTAAAATGATAATTTATTCTTTGCGATATTCAAATTTAAGCTTGATTTGTGAGGAGCTAGTTTTTATGCCAGTATTCAACTTTTTTCACCAAACATAGCGTCAGTTTAAATCAACCAATTTAAGCTAGGGGTGTGAGACACCTTTCAATAACACTCTTAATTTAAGCATTTATTTTCTCACTAACTTATATCGCAATACATGTATAAAGATTTTTGAATTATCATTAATTAGTTCAAAAAGTGGCGGTATCCCGTACCCAAAAAAGTACCGGTACTCCTTACCGGCCCTACGACACCCCTGCTTAAAAGGCATTACCACAGCGATATTGATCAAAATCGTTAGTCAATTTATTTTGACAATTGCTGAAAAACATAAATTTTTCAATGGCAGCCACCTAATATGCATAATTTTGATGAAAACTTTAATGACAAGTCCCATAACCACCACTAACCCGCATTTAAAAGTTGAACATCGCAGGTCAAGGCTCGGGAGTTCTGCTGACCACAGGGACAATTCTTCTATACGACATTTTTGAAGAACTCTCCACTACCCCTAGACCCAAATTAAGAAATAAAATTTGTACTAATTAATGAAATAATAAACATGATCATAGGAAGAAATTTATTGCGCAGATATGTTAGTTTATTAACATTTGATAATAGTGAAAAACACTGGAGAGTGCATTTCCAAAATAAAAGAAAAATCATTCCAATGTTTACAAGTATATAAAAAATTGTAGGAAAAAAAATCTATGTGGTATATTATTATCAGTTATATGATTACGAAAAACCCCATTAATCTTGTAATGCCAGATAGATATTTTATTGAAAAGCGAAACTTGAAATAAACCGTTTCAATCAATCCCGTATGGATGATGGCTTTTCTTACATTAGTATTCGTTTCATGCAAGATTTATTAGGAATTCTGGGAATTAATCCCGAAATTACAGACCAAATTTTGAATTGTGGTAATCCGATTACCTTCAATAGATGATTAGAATCGAAAGAGAGTGAAAAGGAAATAGAATCTTCTTTTTCTGTCCTACTGAAACGGTTTCAAATTGGAGAGTCTTAACCTTTATTTATTTGAATCTTTCTTTCAATTTTTTTCCATGGATTTCTGAACAAATTTCTTTCACATAGTTACAGTTCGGTACTTTGAAACATGATCAATCAGATGAAGAGACGCGACAAGTTGCTACTAGGTTTATTTTTAAATCCATTATATTAACTTCGATTTTGTTCATTTGTGGATGCTGGGCAAATCTGAGGAGGCCTAATTAACCCACTTGCTGACATCTGATTGAGCTGAAACTTGACAGATAGATTCGATGTCAATGACAATGCAATCTATCAAATTCTGGGGTCTGTCACTGTCACTAAAAGGTCATTTTGCGGAATACTAATGAAAAAAAAAACTTGTCGTTATCTAATCGCGCTGAAATAGTATTTAACCGATCACTGAAGAATCTTTTTCCGATTGCAAAACTTGTTTCAATAAATAAATAATAAAATAAATTGTTTTAATCAGAATAAATAAAAGATATTTGGATGTGAAAGCATAAATTCACATTGATTTTTAATGACTAAATTTTGAAAAGTAGTTTACCGGATATTTTACTGATAGAGATGCTTTTAATATTTAAAATCAGATGCCTACACCAAGCACACGCTGGTAACAGAAACGGCGCTTTGTTAATGAATATAAAAACTGGCGATGCATGTAAAGGATTTATATTAAAAACTTTGTTTTTATGAGTTATTTGATTTAGTTTTTCAAGAGGTAAGGATAAGAGCTACTCGCTTTATCACCAGCTAGCTCATCCTTTAGCGAGAATCCTTAACTCTATTTTCCTGCAGTTTTGGGACAAAAGTGATACGGAAATATTTTGAACAAAATTAGTTTATAGGAGCAGTTTTTGTGACGACCAACCCGGACTTCGTGATTGGTTATCACATGTGTCCTATACGTTTTCTTCATAAATTGTGAAGAACATACCAATAAGATTGACAAAAATCATTAAAAGTACGATAGTAATTTAAATTCAAGACAAATATAGAAACTGAAATACAAATTTAAATGAACATTTAAAAAATTCTTCTTTTTTTTTTTTACTCTTCTCAGAGCTATAAGCATTATGCCTAGAGTACTGATCTCTAAGTACAACTTCTGGGTAGCTTAAAAGTGGTTTCTGCTCTGCAAGCAATTGAATACTTCCACCATTTATGCTACGTAATCAGTTGCCAACTCATTCTAACTAGTTTGGGTGGGAAGTTGCGAATATATATATCCGTGATAATTGTTAAGCTTTCTCCGACTTCAAGTCAATAACTAAACATGTGCTATCTAGAAGTTGTAGATTAGTGTTCTAGAGAAATTTATCTTTTAATAATTCCCAAGCATCTTTACTTGAAACAAAATAAACTAGGGGTGTGGAACAACGCACAACTTTCAATTACACTATAATACTGACGTGGATTTCTGTCAGTTACCGTTTTTATATTTTCATCATTCATTTACCAAAAATCGTCAGTTTGGTGACATTCTTTCGATAATTCTTGTACGGGTCTTTAAAAAATACTTCTTCCTTAATGATGATTTTGGTGATATACTTTTCGATAATTCTTATATTATCCTTTATTATAAGTGAAAGTGAGGAGAGAAGAAAAAACGATGGTTGATGAGGTATGCTCAAGGAAAGAGAACTCTGTGTTAAAGGCATTCGTTTTTCCACTTTTTACGCTATTAAAGCATTTTTAAAGGAATTTCGGAGGTGGGGGATGTTTAAAATACGTTAAAAGACATTACTACAGCGATTTTAAACAAAATCGTTAGAGCCGTTTTTTAGCAATTACTGAAAAACATATTTTCAATGGTACCTACCTTATGCGCATGCGCGATTCCGATGAAATGGTAGGTCTTTGTGCCACCACCAACCTCCACAGCAAATTTGAACATCGTAAGTTAATTTGTTCGGGAGTTATGCTGACTACAGATACACATACAGACATTTTTTCTAGATCACTTATTTCAAAACATTAAAAAAAAAAAAATGATTTTTTTTTTATTTTTGATCAAATAATATACTTTCATTCCCCTATGTATACATATGGGTAATTGAAAGTAAAAAAAACTACCAACTAGCACCAATTATTTTTTGACCACCAGCCCCAAAACGTTAAAGTCAATACAGCGGCATATTTAAATTATGCATTTGATAAGAGCTAATTTTTGAATACATAAATGTTTATATATACTCAATCTTGAAAGTTTCATTGTAACGTACTTTAAATTGATCAACAGATATACGTCACTCAAGAGACTGAGTATTTTTCTCAGTACTAAAAAAATTTTATACCAATACTTGCGCATTTCTCATACGTATCACCAAGTTAAACACTAATTATTCGGTTTTCCGTTTATAATATTTTTTACTTTGGAGAACGGATGAAGTCTCACAAGCCCCGCTGTTTGTACGTCACTGCTTCACTATATTGACTTCACTGAGTATAAAGTGAAAAAGTTAATTACATTGTTCAAATACAAATTGTTCAACAAATCCTACGTACATGCAAATCATGCCTACTTCAACAAATTATATATACTTAGTTCTCACCGTTCCCTGTGGTACATAACCGTGTGGTACTGACGCTATAGGGCAGAAGCCCTTGCTTTTGACCAGCTCGATAATCTCATCCAAATATTTTTAAAAAAAATTAAAACCCTTTTAGAAAAATAATCAATTGTTAGATAAAAGTTACGTTTGTGGACTTTGTCCAAGTTATATTATGTACATTTAATCTTGTAAATAATGTTTCGATAAACTGTCCTATTCTACTTGCTCAATTTTTTTATTGCCTTGGCGCAACTTTCAGCGATTAAAAAATAAGTAGCAAGAAGTAATGTAGTCAAAGTTAAGAAATTTTCTCGATAGATGGCAGCATCATTAATTTTAGGGACAACAATTCTGTTTTGCATACTTCCTTACACACTATCAATATACATTTGTATATAAAATAAGTTTATTATAGAAAAATAAATTTATTTTTAAATAAAAATTATTTATTTTTGCTGTTAAATTGATGTTTTATTAACATAGGAGCAATGTTACTGCTAATGTATTTTTAAACCGGCAATCTTTAAAATAGTTTTTCCTAATTATTTTTGAAAAAGTAAAATTTTTAACAAGCCATATCTGTCACGAATTAAATTTCCTTTCTTTTAAAGTTGTAGTTCAAAGCTTTGTAGTTCAAAGCTTTCACAATACACTTGCCAGAGAAGCTTATGATTTTGGAGAAATAAAATTTCCAACATTAGAATATAAGCTTTTCACAAATTGTCCTCATTCTCCAGAAGTAGTATTGCAGCTACTTAGCTATTAGTACCATTTTTACATTGGTTAGAAATCAAAATTTAAAAACAATTTGTGAAATGGCGAAAAAAGAGGCCCTAAATGGGTTTAAAAAAGTATATCTTTGATGTAAATTTCTGATATATCTGGTGTACCTTATCTGTTATCTGAATGCTATTGAAGTGAATGGATTTTCATTCAGCTAAATAGTCTGGTTCCTTAGAGAGTAGTTAATTACTGATAATTACTCCTTATTTGAACTCATTTTGTTGAGGAGCTGTACTCTGTTTTAAGAGTGTTCTCTGGCCGTAATTGTATGTGGTCAATAGTAATTAAAACACAAATAGGAATGCACACTGAATCCCTGCTAGGTATGTTAATATAAGGATATTTATTTACACATAATATATTTCACATCTATATTAACTTATATCTAAAGTAATAATTTATTTACAAATTCTAATATCATCACCAACCAAATCTCAATTAACACCTTATTAGAGTTTAAATTAAACATGATACAATCTTATGCTACGTTATTATACAGGTTCTACAAAGCCTGATTGTGAGAGAATAAGTGAGTGGAAAGACAATTACCCGTTAGTTGAGTTAGCTGACTACCCATGGTATTCATTCGAATATTCAGTACACCGTGAAAGTCTTGGTATAAATATTCAAAGATCAAGTCTAGCAACTAAATTTTTATTATCTTTCAAATGAATCATCGACTTGATATAGCATATAGATTAGGGTGCGTTTTACATGCCATTAAAAAAAATATTTTTAAAATTTTTAACGGGGCACTCTTTCAAATGATTCCTTTTGATGAGAAAATACATGGGTAAAAAATTTTGGGTAATTTAAATAAAATTTTGGGGTTGCTACCGGCAATTGAAATTACCTCTATCATGGAAAAAATCAAGTTTTTTCCCTTTGATGTATAAAAATGTGCGAAAAAGAAAAATATCCATTGTCAGTTTTTTTATTACATATAATCATTAATGAATGTATTACAAACATATGTAGTGTGCACAATGGACACTGTGTATATATTTTATTATGAAATATTAATAATGAAGCAAAATGGTGAGGTCGTAAATTTTTGTTTTCAAAAGAAATTGTTGTCATTGAAAAGTCATGGAATTTTCCCCCCAAAGAGTACGAACCTGAAAGTACCTGTACATACTAACTACTTAACTTCTTCAAGTTTGTTCAATCACAAAACAATTATTTTTTTTGAGCAACCACACGTTGTTTTAATTTCGTTGGTATTCAGGCTTTAGCCCACACCTCCATGACAAATATAGTGGTTTGCTTCAAAATCTGCTTGAAATGAAAAAACAGACATGGTTTCTCTTTTGGATGGAAGTTTTCTATGATTCAGTGAGGATATTTGACCTATATACCATGTCATGTTTTTTTTTTTTTTTTTTTTTTTTTTTTTTTTTTTTTTTTTTTTTGTAGTTGGTATTATCAAGAAAACAATAGTGCTGCCCTAATTAAATTGATAATTTAGAAAATGTGTAGATACTTTAAACTAATCTTACAAATAGTGATAAAGATTAAAATAAATTTTCAATGAACAAAAGCTGATTAAAATCATTATAAAGCAAGAAAAAGCACATGCAGTTGCATTAGAAGAAAGTAATAATAAACAGTTAAACAGTTGCGTTTACAGTTAAGAAACAGTTAAATGGCTACGTTAATGCACTTTTACAGAGTATTAGTTTTTTTTATTACAAAAACAAGGTCGACAACTATAAATAAAGAGGAAAAAAATTAAAGTAATGAGATAAAAAAAAATTAAGCCTATCAATTAAAGAAATATTTTCAAAATATCAACTTTAGTACTTTTCTAATTTTAGTTCTTTAGTTGAAATTGATATGTTATTATCAAATTGCTATGAGTTTCTTGGAATAAAATCAATATATAAGCTATTTGAAGCATATTATACAATGATTCAATAACTACTGGTGGAAAAATTAAATATTGAATGAATATATGAAACACATTAAATGCAATGCTTGCGTAATGTTAAATATGTTGAATTTTGCAGAGCTGGTAGCAACCTCCAAATATCATTTGATTTTAATAAAAAAAATTGTGAATTTTTTTCTCATCAAATGGAACAAAATGAAAGGGTGTCTCGTAAAAAAATAACACCTTCGAAAGTAAGACGTACTCTAATATAGATGGAAAAACGATACACAATACACTATTTCATGATAACAATTAATCCTATCAATCATAATTTAAAATAATAAATATCATGTCAAATCCTGGTCCTTTCACGTTCAAATCCTGGCAGAAAGATTTTTCTCCTGTTATGTTAACTTTGTTCATGTGATGTAGGTAAAGTGATTTCCCCCCAATAATTTTGTCTTTCATTCGAAGAGTTTACGCTTTTTATTTCATTGTGTAGCCATTGTCACATTGGAATTCCTTAAACTACAGTTGAAACATATGTATCAATTTTCAAATAACTAAAAAATATATATTTGAGTGGAAATATTGTATTGTAAAGTAATAAGTAGAGAATAAGTTACAAACTATTTTAAATACATGCTTTTAATAAATGCATTGAAATAGTAAATAAATTATCTTCGACTAAAGTTTTGAATACACTGTGATTGTAAGTAGTATAACACATTATTATTTAAATTAAAAGAATAAAGTAAATGCAATGAAAAAAGTACTACAATTTAATTCTCAAAGATACATGTAAGCTCATTTTGGCAATGCAAAGAAAATATTCCACAATTTGATTTTTGCTGTTTCTACCCTTTTTTCCAGAACCATTCATGCCAGAACAGACCAAATGTGGTTTACTTAATAGCCAACTTACATAAACCAAATTAAATTATAATTTGAAATAATTAAATTAGAAAAAACGGGGTAGAAACATCATAAATCAAGATGTCTTGCAAGATTGAAATTTAGTGAAAATCCCTTGTTGAACACATAACATATATGTGGCTTTTCTCTTGTATGGATGAGGGGGTGACTTTTGAGATTGCTCCTGTCCGTAAATCCTATGTTGCACACATTATAAGAATATGGTTTTTCTTTAGTGTGAGTGATGATATGTCTTGCAAGACTACACTTATGAAAAAATCTCTTATTGCACATATCACATGAATGTTGTTTTTTCCTGTGTGAGTGAGGAGGTGAATTTTGAGTTTGCTCCTATTAGGAAACCTCTTATAGCCGACATCACATGAGTGTGGGTTTTTTCCAGTGTGAATATGGAGATGCTTTACAAGATTAGACTCTAGAGAAAATTTCTTGTTGCACACATTACATATATGTGGCTTTTCCCCAGTATGAGTGTGAAGGTGACTTTTGAGAGTGCCCCTAAGAGAAAAACACTTGTTGTACACATCACATGAATATGATTTTTCTCTACTATGTATAAGAAAGTGCCTTGTAAGATTATTCTTTTCCAAAAAGGCTTTGCTATACATATCACCTTTTAGTAGGCTTTTAGTCATCTTTCTGTAATTAAAATTGTCTTCCATTCACACGAAATAAAAATTATAACACATTGGAACACTTTTTGCAAAAGAAAATATTTTTCAGGAAATTAATCATATACTGATACAAGTAATTATATATAAGAAGTGGATAACCCACAGGAAAAATTGATTCTAAGTTTTAAAGATTTGGGAACAGTTCATAAAGAGCCAAGCATTTTAATGTACTATATGCAAGACATTTTGTTGTATCATCGTACCTAATTGTTTTTTTGCAAGGCATACGCAGGACATCACAATCAAACAAACCTTTGTAACATCCATCACTCAATATGAAATGTGTGTGTTGATCTGCTCCAGTTAAATTGGATAGAAATCTACGTGAGTTGCATACTTTTAATAATGAGGTGCATTCCATACAAAAAGCAGAGCTATTTTGAATATGTTTATACCCATATAATATATGAAATCAAACTTTTAGTGTTTGATAAAAAAATTTATTACTACAACTTTTTGTTAAGGTTTACAATTGTCAAGTGTCATTATTCAATTTTTGTAAAGTCCAATCTCCTATGTATAGAAACATAATTAAACTAGTAGATTCATTTTTTTTTCAAGCCATCGTCTGTGATTACATTAAGAAGAATAGTAAATTTAACTGTTAAACATAAAATTTCAACAATAGAGTAATTAAATTTGTAATACAATTATCTCCATTTCTACCTTATTTGAGTATAGTACACAAGTAAAACTTTTTTTAAATGTTTCTCTTGAAAAACAAGGAAAAATAAGCAAATATTTTTCATTACTTACCTTCTTTCACTATAACCACATATAAAGATCTTTTAAATGTTTTTTTTTTTTTTGTTTAAGAACTATTTTGGCTATTTTAGTATTGTAGTACAAGTCAAATTCTCATAATGCCAGGTATTAGACACAGTCAGTTATATTCAGCAATATTTTTACCTTGGCAGATATTGTGACTAATGTAGCAGATAAGAAATTAATTACATAAGGGTCATTCTACTGAAAATCAGGAATTTATGTAACTTGTGTTTACTACAAAAAGTATACTACTGATAAAAGTACTAACTAGTGTTTACTGCAAAAAGTATACTACTGATAAAAGTACTTTTTTGTTATCTGTAGTGTTAGTATTACTCATACAATTAATGGCTGTTTCATGTTGCAATAAAATATTTTAATTATTGCACAAATTTTACTCCCAAACAGGGAAATGTCACATCCGAAGACTGTCACCACTTATTAATTTGTCTTTTTTCCAGGGTAATATTTTATAAACTAGACACGCTTAAAAATTTTTAGACAGCATTTTTAGGTTAAGAAAGTGTTTTCAAACGCATTCCCAACACTTAAAAGTAAAGAATTTGTGTTAATTCTATTACAATTTTTATCAATTAAGAGGTGAAGTAAGGCAATGTTCTTATTCAGCATATCTTTTTTACATCTATCTTTTGAGGAGTCGAAACTTAAATAAGTATTTGTAACATGAATTGATTACAAAAATGCACATATTAAAATTTTGTACCAAAGCGTGGTTATTCAGCTCATACATTTATAATCTAAACTAACAAAAAAACATTAAGATGATAAAAAAAAAAATCTTGTCAAGTTACCAGTCCCAAAAAATAGTTAAATCACAAATGGGTCCTGCCAGATTATATCAGATTCAACACTATACTTTTTTCACATCCTATTTTTTGGGTCTCATGGTAGCATTACTAAATTACTATTCTCTATCATCCAAACTAGGGTTAGGGGTGTAAACGAAAATTATTTAGGGAGTTTTATATCTTTACCAAAATGTCAAAGCTATGAACAAGCCGTTGTGGTTCAAACATAACACATAAAATAGGTAGCAAAAAGGCAGATATTTATGTATTACCTACAGCTTATTTAGCACTATTACTTTAATATTTACCTTCATAATGCAAAAAAATTATCATTTGTATTTTACTTACTATTGGTTGATGACCTATTTTTATGCACCATGACGGCTAATCAGGCCGGGTGCACAGCTTAACGTGGATTCCAAACCACAACAAACATCCATGCCTAATCCAGGATTCGAACCAGGCACCTTTGGCATGAGTGGCCAGAGCTCTAATCACACAGCCCTCAGATGGGCATTTTATTTACTATTGCTTCAATATTGTGCAAGTTCTGATCAACTTTATAGTTTTTGCTTATTTTTTTAAATAATCTCTTTCTTTTTTTGTGAAATTGCATGACAAGAAATTCATTGCATAGTATTCTAAAAACTTTTATTTTTATTTAAAATCACTCCAAAACAAACAAAAGCTTCTCTTTATGTCATTACAGTCAAATACAGAATTCGGCTTCAAGCGATCTTATAAAATCAAATGCTTAGCCTACTAAACTACTTATTTAATCAATACTTTAAAACTATGCAACATAGGTTGAAAATATTGATTAAATATGTAATTTTGTAAATATAATATTGTTAATATTTATCTAAATATAGTATATATCTAATAGGCCTGGTTTAGATGTTGAAATGAACTATAATGGGAGCAATTTTAGCAACAAAAAATGGACATGTCCTACTCACATAACCATAATGTTTCTGCTTTCATAAAAATGAATGAACAGTAACAATTAACCAGTTAATTGAGAGTAAATATTTTGCACCGAATCTTTTTGAGTAAATCAAACAGAATATAAACTATTTGTATTACAAATAATTTTTTCACTAAAGTTTATCTTGATTTTTCTTATTTGCATTAGTACTCTAAAATCGTTCAAGACAAATACAATACTATATACAGCACACTTACGAAAGACAATCCATCAGAATGCAAATTTTCTTGAGAAATTATCGGAATATATCTCAATATTTGAAATAAATAATAAAATAGTTAAGAAATAGCTGAAATATCTGACAGGAAACATTTTTCATATGAGCTGACTGGTATCGAGCTTCAACAGCAGCGTAATCACTGAATAAAAATATTGACGCACGAATGATACCAGTGGGTATGACGTCATAATGATCTAAAATGAATTCTTGTTATTAAATTCATCAACGGTGTCACAAGTCCTTTGAAGAAGCCTTTTGCATTAAAATGAGCTTGATATTTAGTTTTTGTAGCTTTGTACTTTGAAAAGACTGTTTCACATAGATACTTAGTGCCAAAATTAAAAGCAGCAAGAGAACGCCAAATTCCTTGAAATCTATTAATGAGTAAGTTGAATTGAATTCCTCGCTTGAAAAGTACGAATTCATGTTTTTCAGAAGAAGAAAATTACAATATATGCTTTTATTATTTCTGACAAAAATGTATTCTTGTCTCTTTCAAAGGATAGAAAACTATATTTTTCTTCATAGCGTCAATTTTGCTCCCGTACAAAGACATAAGTCTTTTACTAATAACAAAAATCTATGACGTTGACTATTCTTCGAATATAAAATCGGGTTTGTAAATATCTTGAAAAAGCGCATTCTATACAGCAAGAATCTAGCAATCGTTTCCAAACAAACTAATCTGTTAAACCGGTGGTTTATCCTAACTTTTGATGTCATAGCGCTTTTTGCAGCAAAAACTTCTGGTGGAGCCCCTAAAAATAATTTGAATAATTTTTTATTTTAATCTACAACAATTATATAAGTAATTGAGACGTTTCTCAAAAAATTTTACATGCTAAGCACTTTGTTGTCAGCTCAAGGTACAGATGTAGTATAGGACATTTCTTTGGAATTTTTTTTTCCAGATAAATGCTGTTTCTGGGGAAGATCTGGTACTTAGTATTAGCGACACAGCAGCTACAGATTTGGCGGTATTTAAGTGCCGCCAATCTACACCTAAAATTTTTGCGACATATCATAAAATAAAACACTTAAATAACTGTGTGCGTGTGCGAACAACAAGATTGCTCTTTATTGGCGGCACTTAAAAACCGCCAAATCTGTAGCTACAGTGGCGTTAATACGCAAGTACCAAAATCTGTTTCTGGTGACAGGTTTTATTTTAAGTTATATTTTAATTTAGTTTGTTTAGATTTTATTTCAGTAACTATGTTTTTAATTTTGGCGAATTTTCTAAATGTCAAATGAAAAAAAAAGTCAAATGTCCTTTACTACATCTGTTCCCTGCTCACGTATTAGTACGTATTTTTATTATCAGTATCAGATGGCCACTTACGTATTAATACGTGTTCATCTAGTCTCCAGTTTTTCACGTCACGGTGGATTTATTTGGAACTATTAGGAGCTATTTCTTTTATTACACTCAATCTAGAAGCTTTACACCGTGTTTTAGTGAAAGTGTAAGGTGTTTTATTAAATTTTTTTTAACCTGCGATATTTGTTACCATTACGCAATCATGGCTGCTGAGAACAGACAGGGAATGAGCAAAAATGATATTTTAAATGAAGTTTTTGCCGATAATTTGTCTGATGCCCCAAGTTGTGAAGGAACTGATGGAAGTTCTGACGAAAGCAATAATAAAACGCCAGGTGACAGAGATGAATATATAACAATTACTAAGAAAACCGAGTAAATGATCATGCTAACTCTTATAGTAATTGTTTTTTTTTGCACCAAAAGTTCCTTCCCCTATCTATCCCTTATTACGAAACTATTGCTTGTTGCATTTTTCAAACAAACGCTAGTGGTAAACCTACACAACTTGACTGAATTCACAAAGGCCTGAATTATGCCATTTTCAATGATTCAATTAAAACGACCTAAAAACAAAAGATATGTATTTCTTGTAATTTATTACCTTAGATCATATTTTAGAACATAGCAACAATAAAATTTTGAAGAAAGCAATAGTGTTATTTGTTGAGTACAGATACTAGTTTATTTGCACTATTCATCCTAATTTTCTAAACTATGACATACTAATAAAGAATTTTTTTTTTAATAAATATTTTATGAATGTAACTGAAATACAATGATATAATAGTAAATTTTAGAATAGTCAATATAAATATATTGCAAAAATTAGCTATTGTTTTAATATAACCAAAATTTTAGCAGTGTAGTGTTAAAATTTTAATTCTTGACTTTCCAAGAAAAATGTAAAATTCTTAAAAAGAGGTTTAAAAAGAAATCCTTATTGGATTTAATTTCAAATAAAGTAAAAAAAAAATTGAGCATTTTTAATTTTAAACTTTGTTTCGATTCACAACATTTTACTGTGTTTCTCAGTATCTGCTTCGAAATATAATTTGCTAAACCTCTATTTGTCTCCCTCAAATACTTGCATTAGTGGATTTTAGAAAATAGAATTGTTTAAAAAAAATTACGGATCTTTTTTATTTAGAACATATTTATGGAAATGACTTAATAACGAGTAAAGATAAAAACTTTACAAATATAAATTAGAAACTTTTATTTCTAGAAAACAAATCACATTTATTATTTTAATTTTTCTGTGTGACTAGAATAGCGAATAAAAATACAACATAAAATAAAAATTGCATTTTCTATAAATGAAATGTAAATAAAATTAACACTGAATACTTATAATACACATGTTTAGCAAAACAATTTAACACATTTACCTTTGCCTAAAATATATGAAGAGTAGATGAACATAGCCTTAAATTTATAACACAATTTCTTAAATAAGATGCAACAGAAACCAAATTGCAATAGGTTGTGATTTATAAATTAATTTGAAATTATAAATATAATTTCTGAAGCATAAGTTAATTTTCAGTAAGTTTGTAAATTCAATAACTTGGATGGGAAAGAAGAAAAATTAATGAATACTTCTGTTCTTAAAACTATAAATCTTCCTCCAGTATAAGATACATAATCTCAACAATTAATGTAATGTAGTCTTGCTTCGATTAGGTGAATATTTATCGAAGCAAATTTTTTACTCTAATGTGATTTAATTGAAGATACAAGATAATCTTAATATAGTAAAGTATAAAAATGTTAAAGCTGCAAACAAACTGTTATACCTTTATTATTACAGTAGGCAACAAATTATGAAGCTTTTAAACTAGTTTTGTTGTATACTAGTAAAATATATTTGTTTGCAAAGAGCAAATTGAAATTCGTAGTTATGCAATTTTAAAAGTATGTTATCTTATAGATTGCTTTTTATCTTCATACTGTTAGAAGCAAATATTAATAACTATTATAGTTATGAAAACAATACATATTCTGCATTTGTGGAAGAATATCAATTAGTATCTATTTAAAATTTGTTCGATTCAAAGCTTAATCGAAACATGCTCTGAAAGGAAGGTTTATTTTAGAACAAGTTTATAAATGTGTTCACTTTATCATCATTTCTTTCCTTTTCTTTAAAAAAACAAACATGTATGCAAGTTTAACAAATCCTTCAAATATATAACTAAAAACATCCTAACATAGATAAATACTGATGTATGACATTTATTTATAAATATCTAACAATACTTTTAACATTAAATGATATAGTTCTGCTAGCAAATGAAAGTAAGAGTACTCACAATGAAAAGAGTTCTTGAAATCTCTATGAAAACTTTGATATTGACATTTAAGTTACTTTTAAATTAAAAATGTGATTTAGTGTATTAGGAAACACTGAAACTTATCTTAAATAATAAGTCTTTTACATAATGTGGTAATATGATCAACCACACACAACCAAGAGCATTTAGGCCATGTGTAGTTTTGGCAATCTACAAGTTCAAATGATAGTTGCAAGATATTTTTTAATTGGACCGGTAATGTAATAATAATTGAATCTCCTAAAGATCCAAGTAATCCTAATATTTCTTACTAATACACATCAACGCTTCAAAGTAGCAGGGCAGAAATTTAATTCTTTTTAAATTTTTTATTTCCCCCTAAAAATATTTATCAAAATATTTTTATTTCAGTTGTGAAAATACACTAGCTGTGATATTTTAAATGCTAGAACTCTAAATTTGTGCTGCGTGCACACACAAGTTTGATTCTTTAACACATAATAAAACCAGTGGTGTAGTGTAAAATAAAAAGGTGTGGGAACGCTAAGTCGTGTCGTTATGTAAAAGTGTACTTTTTTTTCTGTGGGAGGGGAAGTGAAAATGACTACTAAGAATAAATAATACTATTAATATTACTTTAATAATCTCAAAACAGATAACGAGCAATTCAAAAATTTAAAAAAAGAAAAAAAGTGTTTATACTTTTTTTTTATTTAAATTATTTTTTAAACTATTAAGTTATATGGATTTACGAACAATTTGCCTTGCACAACCCATTTTAACAGATTGTTTGACACTTCATAAATGGATTATAAGACATTTTCAAACATATTATTGACACAAATTTTTAAACAGATTTTTTACGACAATTTTTAAACAGATTACCTACAATACATTTTAAACATGATTTATTTCTATTTACATGATTTTTTTGACAATTTTCATTCAAAAAAATTGCTCTAAGAGATCGAGTTTCAATTCAGACCCTCTCGAAAGCTGTTTTCAAAACGAATTTTAAAATATTGCGATTGTTGCAGATGTCGATTGAGACATTGAGAGTTTTATGGATTTTCTCCTTCTCGAGATGAAAATGTAGAGAAGTTCTTCTTGCTTGATAGACCCATCCTTACCTTTTCAAAATTTGCTCCATTAATAAAATGAAAGTAACACCTAGAAGCGTGTTAGCAACTAGAATGTGTTTTGCAAATACTTGAACTTGCTTGCTCAGCTCTGAAATTGTGGATCAAAAACGAAAGCATGATTCTCAAGAAAGAACTTTTTCGTTTTCTTACTTGATTTTGCATTTAGTATCACGTAAAAAAAAAATCTAAAATACAAATTTAAAAAAAAAAAAAAAAATATTAGGTGAGGGAACGCCGTTCCCCCTTTAAAAAAGGTAAAGGATCGTCGTTCCCGCTCCACTACACCCCTGAATAAAACTAATTGAATATTACAAGGGCATACCCAATATATTGTGTGTGACCTACTTCACATAAAACTAAATAATTTACTATATATACTGTTATCGTAAATTAGGCTATTTTTTAATGAGATTCAGAAAATATACAAGTTGCAACTTCAATCATACAAGTTAAATTCATTTGGGTTAAGCTTTATGGGGATATTGACTGACAAAAACAACATTTTATGTCAAATATACTTTGAATTACACACAAAAAAATCTGGTACAGATATGCTTAATGCAAATAAACATACCATACCACATACGTAAGTCATTGTTTGTGTTGACTTCTGCCCAGAGCAATGGAATGGACAAATATAAAAATGCAATTTTCTTATTTAATAATACAGGGTTTCCACTGAAATCAAAGAATGAAAATCAATGACTTTTTAAAGAATTTTAAGGACCTAGACAATATTTTTTTAAGGACCTTCGAAAATTTGTTTTCAGGCATGTCTTTAATGTGTGATTTTACAGCTGCTTCGCAACTAGTGCTAATATCAAAATCTTTCATATATAATTTGCATTTTGTCTTATGAACAGACTTTGATGATGTTGCAATCCATTTTTCATATGCACCGTACTTAGGCCACAGCACATTAAATGTGCTCTTTTCGGGCATAGTACTCGGTAAAATGCTTCTGCTAAAAAAAAAACGATGGATAAGTTGACGTATGCAAAATGCAAGTATATCGGGAAATTCCGGGGTGCAGAACTGATAAGCGATGCTCTCTAGGAAATAAACAAATAAAAGTTGAATTTTTATAAATATTGTAGTCAGGCACACAACATCAATAAAAATTAAGGACTTTTAAGGAACTCTTAAAATTTTCAAGTACTTTTAAAGACATCTAAGCATTTTCAAGTACTTTTAAGGCCTTGAAAACAAGTTAAAAAATATTAAGCACTTTTAATGACTTTCAATGACTGTGGGAACCCTGTAATAAATTAAAGTGTTATGGTTAGAGCTTAAGAAATGGACATACAATTTTGGAGGTAGATGAGAAGAAAGGATTTTTGGAGATGTCATTGAAAAAGTGTATCATCGTAATTACAAGTTTTCTACCAAAAACTTGTACTTACAACAAAAATATAATTGTGGGATTTATGCTACAAGAGTGGCCAATAATTTTATGTGACAGGAGTGCAATACTGGATACAAATTCAATGTTAAACCTTAACGAAACATCAATGTAAGAATTTGGAAGCACTCTGTCCACAAGTTTTGTAGATTATTTACTCTAGATAGGTATTAAACTATTGTATCAAATTTCAGGATTATCTATTCCAGATAAGTATTGTGTTATTAAACTGATTTTTATCAAATTTCAGTTTATTCGCAACTGCACAGTTTTAAAAAAAGTTCCATAAATACATACTCCCACCTTTTAAAAAAGAAAAAGAAAGCATACACATAGATTAAAACACACACAAAAAAACGCATTGTGCCCAAAACTGCAAAATAAACAAATCAACTCATAATAAATCCTGACCTAAGATAATCGGGGGTAAAAATATTAACCCATATAAACAATGTTTTTCATGTAAATCCTTTATATGCATTGCCAACTTTTCGGAGCAATTGTAACTCATTTAAGTGACTCTGAGCTCAGATCGATTTTTCACAGTGTTTGACCATTATGAAGAAAACCATGAAAGTACATTAATATTAGAGAACAGAACATTCAAAGTAAAAAACTAGTTATGTTTAAAATGTCGTAGTTCTCTATATATGGGAAGTTACTCTCTATACATTTACACACAGATTCTTTGTTCTCTTGTAGTATAGATATCTTTTTTTATTTTTAAACAAGAATATAAATTGATAATCTAATCTGTTGCATGAAAAAGTTGATACTTAGGAATCAATGTTCAAGATTTTGTTCAATAAGTTATCAATCAATTTCATGAAAGGAATTTACAATCACCCCAAGAAATATATATTTTAGTAATCCTAATGACTATCCATTTTGCCCTCATAACTTAAATGGTTCTAAACAGCAGGCTTTTTAATGCACATGTTACATATTAGGCCAAATTAAAATGTTTATACATATATTTATACACCTATATTTTTTAAAGGATAATTTGGCCTAAGCCCCAAGTTTAGGCTTAACTAGTTGAACCTACAACACATATATTTTTACACTTTATCAATTACCTTTTATGCAACCAAATTGCTTTTTATGGTGTTGGATATAGGGAAATAACATAAAAAGATAGTATTTTCTAAGGGTAAATCAGAATTAGTACAGCTACACATTTAAAATAATTTATAATTACATACATCCTATATTTAAGTTACAAGGGCAGCTAAGCAGTAAATGAAAACATCACAATCAGTTCAATGCTCTCATACATAATTCCAATCAATATTCAATTATGAATCAATTTCCATCACGAAATATCAATCCACTTCAAAACCAAAACGGAGAAGGAAGACAAAACGAAAAACAAGAAGTAGACTTGCGAGATGCCAACGAGGTCGATCAGAGCTCCAGCAAAAGACGAGAAGATGAGTTTTCCTGCCACTTCAACAGACGACAGCACAGAGTAGTGTGTGGCTTGAAGACTGAGAGGTGCTTTCAGGGAGCAGGACATCATGAGTGTGAAGATCCCAGTGGTGACGAGACCAGCACTGAATTCCAGCATGCATAGGCTGGAGGCGCTGAAAACTGAGATGGTGAACTTGGGTTAGTTGCTTGGAAATTGAGATGTGTGAAATAATGTGATTGCTCCTTTAATATAATACAGGGTGTCCGTAAAAGAATGTTCCAGTTATAAATTTTAATAGTATCAATTATAAACGTTGTAGAGAGTTGGTTCAAGGTCCCAATTAAAGAGTAACTCAAACAGTCTTAGATAAGTCCCTCTTCATTTGAATCTCTTTGTACAAGAGTGGTTGAACGTAGAAGTCCCTGACCGTTGGATTGGTCGTAATGGTCGAGGAGACAAAGCTCTTTGTCGTTGGCCTCTACGTTCACCTAACATAATGTCATGTGATTTTTTTTGCCTATGGGGCTTTATAAAAAATCGTGTCTACGTTACACAGTTACCTAATGATTTGACAGAGTTGAGACACAGAATTGAAGAGGCTATTGCTTCCATTACACCAGACAAGTTAACCAAAGTGTGGGACGAATTGGACAATTGGTTGGAAGTTTGCCGTGTAACTAAAGGTCCACATATTGAACATTTGTAAGAAAAACTAGGTCAGGGTGGCCACAAAATTCAGGAAAAAAAGTTCCCTGATAGATTTCTAAAAAATTCCCTGATTTTAAGGCAAACTTTTTTTTTAATTTCGCCAATTTGTTTTTGGTGTGTAGACCTCCTTATCAAATAGAACATGCATGCTAAAATGATAATACGCCAGTTCTTTAAAAAATAGTTTTGGAAGCAGTGAAAATTTGGAATTATTCCATAACATTAAACTTCAAACGATTACTACCACAATTTTCCGGGAAAATGGAGCTAAAATATGGATGAAGTGGAAACATACTTCCAGAACAAATAAAATTTCCCTGATTTTAGTGAAATTTTAAAAAACTCCTTGACATTACCCTGATTTCCAGGTCCTGTGACCACTGTGTAGGTTAGTTTATCTTCAATTTAATATATGATTTGTTGAAAATAGTCTAAATTAAACTGTTATAATATACCATTGAAACTGGGACATTCTTTTACGGACACCCTCACATGACCTCTGTGGAGCAATTACACTTTATTTCTTTATAAATGGCCGATAAGTAAACAAGGCAAATTCAATGAAATTATAAACTAAAAGCAAAACATTTGAATAATCAATCAATACGAATACAAAAGAAGTTGACCACAAGATCGGCCAGCAAGGTTTGTCCAGTTAAGAGTAAACAATGGCCTTTAACTATCTTCCAATGAATATCTAATTTTCTCTCAAGCCCCAAACCATTCTACAGTGTGTCTATAAAACGTTTGACACATTTTGATGTTGAATAATTCATAAAATAATGAAGACAAATTTAAATTGATAACACTAATGGTTAAATAGACTCAATACTAATGGTTAAATAGATCAGTGTTTTATAAAAATCATAAAAATAATTTTCCAAAAAATCTGAAAGATTCAAAATATACTTTAAATGATCTAAATAAACAGGGTATAGGATAAAAAGTCATTGTTTTGAACTATTTCAAAATCATCTTTAATAGGTTAACTTATTCATTGAATATGACAAGTCTGTCTAAAATTTAAGGTGTTGGCAGTAATTTGAATATCATTCTTACCCAGTTCGTAATGCCAACATATGAAGATTAATTGCTCGATACTTTTTTCAGACAATAAATTGTTAAACCCTTACTTTCAATATTGTTTAAAACTTGACAAACAACACTTTTGAATCTTTTTTTCCTTGCAACTTTTGCAAAAATGTTCCCATAATAATGACAATTTCTACCAGATCATTAACATCAGGTTGGAAATTACCATCTCTCTCCTACTACGTTGCCAGATGAAAAATACGAATTTTAATGTTGCCAGATAATGATATTACTTATTATGTACTATATTTACCTGGTTTTTGTAAATGCTGATGAGACAAAAATGGCATTTCTTTTATAGTCATGTATGTGATGTTACATACATCATTGGGTTTGACCCAAACATGATAGCCTAGAACTCCAAAACTAAAGATATAAAAAAAATCTGCTAATTTTTATTTCAGATGATAAACCCGACTTAGCTTTGCATTAGTGATTAGAAAATATTTGATTTACTAATGAGTCCCCTATAACAATAAATGCAAGTTTCTATCATGTATGACATATCAATATTTCATGTATTCATTGGAAGTTGAGAAATAATCAGAAATGAGATGAAATGATAATTTTTAAAGTGTTACATAATAGTTTTTATACATAACAATAGGGCAACTATATTAAAAAAATTACAAATAATCATTAAGGATAAAATTAAGTAGCACTTCAAAATTTAAGAATTTTTAGTATGCTGCACTTCAACTACTCAATTTAGGTCCTAGATATTTTTGAACTTGAATATAAATAATACCATTAAAAAGAGCAACTTCTTGGCATTAAATAATGATAAGTTACCCATTAAAATAAACTGTGGTTTCATAATCCATGGAATGGACCTTTAAGTATTCACAACTTTTTAAGATTTAGTAACTTAACTCACTTTTTTATACTGAAATTTTTTTGTTATAAAGTTGTTAGGAAATTTAAAACGAAATGGCAGCCCTACCTCATACATTATTTTTGTGTGCTCACATATGATTTTTCATCTGCACAACTCTATCGTTCAATGAATAGCATCTAAACACTGTTTTTTACTTATAATATTCAATGCTATCCATTTTCCAAAAGGAATTATCTCAACTTTTTGGGGATCACAAAGAAAAATTCATTCAGAAATGAAATGTTCACTTACAGAATAATATCGAATGTAAAATTGAAGAGGCATCAGCAATCCATACATTAACAATAATATATTGAACAAATATTGGTCCACTTCTGGCAAGTAAAGCATAAAACAGAAGAGTTGACAAATCCCTAAAATAAAAGCAATCACTAAGCAAGATGAACACGACTAGTTTACATGCATGTATATCCAACACAAAATATTAAGATTAGACATAAATAATTTTTTATGCATAGTTATGCTACAGGGGGTGACAACATAAAAAAAAGCTTCAGATTATTTTCAAAACAAGTTTGTAATCGATCATTCGGAATTACATTTAACAAACTGAGATGTGAGCCACCACTAAGCTGTATTCATAAGTTGTACAGCATAGGACAATCAGTTCGGAAACTATGCCGACCACAAACACTTATTTTTAAAGATCACTTTTTTGAAATTGGGATGTTCCGAAACGTGGAAGAATGCAGTGGGAAACAACATTTTTTTTTTTTTTTTAAACAATACTTTAATTACCCTTTATTAACATATAGATAATTGAAATAAAAAGGTCTAGTGTTGAAAGTTAAGAGTAAAATGTAATTTGGCAGGGTTCATTTCGTATTTCACTATTTTTTTAGGCTGACAACTTAGTAGGGGATTTTTTACAGCACTAGTGCTTTTTTTTTGTAGATTTTTATTTCTTGTGAGATTTTTTTATTGTTTATTAGAATAAACAAACTGAAATTTTCCAAAGTTCTTTCAATATTGCAAAGTTTAATACAGGTTGCCACTGGAACTGAACCCTAAGCTCTTAAAATCTAGATTCTACAATCTTCCACTCAGTTTGCCACACATTTGCTTTTTAGGAAACAAAAGGTTGTTGTTTTTAAAGTAGACAATTTTTTTATAACTTTCTTTCTAGTATTATATTTTTACAAGAAATAACAAAGCTTTTCTTTAAACTGTCTATAAAGAATTGTAGTCACAACAAGCAGAAACAAAATGACCATTCCCTAAGAAATTTGTTGCAGTAGTTTGATCAATAGCTTTGGAAAAGAAGAATCAAAAAGTTTTTTAAAAAATCTCTTTTAACCCACTGACGGTCATGGGAATAGGCGAATTTCCCCAGTTTTTTTTCCCTGCAATAATTTTTAAATTATATTGCTAATTCAAATACATAATTTTTTTTTATTTATTTTGTTTTAGATAGGTTATAGACTATCATTCTAATAAAAAAATCTATAAAATATTTTCTTTTAAATTTTATTCATAAATTTAAAAATGTTGTGTATTACTGAAAAAACTGGGGATCCTACGACGTATATATACGTGCATGACCGTCAATGGGTTAAACATGTTTTCTCCACTTGAACTTCAACAATTTGCATATAGTTTTGCCTTATAGGCAATCATTACATGGTTCGTACACTTGAAGGAGGAAAAAAACTGAAGGACTTTTCAAGAATGCATTATCAACTCATATACATAAAGAAAATTTATATATATATATATATATATATATATATATATATCAAATAAATACAAACGTTTTTATAATTACACAATTTAAAAACTTACAATTTTTTATTCACATTTTTCCTTGCAAAATTTAAATTAATCCAGAACTATTTGAAAAGCTACAGATAATTGCTCAACTATGCTGTTTTCCTGATTGCTAATTGGCCAAGCTAAATTTGAAGGATTTTACTCATTTTGCTGACCAAAATGTTTTAAGATATTATAGTTTAAGAAAATAGAATTCAAGCACTATAAACATATTTTTAACAAATTCAAGGTTTTCAAGCACTAGAAAATTAAAGGTTTTTTTTCAAGAACTTTCCAAGGTTTTTTAAAAACGTACGAACCAATCATTACAATAGTTTTTAAAAAAAATCAATTTTCTAGCAGTTTACAGTGGCGAGTTCTGAATACCTTAAAATCATGTATTGCCAAAATGATTTATAATTTTGAAAGCTCGGTAATGACACTTTAATTGTGTTTTTGGTGGAACAGAACGCTGCCACATTCCTTGATGGGCAATGAATATCATGAGATTCCACTTGTTTGTAAGAGTTTAAAAATGTGACAAGCATTACCATTTTTTTGAAACCAGCCATCCGCTGCAGATTGATCCCGAGAGAGATGCCAGTTGACCAACAATTCCACTCCAAAAGCCGATATCTTTGGTTGATACTCCTTGATCAACAAGAAATATTGGAAATGTTGATAAGGCTCCTCGTTCCCCTACACAAAGAAAAATAAAACAATTAAGAAGAAAAAAGATGGTAATAACAAATATGGTAAATTCAGTCAAAAAATAAACTTGCAAAAAGCATCAGCAACAAAATAAAAAAATATCGTTCATTTTCCTTTGAATTTTTAATTAACAGCAATTTAAGGGAATTCATCAAAATTAACTATAAAACAAACTTTAAAATATAGTGCAAAAAGTGTGATGACTTACAGCATCTACATAACAAGTATAAACTTGCGTGGTCATTATCTTGATTTTAGGAAATCAAGTATGTGATGCTATGTTGGAAGAGATTATTATTGATAGGTGCCTAAATATTAGAGAAAAGTTTTCATATAAAAATTCAATGATAATGAAAGAATAATTTTTGTATAAACAATTGGCAATGTAGGTCAGACTTGTTTGGAGAATAGTACCACCCTAGAGCAATTTTTCCAATATTTCTTCTATTTCATAAAAAACTTACCACTGTATGCAGACTTTTCAATAAATTAGGAATGCACACATTCTCAACTTCTACATACAATTTGAATTTTTTTTAAATGTCAAATTAAAAAAAGACTATTTGCATTATTTGTTGAGATAACTAATTACAAAGTAAATAGGCACAAAAAGTTAAAATAAAAAATTTTAGTGCAATACTTCTATAGTGGGTACCAACATTTGACAATCTAAAATCATTTGGCGAAAAGACGATCCCCTATAATGAAATTTTAAACCACCATAAGCCATTGTAACTTAATAGGACTAAACTTTATTTTATACTAATAAATGAATACCACTAAAAAGTAGAAAATATATTTAAAATAAATTTGCTAGGTATATTGAATGGCAGTTTTATCAAAGTCACATAATAACTGAAAGATACAGTAAATTCTTAGTAATTCAGAAGCTCATCTCAAAAATTACAAATGGATAACAGCTTATTTTAACCGTAAAATATGATTGTTATGCATCTTTTTCCATTGGAATCAATTCACTGTTGCAAATCAAATTTAAAGTAAATGACAAACTGTTAACTTTACAGGACCATCACATTCAACCACAATCTTTCCAATATTTATTAGTACAATTCATAATACTTTATATGGATTTTCATTCTTCCGAATTTCAAAGAGTTTCAAAAAATCTGTATTCAATACTGTTCAACAGTATGAAAATAAACTATTCTATCTACTACAACATTGATAAACAGAGGTACTCTTCCATTAGATGAGTACTAGATAAAATACCCAAATAGCAGCGATAACTCATCCAAACTAACAACCTTCAAATCCTTTATAATTCCTATAGTAAAACAAAATAAGGTTGCTATAGAAACACTATACCAATTTGTAAACATTTATGGCTTCAAATTTACGCAAGGGCGGATCCAGAGTTTTATTACGGAGGGGGCGGTGGCTGTTGAATAGCTTAGGTAAATTTTGTTGCTCTTAAGTTGCATTACTATTCCATTGGATAACTTAACTTTGATTGTAGAGAATATGTTACAGAGCGGTAAAAAGTCTCAATAACATAAAGGCGACACAATGGTTGGCTATGTGTGAATTTACGACAATAAATTAGAGTTTTCTACAACTTTGATTCAGGATAAATTATTGTTAAATATGATAGGATAATCTAGCAACGAATACATATACACATTGAACATTTTCAAACTATAATATGCTTTGTTGTCTTGCGTCTCCCTTGTATTTTTCATCTTCATTTTTTGGGATGAGAACATTTATATTAAAAATTTTCAGTACGGAATCATTAAATCTTTATTGATTTCATCCGAAGCCTGAGAGCAGTGCATGTTAAAACATGAAGTGGTCTACGAATAATGGAGGGGGCAATCGACCCCTCGCTGGATCCGCCAATGCATTTACGCATGTAAACATTTAGGCTTGGTGCCAACTGAATACCCGTCTATTGGAAGAGTACCCAAACAGATATTTAAGTAAAACAATTAAAAGAAAATCACCTAGCTTGTATATCAGCAAAAACAAAATGGCTGGGACAGTGCCTTTGGTAGCAAAAATTAATCGTGGAATTTCATGTATACTATATTTTCTCAACGGGTTAGTTGGCGTCAAAGGTGACGAAGCAGTAGACTGTGCACTAGAGTCCTCCTTCACACTATGCCTACGTCTCAGCAAGTTTTCATGAGATTCTTCAATACTAAATGGCTTCGGAAACGCAAAAGTCAAACTCTCACTCTTATCATCACCTTTACACTTCTCATCAACTTTACAATTTTCATCTCTTTTTACAACAACACTCTTCTTAGCCGTGGACATGAGTTTGTGAGTGAACATCGGCAAAAAAGCCACAATAGCCATTATGTACAGACTGGCTAGTGAAAGACACAAATAAGTCCATCCTTTATAATAATGAACCCAGAATAATATACCACCACCAAACAAAGCCCCTAGTTTGTACCCGACAACTTGAGCCGTATTTCCGTGGCCCATTTCGCATTCTTTTAAAATATGCATTGCAAGTGCATCAACGGATACGTCCTGAACCGCTGAGAACAGATTCAGCAACAACAGCCATACTGACATGAGTATGAAGTAGTCAGTGTTTATAAACATCCCAAGGAATGATATGATTGTTAAAGTGGCTAAACTGAACATTAGCCAAAGCCATTTGGTCCAGAATAGATCAATTAGAGGTGCAAATCCAGCTTTGCAAAGCCATGGGAGAAGTAACAATTTCATGAGTGATAAGCGTGTGTGCGAAAGGCCACTCGATCGAAGATACATAGGAATAAATTTGTCTTGGAAACCATAAGGAAGTCCTTGAACAAAGTAAAGTACCCCTAAAGTAAATATTTTGCCAAACATGACTATTGTTGCAATTGATGGAATATTCTTGAGTCTTTTTGATTATAAATTTAGGATTTCACTATACTGATTAAATGTAGAGGAAAACAATAATTTTTGATTTGCATATTTAAAAATCGTAAAAATTAAATGAATGGCAGTAAAAATCAGCACTAAAAAACTTTCGTTGTTTCCTTGTCAATGAATTTAGAAATTTGTTTGTTTTATTCCCATGTTACTGATAAAACATGAATACATCATTTTATAGTAAAAACTCCAAATAAAACGAAAGTTGGAAAAGGAAAACAAGAAACAACTTTGTCCCTGAAAGTATAAGTACTTAATAATAAAAGTGTTTTAAGAGATAAATGCAAGTATTGTGACGTCATAAACAGCTGCTCTACAAAATAAGAATTATCTCTATACTATACACATTCAAGTTTGATTGATTCTTAGAAGAGTAGTTTTCGAAAAGCTTTCCATCATGGAAGAAAGGCTTCGCAAATTGTAAATTAAAGAATCTGAAGCCGATAGCAATCTCGATTACTAGCAATGCTTCCTTTCAGTTATATCAAAGTTTCAGCGTTTGATGGAAAGTCGTCATGGAGTGTTCAAACATAGTTTAAAGAGGCAACCCACCCCCTCATGAATTTTCTGCTTACTCTTGAAACGGACACATGCCTTCTAAAGTTATCCTTTCCAAAGCTAATCTTAATGTATAAATTTTCTGTCGAAACGAAATTTTTTTCCAATTGTTTATATTAACTTTATCGGCTGATTAAATGAGCTTTCGCCATCCCACCTCATCCTTAAATAAGCATAAGACAGCCCAAACTTAAAATAGAGGCATACAATTTTTTTGACCGAATGTAATACTTTCGTTACTTATATGTAAATGAAAGTAAAAATGACTGAAAAATAATTTTTCTCTAGCTGAATATCCTATGCTTTGCTGCAAAAATGTACTATGTATACATGGGTCTTGGTTCCTTTTAAGAACCCTTCATAGAATTCCATGTCCAAAAAGATGAGTAACTCGGATAGAGATGATTAACTTTGTAAAAAAGTATTACAAAAGTATCCTAGTATAACTAAATAAATGTAATATGACATGATTATTTATTATTGCTGTAAATTGCGTTTATTAATGTCTATTATTATTATTAGAACATCTTGTGTCTACAAAAGTACATAGATATCAGACTGGATCTTAGATCTCTATAGTAAGAAGTTTTCTCGGGTGTTTATAAAAACTCCAAATTGTCAGAATTTTTGTTATTATATCGTCAATCTTAATAAAGCGAGGAGGGGGAAGAAAGATTTCAGCCATTAAAAATCGAAAAATTTTACATGTTTCATATAAGGAGCTGATGAGGGTGTCCACAGAAAAGTTATTTTGAAATTCCCTGATTATTCCCTGCAACACCCATTTTTTCCCTTGATTATAAGCTATCGACCAAAAAATATATGTAATACATTTTCAAGTAAAAACACATTTAGACTTTTACCATCTTAAAAAAAAATTATGATGCTGTACTGTTTATCTTTACACCTTCAGGACACAAACACTCAATTGCTCCATTTAGTGTAGTGTATTTATACTGTGTGTAAGAGCAATTATACTTTAAAATCACACTCTTTTTATTGCTTACTAATCTCAAGAAAGTCTAATCTCAAGAAAAAAGGTCTCTAGTATTATATTCCAAATTTAATAAGTCATTTTCTAAGTAAAACTTTAAAAATAAAGATCATCAAGAAAATGATGTCAAAGTGAACAAAACATTCAACAAATACTCTATATTATAATAACTATTTTTGTTTTCTAATACTTGAAATTTTAATAAAAATTTAAAAAATCAATTATTACTTGAAAACACTTTTTTGTAATGTAATTTTTTTATTTTTATATTTTATGCATCAAATAAAATTGGTGAAAAAATAAATATCAATTCGTGTATTTTAAAAAACTGTCTTCGAATGTGATTGGATTGGGGGAGTTTCACCATTTTCATTTTCTTTTCAGTTTGCATAATTTCACTGCCCAAATTGTTCTATTTCATCATTTGTAATCTTCTTTTTTCATTTGTTTAAGTTCAGCTGCAGCTACTGTTTAGGTACAGTATCCAAGCAAAAAAAAAAATGAACAAATTTTCACATGATAATTTTAAACAGTTAAAAAAAATTGCTTTAAATTTTAAACCATTGCTTATATGGATAGTTAAAACGTGAAACTTCTTTTCAAGTTAAAATAAACAATTTTACATACAATAGCATTTAAAATTACAATTTTAAATAAGGATATACAGTAAAATTGGACAAATAGGAAAAATTTCTGATACAAAATTAAAAATCTGGTATTAAATTAAAATTCTAATTATTCTGCACCGATTCAAACCAAACGGCTATCACATCAGCGGAAGCCTTTGCGAATTACATCAAAACGGAGTCGCAAATATCGGAAATAGCTGCTAATAATACGGCTTAGACCTAGGTGAAAATTACCACTAATCCAACATAAATATCGGCGGTAATAACAGTGCATATCTCATCAATTATATTAAGGCAACAACCGGCAAAAATGACCATCACATCAACGTAAATATCAACTTTAGCGCCCAATATATCGGTAGAAATTTCTGAAATAGAGGCGACTATACCGAAGTAACAATCTACGAAATCGACTATCACAATCGTAAATTTTAGCGATAGTGACAACTATAGAGGCACAAACCTTTGGAATAGTGGCTATTATATCGGCGTGATACTCGCCGAAAATGAGCCTCAAAACAATTAAATCTCGGCGGTAGCATTCGCAGTAGTAACGCAAATCTCTGCTACAGTAGTATTTACGTCATCGTAATGCTCAGCGAAAATAATCACCGCGCAATAAAGGTTGGCATTTTGCAAGAAAAGTAGTCATGACATCGGAGGTTTGGGAAAGTCAAAAAATAGCTGTTGTGAGACATGCAAACAAGTCTAATAAAATTGTAAAGCAGATCTGTATCTATCTTAGAATTTATCGAAATTTCAGTAAAAAAAAAAAAAAGAGTTAAAATCGGTGTTTTAGCTGAACTGTACCATGTCTGATAGATGCAAAGCTCTGCAAAAGCGTCAATAACTTATTTTGGCATGATCATCACACAACAACGCAATTTCGCATTCCATAATCCTGGGAGTAGCAGCCATTTCATCCCCGTAACGCTCAGCAAAATAGCCATCAACATCATTAATATCGATAGAGGCTATGGCATTAAAGAAAAATACTCATTCCATTGTTGGTTTTGGGGGAAGTCTGAAAACGTATGCAGGTTCCGTGTTGAATTCTCTGTTAGCCATTGAAAAACATGAACTCAAGTGGAACTTTCCCACTAAGATACTATCGTATTTGTCCAAAATTGAAAATAAAAAAATACGGAAATTCGCAGAAATACTGAAAACTTTCACTTATGATCGGAAAGTTGGAGAAGCATGAACGTACGCAAGTTCCGTAGTTGTCAGACTTGCAAGTAAACCCAATGAAATTGTAATGCAGATTTGTATCGATCTCAGAAATGGTCGAATTTCAGCTAAACAAGTGCTGAAATCTGTGTTCCAACAAAACGTACCATGTCTGTCAGGTACAAGTCTTGAAATAGAGTCAATGACTATTATATCGTAACACCCCATGAAAATAAGTATCACGCAAGAACGTAATTCACGGCGATTTTGCCCGACATAATCACGAACATAACGGCCATTTCATCGCCGTAACGCTCAGAAAAGTGAACATCACATACACTCGTAAGTAATGCTGATAGAGACTATAACATTAGAGAAAAATTAGGGGGAAAGGTAGTCATTCCATCGGTGACTTGGGGAAACCTGAACGTATGCAGATTCGGTGATTGTCAGGAAATGTTAATGCGAGAAGTTGCGGTCGATCTTGCGGTTCGAATTTTTGCAGTTTTTTAAAAAAAATATATAATTTTTTTGTAAATTGTTTTTGGTATTTTTGCTGTCAGTGTATCTTCAATTGGCAAAATTATATGTTTCAGTTTAATTTTGGAAAATTCTCTGATTCCTTTAAAAAAATTATCAAAATCCCTGATTTTTCCCTATATTCCCGGTTTTCCCGATCTGTGGACACCCTACTGATATAACAGAAACGCGTGTAAAAGCAGCCTTTAATGATAGTGACTATCACAACTCAGTGTTTTAGAGCTTCTTAGGTCTTGAGAGCAGTGAATATTAAAATGGAGTCGATAAAGCTATTGAGCCATTATAAAGATGCCTTAATATTTTTTTAATTTCTCTTTCTGTTCCTATTGCTTTGCAAAAAAAAAAAAAAGGAATATCTCAGAAGAAGAAAAAAATTAAGCCATACGAATTGAATATGGAATGTGATCTCCCCTGACATGTACACACGTGTTTTCATACTGACAATAACTTTGTTAACTACAGTTTGGGGAATTAAGCTCCATTCTTCTTACGATGCCGTCTTCCAAGGTAGTCCCATAAATTCTCTATTGAGTTAAAAGCAGGAGACTTTGCTGGACACGGTATTCGCTCAAAGATTCACGTTTAAGGAATTCGTCAACGAAGTTTACTCGTTGCGGACGAGCATTATCGTCCATAAATAAAAAGTCAGATCCATATGCACAGGGGAGGCCTGGATTACCTAAGAGGGCGGTGGATCATCAATCTAGAGGGCGTCAGGCTTCTTTGACATCCATCAAACCATCCCATATTGGAATAAGTCACACTGTGGACCTACGTAGTGGGTTACACTTCTCTTCTTAGAAGAATACAAATTAACAAAATTTATTCAAATCCATTGTATATAATTTGATGTATATTGTAAATAAATGTACAAGTACAAGACCAAAAATAAATTTTACACAATGATGATTAAAAAAGACTCCAAGACTTTATGTTTCTGATAGAATATTATGACCATCATTTTAAAAGTAAGAAATTATATTTCAGATCTGCTTTCACATGTCCTATTAATGATAATTTCGCTATCGATTGAGTTAAAAACATTTCTTCTCAGTGATCATTACAAAATTTCTATACGTTCATTAATTAATCGGGCCCAAAGACAAGATTTAACTATGTTCAGCTTAGAAAACAATAACTCACAAGATACTTTAATAAGAGGTAAACAGGTGATCAGGGGATTGTAAACTTTAAATAGCTCCGGATATCTGAGAGTAGGTATATTATTCTATCAATATTGCAAAAAAAAAAAAAAAAAAAAAAAAAAAACTTAAATAGAAGAATTACACTCCTTTCCATCAGTACATGTAACAAATTCGTCCCCCTTCTTTTCTTCGTCATCCAATATTCTAACTCAAATTTTTTTCTCATATAGCATTACTTGGTATTAGATTAGTCTTAGCACACCTGATGGCTGTGGGGTTATCGCTGTGGTCTCACATGCCAAAGGTGCCGCGTTCGAATACCGCATTAAGCTGGATGATCGTTGTGCTTCGGAATCCACGTTAAGCTTATAAAGTCACGGCCTGACTAGCCGTCATTGTGCATAAAAATAGGTCGTTGAACGTACAAACCAACCAACCTGAGTAGTGTTGTAAATCTTTGGGATTCTGTCTAAGTCATTCAGTGATAGTGATTCTTGCACGGAAAACCGCTAGGAAATAAATCATGAAATATCCAAGTAAAAGTTGTGAATAAATTAATTTCCCATTGTTTGAATTATCTAGTCTAAAATACGTAATAGAGCACTGAAATTCGAGAGGTATCTTCAGAAGTTGAAGCAACGTTTTCAAGTTTTACATGCATTTTTTAAAAAGTTTGTACTCTTTTCTACTCTAGTTCAGTTTCAACTGTGATCTTTCAAGAGAGCAATAAAATTCGTCTCTTCGTTCTAGGACGCTTGCCGTATTTTAATGATTATATTTGCAGCATTCAAAGTAGTGTATAGAGCGAAAACATTTTAATTTTAATGAAAAGTGTTCTATTAACCTCCAAGCTTGAACTTTGTCAAGATTGGAGGTTAATAGAATACTTTTAATCTCCAACTATAAGTATTTCGATAGAGCAATAAAATATTTTTACCTATCTGCACATAAAATGGAGGGAAATGTGCATAAATCAATCAGTCAATTCCCATTGTTTTTAATAAGAGTGAAATATATGTACGAGTAATTTAATGTATAATTGCTTAATGTATTTTGATTAATGTATAATATATAATGGGTGGAGGGGGGGGGGGTTCGGACTTTAAAAATCTTCACCCTGGATATGGCACTGATTCATCGACAGCGCGTTTCATGACGCAACTTCTAACAATTTAACAATATGAACGCTATTTTGTGTGTGCTCACAATAGACCTTGACAAGGATATGAGGATGTTTGCTAAAATCCAGAAACGATCGATCTTATTTTGATATATTTTCACCTCAGAGTTATTTTTTACTCACAACTGTATTGTGGGAAACATTTAATTATTCGTTTAAGAAACAATTCTCAATTTAAAATTTTTATTTTCATTTGGTGTTATTATTATTTTTTTTTTAAAGGGGGGGGGGGTCATCTAAGGGCGCCGAATGAAGTTTATAGGGAGGACGCACCGGGATATGTCTCGGTAGGCAAGGCCGAGCCTGCATATGCACCTATGAAAAGCCTTACATAAGATTCGTACGACCTCATCCCGATATCTCTGGCTGGTTACAGATCAGCTGTTGAAAACATATAGGTATGGTACGTCCATCGATCAATATTCCTCCCAATACTATCACACCTCTACTACCGAAACGGTCATGTTCCATAATGTTCGAGGGATAACTTCGTGCTTCTGACTCCCTCCAGATGTAAACACTTTTAGAATCACCTGTAAAACTAAAGCCTCGACTCATCAGTAAAGAGAACATGGGATCATTGGTGTTTACTCCAGTTGTGATGTTCTTTTCATCAATTAGAGTGATCCCTCTTTTTATGACGACAGTGAAACACATACCCTGGGTTTTCTGGCATAAAGGCCTTTTATCATTAAGACTTCTGTATACCATTTGCCATGATACAACGGTTCTAGTGGCGGTTGCAAGCTCTGAGCTTAACTGGCGATCAGTCGACTTCCTGTTACAAAGGGCAGTTATTGCCAGATATCGAACTTCAGAAGCAGTTGTCATTCGTTTACGATCTTCTCCAGGCCTTCTTACAACAGTTCCATCATTTTGAAATTGTTTTCATAACGTAAAGACTGTCTGTCATGAAATATTCAGACATCTGGTTTCTTACGTGATTTGCAGCCCTGCTTTTAAACGGCCGATGAGTCGCCATTTCACACAATGATATTTTGAAGCCATAACAAACAGATTTTTGAGCACTTACACAGTAAAATCAAAAGCTGTGTTGCAGAAATTCACTCAGATATTCACTATGATCAAAGCGCTTGATTCCACGTCGGATGACGTAAGCCTAGACTTGGATATTAGAAATCGTTTGATTACTTTTGATTGGATAATGCTAATTAGGCTTGTTTTCCAGACATTCCCTGCAAAAATGAATCACATTGATTGGATATTTCATTGAATATAAATATTTTTGGTTATGTAAAGATAAATTTGGACATGAGTGTAATTTAGTTTTCCTATCATTATGCATACATTCAATGCTTCTTTTATTATTAAAGATCAACATGAGCTACTGCCATCTAAGTCTCTATGTTGCCAAAAGGTTATCCAAGATAGTTTCTATTCTTATCTACATTTTCACTATGATCTTATCCGGTACTGTCATTTTTACGTGTATGTCAGTACTGTTGCCGACTCGATCCTCAATTGGATCATGGATTTACAATTCGAGTTTGCCCACCACAGCGTGGGAAATAATTTCTAAGCAGTATTTAGAGACGATTATTTCTGGATATATTTGTAGAACTTTTTATACTACAGAAGAAGGCAGAGTGCAAGTAAGGACCAACTATTTGGAACTATATCATGCGTTTCGGTAACATTCATCAAACATCTTAGTAACGTCAATCGCTTTTATGTGGTAGGTTTTGTAACACTTATAAATAAATTTTTATTAAATGCTGTATGTTGACAATATTTGCTACAACTCTAAGCAAACCCAGTACTGATTAATATTTTTTTTCTTAGTATTTCTAAGGGTTTAAACTATAATTTGTGTCAAAAAAAAAATTGTAACGTACATTTTCAAGTAACGTATGTTTTGTCAGATAATGTTTAAATTTCAAATTCGCTATTTACAAAATTGTGTAAAAATATTGAAAAATTTATCTTCTTTTAAATATGGTAAATGATTTTCTAGTTATGTTGCAAAATGAGCGGCACAGAACAAATAATCAACCCCACCGTATTAGTTAGAAACATCATTTACACTCATTACAAATATTCTTAGTAAGGTTGAAAATCTATTAAAATATTTGAACATCTTGCGATTATATTGTAACTGTCTAAGAGATCTCTATAAAAATAGTTGAATTATTATATTTCTATAAATATTATTCAATGTTTTTCACCGTGTTTATAAAAGTGATTGAAATATGACATTGTAAGCTTTATCCTTTACTCAAAGTTCCACATCATTATTTTGTCAAAATAATGTTTCAAATGTAACTCAAAATACATGAATTTGGAATACATACATTTCCGAATAAATTAATTTCTAAAAAAATTTGAAACGTTAACACTTGGTATTTCTCTGAAACTCTCCTAATTTTTACATATAATAGAAAAAGTTTTTGTTTTTTAATAGATACAGGACTTATTGCTTGGTTTGCCACATCGTATGTGATGTTTTTTGAATTACACTCGTATCTAAATACATTAACATCTTTTACTCGGGTCAGATTCCATCTCACAAATTTAACAATAGATGACAGCACCATAAAAGTGATTATCACTTTTACTATCCAAAGTGATAAATGTAATGCAATTTATTTCTAAAATACGTTAACCAAATTATACTTCGAAATATTTGAGATTTTTATCGAACGACAAAATAGTAATGCATTAAATTTTAACGTGTGGCCACCTAAAGAAAATAACGCGCACAAATTTTTTATTCGCATATAGCCATTTATCATTAACATCAAGCAATATTTTTCAAATCGCAATGTCTGCCAAATTATTGTTTCAATGTTTGTAATATTGAAATTTGGTACCATGTCTAACAATAATAATAGAAGATATCAAAGATCAAACGATGTTTGATGGTGCAATATAGTTAAGCTTTTTTATTGCAATATTGAAAAATAACACTTGTTATTATTTCATTTTATTTTAAAATTCAAATTTAAATTATTATTAACTAAATTATTAGTGTTAAAACTGAACGAATTCCTGTTTTTATGTCAGAAAAAACTTCATATGTTTTAATGCAAAATTGCGTGCTTACGTATTACCCATTCGAAAATTATACGAGAAAATTCAATACCGAATTTCAACTGTCTTTGTGTTATAGGGTAAGTTTTATCGGGAATATGGGTCAGAAAAAGTTAGTGATCACACTTTTAAAAGTTAAATGATTATGCCAACAAAATGAGAAAAACGTTCCGAGTATTAATAAATACCGATTATATTTCTCTAAGCAGCAGTGGCGGCTCGTGCACTAGAGCCAGTACAGCCGGGCTGCATCTAAATTTATCAGTTAAAAACTAAAATTATATATTTTACAATTTTCTAAATTGAAGATCCAATTTCAGCAGAGTGAAAAAAAAATCCGATAAACAGCAATCTTCATGCCTGAATAATTCACGAGAAAAAAAAGCTCTTCCAATCAAAGTGATTTTCCTCCGAACAGCAGTCGTGTGTCCCTGAAACGCGTTTCGGGCTGCGACGTTGTCATCTGTTGTCACAATAACCAATAGAAAGCAATAGAGCCTCTCCTCCAAGTAATGTTTTCACAGGGTTGCCAGATAAGAATTTAATCCTACTTCGGCTGCTCTGATTGGTTCAGATTGAAAATCAGCGTGGGTGGGGTGGAAGTGAAAGAGGTAGGAAAGCGGACGGTTTCTAAAAATCCTTCCAAACAGAATATCAAACACGGAGCCCTTTTATGAAAAAGTATAGGTATTATTTAATTTCGATGAAGAGTTTATCGCCCTCCCGCGAACAGGCACCTTGTTACAACCCTACATGAAAGCAAAAACAAAATATATGAACTCTTTCCGTGGTTATACGGTACTTTTTATTGACAAAAATTGTTTTGTTGGCCATGTTTGATTGTCAGAATTAAAAAGAACGTTCGAAATAGTTGCCAGAAATAGTGGATTAAACAAAAAGGTAGATGCTTCATGCAATTACTCATCAAAGCAGTGTTGTTTTTAAGTAAACAAGAACTTACATTTAAAGGAAGGCAAAAACGAGAGATATGTTTTATGTTTTTTTAATCAAAACTACACTGAATGATTTGATTAATTGTTTTTATTTCATAATGTTTTGTTATAAATGTTATTATTTTGTACACATTGAAACAAAACTTCGATTTGAGTATTAAAGAATTTGTGTGAATTTTTGGTGATGTACAATACATACTTGAAATATCGCAAAAGTCAAATGTGTTAATAGTTTTTCTGCTTTGAAATAATCTCTAGAAGGAATTTTTGCAAGATAATGGTATCATCAGAAGGCAAGAGAGTTATTTTATTTGCTTAAAATACTATTTTATTCTGAAAATAAATTTGAATATTTTAAACGCATTATCCAAAAAATCGTGTTTTTGGCACATGAAACTTCATTTAAACAGTGATAAATGAAGTTTGATATAATCTTTTGAAAAATGTTTTGAGAATTAAAATCTGCATTAACTATTAGATGTTTTGAACCTCAGTCAAACTGATTGGATAAAAAAACGAATTTTGCAAGATTTTTAAATGTATAAGTTTTTAGAAAAATTGCGATTTTTTCTACTTTCATTGTTTAAAAAAATTCTATTAAAAACTATATATTCTAGAAACTAGATGGAGGTTCACAACATTGAGAAATATTACGAATAATTTTTAACCATAATTTCTTTTCTTGGCCGCATAAAACTCGAGTAATTGTTAAAAAAATATGTTAATTATAACGAGTTAAATGTCAATTAGTTAATTAATTTTTGAATAAAACTTTAATTTTTTTCATGCAAACATCATTACTAATTGTGTAGTTTTAAGTGCGAAAAATCCAATTCTTAGCACGATAATTTTTTTTAAAAGTTCAAATGTGATTGTGCTTATGATTGTGGGAAGTGCGTGTTGGGGGGAAGGGGGATGGAGAGTCACATGTTTCCGGCTGCCCTAACATTTTCGACCACGGAACGCCACTGCTAAGCAGCTTTTCATTCCTTAAGTGGGTCTATTAAATGAGCATCAAGCATGCTTAGGAACTAAACACTAGGGGGTTCCGCGTCAGACCATCCATTGAACCTGAACATTGCTGTATAGCACCCCGGGGTCCATGGTCAAGTAAGCTGGATTTGGCACAGTAGGCCAAAGCCCCAATGGGCTGTTAAGCCACAGAGTTTGGTTTAGTTTTATATTCTCTAAATAATTTCAAAATTACTTTTTTTTTCTAAATTAATGAGAGACTTGTTTCTGTGTTTGGAATCTATGGACAGAAGTTTAGGGTGGATGAATAGACATTGCAAGCCATCCAAGCCTGATTACTGAATAGGTCAGTGAAGCTTGTGCTTACCCTTTACATTATCTAGGGGCTCCTAAATCTCTTTTTCTTTGGTATATTTTTAAACTGATACATGTTAAATTAGAGATTACACATCCTATTTAAACATTTACTTTTTTTATGTACGCATAATTTGCGTTGTAAATCTCTGGCACTAAATTATTAATTTAGACTTGATGAATACCTAGTTATAAGAAAACAAAAAATCCAATGAAGAGAAATTTATATTAATTTGTTTCAATGCTTCGTAAAATGCAGTTTGTTTTTACCCCAAGTCAGATTTTAAGGGATTTCGTTGGGTAAATTATTTATTTCTAGCGTTAGCTGGCTATGGGGGCCCTGGGCTTCCCTTCCTTTGAAATCTTGATCGTACCCTCGGACTCTGAAACCTTCTCCTCGATTTTCGAAGGAAACTATTACACTACTTCACTAGCTATATTATGTATTTTGTTAGCGGTACTAAACAATTTACTAACTGCAATTTTCAAACAATAATCAAGTAATACAAGTACTTAATGAGGACAGAGGCAGTCATTACGAGTCAAAATGTTCCTAAACAGATGGGAGAGGGTACACTGTAATACAACCATTGGCGTTGAGGAGACTATACTTTTCGTTTTCTCTATCCTCTTAAGATGAACTCCTAGTAAGAATCAGTCCGTTATATGATCTTGTTGTTTACTTTTGTTGTTATACATGCTAGATTCTCTTCATGAGGTCGATTTTCAACTTGATGCACATTTTTTATTGCTCTTTCCTCAACGTTCTGCAGTGTATCGGATCCATTTTTGTTACAGTTTTGAAGCCAATTTATCAAACTCATCTTGTTTTGCACAAGAATGACTACGAACTCAAATGCCGTTTAGAATCAGAAGTAGGGTTTAATTGTAAAATTGGAGAAATACGCGGCTTTCTACTAGTAATAATCAACAAAACGCAAAGCATTTTAAAGTTAATGGTTGAGAACAAAACAGGAAATGATAGTGCAATAAATATGTCTTCTTCTATATACTCTTCAATAATCCAGACAACAGGCGCGCATTTGCAAGAAAAGTTGACTGACGACTATGTTTTTGTTTTGTCTTTTAAAGAAGGGGGGGGGGGGGGGGGGAGAAGAAAAAAAAATGAAAGTATAAGAAATAACAGATAATTAATAGAATAGTTAGATAGTTAATAAAATCACTCAAAAAGTAGAAATAGTACAAAGGTTAAAGTTATTTTTCTTTAGTAGTTTTTAGACACATTTTATGTTTTTAAAAGTAGGAGGATGAATTTCAGTGGTTTCAAAAGTGGGGGGATGGATATCAGCGATTTTAGAAGCGGGGAGACGCATGGGTATTTTCTTGAAAATTGGGGGGAACACCCCGCGTCTACCCACACTTCTAGCACTGAGGGACTGTTTGTTTTCACGTGACTAGCTGTATTCTTGAAAGGAAAAACGTGCAAGAATTTTCATTTCAAATAAACTTTTTTTAAATATTTTTTTTTTTTAATTTTCCTGGACGTATTAAATCACCAAGAAGTGTAGTTTTATCTAAAATTAGTGTAGCAACCTTGTTGTATGGAACTCAAAAAGGAATATTTCATAAAAATACAATCTAACATGCAGCATTTAAAAAAAAATACTGTCCTTATAAGCATACACTTGTACATAAACAGTAAGCTTTTCTATCTGCATTGAATATTAAGTAACGATGGAACTCAACTTAGGTATTTTGGTTGCTTAGGTTGCATTTGATTGTCCGATGCAAACCACAAATTTAAACAGTCCCTTCCGAAGACGTCCGAAAAGTGCACAAAAAAAAAAAAAAAAACACGAGGATGACAACAATCCCTGGGCTGTTATTACCTCCTCCCCTCCACAATCTCCTACTTGCTTTCCCCTCCAGCAAGAACTATCTCACTAAATGGTTAAAGGAGTAAAAAAAAAAAAAAAAAAATCTCAGAACTTTTTAAAATTTGAAAAAATTTCACTAAATACATACATTTTTATGAAAATTCTTTATTGACACAGAACTGCTGTTGGGATAATTATTCCTAAAAAAGATATTTTTTTTAACAGATGAAACGTTGGAGTTGGATACTTTACTGCCTCTTCTTTCGTATTTCATTACAGAATAGTGAGTGTATTGATAGCGTTTATATGTAAAAATGTGTGTACTGATTACGCATTTTGTATTTCAAAGAAGTGGGGTTTTTTTTGGGTTTTTTATGGCAGAAATGAACTTAATCAATTTCTTTCTTCTTTTTTTTTTTCATTATTGAGGTAATCAACAAATTAAATTTTTTTAATCCATAGGTGAAAGACATGACCTCTTCTTTCCACTAAAGCTAATCAGGTTTTTGATACTGAAATTATCTTATTCATTGATACTTCAATTCTTTAACAAAAATAAATTAATTTTAAAACCCGACATAAGCTATTTTTTTTTTTCTAACTCTGAGGTACAGACCTTGATTTGCCCCATTTGTGCGATTTACAGAAACAAAACAAGTGTATTTCTGTACCATCCGAAAGGAAGCCCAGGAAGTGTTGTGTTGTTGTTATAAAGTAGCAAGTTATTTGTCCTTGACAATAACTTTTTTTCCTGGTCTGTCTCACAAAAATACACCCTTACTCTCATTTCCTGTTTACCGTTTTACTCCCTAGATGTCAGCACCAGTACAACTTACAGATGACTCTCACTAACTCTGCAATACATCACACAATCCACATAACAGGACTGTTCCGCAAACGAGAACACTACCGGAAAACGCAATTACACCCCTGTTTTACTCCCGTTGCACGAAGACCCCATAACATAATCTTCACGTACTATCTCATTGTTTTACTTTCATTGTAGAGCTTTCCTTTCGTATGTAGAAGAAAGCCGTGTGTAGAACGGGGACGGAAACGAGGAGTAAAGTCCTTTTGTTGTGATACTATTCGTGTGTAACGGATTCACGTGTAACGGGTCCTCATTAATTTTTCGCCTCGGTAAGTAAGGGAAGGAAGAGAAACAACCCAAGTCGAACGTCATTAAGAAAAGGAAGAATTATCTCGTAATTGGGATTTTGTGGCAACCTCCGCTTTTCCCGCCAAATCAGCCACAGGATGAGTGGGACGATAGTAGAATGTGGTCTTTTGTTTAGGTTTTTGTATGGGAGGAGGTCTTTTATGAAAATTGCAAAATGGTAACAAAAGAAGCCCATAATTAGTTTGGGAGGAACATAATAATCATGTGCATTTAAGAATTCGACTTCAAATTAAAAGTTTTTGATAAATTTATTGTGGAGTGATGAATTTATGGACGATTATGCAAGGCGTTGTTTTGAGTGGGAGTCCATCACGGAAACACTTGTGACATGCCTGTGACCAATAAAAATGTACCTTTAAAAGCAAATTCGAGTTTTCACATTCCATTAGCCAATCATAATGTATATTTCATTTTCCCGCGACCATAACAGTTGACTGTGAAATAAATTACATAAAATAAAAAACTATATTACTTAGAATTGTTATTAAATTTATTGATGAAGATAATAGGAAGTTCCATTGGGAAATTACACAACAAGATAAATGAGAATAATTTAGAAACTTAATTTAGAATTTAGAAATTATATCTTTGTTCTATTTTATAACAGAAAGATTTAAAATCTAATCAACCAAAGTTGTCAATCTTGAAACAAAGTAGATTCCACTCAGTGCAATGACGTGCAGACAATTGAAGTAAGTTGAAGAAAGTTGGCTACTTTATAAATAAAAATTTTAAACAAACGTTATGTATAATTCAAGAAGATACATAAAAGAAGTAGAGGTGTTCGCCAAGGGAGCGATAACCACCTGTTAATGGTTCAACGCTGATTTTATGCGATTTCAATGTGGAATCATTCCGACCGAGATCGTACTTTTGGCGGTCGTTCTGGCGAATAATCAAGGCTGCGCACTCATGGAGGTAATTATAATTACGAAAAAGAAAATGTCGTGAAAAGCTCACTTCCTTCGCCAAGATCCCTTTGAGATAGCGAAAAGGAAACGACATGACCGTAGGAAATTAGGGGTAAAACAATATAAAATTCGCGGTGTGAAACGAAATTTCGAATTTCCGGAGGAATCCAAGAGCGCCCCCCTTTTAACCCATTTGCCGATGACAACAAAGAAGAAAGTTGTTTGAAAAGGAAGCATTACTGTTGTTGCTTTTACGCTTCACTGTTAATTAAGTCGCTTTTGATTGTTACGAGAAAAAAAGATTAATACGCGGCAACAGGTGTGCCTCGTGCCATGTCTTGTTGTTCGCCAAGTGCAGCCAAGGCGATTGGGAACAGAAAACAAAATAAAAAACGTAGAGAAAATAATAAAAGTAAATAATGGAGAACGATGATTTAATTTAATTTTTTTTAAATAAATGTGTACTTTATTTAGTTAACAATGAACAAATGAAATGTTTTCCCAACTAAATACTTTTTTTTGGAAAACGTCGAAGATTACCTTTAGCGAGTGGATGCTTTGTTCAATCTCTGTCAATAATTTTAAAAATTAAAAAAGATAATTCAACTATAGTGTTATGCAATGAAAAATATTCCCTTTTTGTGGCCATGTAATGAATTGAGAGGCACTTCTATTACTATCTGTCCTTTATTTCTGTTGCAATGTTATAAGTTGGGATGATAGATAATCTTATGAGAACTTATTTTTTCTTTTAAGGAACATATTTATAAGAAAGCCGATAGAAGACGCGAATTTTAATGGCGAAAATATTCACGTGGTTTTTCAAATTAAGAGCAACATTTATTTAGTGTTTTAATGATGTTCTTGTGACCAATTAAATAAAAAATCGACAGCATATGAAACAACTTTTGACGTTCACACTTTTAATTTTTCGTTTTTTGTGTTCTTTTCGTACATATTTAGGAAATGAGTAAAGGAGCAACATAAATATTAATTATTTACACAAATGGCTATATAAATAAGAAAGCAGCTAATTAATAAAAACTAGTATCAAATAGATAGTAAAATAGCTATATAAATAAGAAACCAGCTACTCTAAATAAGTTCCTAAATATTTGTTTAAAATTAAACTAGGCAACATCTCTAAAATACAGTATCTTAGAAACAGGAAAATAAAATTAAGAGTAAACGTATAATTCACATACCACTCTTTTCTATGCCAAAGGTTTCATTTACGATGACGAAACATAACATTCTCAAATCTTTCCCCACACCGCTTGACAGAAGTTTATGTCTGGTTTTAAATTTCAGTAGGTCACTTTGCCAGATAGTACCGGAAGTTGTAGTCCCCCCCCCCCCCTCTCCCCCTTTCACCTTCTCCATTTCTTCTTTCCACAAGAATTCTTGAAAACAAATCAACCGACAAAAACACCCCGCTAATGGTCAGTCCTACGAAATTACTGGCTCAGCTCTTTATCTTATTTCTAAACGGCACTAAAAATGTTCCTGCTTTAAATCATTTCAAAACTCACCTAACGAAATTACTTTTACCATCGAAGAATATGCTATTGATGTTTATAATACTAATTATTTTTTATTTAAATATTAAATTCATGGTATATTTTCAGAAATCGTTTATTGGTGACTTAAATCAATTTTTAAAAATTCTGCAACAAAGTAATAAAGAAATAGTTTTCTTGAACTAAAATATCTTCATAATTTCAAATCGTAGCTGAAAATAAGCAATGTGTACTTATACTTATCAATCGAAGGCCTGAGTAAATGTTATTTGCTCGAAAAATTTATGACGTTTTTAACGCCTTATAAGCAATTTTCGAAAATGTAAGGATAAACGATTCCATTATGTTTCTATATTATACGAACTAAATAATTAAAAATGTCTTAGAATATTTAAATAATAAATTATTTTTTATTTGTTGTAATATATTATAGGCTAAGAGTAAACCATTTATAGGAAAATCTAATTCAAAAGAAAAGAGGTATAAATCAGTTTATTGTTATATTTTGTAATGGCACAATGAAACAGCGTTTGTTCCCTTTTTGACAGTATTCTAGTTAATATGGAAGAATATACAGACCAGTTATATTTTAGTAAACTTTGACAGGTTATATCACAATCAAGAGTATTCTTTGAACAAAGATGTGCATGGGGTGTTGCAACTTGTAAAAAATGTATAGTGTACGTGTTTACTATTCATAAATTAAATATGAAACACATTGCATTAATGTAGGTATAGCATGTATGTAATATTATTTGTGATGAAATCATGGCATTTGTTTAGAATTAGCTATAATGAGCTGACCATGATTACAGCCTTGTAGATC